>JAMXBD010000758.1:0-669858 GCA_024138025.1 Combretum micranthum | reverse complement strand
TGATATCAAATCATATGATGAGAATATGATCTATGATAGAACCTCATTAAACTTCACTTTGGAAATTTCTAGCTTCTCCCTTCTTCATGATCTAAATTCTTCAAAGGATGCTTAGGTCATAATGGTTATTTGAGTATAATGTCTCCTTTCATGTAAAAGATGTAGTCAAGTACAAATCAAAAACAGGTATCTTTAATTTTATGGTAAATCTGTTTGATTTTCACCATGATTAACAATAAATCTTACAATTGAAAAGATTGTGTGTGGATTAGTGCATATAATAATTTATTCATTTTGTTAGCCAATGATGATGATAACATAATATAGATTGATCATAAAAGATAGTTAACGAACATACATCTTTAGTGGTTTTGAAAAAATGCTTAGGTTGCTTAAAACATGCTAGTTCACTTTACTCCTTGTTCATCTATAAATGCATTTAGTAAATACTTTTATTCTATATTTTTACTCTAAGATGGTAAATAGAAACCATTAAACAAGTTTTTTGATTCATACTTTTTTGCTTAGGATGGCTTGAATGATCTTGGTCTACATATTCTCCTTACAATTTTGAAGCATTAAAAGCTATGGGTTGACTACAATAAGAGTGTCTCACATATCTGTAAAAGCCAATAATCTATGAGGTGTTGCTTCGTTCAGCTTTTGAATTTATAGGGGTTCGATGTTTCTTTATTCTAAATTTCTTCTATTGATTAACTTAAAAATATCTGGAAATGTCTTCTTAAAATCCTCATGAACTTGAAGGATGGTATCTTGTGACTCAAGCTTCTCATGAACCTTAAATGTTGAAAATTTTATAAAAATTCATTAATTTATTGTTTTCATAATAAATTATATATCTTGTATAATAAATTACATAGCATTATTTTACACTATTCCTTTTAAGATTAGGATGCCATTAGTTGGATCATGTATATGATAATACTTAACAGAGTAAATGTTAGGGTCTTGATTAAACTTGTTGAATACTACTATTTTTTTAGAGTCAAATATTGGTAAACTTTGCATTTACAGTCAAGATATTTTTTGAATACATTCTACAATAAGCTACAAGCTTGGATTGCTTGCAGGGTCTAATGCGAGTGTTTCATTGTATTCAGGGCAAGCATAAATTCCATACATAAGAAAAGGATCTATCATGTAGGATAAGGACCTGCAAGAATGGGTTGTGTGCTCCTTTCCAAATTTTTCGTAAGTACTTCTTTTGACATCACAAAGGTGGCATCTACACCTTCAAGAGGTGCACTATCACTAGAACATGGACTATCTTTTTATTTATTGATTTATCTGTTTTTATTCTTTATCCTTTCAGACTTGCGGTGCATCTGTGTTTTCAATTTTCTTAGTTAATGGAATAACTTATTTGTTTTGGCAGCTGCAACACTGATGAACAACAAAACTATGATCCACTTAGAATTTAAAAAGAGGCCTGATATAATGCTTAGACAAACTATGTTCTGCTTCAACTAATCTACCACAATTTTCGAAGAAGTTGTCATTGAATTCACTCCATGATATACCTGCATATTTCATGCTCACCCAATGATTTTACAATTATGAAATCATCTAAGCCTTCCTTTAGTCAGTAACATCAAATCATATGATGAGAATATGGTCTACGATAGAACCTCTTTAAGCTTCACTTTGGAAATTTCTAGCTTCTATCTTCTTCATGACCTAAATTCTTCAAAGGATGCTCAGGTCATAATGGTTATTTGAGTATAATGTCTCCTTGCATGTACAAAATGTAGTCAAGTACAAATCAGAAACATGTATCTTTAATTTTATGGTAAATCCGTCTGATTTTCACCATGATTAACAATAAATCTTACAATTGAAAAGATTGTGAGTGGATTAGTGTATATAATAATTTATTCATTTTGTTGGCCAGTGATGGTGATAACTCAATATAGATGGCGATAACACAATATAAATTGATCATAAAAGATAGTTGATGAACATACATCTTTAGTGGTTTTGAAAACATGCTTAGGTCACTTAAAACATGCTAGTTCACTTCACTCTTCGTTCATCTACAAATGCATTTAGTAAATACTTCCATTATATATTCTTACTCTAAGATGGTAAATAGAACAAGTTTCGTTATTCATACTTTTTTTGTTAGGATGGCTTGAATGATCTTGGTCTACATATTCTTCTTACAATTTTGAAGCATTAAATCAGAATATCATTTCTTTGGAATGATTCGGAATAGGCTTGGAGGGAAGTGGAAGCATTACAAGCTACGAGGTGACTACAATAAGTGTCTCACATATCTGTAAAAGCCAATAACTTATGAGGTGTTGCTTCATTCAGCTTTCGAAGTTATAGGGCTCTGATGTTTCTTTATTCTAAATTTCTCCTGTTGATTAACATAGAAATATTTAGAAATGTCTTCATAAAATCCCCATGAAAATCTGTAAATGGCCAACTTGAAGGATGGTGTACTATGACTCAAGCTTCTCACGAACCTTGAATGTTGAAAATTTTATTAAAATTCATTAATTTATTGAGTTTTCATAATAAATTGTGTATCTTGTATAATAAATTAAATGGCATTAATTTATAGATAACGAAGATTCAATGTGGGTTGCTGAAAAAGTCATATGATATAAATTAACGAGTAGGTGTTATTTTTTGAGACTTTAAAATCCAACTCTTCTCTTCAAGATTAGGATGCCATTAGTTGGATCATGTGTAAAATAATACTTGAGAGAGTAAATGCTAGGGTCTTGATTAAACTTGGTGAATACTACTTCTATTATTTGAGAGTCAAATATTGGTAGACTTTGCATTTGCAGTCAAGATTATTTTTGAATACATTCTACAATAAGCTACTAGTTTGGATTGCTTACATGGTTTAATGTGAGTGTTTCATTGTATTCGGACCAAGCATATATTCCATACATAAGAAAAGGATCTATCATGTGGAATAAGGACCTGACAAGAATGGGTTGCATGCTCCTTTCCAAATTTTTTCGAAGTACTTCTTTTGACATCACAAAGGTGGCATCTATGCCTTCAAGAGGTGCACCATCACTAAAACATGGATATATGGAGATAGTAGTTTAGTCCTTTGAACCAGGGAGCAGAACACATCAACTCACTGGACAACTTAAGTGGACCTCTTCAAAGGTTATGATAATCCATGATGAAAATATAACATTCCTAGCATATGTTTGTTAGCCTCATTTCTTTGAACATGCTACACAAAATCTTCTCATGAAGGATTTTTCACTTATTTTTTTTTATTCTTTGTGGTTGCTTTCGTTCTTCTAAGATAAAAAAAAAAAACTACAAAAATTTTGTTGTAGGAAATCCCTTGAATCTTTTGTTTGTTGAGTTGAGAGTACATGGAACAAAGTATTCGGTGCTTTATATCAATCCCATTTCAATTGCTTCTTCAAGATTATTTGAAGAAAACAGTCATTTTTAACTCTCAACATTATAGTAGAAGAATTATTTTGATCCATAAAAAAATTTTAAGTTTTTTGTACCAAACATATTACTTTAGCACAATCATGGCTAAGGGTGGACCAATTTACCATGTAGCCTCCAACACTCAAGCAAATCACTCATTTTGCTTGAACTTGGCATAAGGTGTATGTAGTGGCGTGATAAAGTGCAAAAAGTAGAGAACTAAAGACGTGTAAACTAAAGATAGACTCTTCAAGGGATGGGTTGCCAAGAGTAAGAACCTACTAGAGCTTAACTCTAAGCATGTTGATATTTTAGTTCTAGGCATATTCATCTCATTTTGTTGTTGACTATTTGGTGTAATATAGGTAATCGATTATTTTTATGCACTTTATTGTAGTCATTTTCACTACATCTATGACCTAACCAGGCAAGCCACAACCATGATTGCATCAACCAAACCACCACGCAAAGCATTGTGGGCCAATAGAAGCACGTCTGCCAAAAATTATGGCAATGATCTTTGACGAAGAACTAAAGTGGTTATCACATTCTAAAAAATATCAATGTAGTAAAATCTCTTGGAAATTGATCTTGATTAATGCAATTGGTTAAGTGATGATGGAATTATACTGGAGTGAGAAATGTTTTAGAACAAGGAAATGATTTCTCTTTTACCACCGTTTCATATTAAAATTGAGCATCATAGATGTGTATGTTTGTTTCACTAAAGACATTTTTTGAACTTTTCCTTGGGTTCTTTTGATATAGGTCTTTATTAGAAGTTCCGTTTTAGCACTTAATTTGTTCTGATTATATGAGTACATTTTAGTGGTAGATAGTGCTTAGAAGTATAGTAGCACTGTAGAGATGCAATCGGGGTGGGTCGTTAAAGGGTACCCGACCGCCCGCCCCACTATAAACCCTATAGAGTTTAGGGTCTGGGTTTGGGTCGTAATCATATCTTGATGTGTTACCCGATCCGATATAATTAAAAAAATTAATTTAAGGAATCTACTTGTTCATTACTTGAAGGATGTTTTTTATATAATCTTTTTATTAATCATGTATTGAGTCACATGATAGGATATAAATAAGTCCACTTACTCTAATGAGTAAGGATAGTTGATTGATTTTTTTTTAAATTATTTTTCCCAGCATGTACAATTACTAATATCGAGTTCCCTAAAATCGGATCGGGTCAGGTTGAGTTGCGTTTTGGGACACCCTTTATACAATTGGGATGGCTTTGGGTTCTGAATGACCCGTCCTAGACCTATCTCCTTTACATCCCTAAATGTTGGCAAATTACCTTGGAAAGTGATGATGATAATAATAAATGAGGGATACGATTTTGTGCTATTATGTTCCATTAACATCTGAAGTGCTAGTGAAGCACAATTATTTTAGGTCTCCCTTGTTATCGAACCATTCTATTGCTATTGCAGAGTTGGACTTTGCAGGTAAGAGGAAACTTATCCCTTTTAAATTCTTTAACTTTTGGACTGAAAATGCAGCTTTCAGAGGGATTGTCGCTATAATTTGGGGAGTGAATGTTAATGGGTCGAAGATGTTTCAGCTAATCTCCGAGCTTAAAATTTTAAAGGTGGAATTAAAGAAATTGAAGTCTACTAAATTTTTCGGATCTATACACCAAGGTCAAGCAAGCCAAAACTCACCTACAATCTGTCTAGTCTACCGTCTTGGGGGTAGGAGATACTAGTTCAATGGAAAAAGAATGAGAAGCTTTTGAAAATTATTACCTTCTTAGAGGTGTTGATGAGAGTTTCCTAAAGAAAAAGTCTCGCATCAAATGGCTTAATGTTGGTGATAAGAACTCAACTTTTTTTCACAAGTCTATGGTGGATCACCACAAATGTAGTGCCAATAACAACCTTTATATGGAAGATGGAAGAGAAATTAAAGGTGATGAGGAAATCCATACAATGGCAGTAAATTATTTCAAAAATTTGTTCCATCAAGACTTCCAACCTAACCTTAAGGAGGTTAACCCATTCATCACATGGGAGACTAAACGAGGTCCGAGTGAATAAGTTGAATGCTCCTTTTATTACAGATGAAATACATACAGCTTTATTTGACCAAGCTAATGATAAAGCTCTGGGTCCGGATGGCTACTCAACCAAATTCTTCAAAAGTTCTTAGGATATCATAGGTGAGGAAGTAGTGGCAGCAGTCTGAGAATTCCTCTCTTTGGGTTACTTGTTGAAGGAATTAAATAACACCATATTGTCTCTTGTGCTAAAGGTCTAAAACCCATTGAAACTAACAGACTTCCGACTGATTGCTTGTTGTGATGTAATCTATAAAGCCATATAAAAAGTCTTGGCAGTAAGAATGAAAAGCGTGATATCCCATCTAGTTAGTAAAGAACATGTCGCATTCGTCCCTAGTAGGAGAATTTCTAATAATATCTTTATTGCTCAGGAGTTGATGGCTAGGTACCACTTTGACACTGGCTCACCTTGGTGCGCTCTGAAGTTAGACTTCCAATAGGGTTATGACATTGTCAATTGGAAATTTGTTGTCTGTGTCCTTTAAAATATGAATTTTCCTCCTCATTTCTTTTGGTTTTCCTTGAGCAATGCATTCCTATGCCAAAGTTTTCTATCAATATCAATGGGGAACTAGTGGGTTTCTCCCCAAGTAATAGAGGTTACGACAAGGAGATTCAATCTCCCTTTACCTTTTTGTTCTTGGAATGGAAGTCGTCTCAAGTATTCTAGGGGACTAGCTGCCAATCCTTAGATTTCCTTTAATTGGCAATGTCAGATAGAAAAAGTTACTTATTTATGTTTTATTGATGATCTATTGGTCCCAATTGCACTATCAAGAGGGGGGTGATTTGATAGTATTTAAAAATTTGAACTTTTTCATTTTAGACAAATTAAGTCTTCCCTCTTAATTTTGAAATCAAATGGCTAGAAACAAATATAAGAAAAATATATAAGATGTGAAATTTAAAAGATAAGGGATAAGAAGATCAGGCAATGATGTATAGAGATTTCTTCTTGTAAGTCAGTCCTCTCTTCTAGCTTTACGTTGAAGATTCAGTTGTCTTTACCGATTGTGTTTCACTATATAAAAGAAATAAGGAGAGTACAATCAAGCGAAACACTTTGGCAAAGTTTCACCGTTGAGTTTATCTAGCTTTACGACCTACTCACCCATTGTAGCGATAAACACTATTAAGCTCAAAGAATAATGAAAGAACAATTGAAATTTTATCACACTAGCTGTTTTGTAAAAGTTTCTAGAGTGGCAAAGAAGCTTTGAACATAAGTTGATTGCTTTTTCCCACAAGTTTTGAAAGCTGATTTCTCAATCGTGTATATATACTTCAAGTCAAATAGTAAAAAATCTTGAATATCTTTCAATGGTTATCTTCTAAATGTTGTAGACAAATTCAAAATTGGATATTATCTTTAATAATCATGTGAAAATAAAATTGGTAATTTACTTCAGTAATATTTCTTGAACACTAAAAAATCTGTAACAAATCTGTGTTGAAAATATCTTTAGTTTCAAAAGAGTCTTGCTGTTAGAAAAAATATCTAAAAGATATTGTGCAACGGCTTCAATTGGGTAGACTTGTGAAGATATGATAAGTTAAAATATCACAAGAATTGTGAATGATATCTTATCTTTCAAAGCTTCCATATCTATCATATCTTTATCTTTTCCTCATGAAACAAATCTCTAATAAAGTGTTCTATTGTCATCATGTTGGATCTTGTGAGAATAAATTTGCTGGAAAATATGAATCAATAACCTTTGATCATAAATTCAGATAAATTGATTTGAAAAAGAATCTCCATGGTATTTTATCTGATTTTTGTGAAACGCATCAAGTATATTACCTAAATATACTTGACATGTGGAGCTGAGCCTTTAAAAATATAAAAAATTCATCTTTAGTGAAATTCTCATAATACTGAAAAGGTTCGTGTTATGATGGAATAAGGTTCTATGAAAACTTTTATGTGTCTTTTATTCTTTATAAAACTTATGGAGCAACTTTTTTAATAACTTAAGCAGGAATTCTATTTAACTTTTATACTATGATACTTCTATTGAAACATCCATCACACAATTCTGTTCATAATCTCAGATATCATAAATTTTGAATAAACTTCTGTTTGAATTAACTTGTACTCATTAGCATACAATTAAATAATATTTAAATCCTTTATTATCATCAAAATTATTTAGAAAACTTAATATTCTCCCCCTTTTTGATATCAAAATTATGTAGAAAACTTGTTAGTCAGCAATTGTCAAACAAATTCATATTTAGGAATCAAAATCGACATATTTATAAACAAACAGGGAAAAAAAAAATAGATCGGATCATTTTACTTTTCCTCCCCCTTTGTAATATCATCAACAAGATAATCTTCTCCTCAAAAAGTATCAAAAATAAAAAAGACCAAACATTTTTTTTAACAGAATAGAATTAGTGTTTGGGTCTCTTGCGACTAGTTTGAGGTTTTTAAGGAGAATCTAAGGTAGGAGAACCATCGAGATCTATCACTTGAACTCTAGATGCTTGATAACTTGGAAATACTGATTTGATAAACAACTAGATCTCATGTTCAAAGTTCTTGATAGCCCTGGTGATGTCCAATTGATTTTTATCTAAATCTTTCATCCAACCGGTTAACAGATCTCCAACTTTTTTCAATTTAGTAAACATGTGATGATAGTTGACCGTAAAAGTATTAAGATCCCTAACTATTTTCTCATCAAAATCCTCAAAAGTGGTTTTCACAATGTTCAGTTGTTGAAGTACTTTGTTTGTGTTATGAGTGATGGGAGAGTTCACTTTATCAAATAGGATATTACAAAAGGTGTCAAACTTTTGTTCTCTAAATTTAAGTTCCTCCTTTAATAGATTTTGAGCAAATCTTTCCCATCTGAAGTTAAAACTTCTTTCAAAGCTTCTTTTAATTCTTCTCTATCCAAATATTTCACAAAAGAACCTTTCTTTAAACCTTCTTCAGAATCTATGAACTTCTTTGTATGTTCCACCTTTTCAAGTTCTATAGTCTTATAATATTTTCCTAATCTACTTGTATATCAGAATTGATGATAGGGGTTGCATCTAAAATAGGTTTTGTATTTCTAGCTTTGTCAAGATTATCTAAATCTTGCTTTAGGAGTTGAAATTCCAAGGGCGTAGATCTTTTACGATGCCTTTTATGAATGTAATGAGCACCATCCATAGCATACCAAAGACAATCCTTCACATATATCGACATGTGATGAAAAATGGGCTATCCTAATTTCTTTAATTTAAGGAGTTCAGAAGTTTTGACAGAAACTTTTAATTTCTTAAATTTAAACAGTTTCATTAAAGCACATCCATAAGGCACATGATCTTTTTTTCTCCAAGTATGGAATATGAACATGGATGCTAAAGCCAATTACTTTCTATTCAGCATTACATTAATGATTTCAGCATCTTCAATGGACATAGATGTTGAACTTCCTTTCCTAGGTGAAAGATAGCTTATAATCATCTTATGTAAAATCCTAGGAAGTAATTAAAAATCCATAGTATTTGCTTCCTACCCATAATCCATTTCTATATGTCCATTAATGCTGCAGAACACTTCTTCTTTTGACATATTCTTAATATCTTCATCATCTTTAACATCGGGTAAGCTAAAGCACTTAATGACACTAGACCTTGAGATTTCAATTATTTGCCCATTCACAAATGATGTTAGCTTATCTAAATCATTATTTATATCCACATTTTCATAGAATTTTTTTACTAAATCCCCATGCATAGTAACTTCAATGTTACATAAATTCTTGCATCCTAGAGGTTCTAAAAACTCTTCCCAAGAGAAACCATTTGTAGAAAAGAAATTAGTCAATGTAACTAGAATCATAAGCCTCTTTCTTCTTTCATCCAAGCGAAGTTTGTTTGGATTCTTCATGAATTGTTACGGACTTCTTGGAGCTAATTATTTCTTTCTTAGAATGCATCTATCCCTTTTTTGAACTTTCTTCTACATTTTTTATTTTTTCTCTTCATTTGTTACTTCTAGTTTCTCTCAACAAACTGTTTCCCTTTCATCAAGATTCTTTGTCACTTTTGATGTTTTTTTATCAAAGAGCTCATTTCTATTTGTTCTTCATGTGAGGAAAAGTCCATTCTTTTTATTTCTCTACTCATTACTGGTTCAAGATTAGGATTAGAATTGAAATCAGCCATAGGGTAGGAAATTAAAACGGTTTTCTCAGAATCTTAAGAGGATTTTGAAGATTCGTCTTGAATGAGAATGGGTTTATCGAATGATGTTGTTTTAAAAGATTTTTGACGTAAATATTCTGATCTTTTTGGAGCCATGATCTTCCAATAAAGAGAAGAAGACGGGAGAGGTTTTTGGAAGATGAAAGAGTGGTAAATTGAACTTAATGAAAAGTCTTTTAAAAATATTTAAATAAATATGGGGAGATATTATGTTAAATGATAAAAAAATAACAACAAAAGAAAATTAATTAAAAAGGATTACAAATTCCTAAGTCATTTCTTATAAATTCAAATTTTATTTTTATCTAGAGGTTTAGTAAAAATATCTCTTATTAATTTTTTGTAGAAATATATTCAACACAAATATTCAAATTATTCACATGATCTTTTGAAATGATGTCGAATTTCTATGTGTTTTGATCTAGAATGATGAATATGATTTTTTGTTAAATTTATTGCATTAGTGTTGTCATACTAATAGAATATTGCCACGCCCTGGGGGGTACCCTAAACATAGCAGTCCGCCGCATATAATATTAAAGCAAATGAATGACAACCTTAGTCATGCAGGAGCTTTAATATCACATGCAAAGCGTGCTTCTAAGATAGTAGGAGACTCACAGGGGTATTACATTTAAGTAGATAATAAAAGCAAGCAAAACTTATATAAATAAACATGAAATTTTCATTTAAATAATAATTCCTTACATCATCTTAGGGGCATTCCCCCGCCTTAAAAGTGTGTCAACAAAATAATCATAACTACAACATAGGCCTACTATAGAGATTTTCTTAGAAGTCTATGTTCAAAACTAAATATATAACTTCTCCTAAAAACTCCTAGTGGCTTAAGCTCATACCTGGCATACAGGGCTCGGTGCCAACCAAACATAGTCATACTGTAACAAAAAGATATAGGGGTATAAGCAAAACTAGCTTTGTGAGATAATTCCCATCTACAGAACATTTCTGTAAAGCAAACAAGTATTTAAATCAAGCATATGAGAATACACCAATCACATGAACAACAATATACACAAGATTAACCGGAAATCATGTGTAGTATGGATTTTACGCCCTCCCTGTCGTGGGTTGGGAGGTTACAGGCCCATACGACCATCAATATTTGTAGATTTACTAGCTCCTGCTCGCCTTGTAGACTTCCTAGCTCCTACTAGCCCATGTAGATTTTTCGACTCCTACTAGCCACCACTACCACTTCCTCGTTTCCCCACACGAAGAATAGTAGTGAAATAAATATGACTCACAAATATGATATGCATGAATTAATTTCAATAGATATTTAACCAAATAATGTTGAGTTCATGTTAAAGGCAATCAACCACAATTTTCATCATATCAATACAAGAATTACAATTTATTTATCACATCTTCTTTCGATATTCTTAACTTATATTCAATCAATCATAAATCCAAGTCACACAACAATTATTCATTTATCTTTTCCTTATTTTCTAGTGCCACTACTTACAAGCACAAACAAAGAAATGCAACTTAGTAAAGGATTAACTCACTCCATGTCGGTAGATCCTAATCGAAGTAATTTTCCGGGAAAGTGATCTCGGCTCCTTCACTTAGACAAGATGAAATACCCAAAATGAGTTTTTCATAGAATTTCTACTCTTGAAGATTCTAAACTTCTCTTAAAATCGCGATAAAATCGTATTGGAGGAAATTCCAACTTAAAATGGCCATAACTTGCTCATTTTAACTCGGAATTTCGCATATAATATATCATTTTCTACCTATTCGAAAAGATCTATCTATTTCTAAACTTATTTTCATCAAACTAAGTCGTTTAGGTTCCAAAAAAGTGGCGAGCAGAATTACGACGAATTTTCATAAACTTGAATTTCCTTCTTTTTACACTCATTTTGAAGAGATAGGTATTATAATAGTTTGTAAAACCTTTGAAATGTATATACACATATTAATTGACTCATATTAAATGTATGAAGTTAATGAAGTTGTCTCAAACTATGAAAAGGTGAAGTCTTTTAAAGATTTTGGAAAGTAAGAGCTTTTGAATTATTCCTTTTTATTTTGCTTTGAAAATATCTTAAGTTATTTCAAATGAGTATTTTCTTTTCCTAAATTTAATTTCCGTAATCTTCTAAATTCCTAAGGAATGATTTTATTTTCTAAGCTTAGTTTCCAACACTTTTGGAGAGTAATAACAATTCTATATTTAGAAAAATAATTTCTTTATTTCTTGAGATCATTCCATTTTGATGAAAAGAATTCCTCGTACTTGATGAAAAAGTGAAGTTTTAGTAAAACTTTTGCTCATTTCAAAAGTCCTTTCTATGTTATGTATGTTTATAAAAATTCTTATGAACTCCTCTAAGTTTGTTAAGATGACTCCTTAGTTTTAGAAAGATTACTTCCTACTTTTATTTCTAGAAAAGAATCTTTATTTTAAGAAAACCTTTCCTTATTTATTTATTTTTTGTGTTGAGACAAGAATCATTATTCATACATGAATATGAATCATAGAGTTATGAAAACATAAAAAAATATAATAACGTAAAAGAATAAGCTAGTAAAGAAATAAATCAAGTAGTGGAACCTTAGCTTCATCAAGGTATCCCGGGACTAAGAATAGACTAGTCCAAAAAAAGAAAATGTTTTGACTTGATGAGGACAAGTCTAAGACTAGAAAGACTAGTCTTAAAAACAACATAAAAGTAAATAAATTGCAAAACAAATGGGCTTATATGCTCTAAGAGATATATATAGCTACATAGATATATTAGATGTAAAAGCAACATAAAGAAACTTGATCATGAACAAAAACAAAGTATGAACCTATTGATGCTTTTTTTGACCTTCATGGTTTAGAAAACACACACTAAGCTCGTACTAAGTAAATGAACATAAAGAAAACTTGAAGAAATATCACCTAAAAGAACTAAACTTGAGAGAACTCTTTGGAAGAGAATTCTTGTAGAATTTTGGGAGAGTGACTTTAGTGTATGAAAGGTGTGAAAGAAGTGGAAGAAAAATAAGGTATTTTATAGAAAAATGTGGGAGGTTAATTGTGTTAATTAAATAAATGAAAATAAAACAAATTGGAGAGGGGAGGGGGACATGGCCGACGCAATTAGGAGTGTAGAGGGGGAGAGAAATTTATTTTTTTGGTATTTTTGTTAATGAAAAGTAAGATATGAAAGATGTGAAGTTGTACTAGAAATGAAAATTGTAAGAAATAGAGGTATGGGTTGTAAGAGTAGGTTCTAAGAAAAAGTAGAAATAGATAAATAGTGTAGAATAGTAGTAAATAGTGTAATATAAAGTAGACATGACAATTTAAGTACCAGTAGTAAGAAAATACAAGTATAAATGCGATATCTGATATTTTTAGCTACTGAAAAATTATGAAATTGATATTTTTGAAAATCTTATATTTTTACGAGTTTAACGGAATATTCGGAATATTTTTACTATTTCGAGCTCCAAGGTACGTTTTTCAAGAACTGTGTCCGATCGGGTTCAAAACGAGTTGCAGATTTACTAAACTGATCTTTTTAAGCTTTCTTAGATAATTACGAATTACTCTACTCACTAAACTCTTTCTTACTTTCTTAGGGTTTCTTAAACAGAAATGCCGGACTTGAACGGTTACGATAGGCTAGGGTTTTGTTGACTTTGAAATTCGGTTGATTTCTAATTAGGGTTTAAGCTTTAATTGTTCACAAAACTTTGGGGGTTTACAAATATTTTTATAATTTCAACCATAATAATTTAATTTTGTTTTATCTATAAAATCTGAGCACAATAGTTACCAATGGGGACATATTCAGCCTTTGCTGTAGATAAGACAACTGAGTTTTGTTTCTTAGATGGCCAAGAAACCAATTTATCTCTTAAGAATTAATAAGTACTCAATGTGCTTTTTCGATCAATTTTTCAAACTGCATAATCAACATCTGAGTATCCGATTAAATCAAAATTATGATTTTTAGAATACTAGATTTTTAATTTAGCAGCATTGGTCAGGTACTTAAAAATTCTTCTGACAGCAGAAAGATGAGTCTCTATCGGTAAACTTTAAAATATAGCACATAAACATGTACTAAATAGAATATCAAGTTGAGATGTAGTCAAATAAAGTAAAGATTCGATTAAACTTTTGTAAAGTTTTTCACTTATCTTTTTTCCAGAAACATTAAGATCTAACCTTATTGAAGCACTCATAGGTGCGGCAGCACTTTTGACATTTTCAAATCCAAACTTCTTAATGATTTGCTTTGTATATTTCTCTTGGGGTACAAAAACTCCATCAGGACTTTGCTTTATTTGTAGACCCAAGAAATAATTAAGTTTTCCCATGAGGACATCTCAAATTCTACTTGCATCAGCTCAGCAAAATCTTTATAATATTTTTCATTAGTAGCACAAAAAATAATGTCATCGACATAAATTTGCACAACTAATAAATCTGCATCATACTGTTTTAGGAATAAGGTTGTGTAAGCTTTTTCACAGTTAAAACCATTTTCAATTAAATAAATACTCAAACGTTCAAACCATGCTCTTGGAGCCTGTTTCAAACCGTACAAAGCCTTTTTTATATTTATATATCAAAATTTCCTTTGAAAGGATCTTTAAAACCAGATGGTTGTTCAAAGTAAACTTCTTCTTTAATATAACCATTTAAAAAGACACTTTTAACATCAATTCGAAATAATTTAAAATTTTTATAACATGCAAAGCCTAAATGAGCATATATTTCATCAAAATCTATCACTTCTTCTTGTGAATATCCTTTTGCAGCTAATCTATCTTTATTTCTTCTAATATTTCCATTTTCATCTAATTTATTTTTAAAACCCAGTACCAATTACATATTTATCTTTAGGTCTAGGTACTAGTGTCCATAATTGATTCCTTTGGAGCTGAGTTAATTCATCTTGTATAGCATTTATCCAATTTGCATCTTTTAGAGCTTCATTAACACAACTAGGTTTAATTCCAAATAGCATAGCAAATTAATTTCCTATATTTTTATAATTAGATCAAGTTCTTACTTCGGTTTTAACATTTCCCATTATTAATTCTGGTGGATGAGAAGCCTTATATTTTCAGGATTTATAAGTTTAAATAAGAGGTTTTGACAAATCTTCTGAAACACCTTCTGCTTCAAGAATTTTAGTTTCCTTACAGAATTTTCTGTAATTCTTTTTGTAGATGGTAAATCAGTCTCTATCTTGACAGAGCTTTCTTCATAACTTTGCCTTTTGTCACAACTGGAAGGATAATCATCATCTGAATCATCTAGATCTTTTTCAACAAATTCCACATTCGTAGATTCTTCAACAAGTTTACTTACCTTTGTTAAAGACTCTATATGCTTTACTGTGTATTGAATATCCAAGGAAGATAGCTTCATTAGCACGCTCATCGAATTTTCCAAGATCTTTGTTCATCCTTTTGACAAAGCATTTACAACTGAAAGGATAAAATAAGAAACATTGGGCCTCTTACCTTTGAAAATTTCATAGGATGTCTTATTGGTGTAGGGTTGAATGTAGACACGATTTATGACACCCCCTTTACTCCACAAAAGAGGTGACCGTCATCACCACATGATGGGGGAGGGACTCACCCAGGTGGATTCAGACTCTGTCTCATTTCATCCTTGTAGTGCTGGTGGTGGAGATAGAAATGCCACACTCACACAAATTAATTCATCTATGGAGCATCCCCATCAGGATGTGCATCAGCGTACACTATTCCCTCGGACTTTTGTGGGGGGAGGGAGGGAGAGAGAGGAGGAGGGGCATCCAGGAGTAGATATTGTATAGATTCTTATGTTTTATGATTGTTGTATGTAGAATTTTCATATACTTTTGATGTAATTAATTCAACAGTAATACAATTATTTCATATTATGTTTTATGAGTTTCTTATTATGACTACGGTGAAAGGATTGACAATATTGTTGTGGTTGGATGGATTGGGTTTGTGATTGTGTTTGGATGGACAGGGTTTAGGATTGTCTTTAGATGGATTGGGCTTGGGAATACTTTGTGGTTGGATTATGAAGTCTGGAAGTTGTTTACTTGTGGTAGATGGCTAATGAATGTTTTATATAACTGAATGTATATAGTTTTATAGGTTATAATAACTAATATAAAATGACTGACATATGAGATATGTAAGACAAGGTCAGTATTTTACACTTACTTCGTCTGCTCAAGAGACGAGGTAGCTCCGAATTAAAGACCTCATCTCATCGAGAGATGAGGTCAACTTGCCTAAAATTGTGATATTTTGATCCCAATAGCAACTTTGTAATTTTTTTAAGAACTTAAATAATTTTTTTCTTTTCCCTAAGTTTGTGATTCCCTAAGATGCTCTTCGCTTGGAAAATGGAAGGTAGAAGGGAAAAAAAATACTACAATACTATGTAAATTGCTAGCAACAATGTGGAAAATAATTGGAAGATTTAAATATTTTTTTTGGGTCGTCTTCCTGCAGTAGAAACCTCGTGCTATTGGCTTTCTTCAAACGTATTTAACTTGTCTATTGACGAGTATTCGAGAAGTAATGCACACACATATACATATCAAATAGAAAATTTTACACATTTCAGTATTATGATGTCTGAGAAACTAAATGTACACATTTCATCTATTTGTCCATTAAAAATATAAAAAAAATTTAATGGGTTTCTATGAATTCGAGTTTTTCTTTTAATTTTCTTTTATTTAGGGATTAGGATGAAGAAGAAGAAGAAGAAGAAGAAGAAGAAGTGATGGAGGGGAAGGGGGCAGGGAGAGGGAGGGGGGGGGGGGGGGAGAGAGAGAGAGAGAGAGAGAGAGAGAGAGAGAATAAAAATAAAATTAATAAATACCAATTAGGATAAAAAATATATTTTTAATTAATTTTGCTTTTCACGTTTGCTTCTGATTGGGGAAATGGTTGAATTTTGGCTATAGATGCTACTATGAAACAATTAAAAAACATCATGATATGAAATTCCTTTAGGTATTATTGTTTTACAAACAAAAAAGTTCAGATACCACGATGAAACCTATGCCATGATTATTAGCCGCTACTTTTGTAGCCGTCCTTTCTCATTTCCTTCCAAGTTCTAAGGCCACTTATTATTATAGACTTGGCAAATCATCCTCTTTATTTTTCTAGATTAGTATTTGATAAATGCAAATTTTTTATTATAGCAACAATCAGGCATAATTTGAACAGTATTCACAGAACAAAGATACCTTAAGTTATGCCGATCGATACATATTTACAACATATGTTGTATTATTATATTGTATACCTATATATTGCATGCCTTATAAAAGTATGATTATAAATATAGTATTTCTTTAACACATAACATATAATACATAGTATAATTTATAAAAATACAATTACATGTTTTGGGTTTTGGGGGGGGGGGGGGGGGGGGGGGGTGGGGGGGGGGGGGAAGACAATTCATGAACAGTGTATATTTTTATTAAACAAAAAAAATACAATTGACTTGTTATTGCTTCATAGATGCAACATGGCATTTTTTATATGTATAATAATGCATAATTATGATTTAAAGGTAAGCCAATAACCTTTGCTAGCCTGTACCTTGTAATATTCTACAGGATTGGTACATTCTAAAAAGGTGTTGAAAGTCATAAACACATTCTGGTTATACTTTTTATGTAATAAGCTTCCATGGAGTAGGATATGGGTATGATGTCACCATAACTTATATTTACTCAAGTACATGAATCTACGATATATAGAGTATAAGTTTTAAATATCCCATATCCATCCTATAAAAACTATTAAATAATTTAAGGGATAAAAGAGTAATATTTTATGTTCAACCAAAATAAAATATAAAAAGAAAGGTCAAATAAGCAAATAGATAGCTCAAAACAAAGATAAATACTATGATAGAAGCAAATGCCACTAGTATAACAATATGCATATAAAATGTAAGTACAAAGAAGATGATTGTAACTATTAACTAAGAAACTAACTAATTTTACTAAATCTATAACACTGAACTAATTTTATAAATTTAAACTAACTCATCGCCGCCCAACATAAACCTTGTCTCAAGGTTTAGAAATCAAAAAATAAAAATATTATCTTAAGTAAATCTATCTTATAAAAACAAAAAACCATCAACCTGATTAAGTTCATAAACCTTTAACTTAAAACTTCAATTCTATGAACAAATTTTTTCAATGGCTAAATGAAACTCACATCGCCCCATCAAGGCATCCATAT
The DNA here is from genome assembly GCA_024138025.1 of Combretum micranthum. Taxonomy (NCBI): domain Eukaryota; kingdom Viridiplantae; phylum Streptophyta; class Magnoliopsida; order Myrtales; family Combretaceae; genus Combretum; species Combretum micranthum. The sequence goes on along the minus strand of JAMXBD010000758.1, from coordinate 651,866 downwards.
CAAGTTGCAAAATCATAAAAATGATATTTGCATTCTTTGTCATAACATTTGTTTCAAATGTCATTTGTACTTGATGTTCGTTATTGGCTTCCTTCATGAATAATTTTTATCTTGTTAATTTTATTGAACTATCTCTTGAACAATTTCATCTTGAATAGCTTTATAGTTGGTGTGACCTCTTCTTCTTTTGAAGTAATTGCTCTTTTTCTGAGTATTTAAAAATTACTTCTTGTGCATGCTTGTGACTTTCTTCAAATTGCCACAGGCCTTCTCAGACTAGTTGCAGGTCTTCTCATATAAGTTTTATGTATTCGCTCCTTCATTTATCAATTCTAACACTTGTAAGGATTCTCTTTCCAATTCCACCACTCTCTCAACGACAACATCATTGTTAGTGTCTTACATTGTACAAATGAATTTAAAACAACAGAGAGTCATTAGTGGATTCCAACATAACTAGATTATGAAAACAAATAAAAAGATTGAAATTGTCTTTAGAATGAGTCAAAAACAAATTCTATAGAAGGTTCTTAAAAAAAAAGAACTATATGAATTGAATTGATGATGCATTTTGCTTTTACCGAATCTTATTCATAATATTTCCTATAATCATCAATTCCTTAACTATTCACACTACTTGCAATTATTAACCAATAACATAAACAATTTAACTAAATCTATAATGATTTAAACTAATTTTGTAAAATTTTTAATCTTAATTATTTATATATCATTATGGTGATTTAGTGATTTAATTGTAATAACAATGCTTATGATAAAATGCTATATGAATGCTAATATTGATGATCATGGTGGAGTATGATGGTCTTGAGATTGTAGTGTAATTTACAACCCATTGCATGTCCATAACAATTATGAAAATGTTAAGGCTAGAATGTACTAAATACCACAATTATTGTATATCATATCCTCTCATTCACGCACATAAGTTAGAATTTTTCCTTACATGAGTCACATAGAATCTACATAACACCTACTGAACATCTAACTACCATTGATAAAACTATGAGAAATTGATGTCTAAGTGTTTATTTTATCAATAATGTGTAGAAAGGAGAGAAGTCTTTAACATACCATTGAAACCTTTACTGAACCTTTAGGAATTATAAACATCAAAGAAAGAAGAAGAAAGCTTTTTGGTAGACGTGAGATTAGGGAGAAGCAATATGAGGTGTTACTTCTGCTTAATATTCTTATTTGTCGGGTGAACCAAAGTATCTTTTAAATTTTAAAGTGGTTGGACCACTTTGCCCATATTAATTGCTTGAAAATTACTTTTTTCTCTCATGTGTATTTTCGTTAGGGAAAAATTCTCTTTTGGTACATGAACTTTGACGGAGTGGACAATTAGGTACATGAGCTTTTAAAAAGTCAAATTTCACATCTAATTAAACTTTTCGTGCCCCTTTTAGGTATCCAAACTTTTAAATTCTAATTTCATATCTAATTAAAATTTTCATGCTCATTTCACTATCCCACCTTTTATTCAATAATTCATTTATACTCTATTCAATTTACAGGGATTTATGCTTTACTGATTTATTATTAGATAAATTCCTACGAAATTATGCTACTATTGTGAAAATGTTGTTTTTCAGCTCTTAAGATCAAGAAAAGAAGAAACAAAGTGATTTTAAATTAGATTTGAAGCAAAACTTAAACATTTGAAGATTGGATTCAATCGCACCTTTAGAGAATGAATCAAGGGCAAGAAACAAGGCAAAAGTGCAAATCGCATCCAAAGTCATGCTCGTTATATGAATTGAACACAAATTGTGCCTTTGATGAAAAGACATAGCTTGTATCATAGCTAACCTTCGGGCTCACAATCCAAGCCTGATAATGACCCTATCCTTGCTATCGTACGTTGCCCTAAATTAAAGCACATGAAGATATGCTTAAATTCCATTAAAAGAATTTGCCACATCAGTAAATGAAATCTTCCCATTTTTTGTGCCCTGATATCTATAAATAAACATGCACATATTTTGTAATTGTATCGTACCATATAACAAATTCCTAACATATAATAGAGTAGCAAGAGAATTTTTAGTGAGAAAAACTCTTCTTTACAAGAAATTCAAGTTTTCTGGATAGATTCATATTTAACCCAACGTTTGTTCTTGCAAGATTTTTGTACTTAATTTACAATATTCATCTTTAATTTCATATTATTTTGCTTAAATCTATGTTTTGATGTTCACATCTATGGAGAAATAATCACTTTAACTTAGGGTTTGTGAATAAAAGACCTGATTCATGTGATTTCAATGCATTTTGATTGAAAATTGATTAAGTACTTACAATTAGTAGCTCGAACCTTAATTCATGAGTTTATGTGAGTGCACCATATAGATTCATGTTCGATTTCAACTAAATAGATTGAGAGATCATTCTTTTGAACAAATCTAGACTGCTAATGTAGTTACTTGTAATCACCTAGAGATAGGGATGGTAAAATTTCTATCACTTGATTTTAATTCCATTAAAATGTGTTTAAATCGAAGGATTTTTAATCTTTATGCAGATCTAGGTTGCTTATAACTTATGAAGAGATTTGGATTTATAGTTGTTGACCTTAGGAGAGGCTTTAGCTTACCTGAGTAAATATGATGGTACAAGTATACCCAGCAAATAACTCATTGAGTTTTAAGAAATCATATGATAAGAACTTAGTAAAACAAATCTTAAGCTCATTTTTGTATTAGTAGATTTATCTCATGAATTTGCCTTGAAAACATGTATATAGTTAGTATTAACCTTAGCTTAGTGTTTTGCTGTTTATAATGTTCTTTTGATTTTTTCTTTGCAAAATGATAGATGAAAAATGAGTATGGTAAATGATAACAATCCCCAATGAATATGTCCTGATACTTTCTATGCTTCTTCGGTTGGTGTGTTTACCTATGTTTGTGATTGCGACCGAAGTTGAATAGAATTTATTAGTATTTCATAAAATTTTGGAAAACTTTAGCTTGGTGTTTTGTTTTAAAAAGCCTAGAACATCGACCATTGACCATTATTGTTTCTTAAAGTAGTTGACACATGTCAAACAACAACTATGTGAGTAGTGTTTAGAGACATGAAAAGTTTAATTAGGTATAAAATTGGACTTTTTAAAAGTTTACCCATTTTGTCAAAGTTCAAGTATCAAATGAGGCCTTTTCCCTTTTCTTTATTTCTAGGATACTTCAATGGTGTAGGTGATGTAATGATGGTGGCGTGATGGTGATTGTGTAAGTAGTGGTGAAGGTACAATGGAAACAATTACTTGGAGCTGGCATTGCATTAATGGTACAGGCAACTAGTATGGCATAATAAAGCTAAGGAGGTCATGATGAATTGACATGTTGGCAATGTTAGCAATAGTAATAGTTCTAGTAGTGTGGTGGTGATTGAAAAGAAGGTAGGTTTGTGGTTCTTATTAAAATAACTTTATTTATTATGTTTAAAACTTTGTTACCACCAAATGAAAGGAGGAGAATTTTAAAAGATTGTATAATTTTATACGAAAAAGTTTCACGATATGAATCCTTTCTCCCTTTGGTACTAAATTGATAATAAATCTGATGGGGTTACTAATCAAACTTAGAAACCAATAATTTGGGGGTTTTTGCTTTAAAAAATAAATAAAATAGGGATATGAATGTACTTAATATCCAATAGAGACCATAAATATTAAAAATAGGTTGGGTTACAGTTTAAATTGTAATTCATTAGAAACTACAAATTATAAAACTACTACATGTGTTAAAAGAATTAGGGATTTAGTTAACATATTTACCAGAATCTATGTTATAAATTGGTAAGAAATCAAAACAATTAAAGAGCAAACACAATTCATTCAATACTTAAAAAGAGGATGATACAATGTCAATACTTAAAAGTAAGAAAGTAGCTCAATTTCGTTCTACTACATTAGTGACATGAGTTAGTTTATCAATAGGCTCATATGACAACCTTACTATAGCTTAATATAATTGGTAACGGACTAAATAGTAGGATACCATATAAATAATACATATCATGCCCCGAAGGGTACCCTAAACGTGGCAATCAGCTACATATAATATCAAGACTTAAGAATGACTACCTTAGCCATGCGAAAGCCTTAGTATTACATGTAAGGCTTCTAGCACGGTAATAAGAGACGCTTTTGGGAAACATAGTTTAAGCAAGTAAAAATGAACATACAAGAATCCATAAATAAAATATATTATATCATTAATAGCTAAAGGTCTATTACATGATTTCTTAGGGGCATTCCCCTGCTAATCCCAAAGATCGTAATAGTCTTTACAATATTCAAATACTACATTAAAGATTTCAAAGGAATTCTAATTTAAATCTTCAAGTAGATTTCCTCCAAAAGCTTCAATAGAAAACTTACGCGGATATGAGGAGACCTCGGGTACAAAAATAGGTGTTCCTAAGAATACAAATACCATAGGGGCGTAAGCTTATGGGCTTAGTGAGTAAATCCCAAAATTCATACTCAAAGTAATTATCAACAAGTTTATTAGTCAAACATATGGAATGCAACAACCACGTGAGCATACAAGACATATGACTTTCCGGGAATCATATGTTGAATGAATTACGTCCTTCATTCGGGGTTAGGTATTCAGGCCAATTACAGCCACAACTTTCAAAACACTTTTATAGATCTTATCTGCTCCTATATGCCATAAAAAACTTGTAGTTATTACAGGCTCCTACTAGCCACCAATTTAAGTAGTTTTTACCGGCTCCTACTCGCCACTTACATGATATACCGGTTCTGCCTACCACCACTATTATACACTTGTCCCACCAATTGTATAGTAGTGAATGAAATGTGACTCAACATATGAAGTGCATGCATAATTTCTTAATTAAAGTCTAGTAGTTATATTTAACTTCTTTCAAGTGAGCAACCAATTTCAAACACTTCAAGATATAAATATACATGCGACTTTATTACCAACAAATCATGTTTCGATATGCTTAATATTCTTTCAACATATTATCATACAAATTCCATTTGAATTTGCCTAAACTCAATGCAACTAAATTTACAAGCACAATCATAAGTATGAAAATAACAGGGAGTAAACTCATTCAGCCATGATGACACCTTTCTTGAAATGGATGAGTCGTCGGATTTCCACTAATCGTAGTAATCTTCGGGATATAAACAATCCTCCTTGATATTACTATTCAAGAAGAATACCCAAATAAGTATTTCTTTTTTATTCTATGGTACTAATAAGGAACTATGTTTTAAGATCGTCAAAATTCGTATGTAGAGAAATTCTATCTTAAAATAGCCATAATTTGGTCATTTTAACTCGGAATTGCGCATATGATATATCGTTTTCTACTACTCGAAATATCTATCTCTTTCTAAACTTATTTTCATCAAACTAAGTCGTTGGAGCTCCGAAAAAGTAGTGACCAGATTCACACAAATTTACATAAACTTGAATTCCTTCTTTTAAGAAAAGCTCATTTTGAAGAGATAGATATTCCAAAAATTTATAAACCTTTGAAATGTATATATATATATATAATTACTGATTATAACATGTATGAAGTTAATGAAGTAGTGTCAAATTATGAAAAAGTAAGTCTTTAATGATTTGAAACTTGAGAATTTTTTGAAATATTCATTTTGCTTTTGAAAATATCTTAAGTATTCAAAATGAGTATTTCTTTCTCCTAAAAATTTCTGTAATGGCTTTAAATTCTAAGGAAATGATTTTATTATCTAAGCTTAGATTCCAACAACTTTTAAAAGTAATAACAATTTTATAAAATAATTTCTTTGTTCTTGAGATCATTCAAAAGGATTCTAGCATTTGATGAAAAGTGAAGTTTTGTAAGACCTTTTTGTTTATTCAAAAAGTCCTCTCTATGTCATGTAAGTTTATAAAATCTCTTATGAACTCCTCTAAGTTTGTTAATATGACTCCTTAGTTTTTAGAAAAATTACTTCCTACTTTTATTTCTAGGAAAGAATCTTATTTTAAGAAAACCTTTTTTCATTTATTTTATGAGACAAAAATCATTATGTTCATGCATGGATATGGATCATAAAGTTATGGAAACATAAAGAAACATAATAACTTGAAAGAATAAGCTAATAAATAAATAAATCAAGTATTGGAACCTTAGTTTCATCAAGGTATCCCAAGACTAAGAAAGACTAGCCCAAAAGAAAAAGAAAATGTTTTACTTGATGAGGATAAGTCTAAGACTAGAAAAACTAGTCTTAAAATTAACATGAAAGTAAATAAATTGCAAGGAAGTAAATAAATTGCAAGAAAGTAAATAAATTGCAAAACAATGAGCTATATTCTAAAATAATATATATAGCTATATAGATATATTAGATCGTTATAAACATAAAAGCAACATAAGGAAATTAGATTATGAACAAAAACAAAGTATGAACCTATGTTACTTTCCTTAACCTTCATGGTTTAGAAAACACATATTAAGCTCATACTAAGTAATGAACATATGGAAGTGTTGAAGAAAATTTACCTAAAAGAACTAATCTTGAGAGAGCTTCTTGAGAGGAAATTCTTGGAGAATTTTTAGTAGAGTAACTTTAGTAGAAGAGAGGTGTGAAAGAAGTGGAAGTATGAGGGGGTATTTTAGGAAAATGTGGCAGATAATTTGTGTTAATAAATTGAAAATAAAACAAATTGGAAGAATAAGAGGGGTGGCTGGCGCTACTTTAGGAGTAAGGGGAAGAGAAAATTTATTTTTTTGTATTTTTGTTAATTAAAAATAAGATATGAGAGATGCGAAGTTGTATTAGAAATGAAAATTGTAAGAAATAGAGGTATGGGTTGTAAGAATAGGTTGTAAGAAAAAGTAGAGATAGATAAATAGTGTAGAATAGTAGTGAATAGTGTAATGTAAAGTAGACATGATAATTTAAATACTGGTAGTAAGAAAATATATGTATATAAATGCGATATTGATATTTTTAGTTACCGAAAAATTAGAAATTGATTTTTTGAAAATCTCATATTTTTATGAGTCTAACGGTATATTCGGAATAATTTTACTACTCCGAGCCCCAGGACATGTTTTCAAGAACTGATCCGATTGAGTTCGAAGGACACTTGAATTTCGTAAATCTGATATTTTTATATAACCTATAGCTATTACGAACTATTATCGCTAATTATTCAAACTTCGTTTTCTAGGGCTAAGGAAACGGGAATTTCGGATCTAAAATCTAAGGTTTGTACTAGCCTTTTTGACCTTTAGGGTTTCGGTTGATTTTTAATTTCTAAGATCAAACTTAAAATTAAAAAAATTTTAGGGGTTTACAATACACTTAATATGACTCAAGTTTTAAATGACTAAAACAAAAACTATTAAATAACATATTAATTATATATGAATTAAATTATAAGCTCGAACTTCAAACATCTTCATGGCTATCCACATGTCTCGCTGTTAGGAATTTAGGGATCTAAAATCAAATATTGCAGCAATTTTTTTTAATCTTATGAAATCCATAAATCACCAAAGGATCCAATGTTCATTAAATCAATAAGAGATTAGGGTTTTACCTTTTTGTTCTTTTCAATTTGACGATGATGCAAATGTGTAGGCATTGCAATCTCACGAGCTCTATGGTGTCCATTTGAATGAACACTCCAAAAGGAATCCATATGCTAACACTCTAGAACATTTCTAGATATGTATGGGAAATCCTACAAGAGCTCTCATGTTTTCTTTTAGGTGTGCATAGTTTCTCTATGAATCTAATATCACGGCCAGTGTCGTTAACTCTAGAAGACAGCTTTTATGTTCTATTTATGCTAATGTCAATATTCTCACAAATAAGAACATTAGGATCCCTAATCCAATTAGGGTTCGTAAAAAAAAAGGCATTTTTTTTTTAATCTTCTTATTCAAAATTTAAAGATTATAAATTATTCTCATTTATTATTCTTAACGAATTAAGATTAATAAATAATTTAACAATTTTCGCTAGGCTTATTTAAATTGAGCTAATTATCTTTTTCGTTCATTCTTTATGCATGATCCCGTAAGCTCACTCAATGCTAACAATAAGCCCAAAAACCTTTTTCATGCCACAAAACATAAGTGACATCTAGCTAGCAAGAACGTTATGTCTATCCAAATTAAGCGAAAATCAATGACCCGACTACCTGATCCATAACTTATGTCATGATCCTTTTGTCACATTACATCTAGATTAAATATAATGAATGGATAGCATTACCCTTATATTTTCAAACCATATCATTTCTCGATCTCCAATGAACTAATAAGACAAATGACACTGATCACACCATCAATTCATTGCACAGCCATGCATTTCTCAATCTCACTTATCAAAGAGTTTAGGATATCTCTTTCATAATGAGAGGGACAAATCCCATCTAATCATTCATCTTCCTCTATATGATTCGTACTATGCTTGATCACAACTATTATAATTATTCGGTTAAAGATAACATTTTATTGTGTTAAATCATATTGCCTCAGGTTGGAATCCATGTGATTTCAGGTTTAAGGATATAATGACATTGTTATTATAAGAATCACTTACACACAATAATCTATGTAGTGATCTTATAGCAGGTCGTTCGATTCTAGTTCTCTAACATGTACCCATGAGTTTGATTTGTATCTCTATACAAATAATCATCTCATGATTATTAATCAACCTCTTACGATTTAATTCATTATTGTTCACTTAATATCGAACATTTAGGGATATTTAGAATAATTACATGATTATTCAAGGTTACTATTGTAAAGTAAACATATAAACAATATAATAATAAATGCCTATTTAATAATAAAATGTAAGAATGGCAATGTCCAATGATTGACTTAGGACACAATTACTAATATTCGCAACCTAGGTCATCCGACCAGGAAGATTGCCTCAAGATAGCCAACTATCGATGCTTCAGTTAGTCACCTTTAGCCGACGATTTGGGTCTGCCTTAGGTGTTTCTTTCGCTCCCTAATCTTTGAAGTGTAATTACACCTTTGCCTTTGGTTAAATCTCGATTTCTCTTCCCTTGCTCATCTTGAACTTGACCTGATTCCTATCACTGCCATGGGATTGTAAGAATCTATCCTCAAATCTTGGCTTTTTTGCACCTAAAATTTCTTGCTGAGTTTAAATTTTTGGATGATTTACTCATGCACATAAATAAACTCCTTAGCCCATTAGTCCTCTTAATAAATAGCAGCTTCTCTTGGTTGATTTCAACTAGGCTCATGGAAAGTAACTTGAACACCTGTCAATTCTTTTGGATTTGTTACTTAATCTTGTACGTATCATATTTACCTTATGATCATATTGCTCAGGTCAACTAATAGCAAATGTATAGCATCCATAAATATTACATCACATATGGCATAGTTATTACAATCCTTAGTGGTAATGGGTAACAAACCTGCTTGTGAATATGTGTAACCCCTTGACTACTTAACTAGTGAAAAGCATACGACTTTGGATGTTGTTTAACCTACAAACCAATTTAGGGACAAACTCTACAAAAATCAAATTGGAATAGTGATCACCATAATACATCTCCCTTAACACCATACTTCTAGTATAGGAAAGGTTGAGCCTTTGCTTATGATTGGCTTTTGATGCCGATAGTATGCAGTATAAAAAATTATTAACAAGTTAAAAATCTCAAAATTAATTCCAATTATGATTGTGAAGGTAAGGGTATCTATTAATACTTGTAATCTAGGGACTAAGTGCAAATATCGTTCTACAGAAATCAGTGAGTACTAAAATAACATTTCTTTTATTGTTTAGTCATCATATTTGAGTATATCCATATAGGTAGTAATGTCTAATTAATAATCTCAAACCAATAATACACAAAAGATATACTAAATTGCAAGAATGCCTAGATCTTGATCCCCATGTGATTATGTTGAAAATAATTCCAATTCTATTGTTGATATTCTTGAATGGTAGGAATTCTTAATTTTTTGGCATCTCGATTAAGATTACCAAATTTTGATCATCGGTTGGTTAATTGAAATGTTTTTCCAGTTAAAACCCCTCAAGATAGCATTATCGATATAGATTTCCTTCTTAGGTTAGATCCTAATTCTGGAGACGTACATCATCCTATGTCTAGGATTGTATGCAACTCCCACTAACTATGTAAACCTATTCACGAAAGCAATCTTTTGATTGATTAATGCGAAATCTACTAAAGAATTAATGTTTCAGACTACTAATTCAATATAAAGTACTAAAAACAACATGTTTTAATTTAAGAAAGTTAATCAACATATTGAATCAACAAGGACAAATCACATAAAGAGCATATGATTCATCAAAATCTAGACTTATTGTTTGTTTCTCTATAATTCAACAATAATACACAAGGAGCAAAATAAACATGGAATAAACATTACACCCTTGATTACAAGAAATCTTGCGAATTGTTGAGACCCAAATGTTCACTTGCATAGGGAGATGGAGTTTTATTTTAATGTTTAGTTGTCCAAGCCTTTGGAATCATTCCTTAAAAATTTGAGATCTTGTAATTATTCATTTGTTATATGTGTATAAGTAAGATTAAATTATGGGAATGGTGGAAAACTTTACGTACGTTGTACATTTTTGCTTTATCAAAACTTAGGTTTCTTTGTTTTTTCCGTGCCTATTTTCAAGGTTGTTATTTCCTTATAATCTTCCATCATATGCAAATTTGAGCTAGTAATTATGTTATAGTGTAATTTTATTATGTGCTATATTTAATTTTTTTACGCAAGGGTGGGGGCCTGCTAGTTTCATATAATTAAAATTTCAGTGGCGGGCAATGATAAATAAATTCAACTACGGACTATCCCTATTAATTATAATTTTGTAAAATACTAGCTTTAAAACAATGTTCATGTTTTAATAATTTCTGCTCATGTACTTAATGTGAGAATATGCCAATCCCTAAAACATACGGCAGCTATAGATAGTGAAGGTTTGGATGGAGGTAAAATCTTCTTCCTGGTACGAACTCTTTATCTTGAATGACTTTTATCATTGAGGGACGATTAACCCATTCATCATTGACTAAACTGGATAAAATAAACAACTGAATAAATATTGTTTCACTAGGCATGGGAGTTGAATAAGATGGGTGTGGCGTGCCTTCCTTCGGGCAGCAAAATCCTACTTACACTGTGTTTGGCAATTTATATAGCATGAAAATCAAGAAAAAGAAGTGGAAATCATATACAAAAAAAAAAAAAAAAAAAGAAAAAAAAAGAAATGAAAAGAGATAAAAGGGAATAAATGTTATATTTTATGTTTGGACTATTAGTATAGAAATGGAATAGAATGAGATGAAATATTGATGTAAATAGATTAAAATATCTTTTGCTTTTTAACTTTATCTTTACATTTAAGGGTATTTTTATAAGTTTGCTTTGTTTTCTCCAGGTATCCTTCCCTTTCCACTTGATTTTGGATAGTAACAAATGTGTGCCAATTTTTTATGGATTTCTACTGGCTTCATTCATTTTCTTTTCATTTTTAATAATCCAAACATCACCATTTTTACTAACTTCTTTTCTTTTTTGCCGATTTTAGATTCCCAACACACAGTGTTAAGTCGCAATTGGGGAATGGCAAATGGTTGTGCAATTTCTACAAAAAAAAAAAAGGTTTTGGTTATATATATTATATACAAGCAGACAAGCATTCACGATAAGTGTGCAAATAAAACAACCCAACACGTATAAATTAAATAGATAAGTACAAAGCACTTACTTCGTTTGTTAACAGTGGGATATTTTACAGAGAGCGGTTTATATATAAAGCTATAAAAAGATAAGTACAAAGTAGAACAATATTGACTTTTATAAATGGTGATACATCTTATATGAAAGTAATGCTATTCAGATATGATTTGCTTCATTATAGATCTTCCCATAACCCTACAATAATTTCATATGAAACAAACTAATAATTTAATCATATTACACAGGTTTGTAATTGTTCATTATATGATAAGTCATTACTTGGTGATAATGTCATCGAACTCATTGTACATGAAACATGGATTTGTTGTTGGATAGAAAAAAACTACAAAATGAAATGAGAAATTATTTGAGATGATGAAGGAAAAAGTTGAGAAAGAAAAAAAAGAAGATCATTAGGTGCACCGTAATTTTTGCCAAACTTTTGAAAGTTGACTGTCAGTGGATGTGTTGCTGTTGGTTCTATGAATCATTAAAAAAAATTAGTATTTTAAATGCATACAATTCCACAAAAGCAATGCCGAAAAAAAAATCATTTACTAAAATTGTTAACATTTTTAGAAAATTTATTAAGTGAGTATGGTCACATGTAGTATTCATAAAATATTTATTTAAAAGAGAGAACACATATTTAGCTGTTAATGTAGTAGAAAAAATATCCTCTTATAATTTAAAATAGTTTAAATCTATAGAAAAATTGTACCTAGTGTACTTCAGTTTCTTAATTTCGTATGATCATTGAAATGAAAGAAGTCGTCAAGCTGAATAAAAAATCCCAACCAAAATTGTAAACCGTAAGATAATTTGCTTATAGAAGCTTATTTTGATATTATGTAAATAAATTACCATGAAGATTTATTTGAAAAAAAAATAATGTAAAAATATAAAGTTAAACTTACATTAGAGGGCCACGATGGAGAGTGATTGTAGATATCTCCAAGTTACATAATCAAGCATCTCTACCATCCATAGCTATTAATGAAGCATCCTAAAGGGAAAAGGCAAGTGTAAATGAGTTTTTAGAAGATGGTAGAGGTTAAATTCATGTTTAATTTTAATGCATGGTGGAAAACTTAAACATGTCCATCTTACATGATGAAGGCCAAGTCATAATTTGATTTGGAACTATAAAGAGTAGTAAATAGTTAATGAGTGTTACGATGCAATACATGTATAATAACAATGTTCTCAATATGTGAAATGTAACATAACATGTTGATAATAAAAATACCTTCATGACAATAATATATTTTGTATACAGCATTTCTCGTTTATGTCCCCATGCCCTAGGTAGATGTCCTTTTTAGCTAAACTTTAGTTAATACCATCAATACTCCTTGTGATAGTGCTACGTAGTGTTGCATATGGCTAAACAATGATTAGAAAGGTAGATGCCAATGTTATGTATCGTTTGGCCTTCTGCATTATGATGGTTAGGCAAAGCTCAAGTGTACTGGAAATTATATCTTGTCATTTCAAATGGGAGATTTAAAATATCTCAAGTCTTTAAAGAAATCCTTGGGATAAAAACTCTTAACCCTCTTGCATGTCCAGTTAAAACCTCCGCATAAATAACATTCTATAAGAAACCAATACATTTTAACCTAGTACCATTACACAATCCACTTTTAGATCTAAGTTCTCAAGAGCATAATTAGAGCTCCTTTCTTTAGTGTTAACATATGAGGAGGCATTCACCCAGATATATAGAATTTAAGAATTTTTGCTAGTAAATATACCCATGATCGTCACTAATGGCGTCAAAAGAGTAATATGTGCGTGCACCAAAAAACGATTAAATAATTATGTCGTTTAACTTGTAGACCTCAACATTTGTTGGTGCTAAGAGTGCACAATTGATAAAGTAATTTTAGTCTTCAAAATTTTAAGAAAGATTTGGGAAAGTTGCTGAATCAGGCTATTAATAGATCGTTCATCCTCCAACTGTAAACTCATAGATGGAGGTACCATTATGAGGTCATCATGCTCAGTATGCTAAACTCTATTACCTACTTGTAGTACAAATTCTAAAAAAATCTTATCTATAAGTGATCTCATATTTTGGGTCAGCAAGAGCTTGAACATTGCTCTAAAGAGGAGATTTATTAAAACATGCATTAATTGTCTAGCTTTTTATGCCATTTGAAAAAACTGGAAGTATTTGTCTAAAATCTTCACATAATATCATGACCTTACCCCTAAATGGGACATCAAGTTCCTTAATATCTCTAAGTGTTCTATCAAGAGACTCAGAAATCATATCTATTAGCCAATGAAGCTCATCCCAAAGAATTGCTTTGCACATTTGTAAGAGTTTTGCTAGTTCGGATTGCTTACTTATTGGACAAATGGAAGATGCATCTGGATTGAAAGGAATCTTAAATCTTGAATATGCTATTCTTCCATTAGGTAATATTGTTGATGCGACCCTAGAAGTTGTCGTGGCTAAAGCAACATGATCATTACTTTGAAAATATTCTAAAATAGCATGACAAAAAAATTTTCTTGCCTCTTTTGGACCATCAAAAAATATAGTTGATTCGCCTCCATCGACTATAGACTTAATTGAATTGAATGCACTTCTCTGGTCATTGTTTAAGAGTGCAATTGCATTCAAATCTTCATTGGTCACTGCAATGGACAACTCATCTTGTATAACTCTTGGTATATTATATTGTCTAGTTGCTTCATTTTGGAGATTCGGTAAGTCATAGTCAGCTAGACATTCCCATGTTATTCTAGTAACATATTGATGTCGTACAATAATTTGTTGAGCAAAATCACATTTGAACTCATTGATGTGGATAATTAATCTTGTATCATACTTCCATGAAATTTTTCCCGTAATGATCTAACATGAGTTAGTTGACATATACCATAACGGTTATGAATAACCTCCTATGAGCAAAGGGCATTTGAAAGGAGACGGCCTCAAGTAAGCAATGTCGTATGCATTCATCATTCTCAATAAGATCCCAACTCTCTGCTACCTTTTCAAATGAATAATGCCATAACCCATGATGACTGAGAAGATCATCAAAAGTAGGGCCGCAGACATGATTAAGTAACACTCGAAGGTAAAACCTCTTAAAATCTGTTGGGGGCAACGGTATATATTATTTCAATGACCTACTCGTATCCTTTCTATGGTGCCATCGTGCTTTTTTCCATGTATAGTATTTTAGGAACTCTTTATACAAATGTCGTCTTGCTCCAAGATTTGTTGCATTAGTATGGAAGAATTATGTAAGCATTGTTTGTGGGGTGGAGTGATTAGCTAAAATAGAGTCTATAGTAATGTCACCATCTCTAAATAAAATTGTATGCATGTTTTGCAGATGTAGTTGCAATCTGGTTACAGTTAGATACATGTGATTCATTGAAAACTTCATCAACCTCCAAATTGCTTCTGGTGCACAAATACGATGCGCATCAATAAACTGCTAGATTTCATCATTGTCATTGCCCTACGTACCTTGAGAGAAACCTTATCAAGGCCTTTGTGAATGTATTTGTACAAATACTTTACACTTTTGACACTTGCACAAACCTTAACATTTATATGACAATCATACTTCAGAAGTAACCATGGGTTAAGGGATGATCTAATTGTTATCCACCATAATGTTTTGACAGGTTAGAAGAGGGACATGCATATTTCTTCTCGTTTTATATACTAGGTATGAGTCATTCCCTTGAATAGTAGAATTACTAAATGGCTTAGGAAAGTGACGCTTACAGTACCCATGCTTCATGCATGGTGCAGTTAAATTACAGCCACCGCATGGTCTATGTACCATTTTTATGACTGCAGTAAATAATCAAGGCTCCTCTTGTACATTAGGAATCTCGGCTCACACAATAGAATCATAATCATCAGGTGAGTTCAATTTGAAGTCATTGTCTAGTATCATAAGCACATGTACATGTGGTAACCCTCGCTTTTGGAACTCTATAACATATGCATAAGCAATAACCTTTCCTAAAATTGATTTATCGATAATATCTTTTTTGAACTCCTCCAATTGAGAATGAAAGACACGTGACAGTAAGTCTAGACGATCTTATGGTCATTGTCTTTCAAGAAATTCATGTTAAATCTTAAACCAACTTAGCTTACATGTTATGGTAATGAAGAAATCAGATCTTCCTAGTTCTTGGACTAATCTTATTGCATCTTGATATCTTTGGTACATATCTTGAGGACATCCTATAATTGAAGAAGGCAACACAATTTTTTCCCCCAACATTGCCTATAGATGGAATATTAAATTTGCTAAGATTCTAAATCATTTTGTAAGGATAAATATATAGAAAGACTTGTAAAATAATTATATAAGCGAACGTGCATCATTTTCTCCATGAACAAGTGAATCTTATAGGCCTTAGTAGTACTCAACTCGAATTGAATCTTGATTATTCTTAACCATTTGAGCTCTGTTTTTCATTTTCATGAAATTATCTACCAAGTACTATTGGAAGAGTTTACCCCATCGTAGGATGAGACGTTCCTCTTGGCTACGTATCTGAGGAGAAAAACTTTTAATTAAGTAATGTAGTGGTTGGTTTAAAGAACAAAATTGAATGTAATTGAACATAGCCATAACCTGGATATAATACGTATAGAAGCTAAGACATGAGACAAGGTTTCCATTTGTAGCGCAAATATTAGGATCCCACCCATATGTTCCAAATGGAAATAGCAAAGGAAATTGTGATGGATCATAAAATCCAGCAATGTCACTGATTGTCATGAGGTTGCTGGCATGTGATTGAATGATAATATCCTGATCATGAATTTCACCTGCTTCTTCACTGCCTACTACTATAGTAGCTACTAGAGATGTAGTTGGAAGGGCATATTGGTAGTTGTTATTAGGTTGTTGAGAAATTATAAGACTACACTCCTGAATATCATCAAGTGTGGAAAGGTGGTGAAAATGATAGGCAAAAAGGCCATACTAATTCAAAATAGAGGTAATTATTGAGATAAGATCTACATCTATGTTATAATTTTCAAAGATGTGATTTTCAATTTCATGGTTGTTATCATATATATATATATATATCTGCAAAATTGTGGCCTCTCATTAATGTTAGGTAAGAGACTACCAATTTTGTGGTAAATTGCACCTTGAGCACGGGAAGGATACACTTCACGATTCATTACTAATAGATTGTTGTCAACATGGACACCCATTGAAGTAAATGCAAAAGCATGCTTATACGATCGAATATGTTGTTTAAAATGTCTAACAAGTTGATTTTGTGCGATAGACAAATGAAGGAGTTCTAGGGGTGATGGAATCGAAGCTAGAATAATTTTGCCTTTTAAGCAACTTTTTTCGATGTCTCATGCTTAAATAGCCGAGCAATGCAAAATGCACATGTGATTGGTAGGGGTAATTAAAGAACTTGATAACCATAACTTTCATGGAACTCTCGACTAATATTAAGATTACTTGTCATTGTGTTGGCAAAAGGATAACTAATTCATCAAAATGTGTAAATAATTCCATTAAGATAAGAAATTAAAATTAATTTCCAAAATTTACTGAATTTTCTAATATTAAAATTGTCACGCCTCAATGGGTACCCTAAACGTGACAGCCCGCCACACTCAATATTAAAGCTTAAGTATGACAACCTTAGCCATTCCCGAAAGCTTTTATATTAAGTGTATGGCGTACTTTCACAACTTTAGAGGACCATATGTGGAAATATGAAGTTTAAGAAGATATGAATAACACATTTAAGATAAGAGGATTCATAATAATTATTCATTCATGGCAAAGACTTTTCAAACTTAGGGATAATTCCCATGATTACTAATCTATCATATGAATATTTGTAAGCTGATACTATGCTACACTTTATCTAAGTTTAGTATTCAAAAGAGATTACCTGCCCATGGTCCACATGGCCTTAACCATAAGTAAGGAAACTGCAAAAGATATCTATCGGGGTATAAGCTAATAGGCTTAGTGAGAACTATTTCATAAATAACTTCTTGTAACAAGATTCAATCAAGTTGATTTAATCAAGCAATGTAATGCACAAGCACGTGGGCAAACAAGCATATAGTTTTCCGGGAACTATATGTTGAATGGATTTACGCCCTCCATTCGGGGTTTGGTGATACATAATCTCAATTCAAGTAGTTTTAAATAAAAAGTTTTTTGCTCACGAGCACTCATCGTCGAACATTCCATCTACTTGATTGACCTTGCTTTCGGATCTACCGCCAAGCATATTCCATTAAGCCGCCAAGCAATCGCTTTTGGATCTCCCGCCAAGTGTTGCTTTCGACATGAGCTTACTATCCTTCTCACCCAAGGATAATAACCCAACAATGCAATGTGACTCACTTCGTGGTATGCATGAGTTCATTAATTTATAAAGTCATAACATGATTATTTTCAAATTTATGGCGATCAAGGAATTTCACACAATCAATATTATACTAAAACAATCACTTAGAACAATTCGGCTTCGATATTCTTAGAATTCTTTCAAAGAATTATTTTACATGTATATCGTTTATCTTTTCCTAACTCTAGTGCCACTAATTTACAAGCACAACAAGTATAACATTTAATGGAAATAAACTCACGATGCCATTGTCGTCTATTCCTCTAAGCGGATGAACCGTTCACAACACTCCACTTAATCGTAATAATTCTTGGGTAAAGGAATCCTTCCTCGGGGCCACCTAGCCAAAAAATACTCCACAATGAGTTTTTCTTGATGATTTTCTTGAATTTTGACAAAACAGTGTTAAAAGAACGTTAAAGTTTCGTATAAAGGAATGTTCCAACTTAAAATGGCTATAACTTGGTCATTTTAACTAGGAATCGCGCATATAATATACCGATTTCTATCTACTCGAAAAGATCTACCCATTTCTAAAATTATTTCCATCAAACAAAGCCATATAGGCTTCGAAACAGTGGTGACAAAATTCACCACGGATTTTCCAACAAAACAACTTTGGTTCAAGAAATTAAAATTTTGCTTGATAAATACTTAGTTATCTATATAGTTGAAAAATTCGCTTTTTATAACTATATAACTCATGTTAAGCATGCTCAAGTGTCTCGTTGTCCAATTATCTTTCTTAGGTAAAACAATGTCGGTTTGAAGCTTTTTATAAAACATTGTTTTTGATTTCTTGAAATGATTACCTTGTTTCCTTGTGTTTTCTAAAACTTTATGTTGGTTTTATTTTTCCTAAGTAACCTTTTTGAAAATAAAATTTTCTACTACCTAAGTTACATTAACACTATTTTGAAGTTTTTAGAAAATATATTATTCTTTATATTTATTTTTCTTGTGCAAATTCCTTTGTTTATTTGTTTTGTAAAAATCTTTACTTGGAATTTCTCATTCTCTTCTCATATCTTATGTTTTTCATAAAAAGAATAATAATTTTATTTATGCACAAAAATTTATTTTCTTGATAAATACAAAGTAGATAAATATGTGACTTAAGAAACCTTTTATAGTAAAGTAGTTTCTAAAACTTTTGTGGTTTCTTTTTGTTACATGAAAAGAATAACTTTATTACTTTCAAACCATAAATTTTCTTTGCCTATTTGTTTGCAAAGGTCTTTTCTTGAGGATTCCAAAGAACCATTTTTGTATCAACAATCATTTTCCTTTGAAAAAGTTTAAGTAACTTTTGAAGTAAAAATAGTTTCTAAAATTATAGTGAGCTCTTTTTGAAACTACAAAGGGTATTTGTTATCTTATAGATTTCATACTTTACATAAACTTATTCCTAAGTGACAAAATCCTTCTTTTGTTTAATTATCTTTAGAAAATAAAATTTTTGGACAACAATCTAAATGAACATGATTATGAGAATAATAATAAACAAAATAATATAAAACATAAATAATAAAGTCAAGTATTGGAGTCTTAGCTTTTTCAAGGCTCTAGGGACTAAGAAATAGACTAATCCCATAATAAAATAAAATGAAAAAAAAAAAAAGAAAAGCTTGTTTTGACTTGATGAGGACAAGTCTAAGACTAGAGACTAGTCTTAAAATCAACTTGAAATGAAATAAATTGCGATAAAGTAAATAAATTACATGAAAGATAAATAAATTGCAAGACAATGAGCTTATATGCTCTAAATAGTAATATAGCTATATAGATATATTAGATAGTAATAAACATAAAGGAAATATAGAGAAATATAAAGGAACATAAAGGAAAATGTCATAAACAAAACAAAGTATGAACCTATTGTTGCTTTCTTAACCTTCATGGTTTTAGAAAACACACATTAAGTTCATATTAAGTAGATGAACATAAAGAAAGCTTGGAGGATTTTCTTGAAGAAAGTTTACCTAAAGAAAGACTAAAGAAGCTTTTCTTGTAAGAACTTCTTGGAGAGAAATTCTTGAGAGATTTTGAGAGAGTAACTTTAGTGTAGAAGTGGTGTGAAAGAAGTGAAGGTATGAGGGGGTATTTATAGGAAAATGTGGAGTGATTTTTGTGTGATTTAAATAAATAAAATTGAAACAAAAATGAGGGGAGAGGGGACAAAAAGGGGCGTCGGCCATGTCCTTGAAGGGGGAAGTTGATTTATTTTTTTGATTTTTTGGAAAATAAAAGATGTAATATGTAAGAGTATATGATATAAAGTTATATGAAAGATAAAAAGTTAAGTTTATAGGTTATGTAGAGTGTAAGAATAGGTGTAAGAAAATAGAGATAAAAGAATAGTGTAGAATAGTAATGAATAGTGTAATGTAAAGTAGATATGACAATTAAAGTACTAGTAAGAAAATACGCGTATAATAGCTATATCTGTTATTTTTACTTACCGAAAAATTAAACGAATATTTATTTTTATTTTTACGAGTCTAACGGTGTATTCGGAATATTTTTACTATTCCGGGCTTTTGGACACGTTTTTCGAGAACTGTGTCCGATCGGGTTCGAGGACACCCGAATTTCGCGAAACTGAAATTTTTATAAAACCTATGGTTATTACAAACTATTCTAGCTAATTATTCCAACTTCGTTTTCTATGGCCAAAGAAACGGCAATGCGGATTTAGTTTGATACGGTAAATTAGGGTTTTGTTGACCTTTAGGTTCTGTTTGACTTCCGGTTTAGGGTTTTATGCTAAACCGATTCCGAAAATTTGGGGTTTACAAAAATACTCTCCTATATTAGTAGTATTACTATTTTAAGCGTATGGTTTGACCAATGAATCACTATATATAATTGCAAAAATACTAGCCAAACTATAAGTTCACTGTAAACCTCGAAAATTTTCATACAAGTAGAAATGAATGAAAACAAATATAGAAGATAAAAGTTAATATAGGACTCAACCAATACCTTAGAATATAATCACAGGTAGTATGAACCTATATGTATCTTCAAATCCTAAAACAAAGTTATATAGATAGTAACAAATATCAAGGTTAAGATTTCATAGTTATTATCGAAAATTCAAAGTATAGAAATAATTTAAATAAGATTTCAAGTGTATTAGAAAGTAAATAATCAATAAAACTTATAGTTAGAAAACTACAATTTAAGAATGAACCATTAGAGTCATAAATACACAATAAGAATAAAAACAGATCCATAATTCACAGTCTAGACTCCAAATAAATATTTGCACACACCATTAATGTAGTTAGTAAATTCTAAAGCCATTTGAGACTAAAATGAAATTTGGCCTATTAAGCTTAAAAAACTTTAATTGAGTGAGATAAAATTTTAAAAATAATTAATCGCGTAAACTTTAAACTTAAAGTTGAACTCAATAATAACCTAGACAATTTGTGGAAACTTTATATAAAGTTTAGAGATAGAGCTTCTAAATAACTGTTATTTATACCCTTTAACTTAATAAACTACCATACAACTAAGATAATTAATTAAATAAATATTATTATAATAGTTTTTGCACAAATTCGGTGTAAATTGTGCAAACATGCGGTTAAAATCTCCTCAATTTTTCCCCAACCGAAATCACTCAACAATTGAGTCAATTAAGCAATAAAAAGTCAATAAAAACTACTCAAAGACCAATCAAAACAATCCAACTTAGCTTAGCAATAAATGCATGAGATTACATGCATTTGCAACTTGATTTTTTGGTGAACTTCCTTCCCTCTTCTTGTCCAAAAATAATGAGCTACCATACATATATATAAATGACATCTTAAAGAAAAAAACAATAAAGACAATTAAGCCTACGAAACACCCAAACCTCAACCAATAAATCGCTCCAAAAAATAGCCATATTCATCCCCATTGCAGAAACCAAGAAACAAACAATAAGATTGTCTTCGTTGTGCAGTCATAGACTATTTGTAATTCCTTGCTCTCTCTCTCCAACGCATTTTGCGAGCCTGAAGTCGTGTAGATCTAAAATATTGAAATGACGAATATTAAAATCATAATAGGTACGGCATAAATTTAATATGCAAATAACATAGTAAGCGCTAATGAATAGTAAAAAAGATGTTTTAGTCATAAGTACAACTTCAAAAAGTATAATTATAGTTAACATATCTATATATAGTGATGATGTTAAGGATGCAAAGGAATGAAAGGTGAAACTAGAAAGTAGCACACTTAATTTATTAAATGTATTTTAATGATGCAAGAATTATATTTTTAAAATGAAATAATAATCCGAAGCCACTTTCTTCTAAGAAAATGCAATTAACTTATGTCATGCATCTGCATCATATATTTAGGACAAACATTATTAATTTTATCTAGAGAAAACATTGTAAAACATCATTAAATTTAATGTCTAAGAAATAAGACATACCCCTTAATGTCTCATTGAATAGCTCCTTTTATGAGGAAACTGATGTATTTTTTTTCTGCACCTTTTCGAAATATAAGACCTTGCAATGAGGAAATGTTTCCTTAGAAAAAACAAAATTGATGATAAGGTCAGTTCACGCATTTAGAAGGAGGAACTTGTATCTATTTCGACAAATGTCTTTAGAGTCAAATAATCAAACATATATCTATCATCGTTCTTCAATTTCTTCATCACTGTTTCCATCACTCGGCTCATATTTCTTTCTTTTTTTTTAAAAAAAAACTTGACTACTGAATTTTTTATCTACAATTCTAATTAATGATTCTCCTTAAACCATTAGGAACTTTTTCCAGATATGCTATGAAGTAATAACTATGATGAAATGCAGAATTTTTTCCAGATAGTCATATAAATATGAATGTGACAAACAGTAACCATGCAATGAATTTATTATTCTATCTTAGCCTTGTATAAAGAAAGTGTGTTTATTTAAATATAAAAAAAGTTTTAGTAAATGTGTTTATTTATGTATTATTTATTCATCAAAAAAGTTTTAGTAAACATGTTTATTTATATATTTATATCTTTTAGGATGTTGATTTTACAAATTTAGTATCAATATACATTAAATTACCCGAACCAATCAAACAAAATGTTAGTACATACACAACCGACTGTACTAATTATTAGGAAACTAAAAACTTAGCTTTAATGCAATAGTAGAATGAAACTTGAAATGTTACAAAAATTAATATCTTTAAAATTTCTACGGTAAACTGAAAAGTCTAAAATTAATTGCCTAATAGGTATAATTTGAACTCTTGAATATGACCTGCTACATCCGCTAAGTCGGCAGTGAATTTCCCAAGGTTAAAGTTGAGAAATGAGGAAGGCATCTGACATCGAAATTTTAAATCGAAAAGAGTAAAGTATAGAATAGTAGAGTTAGATGTGATAAAGGGACCGAAATTTTAAACTAAGAGTATAGTATAGAAGAGTGGAGTTAGATGATGGGCACTTGCTTTTTTACGTTGAACGTAGGTAATTGCCATGCATTATAATATCTCCATATTTGACTTGCTATTAGAATAATAAAAAATATTATAAATATTTATACTAAAACATCATTTCTCTTTAGTACTATAGATATATATATATACACACATTGAAGAGCTTGTGGTAATTGCAGCAGACCTTAAAATAAGGGCAACTTAAAAGTACGTTTCTTAAACGTATAATAAAAAATTCAAAACCTTTTTGTAAAATTAATGCTAGCTCTTCTAGGCATGACGAAAAATCAAACCCTTTTATGGAACTACAAAGAATAAAAAATACTTTTTTTATGAATTATCATTATTATAAAAATAATTCTCGAAGTTATTGTAGGACCTTAGAGATGAAATTTTTAACTCATGATATAATTTGATGTGTGTGTATACATATTTATATGCACATGCATGCCCATGATTTTTACCTATCCCTTATGCATAATAATTAAAACTTATGTTGGTTTTTTTTTTTTTTTTATCTCTTTTATTATACTCTAAGAACTAAATAATATCGTATAATAAGATAACTTATAATCAAAAAGAAAATTTTTCTTAATAACTTGAACTATCTATTATTGTTAAGAATAAGAACATTATATATATTATATCTATAATATCAAATGAAAAATATTATATATATTTTATCTATAATATCAAATGAAAATATTTATATTATGATGGTATAATGGTATGGAATCTAACTTAAATAAAAAAGTTGCTTGTGTTTTCATCTATTTGCAAACACATAAATTGAATTTGATTCAAAAGTGTTAATATGAACACATGCCATCCTCTTACTAGTTTTAGATAATTAATTAAATAAAAAATATTAATTAATAACTTTAAATAAATAAAATATTAAAATTTATTCTAAAATGCAAAAAAAATTTGTTTTTTTGAAGCTTCAAATTGTTGAACACCACTTCGAAGATTGTAATATAAGGAAACAAAGCGGATTGCTTCTTGCTAAGGGCGAAAATGATCGAAGGATTCATATAATTGGGATTTTCTTTGTTACATAGCTAGCAAGGCATAAGGTTTCTACTTTCTTCTAGGACCGGAACCCCATGAGGAAGGAAAATGAAAGACAAAAACTCAGCTGTACGGCGAAATTGGAATAAAGAAGAAGACATCACGGTTTTGTTCGACTGAAAAGATAAGCAAACACCGCGGACTTCTTCTTCGAGCAAAAATCATGAGTGTAGTTGTGGAGTTGAAGTGGGTGCGATGAAAGGTGGGTGTAGGGGTGGAGACACCTGGGTTTTGTGGTTGCACGACTGGGCCTATTAATTTTTGTTTTTAGCCATTAGATCAAATTTACCTAATCCGTTTAATCCATGAACTAAAATGGGCTAACCTAACTTAAATAAGTTGGCCTGCTATCTTACTTGTGTAAAAAAAAAAAAGATAAAATTATAAAAAAATATTATTAATATAGCATTATTTATGAGATGTTATATTTAAGCTTAAACTTATATGTTAATAGTAATGGGTAATGATAAATTGATATGTATGCATCATAACATTTCCTCAAGTTTATATTTATTATTTTACGAAATATAATATTCAATAAATTACTTAAAAAACTTATTCTTATATATAAAATAATTTAAATAGTAATAAAAGTTGGTTAGGGCATGCTAGTCCACTTGAATGAAAAGAAAAAGATAAAAATTATAGGAAAAAAGACAATTAATATAGCATTGTTCATGAGATTTGATGTTTTACCTTAAACTTATATGTTAATAGTAATGAATAATGATAAATTGATGCATACGTAATAACATTTCCTCAAGTTTATATTTATTATTTCATGAAATATAATATTTAATAAATTATTAAAAAAATTATTTTATTTATAAAATAATTTAAATAGTAATAAAATTAATCGTTATTATATATAAAACTTTATAAAATTTTATTATTTATTCTTTATATACATTTGATTTGATTAATATTAACATGTTTTTTTGTTGGTTTTTTTTTTAACACTAATATAAATAGATTAAAAAGACCAGATAAATGAATTGGCTCATTTAGACTATGGGCTATGGGCTAAATGAGATCGAGCTTGGCGAACCCCTACAAGGCTAGAACCTTTGCCTACATGCCATATTTCACAAATAGCTAGTTTTTTTTTTTTTTTTGTAATTATCCCTTTTATTTTCACTTCTCATCTTACCATAATGTATATGTATGTATATAACGATTATTAGTGTTGTGGTCAAAAGAATTTTTTAAAAATCATTTTTCCTTATATCTTTTGGATATTTACTTTTTAGCAAATTCAAAAGATAAAAAATTACTGGCATTGAGATATAATTTTAGCTTAAAACAATTTTATTACATAGAAAATTTTTACATGATTACGTGCTTGACGCATAAATTCTTTTAATAAGAAAAACAGTAAGTCGTATACGTTACCCATAAAAACTTTGGAAATCATACAAACCTATAAAATCCGGTACTATGTGTATATTTACTTTAAATATATGAAATACTATTGAAAAAAAAATAGTTTCATCATTAAAATCATCCCAATTAACATTTTAATAATATATACTAAATTATTAATTGAATTTTATGAGAGTAATTTGGTCAATATTATTTAATAAGTAAATTATACTAGTGGGTCAAATGTTAAAGATAAATTTATTTCAGATCACAACATTTTAAGTATTTTAAAAAAAGGATAAAATGTTTGTATTAGTGGTTCATTTTAGGTCACCCTAACGGTCAATTAGATGACACCGTTAATAAGTATCCAAAAATCACTATTCATCTTCTTCCTGACTTCTCTCTTTCTCCCTCTACCGCAAATCCACGCCAACAGCAAGATAAACCCCCAATCTCTAAAACGATTAGGCACACCATGCCGGATGATCACCACCACCACTACTATCTTCAACATCCTCACTGTCTTTCTCCCCTCCATGTACCATCTTCTTCCCGACCTCCATCTTTCTCTCTCTACTCTCTCTCTTTACCGCAAATCCACACCAATAGCAAGACAAGCCCCTGATCTCTCAAACAATCAGACACACCATGTTGGATCACCACCACCACCACCACCACCACTATATTCACTGTCCTCACCATCTTTCTCTCCATCCATTGACCAGATTGTCAGCAACATCACCTGACCTTCACATCACCTCTTTGATCAAAGTCGACCCATCTCCTCTCAATTACCTTCATTGTAAACCACCGAACAAGCCAGACTCTTTGTCGCCAGCTAACGACTCAAATCGATGGAAGAGGTATCAAACCCCCATTGCAAATCGAGGTTTAAGACCTATTGTAAAGACCTGACCTACTAATCCTATGATTAAGTAAGTTAAGTCCCCAGCCACATATAATATTTTCATATCATATGTAAGGTTGTCCTAAATCTAACAATTTATGTGAATTGTTTGTTTAAAACCACTACAACTTGATACAAGACTTTTTACAAAAGGATTACTCACCTGAGTAATCTATTCATATAGAACATTTAAGGAAATAATTTACAACTTGGTGTCAAGCCATGACACAAAACTTACATAAGTTTTTACAAAATAGGAAAATTAGACTTTAAGTCTTTATATACAAACAAGGCTTAACTAACAAGCCTCTATTCAGAATACAAAATACATATTTAAACCAAACAACTTGTTCAAAACTTTCTTCCTTGCTATCTTGTACTTGGTTCCTAGTCGCCCCACTCATCCATAAATTTTTCCCAATCCGACCCATAGCCCATATCATCATAACAATCATCATCACCTGAAAAATAGCAACAGTGAGCCAAAGGCCCAGTACACAGCAACAACACTCAAAAGCGTAGTGACAATCATACCTAGACTAATGCAATGCAACACTAATGTTTCATTTATCTTTCTTTAGTATTCATTGATCAAATCATCATTGGAGTATTCAAACTCCGGGACAAGCCATGGGATTCTGGGGATCCTGAGTAACGCTCACGACGCTCAGGGGGTTGATATAGATAGCCCGAATACCTATATCTCCTAGATAACGTTACACTGAAAAGAATAATCTCATATAGGTTATATAGCCGTTACTCAACTTCACTTAACTCAATCCATAATATAAATTAATTCACATGCTCCCATAAACATTGAATTAAATTATATTACTTCTTTTCAAGAATAAGTAAATGTTACTCAGATACTACATTTCCTATCGATTATCCACCGAGCCCAGTCATTGCATCATGACTATTGGCCTAAACGCCTACACTAACATATCATTGCATCATGATAAGTTACCGCTCCTCGGACCGGATTCAACGGTAAAAACACAAGCAATACTTAAGTCACTTAGAACTTATATCAAATTTAAGTATGTCTATCCTAACAAGCATACAAGCAAGTTACTGCGTACCTGTACTAGCTCGAGAATTAATGGAAATAACCGAAAGGGGATCAATCACTGTAAAAAGAAGTAATTACAAACTCACACTTAGTTCAAGCTTAATATCAACTAATCTCATACTTAACCATTCAAGTAAATTCAAATAAGTTATCACAAGATCTTAAAACAAGCAAAGGAAATCATATATACATATAACTAGTTTTAGCTTAACACTCATAGACAACCAATAATTTGTTAAATCTACAAATAGACTTAAATCATGCTTACTTATATCACTAAATCATCATAACACATCAATTATCATATATCTATCTCATTTTAGTCCAAAAATCTATTTGTTAAAGCAAATACACATAAAACAAACAAAACAAGTTTTTAACTTTGTTTGGAAAATGTATCAGCTGGAAAGAAGTGAAATTTAAGCACTGATACTTTTATAATTTCGGAAAACTCAAAACATAAAAGTTGTAGATCTCTTTTTAATATTTCCAACACAACTTGAATCACCTCAAACAGAGGTCGGATGAAAAAGTTATGGCAAAATACGAAAAGGCTGCGAAACTGGAAAAATTACAAAACCAACACCGGTGTTCAACGCCGGCGGCGTACTTGTTCAAATTTGCCAGCATTAGAGGTCAAGCATTCTGGTCACCGAGTGACTCTTCAACACCTCCAAATTCCACATGTACGTCGGCAGTGTAAACTTCAACACCGGCAGCGTACTTTGCCGGCGTAGACTCTGTAACGAGTTACAAAAATTCTTTTGGACTCCCCTGTTTTTCATGTTAAATTTACACTTCCAAAATTCCCTTAAACTCATTCCAAGTTTCCCAAATCTTGCTATATGATCAATACATCATTCAACCTACATAAACTTCACTCAAAACATTAAACACTTCACCACAAATCATCATACACAAATACCATCCCAAATCCTCACTCATCAACACTCTCAACATTTGATCATTCAACCACAACTTTCCAACACTTCCAAATTCATATACCACACATACAACTAACTTCTATAACAACAAAACACTTCTCATACAACCAACAAAGCATATGAATCATCAAACAAGTTTAAGTTTAAACCTATTGTGAAGAAATCATATTCATGCATTTTAAGACATGAAAAACATACTCACCAATAGAACTTTAGGCCTTAGCTTTGTGGTCCTTAAGCAAGCTTTTAGTGGTTATTTTTGTAAGAGTTGAAGGGCTAATGGTATATAGCCATGGGAGGGATTTTAGAGAAGAAAGAAGAAGGTTTTGAAGCTTTTGGAGATGTGTTTGGGAGGTCTGAAAATTTTGCACGAATTTGACACCTATTAAGTTGATATTATCTTGTTATTTGACTTTTGAGGCATCAAAAGTTAAGGTAATTAATGACTTAACTTTTAGCTAATTAATGATATTAGTTTAAGGCCTTAATGGTGGTTTAAAAGCTTGATTTTTGGCCTTATTTTTCTGCTATAAGGAGACTTATATGCATGCATTCATCTACTTGTTTTAATACATTCCAAACATAATTCATACATGTTAATGAAATCTAAATTTTATGAACTAAACATTTAATAAATTCTAGAGTATTTCAATATTTTAACACAATAATAAAACACATAACTCATCATAAAAATAAATCATATTCAACACATATCAAAAGCATGTATAAATTCAATAACACACATATAAATATAAATTGAGAATTTCATGGTTATTTCACCTATTAGTGCTATTTAGAATGGACCACAACTCCTAACGCTACCGAGATCGGATCTGCTCAACAAGAAACATGATTGGTTTTACAAACTTACGATCCAAACTTCTTATTTGTCCTAATAGACCTACATGCAATACTAATCTTATTTAGGCTGTGCGTGCGTTACCGTGTGTTGAATGTCACTTAGATTTAAATTTGTTACATCATGTATATTGTACATATTGAGCTAGTTTGCTTTGAGTTTGTGAGGGAGAAAAAGGGAGGTGCGGCACAGAGAGAGAGAGAGTAGAAAGAGAAAGAGGAAGGCAAGGAAGAAGATGAACAGTGATTAACAGATGTGTGTACCAGCTAGCATTTAACAAATTTTATTAACGGTGTCACTAACTGACCGTTAAGTCGACCTTAAATGAATCGCTAATACAAATGTTTTGACCTTTTTTTGAACACTTGAAATGTCATAACCTAAAATGAACTCACCTATAAACTTTTTGACCCATTGGTATAATTTACCAATTATTTAATAATGGTTCCTTCGCGGAAAAATATAGAGAAGGGCCTATATTTGTACATCCTTTTATTCTTCTTCCTCTTTATGACCTAGAATTTTTGCTTAGACGCACGATTGTTTTGGTTTGGGCAGCTGTCTAGTACTCTAGTTAATGGCAAAAAATGGTAGAAGTATACAAGTGTTCCTACTCTATTTAAGTTGTACCTAAGCATAATTAATCCTGATAATAGTCCTTAAATTAAACTTAATAATAGTGTTGGAATTTAATGTCAAAAACTAAGCAAATATATCATACAATTAAACTGGAGTTTAGGTCTTTTGATTTAGAAAGAACAACAAAAGAAAAGATTAAAATATCTCTAAGTTTTTTGAGTATTTAATATTTTGCAAGAGTGTTCTTGTATGTCTCTACTATCTTCAATAAAACTTCTGTAAGTTTATTACATTAGGTGTTTTTCTTGTTTTTAAAATTAGAAGTTCTTTACTTCTAAATGTTAATTTGCTTCCCGCTAATTCAAGACTTATATTTTTCCCAAACGTCTCTTTCCACTTCCACACTAATATTAGAAAATTTACAGAGTGTAGAATCTAAGTAATCACACACACACACACACATAAATATAAGTATATAAAAATATATTAAGTAATTTAATTAATAATTGACTCTAAATAATTAATATATATATTTTGAAGTATAGACAATATAGATATGTACCATCCGCTAGTGTTAGTCTACGTCTGAAATATGTCGAAGTCAATAGCTTTAATTTGATTCAAGTATCTTCAACATAAAAAACCAAACTCTACCAGACTTATTAATTACGAAACAAAATAATTGGTAGATAGCTGAATTCATTTAATTTCAGTCAACCTATGCCTTGGCATATGTCGAAATTAGGGTCTATGATTTGTTTTGTCTGCATATTTTATATTTATCCAATTTAAAACTGGATATTTGAATGATTTGTATATAAATAAATTGAAGAAAGAAAAATAATAAGAAAAAAGAAGAGAAAAAAAACATAAATATAGATAATAAATGAATGTTTATATAAATAGTGAAAATTTAATTAGGGCTGTAAGTGAGTCGAGACAACTCGCAAGCTGCTTGAGTTTGACTCGGCGAATACTAGAATTCAATTGTTTTTAATCGAGTTGAGCTCAAGTCCAAGCTACTCGAGTAGTTACCGAGTTCAAGTTTGAGTTCGAGCATTAAAATAATCGATTCAGTGAGTTTGCGAGCTTAATTGAGCTAAAACGAGTATTAAATCAAGACGAGTTGAGTTTAAGCTTATCGAGTATTAAATACTATTCATAGTTAAATTGATATTTAAAAGAATAATCGAGCTTAATCGAGTCGAGTTGAGTTTATCGAGTATTAAATTGAGTCGAATTCGAGTTTTAAAATCAAAGCTCGATCGAGTTCGAGCTTAGTACTGTATTAACTTGACTCGTTTATAGCCCTAAATTTAATACTATTTACTACGTTAAATGTGCTATTGTTCTTAACAACACAAGTAATAAATATGTTTAAAAATTTATCTCATTAGATTTTTATAGACTTCTAGTCAAAATGAAGTCTTGTTTTCTAACAATGTGGGACTTTTATTTGTCTTTCTGAGAATTGTATACGTGTTGAGTATTTTTAGTATCATATTGTTTATTTTACAAGCACAAGTATATATGACTATGTATAAGTAAATATACATATTAAACAAATCTTTTAACAACCGGCTAAATAATATTATTCTTAGACCTAATTTTATATTAAGTTAAAAAATTGATTATTTTAATTTGATTTTTGAATTGCCTTTATTTTTTTCTTTTTTCAATTTTCTTTGTAACATTTTTTAAAAAATTTAAATTATTAAAAAAAGAATGATTGACTGGTTCAACAGGGCATAAACTGACGGATGGCACGGACCGATTCAGCTCTATTATATCTAGGCCAGTTCCAAGGTAGGCTAGACTTTGCTAGCCCCATGAGTTGACAGGTCCAAACCAAGTCAAGATCGATTTGGCCTGGTGCTGATGTCTTGGTCCACTTGTAGTGCCGTTTGGTGTTAGCAAGCCTTTAAATGTATACACTAGATATGGACATATCCTTATTAACAAATTTATACTCCTTCGTATAAGGAGCTAGAGATGTATAAGGAAACTTTTTTTATCTACAAAAGCACAATTATTAAGCTAGAAGCTCGAGATAATCTTGAATAGGGAATACCATATGCCGTGACTATTAATTTGAATTCAAGTAAACGCTTAATTCCAAGAAAATTCAGAGAAGAGATGACTTTTTGAAAAATTAGTTTGTATCTTCACTTCACATGAGATGTTTTATTTTTCCCAATCATATAAATAAAATTTTTAAAAAATCATTGTTATACATAAAAAAAATGTCACATTTAATACATAAACTTTTTATTTATGTAATTAAGAATTTAAAGTTTAAAAGTATTAATTTACTACTTACAAATTGCTCGCAATCATTTATAGTGGAAAGTACAAGGTTCGAATCCTCTTCCCCCATTATAATGCCAAAGAGAAAAAAAAAGTCCATGTGTCTAATTGTAAAATTTGACAAAATATAGGTAATTAGTTACGAAAAATAGATCGAACTTAGGTATCAAATTGATACTTATAATTTTTAGGTAATTAATTATAAAAATACATAAAGTTAGATATTAAATGTCACAATTATCTACATATATTATAGCATACCAAAATTTTCTTCAAAATAAATAAAAAAACATAACATTGAGAAATATATTATTTTGAGTTTCTTTTTGTGTAAAAGGTAAAATTGAAAACTCAGGGAGATGAGTGACAATATGAGAGGGTCATGTTGGGGGTAAGTGCTAGGGCTATGAGTGTGTTAAGATTATTTGCAAGTTACTTAAGTTCAGCTTAGTGATAACTCGAATTTGGCTTGATTGCAATCAAGTAAAATTGTTTGATAAGCCATCCCTTAATATTGAGATGGAGGAATTTATATTGATTAACTTACCTATCCTAGTGGAACAAAATAGTCTCTTTCTAGCAAGTTGCTCAAAAAAATTTATTGTAATTACTTGAGTCTCACCATGATTACCATGTATTTGAAATGGACAATCTGTCTAATCATCTAAAAGGATGAAACAAGAGGTCTTGTTGGATTGCACTTGAGCCTAAAGGTCAGTTGATTGTCAACAATATCTAGTTCTGAAAATATAAAAAATAAAAAAGCCAGACAAACTTAGCTAGGAAAATTAATAATTTTTAATAATACAATTTTAAGTTAAATTAACAAATTTTAAATAACTTCATGATTTGATTGATTTAAATACGTAAATATTATTTAAACTAATTTATTTTACATTAGTAAAATAAACACTAAAAAAAAGTCCGATACCTTCATCCTTCACATGCATTAGTATAATAGTTTCCAAAACCTAAAACAATATGCATTAGTATAAAGTTTCCTTAACCTAAAATTGTGTTCTTTTGGAATCTCTTTCCTTCTCCTAATATAGACTTTCTAAATAAATGTGTTTTCATGTTTTTGGTGATGGAGATATGCCTTTTTTTTTTTTTTTTAAGTATGAATTTAATTTTTATGTAACTATTTTATATTTTGGTAGATCGAGTTTTCTAATGGGTCATTACTATAACTCATAAGTTGACCTCAAACCGCATAGTTTTGCAAAAGGATTCCAAACATCGAAAAATTCTATAGAGTTTTTAGTAGGTCGGCGAGTTAGATACCCTCTAACGATCTATCCGATTGTATCCACTGTTACCCCCATGGGTATATTATATTATCTATTTAATATTTTGCATGAATTTTGATCTAACCTCACATTGAAACCTTTCAAATTCTAGTTAGTGTGGTTTAAACACACCTTTTTCCCAAAGTGCTTGGTTAGTCAATCGTGTTCCTATAGTAGAGCATATAAGACTGGATTCCACGTTCTCAATTTCTTTGTATCCTTGTTATAATATCTTAAAAATAATTCCCAAAACAAAATAAGAGATAAGTTTCATTTGTGATACCTTGACTTTATGGTTTATAATAGAATTATAGCTAAAAAGAATTTTGTACCACAACGGTACTCGAACTGTTTATTTGTTTCACATGTAATTCATTTGGTTGGAAGCTGACCATTTCTTATATGACTCACTGACGTGGAATTAGAACTCACTTAAAAAAAAATCTTTATGTGTCCTAATCATCATATTTATCTTTTATCTTTTTTTTTTTATTTTGCTCTTTTTCTCTCTTCCTTCCCTCCACACCACCACCCCTCCCTCACTCGATAATCAGCCCACATAGCTTATATTCAATGGAAACCAGATAGAGTACAATGTAAACTAGACGAGTAATATCAGCTGCACAACGAAGCCCTTGTTCACTTACTGTCACACCCTAAAGAGTATCATAAGCATGACAATCTGTTGCACTCAATATTAAACCTTAGGAATAACTACCTTAGTCATGTAAAAGCTTTGATATTAAGTGCAGAGCATACTTGCATAAAAATAGGAGACTTGCCATTGGAACTAAGTATTTTAAGAAGATAACAAAATAACATTCAAGAATAGTAAATCATAACTTTACAACTTAATCATGGAGTCTTATATATTTTAGGGGTATACACCTATCAAAACTTACAATAATCTAAAGAGCCTTAACCAATAAAAAAAATTACATAAGAAGTATGCTATGAAAGTCTATGTCAAAGTCAATTTTGCTTTTTTTTTTTTTAAAAAAAAAAGGGAAATTAGGAGGAAGGGAAAGACAACTTATGTCAAATAAGGAAAGTTCCAAGGATAGAAATTTCCTTAGCATGAAGATTATTCACTAACCTAGACTAAAGATTTACTTTCTTATTTTGAAGATTTTACTTTCCAAATCATGAGAAATCCACTTTCCTCTCCTAAAGATAATAACTTTTCTATTTTGGAGTGAGGAAACTTCCTTTTTCATCTATGGAAGACCTCTATATAAGAAAGAATCCTTATGGGTAGTAAGTTCATTCGAGTTTTAAAGAATTCACCTCAACTATAGTGAGAGATATCTTCAAGTCAAGTTTTACGCTTCAACCAGGTTGTGGAAATTCTATCTAATAACGGTTTTAATGTTTGATTACATGTCTTCATTTTACTCCCTATGTGTTTATTGTTGAATTTATGGAGGATTAAACACTTAGTCTAGATTTCCATGAACCTTAGGTTGTTTATGTAATTTGTTCTTATTGTTTTCAATTTACTGATTTATTTTCTTAAATTTAATTGTGTTTATCTTGAAATAATAGTGCACAATATTGATTCTTGATTAGATTTCATATTAGTTAATCAATGAATTGCTTTTGTAAATAGATACACACAATTAAAGGAGTTGCATGCAATCCTAAAACTAGGACGACATAAATCTTCGAGATTAGGATCAAACCTAATTACGGAATTTTGAATTGTTAATGCTATCCTAGGAGTTTTAAGTAGAAAGAAAAAATAGAGATATCAAATGAGTTTCTACCATTCAAGAATATCAACAATAATATTGAAATCATCTTTAGTTAATTATTTGCTACATTAATCTACCCAAATTTGGTAACTAAATAATATGGGAAAATTGATTATTAGCTCTCATCAATTCTTGTGGAAGGATACTCACACCTAATCCCTTTATTATAAGTATCGATTGGTGCACTTACCTTTCATGATCGTAGTTGGGTTTGAGATTTTTAACTTGCTATGGACTTTTATCTTATATGTTATGGGTAAAACAAATATAAACTTTGATGTTACTAATAAATCTTATATAATTCTATCTAGCTATTAAAACTAAAAAAAATTATTTTGGCTATTAAACTTAAAATTTCACCGAGCTTACATAAAATCTACACTTTATGAATTGAAATTTTGGAAAACTACTTGAAATCTAAAAGTTACGCAATTATTGAACTTATTGCTACAATAACATCAGATTAATCGATTTTGAGATTTGTTAATCTTTGAATTTATTTTTTCTTTTGACCAAGAAAGGGTTATGTTATCATTAAAACAAGGGAAAATGTGAGGTTCTCTCATGAAACTTCGATGATAACAAAAAGGGTATTGATTTACTAATTTTATTTTTAACTATGTAGATTAAGTTTAATGAATTTATTAAAATTTTGGTAAAGCTAAAGTGTTTCTACGTAAAATTTAAAAAGAAGTAGAACAAACATCATAAGAAAATTTTTTAGTTTTTGCGAAGCAGTATAAAGTAGACCATACCTCATAAGGTACTATAGAGAAACATAGAACTATCAAACTACTCAAACCACACCTTGGTACTTACAACAACATGAATGAATCAAGGCACTGCTCCAATGTTCAATATATTTGGACAAAATATTAAGATAATGTAATAGATGACGCCTAAGCTTTGGCAAAATATCTAATTAGGTATTTGAACTTTGAAATTGATCAATTTAGTACCTAAACTTTACAATTGATTAATTTAATACCTGAAAAACTTTGAAATTGATCAATTTCAAAGTTCAGGTACCATTTGTGACATTGATCCTAAAATATTCAACATTTCCACTAAGTTGAATAAGTAAATTTATGGGGACTGTCCGATTTCATTAATTTAGAGCAGAAGTTTTTGAAGTTTATTCAAGCTAGCTTTTGTAAATTAATGATTATAGGATTTATTTTAGCCAAAAGATATTTTTCTCATACACTTTGAAGGATGTCTAATAGCTATTGATCACATTTTATGAAGGTAAATTCGAGAAGAAACTTGTACAATTCCACAAAGTTAATCTAAATATTTTCCAAAAAATGAGTGATTTATCAGTTGTATTGTTTTGGGTCAGTCCATGTAAGATATAGTTTGATTTTATCATGATTTTTTACTTAATTTTTGAAGGGAAAAAAAATCAAAGAATTACCTAGGAATATATTTTGGTTCCTTTAGGTGTTTCGTAAAGTTTATCTCATATTTTTAAAGCACTTTGAATCAAATAAAACAATTAATATTTAGAAGGTGCAATGGTTATCAAAAGAAGACTCTTGCACTTGTTGTTTTTCTCAACTTTCTTCTTGGCATCACCTGAAATTGTAGAGCCACTTTCAATTTTAACTTTGTTATCTTCATTAAGTAGTTCACCTTTATGTATGACTTCATGCACACTTTCCAAGAGAAGTTGATATCATCAAAATAAGATAAAACAATATTTTTAGCCATATCTAAGATCAATACATGTTTTAAAAACAAGCCTTTACTTTAATACCAATTGGTGTTCTAAAAGCTAAGTTACCAAGAGGGATTACATTAGCTACATTGATAAATTTTCAAACTTTTTTGAGTTTTAAAGAAAATGTTACAAAGCCCTCCTAGTTTCTTAACTTGAGATATGATGAACTTAAATCCTTAATTGACACCTAATTATCCATTGTATGTTTAGAATCTTAAATCAATTTCCAAAATGTAAACCAGAACATAATGTGGAAAGTAAATGGATAGAGAGAGAGAGAGAAGAAAGTAATCGACTTTGTATAATAATTTCACCTTGTACGTCAATTCACTTTTTTAGTTCTATGTTGGGACCCTGGTTATCTTTACTAGTTATTCCACTATTGCTTCACCAAGCTTCCACCTAAGCTAAGCATGATTGCATAGGCAACCATTGTCACTCCTTTATAACTTATATTATCTGTTTGTTTTAGCTTTTTCCGATAGATACAGACACTTTTTCAAATTTTTTCTAACAAATTATTTATCAAGAAATAGATATAGATAAAAAAAAGTTGACAGTTCTCATCAAAAGATCAAATAGAACAAATATAGATAAAATTTAGATGCAAATGAGATATATTTACACAAATCTTTAAAAAGATACAGATACAGATAAAAAACAGACAATCCAAATAGATCCAATAAGTATCTTAAGCCAAACATAGGGAAATACAATTACAATTTCCCTCACAACTTAGTACCAAACAAACTTTTTTTTTTTTCCCCTTGAAAGCCTCCATGAGTGTTTCTAGTAGTTTTGTGTACTTTAATAACAAAGCAAGGGTTTTCAATCAACTCTCAAGGTGTTCTTAACTTTTTATTTATTATGATTTCAATTTAATGATATTCTATTTCTCTATCTTTAACCTTATAGTTGATCTTCAATATATAGAACTTCTTCCAACATTTTCTTATGTAAATTTTAGTAGGAAATATGTCGTTCATGATAGATCCTCTTTTGAATTTCCATTTGAATTGCTACCATTTTAAATGTAAAATAGTTGTTGAAAATCCTTATAGAAAGTGGAAAATTCTACGGTCCGTGGTAGTTACAACGGGATTGGTCCTATCACATCAATGAATGACCAAATCTTTTTTGGCTATGATCGAATCCCTGAAATTTTTTACATTTATTTTTTTATAATATATTTAATTTTTATATGAGTGGTTGTATAGTCCCATGACGGGACCATCGAAGTTCCATAGAAAGTCTTCGAATCATGCAAGATGAATCTTTGAAGATTACCATCCTTACTTAATGGGATCACTTAGATGCTTAGGTGTTTTCTTTCCTTTCTATAGCAAAATAGCTTGCTTATCTAGAAAACTTCCGTTTTTACCATTTCACGCATTAATATTTTTTATAACCCAAGACTTGCTTAAAAAAATTATATAATCATATGCTTCATCTTTAGTAAATCTTTAGGTAAAATCATTAAAACTATTTGGAAGTCCCCATTGAATATTTATCCAGCTCATAGTGGAATAATTCAATATATTTCCTAATGTATTCAATTTAACGAGTTAAGTCTTCAATGTAGTTGCTTTATAAAAGGAAACTTTAGCTTCTGTCAATGCTATTTTTTTTTTTTTTTTTTATCTTTCTATGAAATTTCACAAAACCAGATAATAGCTAAGTTTATGAAGCACATATCATTAAGTTGATACTTTGATGTTTTTGTCTAATTAATAAGCTTATTAAAAAATTTAATTGTTATTATTATCATTAAAACACTTATTGAATACTTGATAGATTCCATCATAACTTTAACATTATCCTAATAGATCCCGGTAGTTTTTGTGCGACTCGATTAGATTTCCACTCTAGTAAAAGAGGCTAAGTTTGTTGATCTTCTAGGGGATCATCATCATCTTCATTGAGCCTATGTTTTCTAATTTATGCCTTTTCTTGGCTTTATTGAGGAGAGTTATGTTGAGGACTGCAATTTCTTTGGAAACAAACCATGAATGAACTACTGAAAGCTATAAAAGATTATGGACACTTTTTAAATTACTCAAGATTCAAATGACCCTTTAAATCTTCTTTACTCAATTGACAAATATGATCATATTTCCTCACCAAAACTAACTCCAAACATTGTCAAGATCAGAGTTCGCTAAATCTTTTATCTTTTTGATATCTTGAATTTCAAATTTGAAATCTCCATTAAACCTCAAATTAGCCATATTTTCATCATATTTTTTTTTCCTAGAATGTATCAAAGATTTACAATAATTGCATACCCTCTTAGCATAGTAAATATATGTTTTAACCTAAATTACTTAACAATTTTCTACTTTATTTCAAATCTTGTTCAAATCAAACAATTTTCATAAGCATCATCCATATACATATTTCCATATCTTGACTATTATCTTTTACACACTCAATAGATTGTTCACCTTCAATTGTCTTTCCAATAAGAAGCAAGTAATGTGAAAACCTATCACATAGATTTAGACATGTCATCCTCCGTGTTGAGATTCACATTAGTAGGTTTTCATCTACGCTCACGTTGAATACCATTATAGCGCCAAAATAAAGTAACAACTTGTGGATTCAAGGTAATAAAACTAATAGCCCGTTCACTTGAAGGGAATATGTAATATCTGAGAATTTTCACACTAGTATACCATAATAAAATGGTAAATGTGAATTAGATAGTGAACTTAGGACTCAGTAAAAATCTTAGAATGAATCTATGAGTAATAATGAGCTCATTTATAGCTTGAGACCCTTGTAGAAATTTCTTTAACCTTAATTGATAGCAAAGATAAGATTTCGTAACTTGAGTCAATAATTCAAGATAAAATAAAAAGTCATTCTAAATTTCAAATAAATAAAAGATGACTCATTTATAGAACCTATTGGTTATATAACGATAACTAAAAGATGAACAGCTAGGGTTGTAAATACACTATAGAATGAAAACATATCTATAACGAACAATTTAGACTTCAAATTAAGATTTGGATCACACCATTGTTCTAGTTAGAAAATTTGGGTCTATGGAGACTAAAACCCTAATTTGACCTATCCGGCCTAGAAAACCCTAATAACGTAAGATAAAACTTTAAAATTATTTAATTGCGTAAACTTTAAACTCAAGATTTGAACTTGATAATAATATAGAAATATTGTAGAAGCCTTAGATAAACTTTTAGTGATAAAGCCCTAGTATAACTGATATAATTAGATGCATGTAACTTAATAAACCACATGAAAACTTAGATATTTCATTATATAATTGTAAATCTAATTTATACATGTAAACTTCCGATGTAAAATGAAGCATTAAGGCCGGTTGTATTTCTCTTGGAATTTCCCGTGCCACTTGCTCTTCAAATTGAACAAATTTCACAATTAGCCAATGAAAAGTTTCAAAATACCCTTAATATTTAATGAAAGATAAAAGCTCTTATTCAACTTGTAAAAACCGGTAAAAGTTATTCCCAAATTCACCTAGCACTAATCAATTCATTAGGCACAATATTGCACAAATAAATCCTTGTTGCATCTATAATTTATTTAGAGAATTCTAGAGAGTTACGCTAGTCAATCTACTTGTTCAACTTGCATCTCCTACAACTTGACAATTAAGAATCATAATTAACAAAACAACAAGAGTAATTCCTCCTTGAAGTCCAACCCATAAGCTCTATTCCCCTCTATATATAAATCAAATTCAAAGGATTATGGAAACAAATTCACACTTTTCAACTAGAAACCCCACCACATCTTACTTTACATGACAAACAAAAACACAAACAAACATCACTTTTCTTCACATATCTCCACCATGAGTCCCACAACAAAAGGAATCAACAAAAAACATTCAAACACCGTCTCAAAATCCACCATATCAACCATAGGTTTTATGCCAAGGACCTCAATTGGCTAGGAACAAATTCAAGACCAAGAATATACTATGACGGTAAGAAAGTATTAATAAAGTTGGTTGAATCTTAGAACATTTAGGACTTATTTTCTTGCTTTCTAACCTAGGTTTCAACCAACACAAGGAGGAGTGCTTATCACCTTCTCCCATACTCAATCAAGGTGACTTTTATCCTATCGTAGACCCTATATTCTATCTATAATTAGAAAACTAGGAAAAATTTATGCATGAAGCTAAATATGGAACCCTATATGCTTGGTTAATGCATGGATGTATAGATATCTACCTTATGATTTCTTGAAATTGGATCATCTATGTTCTATGCTAAAAGTATATTACATTTAGAGTTAAATATCATAGAGAATAATTAGTGCAATAGGATTAAGAACTCTAATATTCGGTTCATGTAGGAAATGGATCCTACAATACATGTACTATAATAAGACTCATATAATATTTAGTAAAATGCAGCTATGACGTGATTTATGAAATGAAATTTAACAAAGAGAAACCTTAGAAACCCAACAAGGAAGTTCAATTCTATAACTATAACATGAATCATCTCATAAAACCAAGAAGCACTACAAAACATTTCTACACAAGCCTCAACACAGGCCGTGCAGACAAGCTGTGTAGAGAATAAACAACCTATCCCTTCTTCCAGCATAGGCCATGCAGACGGTAGTGTAGAAATAGAGCATCATCTTTTCCTTCTACAAGCTTATGTAGCCTTCCTGTGCAAACCTTAAAACCTTATTTTTCTTTCTTTTCCACTATAAAATCAAACCCTAAGAATTATCTCCTACATATCACGGTCCCACATCCACATAAGAAGCAAATTTAAGTATAATATACATTTGATGCCTACCTAACCCTATGAACTTACAAATATGTTAGAAAAATAATTAAAGTATTAGATACTAGAATGTAACCGTATGAACAATAAGAATTTTAAACTTAAAAATGGAGATAAGGCTGACAAATGAAGATATAATAAACAAAAATTCACTTTTAATATGAGCACTAAAGAATATATGACCCGAATAAGATTGTACTAGAAAATTTAGAAAATCATCCTGAGTTTAAATATAAATATCCATCAAAATCAAGAGAAACAAGATGAAAATAGATACTAAATAAGACATATCTACTACTATAGGGTCATTACTTTTAAAGATCAGTATAGTTGATAGAAATTGTATAAAAAGAGACATTAATCTAAATAAGACTAAAAGTATAAAAAACGATTTTAGGACACTTAGGCACTCATAGGAATATTCCTATTCATCTAATAGGTGATATTGATCCGATAGGGGATTTCCTTGAAGATTATTATGATTAGCTATCATGAACAGGTGAGGAACTCAGATATATTACATTACTTGTGTTTTCGTAGTTTAGAAGCATATGTAATGCAAAGATAATAATGGAGTGTTTGTGAA
Organism: Combretum micranthum; assembly: GCA_024138025.1. Classification (NCBI taxonomy): domain Eukaryota; kingdom Viridiplantae; phylum Streptophyta; class Magnoliopsida; order Myrtales; family Combretaceae; genus Combretum; species Combretum micranthum. The sequence continues at coordinate 608,995 of JAMXBD010000758.1, read as the reverse complement.
CACCTAAGAATTTTGTCTGTTATGGGATGTATGGATGTGTTGCCAATCTATTCTAATGAAAGTAATGACAAACTTGTTGATGGTTTGAATGTATATAGCCTATTGAATGTTTGTATTATGCGTGATCACCTTAAACTTGACTAAAAACTATTTATACCATAATTGAAATAGACATGCATTGCACAATTTGCATAAATTACATAAAAATCAGTGTGACAACGTACTATGTGTTAGTATTTCAGTTCTTTGGTAATGCTTGGTTTCTAAATGATATTTGTAGAAAAGGTTACCATTATTTGTTCAGTTCCATAGGAACTACTAGTAAATGAAGGACACCGCCTATGGTATCAATTTGAAAGGACTAACACTTAGTGGAGTTTCTAAAGCATAAAACTGGAAATGAGTGTTAAAATACTATAGATATAAAGAAATAATTAATGTAAGTGTTGTTGTCATTCCTGTATGCTTAGTTTCTAGATAGATAGGTCATTAATTAATAGTTCTTTTAACTCCAATGAGAGGGCATAAATCTTTATCTTGTTTGAATTCTAGGTTATCCAAGCTTGTATTTGAGCATATGTTTGATTGTTGCATTACATATGATTGTTAATAACTTATTTGATGTGTGGTATGTTTTGGTTATTCACTAGGCCCATAGTTTATACTTACACTCCTACAGTCCTTACAGGTTAATACTTTGCCTATGGTTAGCATCTTCTTGGAGCGTAGCATCAATAAGATTTCTAAAGCTAAAAGAATTATGGGTTAGATGGGATACTATTACCTAGTGATACAAGTTAGATGATGTTTGAACATCATTTTACATACTTTGAGGACTTTACTTATAAGTTATGGTCTGTAATATCTTATTATTCAAATGGTTATTTAGAAAGTTCTATTTATGATGATGTATTTTATATATGCTCATTATTTTTATCATTGCAACCCAAAAGATTATTATTATTATTATTTTTTAAAATTATGTCATTTTCCAAGGCAAAACTAGTATTAACATGCATGTGTGATCCTTTCTGATGTTACCCAATCTTTTTCAATACAAGTTTTAGACATCAAACAATATCATATTATGTATGTTACTACCAGGGTACCATTGAGGCATGGCAAAATAGCTATCCATTCCCTCTTGTTTTACGTAATACTATTATTACGGTATTTAGTTGAGAGGAATAACATTTCACAATGAATTTTTATTATACAAAATAATGAATAGCGAGTCATATCTCACACTCATGAATTTTAATCCAATTTGTTAATTTTTAGTTTTTTGTCATAAATACCTCTTATCTTGGAAATATCACATATAGAATTGTCATCTCTCTCTATAATAAAGATAGAGGCATTAATATTTACTCCAATAATTATTTGTTTTATTTTTTTTAATATCAAGTGAACATTGTAATAGTGACTATAACTTTATTCAATTCTTATTGAATTAGAATTTAATTTCCTCTTATTCCATATGGTGAAGTGTTATTATTTTTCTTAAAGAATCATTGGTTGTGTAGTATGGTTTGGTTCAGAGGACATGGAGTTTTCAAAATGATTTTTGTATAAAAATGATGAAATTGTTAATATATTCTATTCAACTTCGATTACAACTATTAGTTAAGTAAGCGCACCTACCAAAGTAGCATATAAAATATTAGGTCATATTCCTTCTAGATTGTTAACATCTAACCTACTCTTTCTTAATCTATTATCTAGCCAAGCAAAATTTTGCAGAGCATTGAAACAGGGTATTTGCAAACTAAACTAAAATTTACACTACTTATATACATATTTTTAGGGCAAAAACAGAGGGTAAGTTAAAATGCAAGAATGAACTTAGGGTTTTGCTTTACCAAGCCATTATTGTGTGATTTATAAAACTCTAACTCAGGGAGTTAGTTTTGTTGAAAATGCTTGTACTTTTGAGTCCACGAAAATACATTAGTGCCTCTTTTGAGTGTCAAAAATTTCTAAACCTTGATTGGACCACCATAATCTCTTCTCAAGATATCAGTAACCTAGATTTGCATTATGTTTAAGAACCCTTTGATAAAAAACCATAATTAATGCATTTGTAATCAAGTGACAGAAAGTTTCACCACTTCTATCTCTAGGCAACTATGAAACTTTACTAATAGCCTAAATCTATTCAAAAGAATTATTTGTTAATCTATTAAGTTGAAATATGAAATAAACTTACATGATACACTATGCATATAAATCCAATCATTAAAGTTCAAGCTATTAAATACAAGTTTTCAACAATATGTTATTTAAAAAGCACATTAACCACATAAATCAGGCCTTGGATTCACAAACTCTAAGTTAATATAACTATTTCCGCATGGGTTTTGACAGATTAAAGCATAAAATCAAAAGAAACAATAAAAAATAGAGAAATATATCACCAATGAAGCATTGATTCTTGCAAAATAAACTCAAATTAAGTTTGTATTCACCTTGAAAACTCGAAACCCTATCAAGAACAAAGACTCTCTCTCACTAAAGATATTTACAAAGAGTTATTGAAAAATAGTACAATACACACAATACATATGCTTCCACTCCCACCACAACTTCCTCTCTCTTTTTATGTTGATGAGTACCCTTATTTATTGAGGTTAGCATATAGAAAAATGAAGATTTTGTTGTTGACGTGGCAAATCTGCTCTTACAAACTAGTACAAAGTCTACGGGCACATGATAGGAAATAGATCACGGGAAGAATCAAGGGCTCAGTTTGTACCCACGATTAAGTCTGTGTCTTTTTGAAAATATGGTGTGGTTTACGTCATCTTGTATTGCGGTCGAAGCTCATGGGTGCAGTTTAAGTTGTAATATAGAGTTTTGCCTTGTTTTGTTGCCCTCGGTTGGATCTTTGGTGTCACAGTTGATCTATTTTTCACTATCTTGCTCAAATGACTTTGTTTCTTTTTTTTTTTTATGTTCTTAGGAGTTGGAAAACAACAAATAAACTATAATAGCGTAATTTTATGAGAATTTTATCTAATAATTAATCAAATTGAGCATGAATTCTCTTGGTTTGAATAGAGTAATAATAACTTATCAATCATGAACTTGCAGTAGCCACCACAAAGCAAACATTATCAAGTTGTTGAACTTAATTTTTAATATTGTTTTTTTTTAATGTCAATATTTTGTTTGGCTACATATATACATGTGAGATTCTAACCATTCTATTCATCCCAAGTCTGATTCTCATGCTGCAAGTGATCAAACGAATTAATCTTACCGATAAATTGCACAAAAGAACGATGAGTAATCAACTTTATGAATACAGTGGTAACCTAAGGTGTAAAAGCATCAATTAGGAGTACGAGGAGCAATGACCTTTTCATCAAGACATTGACCTTGAACAATCAACAAAGACAACAAAGGTGGACAAACACTGCAATAACTAACAGAAGTATAGCAAAGGCAATGACAAGTAATGGCGATTTGATTAAAGTACTCATGTTAACAACTTGATTGCTTGAAATCTTTGTGTAACATGGTTTCTTTGAGGCTATAGCTTTTCTTTTGTCTTGCTTCATTGTAGCTCGACGACGTATTATTAGAGCAGTCGACATCATTATTATGATCATGCTTAAGCTTATCAACGAGGCAACAAGCTTACATTACAATGAATTTGAGTATTGACATATGATTTCGACTTTCATTGCAATTATTGATCTCTGCTACACACTACTCACTTATCATTGACATTATACTTGCTTTTCTTTTGTCATATGCATGGATTTAATGTTTGGTTCCTTGCTTGTGCTCAGGGTCATAGAATGACAGACAATCATTTAAGCATTAAGCAATTGGCCTTAAGATGTTATTTATAGGTAGCACCATCTATTAGAATAAAATATTAAGATGCGAATTATGTTTGGTAGTATCCACGTAAGCTTACTTATATAATTATTTAAATTCTCATTTCGATGGCATAACTTGCTTGAAATGTATGATGCGAGTGAAGCATCAATGAACACAACTGTTCTTGTGATGGTGAACGGATCATACATTGTAAGAGTAGACACTCTCATCCATCCCATGCTTCACTCTTTTACTTAATGATTACGAGGCCCTACCACTCTAAGAAGAGGCCCTCAATCAATTGTATTCTAGTTGCTCACTTGACGATCCTAGAATTATACTACTATAAGATGAGACTCGGTTGTCTGCATTCTAGTTGCTCACACAATAAAATACCCATGAATTCCTTAAATTGCATATCAATGTGATATTAGAATGAAAAATATATATATGTGTGTGCTTAGTTAATATAATTAGTGAATGTGTTATTTTATATGTGAATAGTATTATGAAATTAATATTATTGTTGGATGTCTATAAATGTTTGTATAGTATAATGAATGTGTGTGTCCTTTTGCAATTAATATGCATATGTTATGTTTAGAATTTAATCAAATTGCTTTTGAATTTGTTTAAATCATGACAGAATTTTTGTAAATTTTAAACCCACATTTTGAGCTTAAATTCAACCCAAATGCATTTGAAATTTGCCTAAATTAAACCTAGGACAAATATACCCCTAATGGTGAGATTTGGATGACAATTGACTTTAATTTGGACAAGTTAACCCTCCCTTTTGGCAGCCTCAATTTTTCATACGAATTTCATCTTCTTTCTTTCTTTCTTTCTTTCTTCCTTTTCTTAACCCAAAATCTTAAACCCTAAGCCAAGACTTATTACAAGCTTTAGGATTTGAATATTATTCCAAGCCAAGATCCAATCATGTGAGTTTAATACAACCTTTATCTTTTATTTCATGTCTTATAATGTGTTGTTTGTAAATGTTAGAATATATATGATTTTGAGGTGATGATTGGTATGAGATTGAATTGGTGCATGGATGATAGTTTGAATGGGATTAAGTGGCTAATGGAGTGGTAGTATATATATCTTATAGGAGTGTGGATGTGTGGGGATGAGTATTTTAGAAGATTGAAGAATGAGTAGTTGATATGTGAATTTGAAATGTGATTAGTGTTTTGATGATTGGAAGTAGAATTTATGTTGTTAGGATAGTATTTGGATCATATAACAAGCTTTAGAAAGTTGGGACTAAGTTTGGAAAATTTTTTAGAAATGAACAAGTGTAGCAAAACAGGGGAATACAAAAAACAATTTTCGTATAGGGTAAAATTTGAACGTATGCCGGCATTTGGGGTTTCTACGCCGCCGGCTTAAAGGCGGTGTTGAAAGCCCACAGAATCAAATTTCTTAACGCCGCTTTGTTACACCGCCGGCTTTTACGCTAAAAATTTGCCAGCGTCTGTTCTTCAGAACGTACGCCGGCAATTTGAGCTTCTACACCGCCGGCCTACAGGCGGTGTTGAAAGTTCACAGAATCAGATTTCTTAAGGCCGACCGAACGCCGCCGGCTTTTTCTAGAAAAGTCAGCCGGCGTTCTTTCATCCATATTGTACGCTGGCCGCTGGGAATCAAGGCCGCCGGCGTACGTGTGAAGGCTGCTCGCGTATCTGAGTAAGCGGACGGCTTAGACTTCTCTGGACATTTTGAAAATTTTGGGTTTTGGATTCTACGCCGGCTCAAGGCCGCCAGCGTAGAATGAAGGCAGTCGGCGTACCTTTGAACACTGCCAGCGTTGGCAGTGTTGATTTTCAGAGTATTAAACACCGGCCCAAAGCTGCCGGCTTTGGCTGCCGGCGTATCCCCTGTGCTTTTGATTTTTTTTTTAAAAAAAAAAACTTTCTTTAAAATTTTTCGAAGTTTGATATATGATCAATTATGTATTTGTTAAGCGATCTAGGCTATAATAGGATGCTTAAATGCTTCATTATGACTTTGTATTAATTTATTTGGATTTCTTTGATATATTTATATATTTTGAGCTAGTTAATTAGAGCTTAAGCTAAGTGTGAATTTAATATTGATTAAACAGTGATAGATCCTCGCCCAGTCGACCCCGTTAATTCCCGAGCTATATCAGGTACGCAGTAACTTGTTTGTCTCTTTGCTAGGGTAGGCATCAAGATTAAACTACTCAAAAATAAGAGAATACTATTGTTATATGTGTGTTGATTGTTGTTGTTTGCCGTTGAATCTGGTTCGGAGAGCGGCACCCTGCTCAGATTGGGGGTAGGGTACTTTCTCATTAACGGATAGAATTGTTTAGGAGATATGAGTATCCAAGCTGCTCATATCAATCCCCTGAGCGTCGTGATGCGTTACTCAGGAACCCCTAGTATTACGGGCTACGCCGGAAGGTGGGGCTGCCTAGTCTATATGAACAGTAGGGACCACTCAGGGAGGCGGACGTAATACCAGAACCTTGTTGTCCGGAGTTTGAATACTCCCGTGTTGTCTTATTAACTAAAGACTTAATAATGAATAAGTGATTGTTGCATAATGCATTTAGCCTAAGAAGGTGTGATTCACTTCGCATTTGTATTCGTTACTTGTGTACTGGGCCCTTGGCTCATATTTTATCTATTTCAGGTGATGATTTTGATGAGTTCTATACGAGTATGGGGTACGAAACCGACTTTGAAGATTTTCTTGATGGATTGGAGGATTAGAGATGACCATGGACTCAATGGACCCTATGAATCTAATAGATTAGATGAAATTCTTTTTGGTTGATGGTGTAATTATAGTGTTAGTAGGGTTGTGTTTTGAGGATTTTTGTTAAGGCTTATAAAAAGCCTTTGGATGTAATATGTATATATGTATGTATGTAGCTATTTAGAAGTTGAGTTATTTCCTTTGCCAAAACGTGTTGTAGTATAGCTTTGCTTAAGGTTTAAAAAAAAAAAATCTATGTCTTTTGTTGTATAATATCTTTATAGAATTACATAAACAATTACTCAAACAATCCCTTTAGGCAACCTTACATATAATCTTAGGGGTTATATGTGGTTGGGGAACCGTTATCTCCTATTTCAAATATAGGGGTAATAGCGGGTCCTTACACACAACAAACCAAAAATCACACCATTGTAAAAGGAAACACTTTGTTGTCTTATGAACCAAGTCCTTTGGTCAACAAGTACAGAGCCCCATGACTATAAAAGGAGAAGTTCTTCATCCTTTGATGCCCCTAATCATGCACTAATTTATGAGGGTTGTCTTCACTTCCCTTTCGCCTTTACAATGAACCCCACAATTATATATCTTTTTCTCCAATATTAGGGGTGTAATCCATTAGCCACTATATTGCATGATAAACTTCGTTAACCTTCACTTTGTTGACTTCTCTCAGTACCTAACAATTCCTTAATTCCTAGCTCATGCTTCGAAAAGCAATTGTCATACTTGACATAATATATGTAATGATTATAAAATCTTGGTTATTACTTGTCATTCTCAAGTGTTAATGTTTCTCATTTTATGTCTATACGTTCATCGTGCATTTTGTTTCTTATTTGTTTATAACATATTTTCCATGCAAGTTTCATATTGCTGATTTGAACTCATGATAACTTGCACTCACTGTCTAAATTAAGCTCTTGGGTAAATAGTGACGAGTCAAGGTTGTCTCCTCAAGGAGCTATTGGCTAAGTACTAGGTGTTTAAGTTTTATCACCAAAGTAAGCTATTGAATTTTGATTTAATTAATAGCTAAATTAATCGCTAATTGAATACTTAAAACTAAATATCTTAGCAACACTATTGAGGGTTCCAGGGTTGGGAGATGCCAAAATTTGGTTGGGGGTTGCAATTATATTCTCATTTGAATTAATGCAATGCCTTGGATTGATATTTGAAGCTAATTAATTGGGATTTAACCAAACTCACTGAAACTTGCCCACCTCCTAGAGTACCAAAAATACTAATTATAGAATTATTCCGCCAAGACGATTTATCTATAATTATCAGGTAAATAGTAATTTGCTCACACTGAAATTACTACTCTAGATGGATTTATTATAGACCAAACACTGCTAAGTGACTCAATCTATATTTCCAATTGCATGAAGTCCGTGAGTTCATGAGTTTTGTCAAAACTCACATATCCTTATGACGAATCTTTTCCAAAAATCCAAGATGTGCTTGTACAAATTATCGAATCCCTCTCGAGTATCTCTAATCCTATCTATCGAATTAGTGTTGGCCTAGCACAAATCAAAAAGACTACAAGCAACAATAGTTAAATATCCAATTTATCATAAATCAATATCGAAACAAGTCATTTAATCATCAATACATCGAATCCATCGTTGCAATACCCATGAAAATATAAATCACAACATCTAACTAATACAATCAAGCAAATAACATAGTAAGATAAGGATTAGAAAACACCTTAAATAAATTTCTTCATCAGTCTTCGGTCCTAAAAACCCACAGAAAATGGGCATTGCTTAATTACACTAAATCCCAAAATCACCTCAACAATGTTCTAGAATAATAGAGTTTTAGTGCTCTATACTTCAAATACACATACCGATGTTTTCAAAGAAAAAAAAAATGAATGTTCGTTCCTTAGCCGCTGCTGCTATTCCCCTGTGTAAAGTATACTCTCGTCCGTCTTTGCTCCTACTTCCTTTTTTTTTTTTTTCCTTCTACTTCCGCCCGTTATATATCTCCTGTCGTGTGTGTCTTCGTGCTTCTAACGACACACGTGGGCCTCTTCTCCAAAGGCTTTTCCTAAAATAGCCCAATAGTAGACATCATAGTCTTTATGTCCCTGCCTTCCTTCCATATATGCTTGTAGGTCTTGGTGAGATTAATGTGGCGTGGGCGTTTTTTTTTCTTTTTTAACAATAACATAGAGTTTCCATCTAATTCCAATATTATTCCATCCACGTCTAGCATCGATCCCCAGAACACACAGCATAATGTTCCGTTCTCTTGTCTCTTAATTAAGCCCATGATTCTAGTATCTCACGGCCTGCTAAGAGCACGGAATTCCATCACTTCATATTTGAAAAGTCCTGCATGTGATTATTAGAGTAAAGCCTCCACGTGTAAGAGTCAATGTCACTTGTTTAAGTGGTTCTAGTGCACGTGTGGAGCTTAAATGTTTGGTTAGTCATGTGCCAATATTCTGCTCGGTCTAATTCAGTATAGCTGTTGCTCTGTTTCTGGCTGGTTGCTGGGTTTGTCTTCGGTGGAGTGTTGATAGGTTACGATGAAGTTCAGCAGCAACAGTCTTGTGATCTGATGGGAAGCGGTTCGGCTTTAGGATACTGTGTTTGGCATGGTTCGAGCCGCTTGGCTTGGCGTGGACTAGGCATAGGATGCTGCTGCTGTCGGTTGTGCGATGAAATGCAAGAGTTGATGCTGGTGCGTGTTGGAGTGTTCTTTGCAGTTGCTGCAGGTGAGACTTGGTGTTGTCGCTACTGTGTTGTTGTCGGTTCTGCTGTTGTTGGGGGGCTTTCGACTTTGGGCTGCTGTTTGGAGTGAGAACTTGTTGGAGCGCTCATGTGGAAGCTTGGGGCGCTCGATTTAGTTGCTGTGCTCGCTGAAGGTGGTGAGGCCTGCTGGTGCTTTGAGTGCTCCTAGTTTCCTGCTCTGTGGTGGTTGAATTTGCTATTGATATGTTGGTGCTCGAATGTGATAGTGGGCGCTTGGATTGGCTGCTGTCATGCTTTATTGTTGCTGGTGTGAGTTGTTCTGATTTTAGACAAGTGAAGCTGTCCAAAATTTAACTTGGATGCTCGCTAGTTGCTATGAACATCTCAATTCTAAGAGCTTGGGTGATCTCTGCTGCTGTGCATGCTGATGATATCAGCTCCGTTGGCTCTCTGAATTACTGCATTTGCACCTGTTCTGTTTGGAATCAATTTGAAAGCGGTCATGTTTGCTCAAATGCTGCTGTCATGGGATTTGGATGAGTCCTTTGAGCCGAATTCTGCTCAAACCTGCAGTTGAATACTCCAATATTGCTCTTGTTAAGGACCGATGTTTTTCACTTCATTTTGGTCCAGCTCTTCATTTATATTGCTGTGACAAAAGGAAAATAATTACTTCAATTTGATCTCTATGTTCACATGGTAGTTTAGATGCAACGAAGCGAAGCCAAGAAGATAAGATCCTTTTATCCCACGTTATAATCTTAAGAGCAAACATGTGCGTTCGTCATAGTTATAGAAAAATTCATTTTAGATCCAAAATATGCTCTAAACTTGATCAATTTGAGATTCATTAAGCATTTGATCCGAATACATACAATTTATCATTTAAATACAATATTCACTTTGATTATTCTCTAATCATGTATAATGATACAATATTCACTTTGATTATACTCCAATCATGTATAAATATGTGCAAAAGGATGAGATAAATGTGCAATTTTGCATATTTATCAACTCACTATTAGAATTTTTCTTTAGTGTAGATTAGAAAAGGGTAAATTACAAAAGATTCCAACATTTTGGAATAAATTCATTTAAGGTTCTTATATTTTGAAAAGTTCAAAAGAGGTTACAATGTTTGAGAAAATGTGTTCTAAATTTTAATTTAATATATCTTTTATTTATACATATCAATGGAGACCTTAGAAGAAATGTTTTTTGGGTTTTAATTAAATATTTCTTTTGTGATACATGTCAATGGAGATCTTAATCAACCTAATCCTCCAAACATTGAGACCCTTTTTTGAATGGCTCAAAAACGTTGGGATCTCAATTGATCTACTTCTCCAAATGTTAGGATCTCTTTTAAACTTTTCGAAATGTTTGGACCTTATATGAACTTACCTCTAAATATTGCGATCTTTTAGTGTAATTTAAGAGGTAATTTTATTTAAGGTATCAACATTTTAAGTGATTGAAAAAATAAATCAATATCATACAAAGTGAGTCAAACGAGATATCTATTGAAAAAATTTGAGAAAAATTAATAAAAAAAACTATTCAGACATTGATACTTTAAATGAACTTGACAAAACATCAATACGCCATTAGACTCACTTTACAAAATGTCGATTCCCCTTTCTAACCATCCAAAATATTAAGATATTAAATGAACTTATCCAAATATTGATATTTTTTTATGCGATTCACTCTTTCCTTTCTCATGTATATGTAACACCTTAAGTGCACAAGACTTTGTACCCTAAACGTGATAGCCCACCGTACACAATATTAAAACTTAAGAATGACTATCTCAGTCACTCAAAAGCTTCTATATCGGTACAAGACGTACATTCACATCAAAGAGAGACCGGTGGAGTAATACATTTTAAGATATTGGCAGCGGAACATACAAAACAACACTTCATATATTTCACTGAAATATAAAGTCTTACAACTTCTAAGGGGCATTCTCTTGATAATTTCCATAACAACATCTTCTTACTAAGATAAATAACTAAAGTTGGAAGATTTTAAAAGAAATCTACTCTAAGACTTCAAAACAGAGTTCCTCCAAAAGTTTCCCAAAATAAAGATTCTACCCGGGTGATCAAGATGGTCTCGAATGCAAAATGATAATCCTGCAATATCAAAAGTCTATAGGGGTATAAGCATAACTAGCTTAGTGAGATATTCCTTACGCAAAAGTACTCATAACAGGTAATCAACCAAGTTTATTAATCAAGCATATGAAATGCAATAACCATATGATCAAACATTACATATGACTATCCAGTTTCGTATGTATGATGGATTTACCCCTCCATCGGTGGTTAGGGAATGGTTTGAACTGGACCCTAAACGATCTCCTTAAAAGTTACGCGCGTCTTAGGGTTCCAACGAACCATACTATTAGTTCCCGAGCTTTCCTTACCCAAAGCGATCGATCCGGCTCGGCTACAACTTGAGGCCGTATTCCCCGAACGTCCTAAATCCTCAAGATGTAGCTAGGCAGCTTACCTTTTCGGTCCCACGCTGAGGAGTAGTAACAAAATTTCGAAATGATATTCTAAGTGATATGCATAAGCAATTTATTATATGGAGATTCCAATATGACATTAAATCATTTAAAGCGATCAAGCAATAATTGCACACATAGCAATACATACGTAGAAACAATTATATCGATCACAGATCGGGTTCCGATATACTTATCGTTCATTGATTGCACATAACATTTCACATACATAATTCTCATGATATCCTACATGTATATCAATTTTTATCTTTTCCTAACATCTAGTGCTCTATTCTACAAGCACATGCGCGAATACATAAACGTAAAGGAAACTCACTCGTCCATAGCGATATTCTATTAGTCGAAGTAATCCTCGGGGAAGAGAAGATTTTGGTCCTCAACACCTAAACAAAAGAAATACCCGAAGTGAGTATTTCATCCAAGATCTACTCAATTTCTCTAATTCTATTTATTGAATTCGTAAAAAATCGTATGAATGAAAATCCTAACTTAAAATAGCCATAACTTACTCATTTTAACTCGGAATTTCACATATTATATACCGATTTCTACCTACTCGAAAAGATCTATCTATTTATAAGGTTATTTTTATCAAAATAATTCATTTGGATCTTGGAATAGTGATGTACAGAATTGTTATGAAAATTCCAGATTTCAAACTCAAGTTTTCAATATTTTCTCCATTCAAGAATTCTTGTAAAAAAATATAGTTATTTGTATAGTTGAAAAATCCTTTGAATATATATATATATATATATAGACTCAAATTATATGCATGAATTTAGTGGTGTTGTCTCAATAATGATTTTTTTTGTAAACAATGTGTCTTAAAAGTGAGATTATGCTAAGATATAAAAATTTCCTTTTTTAGTTTTGTTGGGAAATTCCCTAAATTATCATAAGTGAGTATTTCTTTCTTTTAATTCCATTTCTTAGTTATTGAGAATAATTAAATTTCAAAAAGTAATTTTAGTCTTTTAAGATTCCTACAACTTTATTTCTGGTAGTTAGAAAATGTAGTTTTTTAAATATTTCTTGATAGTGACTAAAGTTTCTTAAAGTAGTCATGTTTATGTGTTCTAAAGTTTTCCTAAAGTTAGATCCACTTTAAGTAAATAACATCAATGATCTTTTAAGTTATTTACTATTTTTATTTCCTAAGTAAGGCTTATTTTTAGAGTGTTGGTAGAAAACTTCAATAAATAAGTTTAAGAAAACTTTATTGAACAATGATTTAGTAATATTAATTTTCAAATAAACTTTCCTATTTCCTTGGTTTTAAAAAGAGAGTATGTCATATTTTACTCTATATATACTTGGATGAAATCTCATGTACTATTATTTTTAGAAACTTGTGATGAGCAATTCTAACTTTGGAAGCAATTTGTTAAGATAAAACTTTGTGTTTTTATGGGAAAATCATTTCTTACATGACAAAGATTTATTTTTAAGGAGGTTTATTATTTTTCTTTACTTAAGAAAACTCTTTTTCATAGTTGTTGAGACAATATCAACATGTTCATGCATGAATGAGAATATGTAACTACGAGAAATATAATAAAAACAACATAATAAGATAAATGTAATAAGAGCATAATAGTAAAGTCAAGTATTGGGAGCCTTAACTTCATCAAGGTATCCCGAGACTAAGAATAGACTAGTGCCAAAAAGAAAAGAAAAGAAAATAAAATAAAAGAAAAGAAAGAAAATTGTTTTGACTTGATGTGGACAAGTCTAAGACTAGAAAAACTAGTCTTAATAATACCATGAAATAAATAAATAAATTGCAATGCATGAATATAAATAAATAACAAGTGAGCTTGTATGGTCTAAAAAATATATATAGGTACATAAATATATTTAGTTAGATATAAATAAGAAGTTAGCATAATAACATTAATGATATGAACAAAACATAATAATAACAATAGAAATATAGAAATGGATATTCATGAACAAGAACAATACATGAACATAGTGTAGCTTCCATAACAATAAAGTTTAGGAAACTCACAATATGGTCATGTAAAGTTACATGACACGGTAGAAGTAATATAAAGAAAGTTTATTACCTAAAAGATATTTGATGGTGGAGAAAAGTGGTGGTGTTTGAGAATTTTGGGGGTATGTAGAAAGGAATTTGAGAGAGTATTTGGAGAGAGTTTTGAGAGGAGAATTTTGGTAGTAAATTTGTGGGTAAATGAAGTATGAAAGAAATGAAAGAGGAGAGGGGGGTAAATGAAGTATGAAAGAAATGAAAGAGGAGAGGGGTATTTATAGAAAAAGTTTGAGAGAAATTATGGTTAATTAAAGAAATGAAAAAGAAAAGAAAATTGATGGCATGAAAGAAAGAGTAATTAAAAATTAATTTTAGAAGAAAAGTGTAAGAGAAGTTTGGTAATATGTGGTGTAGAATTTTTATGGGAAAAGAAAATTATAAGAAATAGGTATATAGGTTGTAAGAATAGGTACTAGAAAAAGTATATATAGATGAATAGTAGAAAAGTATTATGAATAGTAGACTAGATGATTAAAATACCGATAGTAAATAAAATACGCGTAAATAAGCTATATCTGATATTTTTAGTTACAAAAAAATTCTAAAACAGATATTTTTGAAATCCTTATATTTTTACGAGTCTAATGGTATTGTCGGAATATTTTCACTATCCAGTGCATAGGAGCACGTTTTCGAGAACTGATCCCATTCAGATCCGAAAGACACTAGAACATTGCGAATATGATATTTTTAAGCTTTCCTATATTATTACGAACCATTTTCCATAATTATCTTAATTTCATTGTCTAGGGTTTAAGAACACGGGATTATCGGATCTAGATTCATCAGACTAATCATATAATTAGGTTAACTTTAGGGTTTCGGTTTGACTTCCGATTCTTTAGGATTTACTATATTACCAAAAAATCTAGGGGCTTACAACTTGAGTGATACATGTGAGGCATCTATTAAGTTAAGTGAGTTGCTAATTACATTTAAATTAAGAAATCATTATAAACTTTATAAAAATTTTGGTATAGTGTCATATATTTTTCCATTGTTTAAGTTTCATCAAACTTGTAAAATTGACCTATTCAGATGATTAACTTAAAGAGCAACTTCTTTAAGTGTTAAAGCTCACTAGGGAAAATCATAGGAAGCTAGATCCACCTAAATAAATTAAGACAATTTGGTTCGAGACCCTTTTAAAATAATTATATAAGTTTAAAGTTTTAGTTACAATTCATCTGAAATTTTTGTTAAGTAATAAATAAAGTTCTTCTCAAAATCTCACATCTGTTGTGCCATCTAATGCATTAACTATCCAGCTTGTCATATCTAAAATCCAAGGAATCATAATGAATATCCACATAAAGGTCATCATGGGTACTAAAAATAGTGAAAAAATGAGTGGCAAAGCCTAGTATACAGTAAACAAACATATGCATGCTTGTCACATATGCATATTCTAATGCAACATCCACAAGTTAAGTAATTAATTTAAAGTCTATAAGTAAGGTATTTCCAACATCCCAAAAACACCAACATGCATAGAAGTACTCATGAATCCCACCAAACAACAAAGAATAGAAGGGGTCTTTCCCTAAATCATGCATTGAGAAAGGGGGATTGACAAGCCTCCAAAGCTTATCAAAAAAGAAAAAGAAAGAAGTAGCCCTTGGTCAATTCATCTCCTCACATCCTTCCATCAATGAGCATAGTCTATTGCACACTATATATTGGATCCCACCCCCATCGTATAGCTTGTTGCAACTTCATGCTTGCATTAATTGATCATCCGATCTCAAAAACCTCCCTATAGACTACCTATCAAGCCCAACCACACATTTCCGTAAAGGCCTAAGCATCTAATCTATGGCATCTTCCCAAAGTTACAATCAGGCTCACAACCTAATCTAGAGGCGCCGCTTTCCAGCAACCAACACTCATTTAAGCTAGGTTTAAGTTTTAGTTTGGTTATTAATTTTATCATAGCAAGAAACAAACACTTATTGCATACCTAATGATTGTTTTGATACCCTTTTCTTCTTTCCACACCTAATGAATTTTAACCGTCTATGTTTAAATGCTCGTATAAGAACAATGTTGAAATAAACTAATCATATTACTTATTTGTTTTTATTCCTTGAATTGCAAGTGTTAGGGTCCATGTGGCTATGGATCTTAATTGGAAATCCAACTCACTTGCATACATTAAGTTTGGTTACGGATAATTGTCATTGTCTAGGTTGCTATACCATTCGTTTTAAGTGTCGAGTTTTTTAATTTAATTATTTAGGTTTGAATTGGTTAAGGATTTAGGTTTACTAACTTGTTACTAATCTCATTTTTTAGGTGACCAACTATTAATCAGCTAAGAGTTAGCCATTGAGATTATTATTTGCATATTGAGCCTTCATGCACTAAACCCATTTTTCCATAAGCCATTTGGCTAAATTAACCATATTAAGTATTAATGTCCCTAATAGGTTTATGGTGAAGATTTTTTGCTATATCCCTTTCTAAAATTTGAAGTGTCTTCCTTGACATTTAATTCCTTTATCATCAACCATTAAGAGGAAAATTAGGTAAGTTAGCCCCAAATTCATAGTATTACCTAAATTTGAATTTTTTTCACATTCATTGAGTATTTCATAAATACAACATCTTTTGGATATATCTTGAGTCACAGATTTATAGTCATAACATCTTACTTAAGACTAGAGACTCATATATACATGATACATAACAATTATGATCCCAATATATATTTCACTAACATACAAAAATTCCATCAAGCATTCTTTGATCATACCATCAAATTCAATAACCAATTTATCACCTCAATGTATTACTTTTCTATAGTCAAGTGTCAACATGTCATTAGTCCTTTCATAAGAAATGGGTTAATGTTACAAATAGTATTTGAACTTTGACAAAATATGCAATTACTTATCTGAACTTTTAAATTGATTAATTTAATACTTAAACTTTGAAATTGATTAATTTGATACCTAAAAGAACTTTTCACGCATGCCATCAGTACTTCCATGAAGTTCTTTTAGGTAATAAATTGATTAAGTTTAAAGTTTAGGTATCTAATTGCATGTTTTGCCAAAACTTAGGTACTATTTATAATATTAACCCTAAGACAATTTATCACAACATAACCACTTTTAATATTTCGTCAAATTAATAATCAATATGAGTTACATAGGTTCTTCTATATCACAATTCATTGACAACCAGTCTCTAATCCCATGATTGCAACAATTGCATATGTGATCCATATTTTTACTAAGGAAGTCTTGCGTCAATTTAATTGATTCTTCAACTAAATTTTCATAGAAGCATTAATTTTTCCACTTGATATGATTAAGAATAGCCTACATATAATTTATTTCGTTCTAAGCTTCCCAGTTTACTAGATAAGTCAATTATAGCCAAAAGTTGACACTCCTTCCATTATTTTCCCTAAAAGGTCAATTTTTCCCTAATGTTTTACATTATTATCGACCATTTTCAACCTCAATTTTGCATCTAATTTACTCCAATTGAAACATGTTTTCCCATTAAAATTGACAGTTTCACACCATTCAACAATATATGATGCTTCCATATAGTTGTTCCTCTTTATATCTTTCCTATCAACTCATAACCTCATAATTTATCATTTAAACATCTACTTTTCCCATAATTAAACCAAATTCTCATATATAGAAGTTTCATCTCACCCTTTTAGCCGAAACACCACACATAAGTCCTACCAATTTTCATTAAATTCAATTATAAACCTCCAATCAACATTATAATTCATCCAGTAATCATAATTCCTTTGGTAATTCACACATCTTGATAATTTATTCAGTAATTCTATTGATCATTTTAGAATTTCCAGCAAACTATATTAAATTTCAAGTCATTTAAACCACCCACAATATCTTCAATTCATATAATAACCCCAGCATCTGTTTTTCTTAAAAAAATTACATATATGACAACCAAATCACCCATTTTATTGAGAAAACCCAAACATATATTCAATATATGATAATCAAGCCTCTTCATACAATAATTCATTGTTAATTTAGTCTCTAACTCCACAAATTTGACAATTACTAATTATAGTCCATATTTCCACATAATAAGTTAATTGTCTAATTTAATTTCTCGTTCATGTAATTTGTTATCAGTCCAATAACCCAATTAAATTAGGTTTTTTAAAGAAATTCCACCAATTTCACAATAGGTCACATTAATACCATTTACACAAGCTCAATGCACCATAAACCGTTCTTACTTATCAATTAATTTATGAATTGTCATCCAAATGTTAAATTCCTCATTGTTAATAATTTTTCCAAAGTTTAAAACATCTATCTCCCACTTTACGTAGTTCACATTACATCAAAATCCATAGTGAGCCATCATTTCATCAAATTTAAATTTTTTAACACCAACACATTACACTCACCTCCAAACTTAATTTGTTTTAAGATTCTACACATACCGCTGCTTATCCATCATAATCATTGCATTAAGCGTAATTTTCAGCAGCTCAACTTCAATTTAACTCAACTTACATGCCAACCATACAACTTTAGGCACAAACACACAAAATCTAATATTATCAATTTATTTAGAGGCTTACCTTACTTAGTTTGGACCCTTAGCTCTTTGTACCAGCTATGAACTCCAATAAAATACGCCAAACTCTTCTAAAACTTGATTTTTACTACCTCCAAACATATATCCAAGTACCATGTTAGTTTTCATGCTTAAAAGCTCATAAAACACTCAAAATTACCTTTCAAATTAGGGGTCTTACGTTAGCACGAATTTTGTTGAACCTTGAGTAACTTCTTTCTCTACATTTCATCCATTTTTTAACCTTAAACTATCATCTAAGGATAATATAATCTCTAAGGAAGCTTATTAAGTGCTAATATAAATTAGAACTCAAGTTTAGTACATTTTTCTTACCTTAGTTTTAAGTATTATGAATTTTACAACTCTTAAACTCCTTGGATGTTCAAATCTTCTTCATTTTCTTGAGAAAAAGAAGAAGAAACAGTAATCCTAACTTAATATTATATTTGTAAACCCCCGAAGTTTTGTGAGCAATTAAAGCTTAAACCCTAATAAGAAGTCAACTGGATTTCCAAAGTCAACAAAACCATAGTCTACCGTAACCGCTTAAATCCGACATCCCTGTTTAAGAAATCCTAAGAGAGTAAGAAAGAATTTAGTGAGTAGAATAGTTCGTAATTATCTAAGGAAGCCTAAAAAGATCAGTTTAGTAAAACCGTGACTCGTTTTGAACCCGATCAGACATAATTCTTGAAAAACATGTCTCGGGGCTCGGAATAGTAAAAATATTCTGAATATACCGTTAGACTCGTAAAAATATAAGATTTTTAAAAATATCAATTTCATAATCTTTCGGTAGCTAAAAATATCAGATATCGCATTTATACGCGTATTTTCTTACTACCGGTACTTAAATTGTCATGTCTACTTTGCATTACACTATTTACCACTATTCTACACTATTTATCTATCTCTACTTTTTCTTACAACCTACTCTTATAACCTATACCTCTATTTTCTTACAATTTTCATTTCCAATACAACTTCACATCTCTCATATCTTACTTTTAATTAACCAAAATACAAAAAAAAAAAAAATTCACTCCCTCTCTCCTCACAAATAGCGTCGGCCACCCTCTTCTTCTTCCCAATTTGTTTTAATTTCAATTTATTTAATTAACACAAATTATCTCTAACATTTTCCTATAGATACCCCCTCTTACTTCCACTTCTTTCACACCTCTCTTCTACTAAAGTTACTATCTCAAAAACTCTTCAAGAATTTCCTTTCAAGAAGCTCTCTCAAGTTTAGTTCCTTTAGGTAAATTTTCTTCAAGTCTTCCATATGTTCATTTACTTAATATGAGCTTAGTGTGTATTTTCTAAACCATGAAGGTTAAAAAAAGCAACAATAGGTTCATACTTTGTTTTTGTTCATAATCTAATTTTCTTATGTTTCTTTTATGTGTATAGCTATCTAATATATCTATATAGCTATATATATTATTTAGAGCATATAAGCTCATTGTTTTGCAATTTATTTACTTTCCTTGTAATTTATTTACTTCCTTGCAATTTGTTTACTTCCTTGCAATTTATTTACTTCATGTTATTCTTAAGACTAGTCTTTGTAGTCTTAGACTTGTCCTCATCAAGTCAAAACATTTTCTTTTTCTTTTGGGACTAATCTTTTCTTAGTCCCGAGATACCTTGATAAAGCTAAGGTTCCAATACTTGCTTTATTTCTTTATTAGCTTAATCTTTCAAGTTATTATGTTTCTTTATGTTTCCATAACTTTATGATTCATATTCATGCATGAACATAATAATTTTTGTCTCAACGAAATAAATAAGGAAAGGTTTTCTTAAAATAAAGATTCTTTTCTAGAAATAAATGTAGGAAGTAAGTTTCTTAAAAGCTCATAAACATGCATAGAAATGACTTTTCTTAAATAAAAAAAAAAAGGTTTTACAAAATTTTACTTTTCATCAAATGCTAGAAATTCTTTTTGGAATGATCTCAAGAAACAAAGAAATTATTTAAAAAAATTATTATTACTTTTAAAAGTTGTTGGAATCTAAGCTTAGAAAATAAAATCATTCCTTAGGAATTTAAAGCAATTACAAGAAATTAAATTTAGGAGAAAAGAAATACTTATTTTAAATAACTTAAGATATTTTCAAAGCAAAATGAATATTTCAAAAGTTCTCAAGTTTCAAAATCTTTAAAGACTTTACTTTTTCATAATTTGAGATAACTTCATTAACTTCATACATTTTTTATGAGTCAATAAATATATGTATATACATTTCAAAGGTTTATAACTTTTTGGAATATCTATCTCTTCAAGAGAGCTTTTATTAAAAGAAGGAATTCAAGTTTATGTAAATTCGTGGTGAATCTAGTCGTCACTTTTTCGAAACCCAAATGACTTAGTTTTTTGAAAATAAGTTTAGAAATAGATAGATCTTTTCAAATAGGTAGATAACGATATATTATATGAGAAATTTTGTGTTAAAATGAGCAAGTTATGACCGTTTTAAGTTGGAATTTCCTCTTATATGATTTTACCGCAATTTTAAGAAAAGTTTAGAATATTCAAGAATAGAAATTTCATGAAAGACTCATTTTGGGTATTTCATCTTATTGAGGTGAAGAAAGACCCGAGATCACTTTCCCGGAAGATTACTTCGATTAGGATCTACCAACATGGAGTGAGTTAATCCTTTACTAAGTTACATTTCCTTGTTTGTGCTTGTAAATAGTTGCATTAGAAATTAAGGAAAAGATAAATGAACAGTTGTTATGTAACTTGAATCTATGATGTTGTTGAATGTAGGTTAAGAATATTGAAAGATGATATATTTAAATAAAGTGTGATTCTTGTATTGATATGATGAAATTGTGGTTGATCGCTTTTAACCTGAACTTGACATTATTTGATTAAATATATATTGAAATTAATTCATGCATATCATACTTGTGAGTCACATTTGATTCACTACTATTTTTCGTGTGAGGAAACAAGGAAGTGGTAGTCGTGGCTAGTAGGAGCTGGAAAGTCTACATGGGCTAGTAGGAGCTAGGAAGTCTACAGGGCGAGCAAGAGCCAGCAAATCTGCAAATATTGATGGTCGTATGGGCCTGTAACCTCCCAACCCTTGACATGGAGGGCGTAACATCCATGCTACACTTGATTTCCAGTTAATCTTGTGTATTTTGTTTGCTCATGTAATTGATGCATTTCATATGCTTGATTAAACACTTGCTTGCTATATGAAAATATTCTGTAGATAGGAATTTTCTCACTAAGCTAGAATTGCTTATACCCTTATAGCTTTTTGTTACAGTATGGTTAACTTTGGTTGGACCCAAGGAGCCCCGTATGCCAGGTACGAGTTTAAGCTACTAGAAGTTTTTGAGAGAAGTTATATGTATTTTAGTTTTGAACATAGACTTCTAAGAAAATCTCTATAGCAGGCTTATGTTGTAGTTATGATTACCTTGTTAATAGTTTAGTTGAAACAAGACTTTTAAGGCGGGGGAATACCCATAGATGATGTAAGAAATTATTACTTGAATGAAGATCTTATGTTTATTTATATAAGTTCATGCTTGCTTTCATTATCTACTTAAACGTAATACCCCTGTGAGTCTCTTACTATCTTGGAAGCACGCCTTGCATATGATATCGAAGCTCCTGCATAACTAAGGTTGTCATTCATTAACTTTAGTATTATATACGGTGGACTGCTATGTTTAGGGTACCCCTCGGGGCGTGACAGTATTAGCTTAATCATGGACTAAAAGTGCTTCAAAGATGGATTTTAGAGATATCTTACCTTATATAGGTTGGGGAGGTTTTAATAAAGAATAAATGAAGGAAATGAGAAGATAGCAGGGAAAAAATGAAGGGTAGGGGCAGCCATATGAATTTTTGAGGATGGAGTAGGTCTAGGGTTTTTGTCTTTTAATCTCATGATGGCACATGACACCATCCATGTTATCCACTTTTACATGTGCTAGAATTTGACAATTTAGCTAGTTTAGGACTTGTAATTCCCAACTTAGGTGTACATTATGGGTTTAAATACTCAAATGCATTTACTTTATATTTTAATTAAATTCCAAATTTTAATCCACTTTGGTTCCAAGTTACGGTCTAAAATGCAATTTTGTGAAAAAAAAGGGGGCTTTTATTATATTGTTTTGAGCTTTCATGTAAATTTTTCATCTAAAATATTGCTTAATTATTATTTTTCCTTTTTTTGTTGAATTATTTTTGAATTTTCACAAATATGGGCTCTCAATTTGGGGCAAAATTGAAAAATTGAAAATTTTGGTCATTTGAGCTTCTGTGTGACTTTGATAGACTTCAAATGATTTAAATTCATTATGATTTGTGTTTAGGTCATTTCAATATATATATATATATATATATTTGTCATTCACATGTATGATTGCAATTCTCATCCCCTATAATGGTGGTAACCATACATAATTGTTGCAAAAACATTTGATAAAACCATCTTAAGAACGCACAATAAGTAAGGCGTTATGCGGCGCAAGGTTCACATATGATATCGCCCTACATCGGGTAGGCATTTTATGGAGAAACTATTACACACAATAATCGTCAATAAAGATCAACATCTTGATGAACCATGAGAGTTTACCACTCTTATGGTGGTATAATCATGACATGAAGAACATTAACAAAATTCTTGAGTTAAGAGATTGATATCTACCTTTCAAAACCAAAGCACTATGTCATCTTTTACAATATTGCTAATCACAAATTGTCTTTCTCCTGTCATAGTTTATCACAACTAAATAATGTAGCAACTATTAAGAACATTAACTTATATTTCATAATAATTGGATGGGGTCATATCATATTTC
Organism: Combretum micranthum; assembly: GCA_024138025.1. Lineage (NCBI taxonomy): Eukaryota > Viridiplantae > Streptophyta > Magnoliopsida > Myrtales > Combretaceae > Combretum > Combretum micranthum. Next base: position 585,659 of record JAMXBD010000758.1, on the reverse strand, counting down.
CATCTTTAAGAACCCTATAGTGCTTTTTAGAGGAGAGTGTTTTTCTTAACTCTAGTCTAGTTTGTTGTTTATTAACTATCTAGTGATTGTTTATCTCTCTTCAAGCAAAGCATATTATTTCATGCCAAGCTTCGATGATCAATGTAGACTTTTCATAAAGGGGCCTCTTAAAGAGTTGCCATTGATATCAGAACACAACTCTTGTGGAAAGCTCACTGTAAGCTAGCATCATGCGGAAGTGAGCATCATAAGCAACAATTGTGATGTTTATTAGTTGGGGTTGAAATATGAAAGCATAACTTACTAAAAACTAGTTAAGGAGATCATTTTACTCCTTGATAACTATAAACATCAAGAGATGTAAGGCAGCGCAATAATTATGCCACAACCTATTAACGAAAGGTCTTGTAAGGGGATTGTTTCCCTTACTTAAACATCTATAATCAAGAGATGTTTAGCAATGATATTGGTTATGCTAGAGCATCATATGCCATGGTATGCTAATAAATGAGATTGTCTCCTCTACAACATACGATTCACTTTACCTTGAAGATTTCATACACTTAGAAGCAAGGATCCAATGAAGCAATAATATTGTCTAGAATGAGATAATAAGAAGGTCCTACAAGGCTTTGAATAGTTCATATGCAAAAGAGAAGTTATTTGGTCAAGGAGCTATATTGTCTCATGTAGGTTAATGGAATTACTTTGATATGAAACTTTTGTAATAACACCCTGCATCTGAGAATAGAGGTTTCGCTTAGTCACATTGTTGTCAAGAAATATGATTGCATAGTTACTTAGACTCAAATATCTAAGAAGGCCTCTTGTGAAACTTTTACAAACCATGAGACCTTCTTAGACCCAATAATCTAAGGAGTCTCTTGCAAAAGTTTTGTAACCATAATGCTTACTTAAATTCAACATTATGAGGGCCTCTTATAAAACTTTCATGAATAAGAGGCTTACTTAGACGCAACAATCCAAAAGGGGGGAGGGTGCTCTTATAAAACTTTTGCAAACCATGAAGCTTGCTTAAATTCAGTGATTTAAGGGACCTCTTACAATATCTGACACATTTAAAGCAAGGGTCTTACTCGTTAGTGATAGTACTTAAATGACCCCTTTTGTAAAAGTATTCAATCGTGTTTAAGTAGCCATAGAGGCATTAATTGCTTGAGATTTAAATTATGATTTAGCTAGTCAAGAGAGGTGTTTTCCACTACTTGATTACCTAGCATAAATTACTTGGGAAATTTAGAATGTAAACACTCCATTAGGTGAGTGGTAAAATAACGAAATACTCATTGCTACACTTAGGAAGATTTCTTTCTTTCTTAGCTATATTGGCTTGTAATGCATATAAGAGTCAATACTTTTATCAATCTGTAGTATACAAGCTTTAATATATCATCATGTACCTTGGAGCCATTGCTCTTACCACTTAGCAACAACATTTGAATTATTGCTTATAAACATTGTCTCATAAAGTCTTGAATCTAATATAGATCATAAGACAAACATTATAAATGATGTATAATCAAGATTCAAGGATAGTGATTGATCAAGTGTTGGAGTGTGACTATCATGATGACGATTCATTAAATATTGCTATGTAGCATCTCATGAAACGATCGCCACATAGTAAGTAGTAAGCCAAGGTGTTGCACTTAGCAAACCCTACATGAAACATCATGTAGAACGTGTCATGCAAGTTCAACTTTATCCTATGAAGGATTGCCCTTCTCATGTCAATCTTTTACTATTTGCTAACATGTCTTAATAAGAGAGAGTAACAACTCTATTATAATAAGGGTGCCACATAAAAGTGTTGAACTCCTCTCTTCCCAACAGAGTCATCAAAATATAGATGTACAAATTCAAATGAAATAGTTACGTGTGCTATGTGAGTATCGTGTTACATGTAACCTTGAAGAAGTGATGTGGAATGGCACTTAAAGGATAATAAAGAAAAAAGTGAAATAAGGAGAATGAATAGGCAATTCAATTGTAGCTAATCCACTTATGACAGGTGGAAGAGCTCTAAAATGTCAAACCCCATTAATTGTGATGTTTTTTAAATGCACAAATGTTTGATCTTTCAAACTAAAATTCAAATGTACAACAACGTTTCTATCAAAGTTTAGACCCCTCAAATGATGAGAGACTTGTAACTTTTATAAATTTAGCCATCAATACCATCAATAGGATCGTGTTAACAATCACTAGTTAAGAGTCTTTTTTAGTATGTAAGCCATATTGAGAATGGTTAGATAACAAATAAGCTGATTCATTGGAACCTTACTTCAAAGTCCACCATACCAAATCTTCATTGATCATCCTAAAATAAGGACTAAACTTTTAGACCTTTTGACATAACTCAAATAGTCAAATCCAAATATTTTAATAGAATTAATTTTTAATTCTCTACAATGAGTAATCAAATCACTCAATAATGATATCATATAATCAATAATAATAAGGAAAAGAGAGAAAGAAAAACATTTAGCTATAAACATTAGCTAGAAAAAAAAAGGTATAGGTATAATGTGATAATTAAATTAGACCACGACTTATATGGGCATTTATTAAAGTATTTGCATTAGTATATTTTATGAATTATATGTTGCATGTATAAGTGACATGAGGGAAATATAGAAGGAAACGATGAGTTTCGGTAACATTAACATTAAATAATTATAAATAAGATGTTGGAATATGGTCTCAATTAAGTCATAGCCCAATAGTTTTAATAAAGTGTAAACAATTAGTAACTGAATTATAGATACACACACACGTGGTAATGATAGGATTGTTGACCTGGACAAGAAATAGAAAAAAGCTCCAAATAGATAGCAACCCGTTTATTTGAAAGTAATAGACACAGAATAAATAACTATTCATGAAAATCAATCTGTTACACCATCTACTTGCAAAAATGGACTAAGCATACCAATTGCTAGCAGTTCTATTCCCCATGCAAAGGGAATAAACTCGAAAAAAAAAAACCCTACCCAAAAAAAAACACCTATACCATGTGGTTTTTTTTTTCCCTTCTATATTCCCACTCCAATGAAAATAAAAATACAAAAAATGGTATTATTTTATCCCTAATTTAAAAATATCCACACAATGAAAAATGCACAAGCTTATTTTAGCTTTTTTTGTTTAATACATACTCTATTTGAAATTATGTGCAAATTATTATGTGGATTATATATAACATATACATACAACACATTTATGTATTGTAAATTATATATAAGCATATAAAGTATAGAGTATATATAAGTTATGAGTTATATACATAAATGTCTAAAAAATATCAAACATAATCTAGAGATTGTAAATATATAAGCTATGTGTTATATATGTTATATATATGACAAATAAATAGGGTATTGGTATAATATATAAGTTATAAGTTATAAGTTATATATATATATATATATACAAGTCTAAAAAAATAGATACATCATTTAGAGGCTATAAATATATAATCTATGTATTATACGTAAGGTAAATTGTAAATTTAACTCCTAAATTTTTACGTAAATGTGGATTCATCTCCCAAACTTTCAAAGATAGCTTTTTTCATCCCTTAAACTTTAAAGAATTGGCACAATTAAGGACTCTTAACATTTTCTTTTAAACCAAAATAGGGGAGTTGTGAAATACCTTTTTAAACTTTCACTTATATGTAGATTCACCTCCTAAAATTTCATCTATGTACGGATTTATCTCTCAAAATTATTAGAAAATATTAATCATCTTTAACTGTATCAATTTTTAAAAGTTTAAGGAGTCAAAAAGTTCACTTTGAATAGTAGAATCTTATGTTCAAAATCAATGTTTATGTATTAATGTTATATTGTACAGTGAATTTTAAATTAATATAATGATATCAATAGCAATGAAATGATTATGCTATTATAATTATATATACATATATAAGAGATTGATGGTCCAAAAGATTTTAATAAAGTTGCGAGCCTTTGCAATGCTCGGATGAAAGTCCGTCGCTTTGAAATATACTGTAATGAATAAATCTACCAAAGTGAAACTAGGTTTCACATGGGAATGACAAATAACGTCCAACTTAAAAATGATGCGATCATAAGCCATCTAACACCTTATACACATTTGCCTACTACAATTGCCGCATTATTGTCCAAATAACAATCAACCTTTAAATTTTATACAATCAATAATAAAATAAGGAATACTTCCTTTGCTTCACTTCAACCAACAATCAACAGTTGCTTTTAATTTAATAAAATGAAAAGAGCATTAAACACACAATATACTCAATAATTATCAATTGAGAATAGAGTCAGCAAAATACTTGACAATATAGAGGGGGAAAAAAGAACACATCACCACAACTCAACAAAACAGAACAAACATTAGTAACATGAAACTAGTCACCTGCATCAGCTTAGAGCCAGCCCAAACCGAAATTAGAATCATTGGTTCCATTTTTGAAAAATTTTAATTCAATTCCAAAACTAAGAATTGGCTAATATTTTTTTTAAGATAATTAATGATATATAAATTTATTTTGATACGTTGGATGACCACTCGATTAAGATAATCCTTGCTTATTATAAAGTATAAAAATGTTGAATTCAATTTGTGAGATTACACATATGTGAAAATGGAAATATATTTATATATTTGTGCGTGTGTACGACTAAAATCAGCATTGTGCAAATGCTAGAACATCCCTTCTCTCGGTGGTATCAACTTTTTCTTCTCTCCCTCTCACTATGACACTTGCTCACTCTCACTCTCACTCTCCACGCCGCCCCCTGAAAACACATTGATGAATCTGGTCATTGAAGTTCCAACTTTTTACCGGCTCCCTTCGTCTTTATTTTGGCCGAGAATCACGTTGCAAATGCAGCAACAATTCAACGTTCTATATTTTGGCCGATAATCACGCTGCCAATGCAGCAATAATTCAACGTTCTTTTCTTTTCTTTTCTTTTCTTTTTTTAACAGAACCGGGGTAATTCCACCGGTTTCTGGCCAGCCACACCGTGGTTCAGGAACTGGCCGAGCAGGTTCGGTTTCAGTTCTGATGGCAGTTCCCGTGTCCATGTCTATATGAAAACACAACAATCCAAACAAAGGGTCGATTCTTTTTTTTTTTTTAATCCAAACAGAGTGCAAAAATAAAAAAGAAAAACAAATAATGTCACGCGAACATTAAACCAGTGAAATAGTATAGTTAACTTTGGTATCAGCAAATATGCATATATTAACACATACCAAAGCATCCATATTCATCTACTTTTACACTTTAAGGTAGCCAACATGACCGAAGGCATAATGCACACATATATGCCATCTGCAATGTAATGTGAAAAGCACTATATCCAAATATCATTTAAAAATTACAAACGATTATTAAATACAGAAATAAATATGCAATCGTAGTAAAATCTTGACTATAATGGGATTGAAATATTTTTAATTTATACCACTAAATAATGAATAAGAAGATAGTGGTATCTTTGTAATCTCCAAATCTTTTATAGATTTCATGCTGTCAAAAATTTGATTTGAAAAATCTGACCAGAATTCGAATTAAACTCTCTTCGATTGCGTTAAATACAACTAAGGCCTATAAATATCACGTACTTTTAAAAGACAACAATCCACTATATAATTGTCCGAAAATCAAAATAAAATAGTTCGAAACTTTAAATAATAAGAAATGTGTGCGATGCCTACGTCGAAGACACTTCCGTAGCTAAGATTGCTTTTGTTAAAAGGCAGAAAAGAAAAATGTAAAAAACGGAATGCAGTTTTTCCTGCTAGGGTTGTTCGGTTATTTTGTTGTTGTTCTCTGTGGCTATTGCATTGTTTGCATGAAGTTTTGCATTGTTTTGGGGTCTGTTTGAAAATCTTCCTATCGTTTCGGTGTATCTTTTTAGGTATTTAAATAGGCTATTTAATAAAAATAGTATTCATAAAAATCAGATATTTTTATTTATAAATCGATCAAATAGATGAGATATTGATATGAAATAGATATGATACAGATACTGATACCGATACAAATACCAATAAAAAACAAATAATCGAAACATTCATAAAGTTGGAACTTTGAATTTCCAGTTTTGTCGTCGTCGTCGTCTTCTTCTTCTTCTTCTTCTTCTTTTTCTTTTTTTTTTCTTCTCTCGCGTTCCTCTGCCCGTAACTTTTTTTTTTCAGCTGCACGTAACTGTTCAATACAGTTTTTTATCTGTGGAGGCAACAATTAGTGGAGTCCAATTTTTTAAAAAAATAATAATAAATAAATACAATTTACTGAGAAGGTACAGCGCTAAATGGTAAAGTTGAAAATGAATTGGTACAATAGGGAACAAATTTTAGGAGTCCAAAAAGAAGAACAGGTACATTCCGCGGAAAATTGCTATCTGTACACAATAATTTACTGAAAATGTATAATGAAAAGGTACAATAGAGGAAAAAAATTAGGATTCCAATTTTAAAAAGAAATGAATATAACTCATTGAAAAGGTACTATCTTTAAGCAAATTACATTGGAAAGGCACCATAATAAAAATAATTCCTGAAATTATATATTATAATAAATTACTCTAAAACTAATCAAACTGTCAAACACTATCTACCAACCATAGAGGAAGTTTTTTAAATTCAATTAGATAAGAGGTGGGAAAAACTAAATCTACCATAATTACCAATCATATTGTCAACAAAATTATAATTATATAGCTAATTGGTCATTCTTGTTAATTTGCTAATTTTTTTATTTCATTTCCAAATCTTAAAGTCTTCTTTTTTTTTTTATCAAACCACATTAATTTCCTAGATTTCTCTAATCAAATTGATATGGATTCAAATTGGCGATTATCAAAGTTTAAACTTATAATTGTCTATTGTCTTAATTACTTTTTCCTAAATTCTTTTAATAAAAAAAATTAATAAGAACACTACATTAAGTCCTATATGCAAATTTAAATTAATCAAAAATAGAAAATTATTCAATTTTACCAATTCAATTAAACATGAATCTTAGAAAACCCTAAATCTCTTTCCAGTACCTAAAGATATCCTATAATATTGAGTTTCAAAACACAAATTCATAGTACCAAAATTCAAACAAATATTCAAAACATAATTGAATTAAAAAGATACAGACACATGTAGAAAATACTCATAAAATAATCATTGATATCAAGAATAATAAAAGAACAATTATTTCAAAAGTGTTCCATAAGAAATCAGCAAGGATTGATGAAAGAAATCAATCACAATGTAATTCGTCCCTTCGGAAGTTTTCCAATGGAAGTTCAAGGTCTTCTGTGATGGTTCCGTCCCCTCTGGGTTTTGATTTTATCCGATAAAAGACAGTGGCACATGATAAACCTTAAATGATCTTTGACACCACCGACACGTTTCTGACAATTACTCATGATGGTGAATGTACCAAACTGTGGAGTTGGGCTTGTGACGTACAATATCAAATTGACTCGCAATAAATCATGTGACGTAGCTCCATGGACAGAACATTTGTACGGAATGACTGCACATGAATTTAAACAATTTAATTTTATAAAATAGTAGTTAAATTCTAGTTCATCGGTTTCCTTCAATGATTCCGAAACAATAAATAAATATTTATAATAAATGTTGTTTTATAATGTGTTATGTATAGTTGTCAAAATTATGATTTTATTTAAGGGTGTTCACGGATCGATTAATCGGTTCGTAATCCTATTTTTTAAACCTAATCGTAATATTCGATTTTTTAATATTTCGATCCTTAACAGGTTCATTATTTATTTGTTTCTTTTGTTTTTAACCATTTAACGTAATTGTTTCAACAAATCAAATTGATAATTTTAGCAAACCTTATTTTTTAGCCTTTATCATAGAGTTTTTCTTTAAACTATTATATATATTACAAGAGCTAAAGAAAAAAGAAAATCAAATTAAGAAAAAGGAAAAAAACAAACCTTTGGATGTATCATCATCAATAAAATCAAACCAAATCATCAATTGCTACATTAACACTCATAAAACACAGAACAATAGTATTTTAATCAAAATCCAATAAATATGGACATAGGTAAATTATATGTATATGTCAATTATATATATAATATATTTATAAATATTGAAATAGTTAACCATTAACCACCGTTTTTTGTGGTTATAAATCGAAATCAAAAACCAAAAAAAATAAAAACCATAATCCTAAACTGAAACCAACGGACCAGTTAACCATATTTTTTGGATTAGTTTAACGGTTTCGATTCAATTTTTCGATTTCATCAGTTTTTTTACACACCCCTAATTTTATTATTCATTAAAATACATAAAATCGATAGAATTATACAAAATCATATAAAACCAGTAAAATCATAAATATGTAGAATCTTACAAATAGGTTCATAATTTGACCAAAAGTTTGCTACAAATCAATTTTACATCCATTTTACTTAAGAAAAATATAAAAAATCATAAATTTATGAAAATATATATTTGATTCGCGAATTCAACAGCTATGGTCTCATGAATATATTTTATAAATCCACACAGAATTTGCCTATTAAAAACTTAAAAGCACACATATTAGTATAATAAAAAGTTGAGTGAAAATATGTAAAATTATAATTTATCAATAGACTAGCGGAAGGGTATGTATAAATGCTTACATATAAGATTATGTTATTGGAAAACTATTATACGACCAATAAAGATCATTAATCATGATTCATACACCATACTAAATTATAATAGGATAAAGTAATAAATCACAAATTAAATTATGTATATACAATATTGGCTTACATAAATAATTCTTATACTTAGTTTTAATAAAATAGCACAAGTTAATAAAAGTCACCATGAGTCATACTAAAGTTATGTTACCTCAAAGATATATTAAATGTTGGACAATAAATTGCGTAAAAATGAATAAAACAAAATAGGATGCACCCTTGGCAATAGATTTAAGCAGCTGCTGTGGTGAAACATTATTGGTAAGGCTTATTTATACCTATTATATAGGATTATTTTAATATTGTTTTTATTATATTAAGGTGTTATATTAGATTTTGATACTAAATTTCTTTATATTCTCATTTTAGGGGTTCAAGAGTTAATTTGGAGAATTTATTGAAGTTTAGGGGAGTTTTGAAGATATTTGAACTATAAATTGAAGCACGAGAGAAATATAAACCCCAAGAATTCACCCAAGCCAGTGGCCATGCATTAGAAATTGAAAAAAATAAATAAAGTAATTAAAGGCAACGAGAAGCATAAAGAACTATAAAACGCACATACAATCCTTATTTAATTCTATTCAAATCCTATTTAATTTCATGATATAACAAAATATTTTGTGCTCATATATTAAAAAAGAAAAATGCTATATATATTCAACACTTATTTAATTATATTCAAACTCTATTTAATTTTCATGATTTCAGGATATGAAAAGTATTTTATATTTATATATTAAAAATATTTACACTAAAGATACCAAAATGGATGATTTTACTTTAATAATATAGATAAACAACATCATGAGTCATGTTTTACTCGATAACCGATCATATCCAAATGGTTCCGACCCTCCCAATAATCTGTTGGGTTTGATAAGTAAAGTGTCAAACCCGACGATTTTGATAGATCTTACCTACAAACCTTTAAAAAAAATAAATAAATCAGAGACGGACCGACGGGGGGTCAAAAATAATAAATAATTAAAATGCGAAGAAGTGAATGTACTATCAAAGGCTTTTAAAAAACATCTACAGCAGCTATTCTTTCAAAGCGCAGTAGCTAAGGTGCTGTTCTCAATTTTATTGGTTGCGAGTCTGGAGTATCATGCCCTCATTTCATATTTTCATTTTACTGCTCGCTTTGCTATACATTGAAATCCGTCCTCTCATTTTATATTTTATTTTAATACCCCCTTTCTGCACATCGAAATTCGTCCTCCCATTTTATACTTTTGCTTCAATACTCCATTTGTTGTACATTGATATTATTTAGTTAAAAGATATCTACTTTTAAATAATTATCATGACATGTCGCATTTATATACGATTTATACGAAGATAAAAAAATAATGTTATAACAAAATGATATATGAAATTATGGAATTCAAAAAATGGTACTATTTATTTTGCAATAATATATATAAAGCAATTTCTACAATTTTTGAAGAGATTATATATATATATATATATATAAGTCATTCAATAATTACTTTTTATTTTTACAAAATATTTTATGATATTTGAACGCTTTACTTTTACATTTTCAATAAAAAATTTTCATATAAAGATAAGTGATTATCATAAAATTCTATGATCCCATAATAATTATAACGAGACCAATCTCGTCGTATCATTGAACACTTCAAATCTACTCGAAACGTGAGCAAAACCCTTTCTCATCAACAATTTAATTATAATATTAGCGGCGACACGGTTCCGTAGCAAAACTATAGAAGTTCTCGTGATCATAATAAAAACAATTTCTTACGACATCTTTAAAATAGCTTTTATGTACATGCTATTTTAGTGAGTATTTAAACCTCCATTGAAAATTCATCTTTATTACATTTCAGAAAAATAAATATCTCATATTATTTGCTATAATTATAAAAAGGATAATTTGTTTCTCTTGAATAAATCCAATATAAATTTAAGAAAGGAAATATTGGCTCTCCGAATGTAATAATCCTGGGTCCGTCGTAACCAAAACCAACACATAGGAGGAAACAAGCATGCAAGCTATCATCCAAACACATGCAAATGTCAAATTTCAATGAATGTTTTAATGGTTGTCGCCTGTCGGACCCATTATATGAACGTAGCAGTTGGTAAAAAAATGCAAACATCATTTACATTTTTCGTCAAATTCACTTGAATTTTATCGGTATAAAATGTTGTTATAGATGTCAGAAGTAGGGTGCAAGCTATCATCTAAATTACTTGATTTTGACTGTTTACAATTGAAGCTTGAAGTTTTTTACATGTGAGGGAGTAGAGGATGCGTATGTATGAAAATGTCATTTTAAGGACTTCTAATACCAACGATTACAAGCCCTGTGTTGATTTTTTAATGTTATGAAAATGTTTTAGGACACTTTCTTAAGGTTAATATTTAAGGTCTCCTAATACTATTAACCCTTTCTAAAGTCCCGTAAAAGTTAAGAGGCAAAAAAGTCCACTAACAAATAGAGCCACGAAGTACTTACTTCATGTTTGGTTTAATGAAATGGAATCAGGATTCTAACTTTATTCCCATAGATATCTATTCCTTTGTTTGGTTTGTAAAAAATTCTATCAAAACAATGTCTATTTAATGTGATGTGAAATAGATAAAGAATCCACATTCTTTCCTTTTATTAGAGAATAATTATATGTGACCAAAAAGTGTGTTTCGTTTCGAAAATACTTTTAACTATAAAGTAATGAATTGCTATTCGTTTTCTAGCTTTATTCCATTACAATGAACCAAATATGCAATTATAGTTTTATTTAGGATTAATGTCACAAAAGGTACAATTTTGACAAAATATACAATTAGATATCTAAAATTTGAAATCGATTAATTTAGTAACTAAACTTTAAAATTGACAAATTTAATACTTGAAAAAAAATTTTGTGCAAACTAACAGTACCTTATCAAGTTCTTTCAAATATTAAATTTATCAATTTCAAAGTTTTTCAGTTATCAAATAACAAATTGATCAGTTTCGAAATTCAAAAACTCAATTGATTATTTTCAAAGTTTAGGTATTTAATTGTATATTTTATCAAAGTTCAGAGTACCATTGTAATATTATCCCCTTCTTTTTATTTATTTAATTTTTTAGATAGTTTGTCCATAATTTCCAAGACATTACGAAGATAAATGTACTTTTAAAAAGTTTTTAAAGGTAAAAGAATGTTTTTGGTGTTTAGCACCTAGAGCTTTAGGTTTAAATCATTTATTATTTATAGTGTTGGATTCGTTGGTTGATGCAATTTGAAAACATTAAAAATGAAAAATATAGATTTTTTACTTATAAATAGATCATACATATAAATATGAATAAGATATAAATATAAATCAGACACATATAAGATATAAATAAAAGCAAAACATCCAAACATGCTAGCATTGTCCTGGAACTGTTTTAACTCTATTGATTTACTATTTCAAGACCAAACAACTAAAAAATAGACATGGATAAAAGCAGTAGTAAACGATTAGGGGACCGGATTCACTATGTCCTATACGTTAAAAATGTCCATTTATTTTTTTCATCATTTTATTGTAAATTTTTACCAAACCAAGTAATATAATAAGTGATATTTACTAATAATTGATACAATAGTAGGAAATGCATGTAATATGAGTAATGAAATAATTATTTATGGTACACTAATAAAGTAATAATATAGGATGATTTATTTGGTTAAATATAGTTTTATAATAAATGAATTTGATGTTATTAGTAATTATGAGAGAAAAAATATTTAATTTGAGAAAGAGAGAGAGAGTATCATTTAATGACTTAAGTAATAAATACATCATGAAAATTGAAAAGTAAAATTGCTAATCGTGTGATTCTAACTAATGACCTCTTGATTACAAAACTAAGCTTTTTACTAGTTAGACACATATACTAATATATTTACATTTGCTTTTTAAAATAAATAAACTGATTACTATACATATTCTTTTATTTCTTTTTTTTTTATTTTTTCCATAAAACCGAAATATTGACAATTTCCCGGACTTTCATAGGGGCCTCTTTCGGCCCCTCTAAACCCGTCCACGGTCCCGCGTAAAATGACCATGGCTTTTGGTAGCTGAGTGTCATCGATTTGTGTTCATTTGCAATCAAAGTATATTTTCTTGTTCAGTTTGTTCACTTCCTCTGCCTCCATCGCCTCGGAAAGTGTAATCGTGATGCATGTCTACACTGCAGTCCGTACCCAGAAAAACGAAAGTAGCTGCCGAAACACGGATCACGCCGACAATGAAATAAACAAAATGTGATACGGCTCACACGATGACCTTTCGTGCGCTGAGGATTTTTTGACCCCTGGAATTGGGATTGTCTCGTATCGTGATTATGACTGGATATAAAATACGAGTGATGCGTGGCATCTTATGGTTTTGAAAAGAAGTTTCCGTTCGATTTTCCCTTCGAACGGCAAAAAAAAAAAATAAAGCGGTTAAAAACTCGAATCCAACAATCGAATTTCTTAAATGTGTGTGTTTCGCTAGCTAGCCGGAAATATAGATGCTTTTTTAAATTTTCTTTAATAAATTGTTTATTAAAAATATGTATAGATAAAAAAATTTTATTTTATAAGAAAGATAAAATATATAAAAAATCGAAACATATTAATATATATTATATTCATATAAATATAAATAAAATAAAAAAAGATAATTTTAAAATGTGAGAAAAAGTTACTATATTTATTTACCGATTTCGCTTTTTACTGGATAGGTTATATGTCCTGAGCTGCTTCGACCTACCTCCCGCAAGTCTTGGATTCAGACTCAGACCCAGGCTCACTAGTACATGACAGTTCAACCGCTGGATCCGCGTATCAGGTAATCTATACAGATTTAGAAATTTATAAAAATGCAAAAAGGAATAATAAATGCTGTGTCAAAATAAGTTATCTAAAATATAATTATACATAAGTATCTTTTTTTATTTATAATCTTTATGTATAAATAGTTTGATTGAAATAGATATGAAACATATGTAAATTAATATCAAATCAATAAACCAAATGCATCTTGATTTGATTTGAATTTGTAAATCTCAGATATCTGGCGGGTCCTAATTGGTAGTAGAGATAACTATGTTAAAAACATATCAAAATTAAATTAAATAGTAAAAAACAAAATTTGAAAAAAGATTCACTTGGAATTAAATTGAAGAAAAAGAAGATATAGTTTTCTTTTTTTTTTTTTTAAATTGTAAAATGTTTTGAGTTTATAAAGGTAGTGGTTTTTCTTTTATAGTTTTATATAAATTCGTTTACATGTTTAATGGGTTTAATAAAACAAAGTTAAATCAATAAAGTTTCAAGACAGTAAGGGAGGGTCTTGCCTTTAATGCATATATATAGCTTATTGGCATCGTTTTGATGCCAAACAAATACTAAACTGATACATATATAATATCGATAAAAAACCTATAATTTTATTCATAAATTAACTAAATCAAACTAAAACTGAATCAATACAAATAGATATCAATAAAAATTTGATAATCCACCTATTAACTATTAAGATTGCTAGAAGCAATAAATGAAAGAAAAAAAATCCTTTCCATGTCATACAAACTAAGGCCTAGGCCAAGCAATAGGTAAAAGTAGAATTGGATAAAAAAAGAGGAAGAAAATAATGAAGAGAGTGAAGCCGAGAGAGAGAGAGAGCTGGAGAAAGGAAAAATTTGACTGCATGCACAATCTCATTTCGAAATGCAGCGTACATATATATATATATATATATATCTATATAAATTCAAAACTGGACCTGCAACGTGACCAGACATTTCCCAATACAAGAACTGCACACCCTTTACAGTGTACGTCCCGTTCTTTATTTTCCAAACCTCGACCCGATCAAGCATGTGGCAACCCCTACTTATCGATTGATGTGTTACTTTCATAAAACTTCGGGTACTTTTAGTCACGGCACCTAAATTTTTTTTTTTTAAATTTAATAAGGATTATATTCAAACAAAATTTTGTTATAATAAAATATTTTAATTTTTTTATAAGTATTACTCATGGTACATATAGACGAAGTTCATTTATTTTTCTAATAAGTGCCGATTGGTAGATTAAATTAATTAAAATATTATTTTTTTTGTTCATGTTGATAATTTTTTATTTTATATTTTTTTACATTTTCCTTTCTTCTTTCTTCCTCTCTCTCTCTCTTCTTTTATCTTCCAGCTTCTTTTTTCTTTTTTTCTTCTTCTTCTTAACCTAAACCCTAAATAAAAAAAAATTAAGAAAATTAATAACTGGGCAATTGAACCTTTGCATTTAGGATTAGATTATTGATCTTTCCTTTCTCTCTCTCTTTCGTACTCTCTCTTTGTTAAGCCTTAAAGAGTATTTTAAACGTGGCAGTCTGTCGCGCTCAATATAAGTTTAGGGATGACTATCTTAGTAACGCAAAAACTTGAATATTAGGGGCAAGGTATACTTACACGACAATAGAAGGCTACCATGGAATTGAGTAGTTTAAGGAGATAACAATAAGTAGCATTCAAAAAATAAAAACAAAACTTCATGACTTAAGATCAGATCTTACACTCATAAGGGCATACCCCCGTCAAATCATAAGATTATACAACCTAAAGAGTCTTTACAAAAACAAAGATCTAAGCTAAAGTCTATATATAGAAGATTTTTATAGAAATCTATGCTAAAACTAATTTTGCAAACTTTTTTCCAAAAGCTTCTAATCTTCACGTCATTACATGGTAAAAGATCCCTTTAGAGCAAAACTACGGGTATATGCTACAACAAAAATTTATAAGGTATAAGCACATCTAGCTTAGTGAGATATTCTCACAAAATATACCTGTAAAATCAAACAATATCTTAATACAAGCATATGGGATGTATCATTTAAGTGAGCAAACAAATACACATAACTAACTAGAAATCATGTGTAGAATGTATTTACACTCTTCATATCAGGGTTTAGATTGTAACAGGCTTATACGACCATAACGTCAAATTGTAGATTTATAGGGCTCTTACATGCCAACAATTCGTAGACATTTTGGCTTGTACTTGCCACCACTACTAATCTCCGTTCCTATACAAAAGATTAATAGCAAAAATAATGAGACTTAATTCGTGCCATGCATGAACAATTGATGAATTAAATCCCAATAAAGTGTTTTCAATTTAGGGGTGACCATCGAAGTTCACACACAATATATCAATAAATTATTGAAACAAGTACCGGTCAATAATTCAAGTTCTAATATGCTTATTTTTTTCATCAAACACCATGAAATGCATTCATAATCCATGATAACCCCATATGCAATTTTCATTTTTATATTTTTCTATTTTCGAGTGCTTCTATTCTGTAAGCACAAGCATGAATACGAAAAAAGAAAAAAATAACTCTCTCTCAGCCATATTGCAATTTGCTCAATCGAAATAATCTTCGAAAAAAAAGAGCTTCAAAATTCTCATCATCTATGTAAAAGAAATATCCATAATGAGCATTTCATGAAGGTTTGACTAATTTTTTTAACTCTATTTATTTTATTTGCAGTATTTTCTCAGTTATGAAAATTCTAATTAAAAATGGCTATAACTTGCTTATTTTAACTCCAAATTTTGCATATGAGCAGTTCTACCTACTTCGAATGATCTATCTTAAGGACATTTAGGTTTTGAAATCACACAGTACAAATCATGCCCAGAATTTTCCAGATTTAATTTCTAACTTTTTTACAAATTTTATCTCATGCAGACTTCCTAAAACAAGTTATAATTTATCCATAGACTTAAAACACATTAAAGACTTTAAAGATGACTCATAATACATGCATAATTCTAGTGATGTTGCTTGAAGAAAAATTCTTCCGACTAGTTTTTATGGTTAACTTGGAAAAAATAAATTTGCAAAACTAAACCTTTGAAAATTAATTGTGAACTTTCATTTCTTAGTAAATAATGATAATTTGGTCTTAAAACAAAGTTTCATACTTTATTTTATATCTTCTAATTTTGTTTAAATTTTTGTTGAAGGCTCATTTGTCAAAATATTGATTTTCATGTGTTTTCCAAGAAAAGAACTTTATGTTGTAAAATCATCAAATAGGAATATAATTTGGCGAAAAATTAATAGATTGATTTTTTTTTTCTAAATTTTCTCTTATTGAAAGGATTCCTAAAGCTTTGAAAATAAGATTTAGAAAATTATTTTCATAACTAAGTGTTAAGTCTCTTAGTTTGATTTTGATGATAACAAAACATCTATAAGTACTTACTGATAAAGTTATCAAGTGTACAGCTTTTAAGTGTAAAATATATAGAAAAACTAAGCTGATCAAACCAGGTTGATTAGAAGCTTTACAGAAGAAGTTCATCAAAGAAAGATTCGAATAAAAAAACTCATATTCTATATGGAAAGCTTGTCAAGAAATCTGCAACACTTAAAAGGTAAATTAAAAGGTAGATTTGATGCTTATCAAGAAGACAGTAACACTCAGAAGGTAACTTCGAGTAGACGTGATACACAGACAAAATCTGCAAAATTACGAACAGCAAGTTGCAGATTGAGTTTTTCTGTAATTTTTTCATCAATTTGAAGACTTAGCTCCAAAATTGAATGTATTTAGGTAATACATTTAAATATATTCCACAAAGTTTTTAAATATATAGAGGATTCAAGTTTTCATCTCATCAAAGCTTAATTCTTGAAGTTTCAAATGTTGACAACAAGTTCAAGTTTCTAAAATCAAGCTTATATTCCATTTCATATCTGTCAAGCATCATTTATTCTGTTAAAGTTGGTTATTTATGAAGCACTAAGGCCGTGTTTCAATAGTAGAAGAATTCAAATTTGTAAAAGATTATGAACAGCAAGATACAATCCTATTTTTGCAGGATATATATCTTATTTAAATTGGAAATGTATCGGAAGTTGTTTCTCATCAAGATATGGTTAATAACATTAAAATATCAAGCTCAAGACTCATCTACATAAAGATAAGAATTAAAGTTCAGCATCATTATGTGAATTACGAGAAAACTCCTATCTTCATCGAGTGCACGATATCAGGAACAAAGATTATCATTAATAGACAGCTCTATCTTTTTATCTACTGGAAGAACTAAAAAACCAATAGATTTTGTCAACATCAAGGAGCAAAAAATAAGGAACAAATTTTATCTCAACATTTAAATTACCATATATCCATTGGAAGAAGAAAAGATAAATATCAACATAGTCCAAGAAAAAAATACACTTGTATGAAAAAGACGTTCTCTTCTTACTGAAAAACAACAGCTAATGTGTGCAAAATATTGCTAGTTTAAAATTTCATTCCTTACTCTTCATTTGTTTTTGACAATTTGTGTGAGATAGATTACAAGTAGACTCTAAGTTCAAAGATAGCTAAGGTTTAGTGTGAAGTCTAACATAGTGAATTAAGATACTATTTGCAATCATTTTTTGATTGGATATAGTAGAACATACTGGTGTAGAATACCGAGTCAGCTACTTGGAGCTGGAAAAGACGACTGACGCTCGAAGTGGAATCTCTATAAATCATTGCACAAACTTCTCTTTCCCTACTTTTTATTTTTGTACATTTAATTACTTATTGTGATTGCAAAGCAAATTCAAAGCCATACATTATTAAAATTAATTAGGTAGTGTTTAAAGTTTAAAGAAATCAAAGTTAAAGTTTTGTTTTAAGAAACCAATTCAATCCACCAACACAAACAATTATCAATATTAAAATTTTAAGTATTTATTTTACTATTATGATAACATCACTATAAGCATCTATGTATATAAAAATAAACTATACTTATAAACTTTTTAACTTTAGCAAGATCAACTCAAAATAAGAAATAAATAAGATCATAAATGAAAATACAATAAAATTAAAATAGAAATATGGAAGATTTAGATTATGATCAATGCATCCTGGACTTGAAAATAATGTAGCCTCCATGTATAATAAATAAAATCAAAATATAAAGAAATGAAAAATGAAAGTCTTAGATTTTTGTTAAGGCTTCTCGAAACTTGAAAAATTCTAATGTCATAAGTAAAATCAAGATAGAAATAAAGAAGAAGCATGAGAGTCTTAGATTTATGTCAAGGATCCTCGAGACTTGGATGACTCCAGTCTCCTTCGAACTCAATTTATTAATCAATCTAAGAGTAGAAATTGATAAGTCTTATATGACATGAAATAAATAGAGTGCACGGAATAAAGAGCATTAAATAAAAGAATTATATCAGTGAGCATTAAGCTCTAAAGATTATAAATATATACGTATACATATTTATATATAGAAGTTAGATTAGAAACAAAAACAAAAACATAGCATTGTGATGTGAACAATATGTTGTCTTACATTTTATTCCATAGCATATACATTGTAGGGATTGTTTTTTTTTTAATGGAAACATTTAAAGACATACACATATTACATATCACATATCATAATACATGAAGGAGATTAGTGTTCTTCTAAATTAAGACATGAAAAAAAATTGAAAAGGGGGAAGGATGTATCACGGCAACAAGAGGGGACAAGAGAGGGAGAGTACTTGAGAGAAAGAGTTTAGTAAGTGAATGGAAAAGTGGAATAGTTATGGTGATTAGATGTAGGTTTTATGGGAAATGTAATTTGTAAACGGTAGGTTATTTAAGATGTAAGAATATGTGTAAGAGTTGTAAGAAAAAGTAAAGTGGAGTGGATAGTAGTGAATAGTAATAAATAGTAGATAATACAAATAAATTATTGATAGAGATAAAAATACACGTATAAAAGCTATAATTAACATTTTTATAAGTCAATAAAATTTAATTTAATATTTTATGAATATCTTAATATATTTCTAGTGTAAATTGTTTATCAAAATATTTTGCATCATTTTGCATGTCGGTGTCTAGATACGGAGACTAATCCGAAATGGCTTGAAACGATTAAAATTTTAACGAATATGATCATTTTAGAGTATATACTATATATTCGGTTCATAATTCGAGTTTATACTATTTTTCTAGTTTATTAAGTATTTTGGGATTTTAGAAGCTGCTCGATCGATTTTAGGGTTTCTAAGGTTTAAGATTGACTTGATTTGACTTTAGGGTTCCAGTTTTGATCTTGAATCTAAGGTTCTACTTATAAAAATTATAGAAAAATATAGGGGTTTACACTCTAATCTTTCACCTATGGCAGCCTTCTCTCTCTAGCTAAACAAATAACCACGTGTCCTTTGCTCTACCATCAACATCCATTGTTGCAACCACAATCTCAATAGAAACCCCCACACAACATAGGAAGAGCAAGCAAAATAACATAAACACTAACCAAATCCAACAACAAATATTAACACAACATTTTTGCTGAAAAGAAAAAAAATCCAAATCAACACAACACAATACAATATGTAAACACCCAGAATTGTATAGACTAAATATGATAATCATTAAGTTTGTAATGTAAATTTATTTTAAAGAAGCTTTAAGAAAAAGTTATAAAGATCACTTCAAATGTTTCATGATTTAAGAATAATAAAATACAAATTAATTAATTGTTGTTTAAGAATTAGAATTGTTATCAATAAAATTTCAAAATACAATTTTCATAATTCGAAACCATAATTAAAATTAGTTGTAAATGTATACTCACATGTAATCATAAAACTCAATGGGTGATAAATGAGGTTATAAAAATAATATCGATAATGACAAAATGAATTTTTGTAATAGCTTATGCTAAGTTAATAATTAAGAACATGAGTACAAAATAAATCAATATTCAATATTATGATTATGAGATAAAAGATAACATTAGAAATAGTTTAACCAAATAATATAATAGACGGATAATTTTGAACTTAGATAGTTTAATTAAATAAATTAAGCAAAATAGTAAACCATAGAGTATGACTAGATGATTTCACATAATGAAATTAGTAAACAAATTAAATTAAAATTGAGATTTCAAATGCTTCCTTTAATTAGTCTATTTGCTTTAACAATCCTTTTCAACAAATCAACTTTTATTATCTCTTTTCATTCCCAAGCTAAACTCTTTTTCATTTAGTTTCAAATCTCTAAACCCTAAAAAAATTCAATTTAAATGTTTAGTAAATTTGCACACCCACCAGTTTAGTCTATTTCATGAATTAAATTATTAATTCTTTACAATCATTAATTTCAGCCCTTTTTCTTTTAATCCATAAATGACCCAAATTTCTTAAGTTCAATTACATAAATTCATAAAATACTCTAATATAGTCATTTTAACATAAATCTTGTTTCCTTAATCCCCATAAATTTTGAAGTCATCTACTTGATTAAAAATATTAGATCTTATGTTAAAGCTCAAACTAAATATCAAATTTCTATAAATTAAACTCCTAAGCTAGGCTTTTGAATCAAGTAATGAATTTTTGTTTTATAAATCCTCAAATTTCCTTCTAATTATTTTTTTAACTTAAGATAATTATATGGAAGTTTTAAGCCACACCGCTTACTCATGGATATCCTTAAAAATCTTTAAATACTCTTTCTTTTCCTTGCTTTTGCTGCAATCTTTTCCTACCTTTTCTTCGTCTTTTTATCTTCTCTTTTTCTTCTCTTCCTTCTACGTTTTCTTCTTCTTCTTCTTCTTCTTCTTCTTTACAGACTCTAAATCTCAAATTCAATAAGATTAAAAAAGAGATTGAAGTTAGAAAACAAGATAGGAAGTTGGGACTAAAGCGAGGAGTAGCTATAACAACTAAGGAAAAGAAGTAATAGTGAAGATCAAGTTATTTCATTTCGCTAAACAAGTGATTTAAGTTGTTTCTTTGTTTTGGTTATTGATTATACATGTGCAGCTAGAGATGAGTAGGATTTATGATAAAAATTGCAAACAAAGAATATATGAGCTTGTATCTAAAAACCTATATTATGTAAGCATGCGTAGAACTAAGAAGTTTAATGTTAGGATTTGAATGAATTGGTGTTGAATAGATGTAGAAATTATGATAACATGAATAGATTGATTATATGCACACATATATGTCAGAACCTAGATATATGCATATTTAAGAAGATTAAATGTTTGATGAGATATCTAAGAGCATATAATATAGAAAAATGTATAGAAGTGTTGTTGGACAAGTGTGTGACTTTGTAAGATGATATTGAGGTGTTTTTGCTAAAGATGAAATCAGATAAATAGATAAATTATTTAAGATAGGAAAATAGACAAAGGAAAGCGTATAACTTTATCCCTTGTACATAATGGGTGTGACACGACCTCGTTATTAAAGCAAAAAATAATTTAAAGGGTGATCACGGGTATGAAGAGGACTGTGATCTTCATTGAGAGAAGTTTTTCAACGAATTCGACCTAGATCACGGGCGCAATGAAGATCAACACCGCCATCACAGGCATGATGGTGCCTGTGATGTTGATCATAGCCTTTGTTACAGGTATGAACTGCCCCCTGACGTTGTTGATATAAATAAAAAAGAAAGAAGAAGAAGAAGAAAAAGATAAAATGAAATAGTTAAATAATGAATAATAGATATGATATGCTATTATTTATATATTTAGGAATGAATTAAGTTAAAAATATAAAATTGAAGCTATAGAGTACATTAATAGGTTTAGTAGTTAAATAGATATAACAAGAAAATAAACTAATAGAATAGACTTAATAGCTATAGTGATTTGAATTAAATAATTGGTCAAAAAATAAACTATTAGATATGAAATTTACTTGCTTAATAAATCTAAGTCCAACTTAACTTAATAAACTTAGTGAACTAAAATGAATTAGACTAATTAAAGTTCTATAGGATATATAATAATGTTTTGATAAGAACAACTGAATATGTATTAACAAATGAATAAAATGATTAAGTTTAATCAATTTGGTTAAATTAAAGCTAGAATATACTTAGTTAATAAATCTAGGTTTAATTTGATGTAAAGTACAAATAAATAATTCATAATGAATGGTAGAATTGTAATATAGTGATATATGAAAGGGTATTTCTTTTTTGTCCTTGAACAAATAAATTTAGACATGAGAAAGTCATGTGTGAATGATTGGACGAATTTGACTTAGGCCGGCATCCAAGTTGCCAGCCTTAAATCCTAAGCTGCCGACCTAAAGGTAATGGACGATGGCCAAACTTCAGTATTTAAGCTTCGAAAATTGCTAAGGAATTTGACCGTACGCAGGCATAAAGGTAGCCAGTGTTGATTGGCAAAGCCGCCGGCGTAGTGGCTGGCCTATGGCTGTGTTTTCCTTAAGCTACGTTGGCATTTTTCCAAAGCCAACTCTCTCTATAAATAGACCCTAGACCCTACGACCTTGTCACATCTTTTCCTCAGCAAAACCCTAGGTAAGTGGGTCTTTCTCTAGTATTTCTCAATCATTCTCTTTAATTCAATCTTTCTAATACGAGCTGTTTTACGGATTTGAATGAGATCCAAAGTTGTGGCGAAACCCTAGAGTGATTGGAGATATAGGAGACTCTGATTCAAAGGAAAAAGGTAATATCTTTCTTAGAGTTTTATAATTTCTACGATTTGAGGATTATAGGTTTGTGATTTCAGTTTATTATTGAAATTCAGGAGAATTGTGGATTAAGGTTCTTATTCCAATTTGAGATCTATAAGTTCTAGGTACGTAAGAATCTATTCAATATTATTGTTCAAAGAAATTCATCTGTTGTTGCATTTCAAATTGTTAATTAGAGACTTTACATATATGTATTGAAGGAAGTTGTGGAGAGATTAGAGATTATGGAGAAAGCTGTGTTGGACGGTTTCTTTGAATCGTAAACAAAAGAGACATGTGTGTTGATTACTTTTC
Source organism: Combretum micranthum (assembly GCA_024138025.1). NCBI lineage: Eukaryota > Viridiplantae > Streptophyta > Magnoliopsida > Myrtales > Combretaceae > Combretum > Combretum micranthum. The sequence goes on along the minus strand of JAMXBD010000758.1, from coordinate 562,040 downwards.
GTAGATTTATGTTTAGGGTTATAGATTCTTTGAGTGAGATTATGAAATTAAGGATTAGGGTTTAATTGTATATTGCAAGTTGACATTGATTGAGACATATTGTTAACTGGGATATCTGAAAGTTTAGGGCTCTTTTCTTTAAGAAGTCTTGTTGGTGGATTTGAGTTGGAAACAATACCAGGTAAGACCTTACCTTGCTTGCTATTTGTGCGTGTAAGATTAGAAAAACAAATTGACTAAATTCTATCCAGATTGTAATTGAAAAATGTGCTGCTTGTGTTTGGCTTTTGTTTGTAAAGACCACGTAGAGTGTGATACTAACGAAGTGCCCTGATGATTCTTGTGTGTCATTGTCCCTAGTGGAGTTGCACTTGAAAATGATTCCGATTAATTAGGAGTCATTCCAATTCATATGGCAGAACACAACGATGTGTGGGGAGTACCCAACATCAATATATTGTATATAAACTATTTTATATAAAGATTATGAATCGGGATCATGAGTTACTTCGGGTTTAAGGCTAGCTGCATATGGTTCTGATCTGTGCTGTTTGTTTCACTAATTAAAGATAATAATTTGTGTCTTTTGCATTAGTTTTAGAAACGTATGTGATGTATGTTGGCATGTTTATTCATATTTGTTTGTGGTATGGCGTATTGGGCGTTTTCGCTCATTCTTTTAATTTTTCAGATATAGGTGAAGATGATGTTGTGTATGATCTATATGTAGATCATGGGGATAGCAATAGTGGACTTGACTATCCAGTTGAGGAATCATAGATCTTGATTGTTGGATTTAGGGAAGAGATATGGAAGACTTTATGGAGTTTATATTTGATTGTTATTAGTTATTGGAAATTCTGTGAGACTAGTTTGTTAGGTTTTATTTGTTTTGATGACATGTAATTTTGGATTTTTAGTAGTTCATGTTTTAAGAGAGATTATTTTATGAGATGTTTTAAAGTAAACCAATTGTGGGTTTTGGTGATTAAATTTGATATAATTGTGGTATAGTGTTTTATAGCCTTAGCATGTTCTTAATAAGAGAAGGATACGTGATGAGTTGTAATGCCTAGAACTTAGGGCGTAACATTTGATTTAATGGACTCTAGTAAGATAAAAATGAACAAAAATGATTAGGATTATTCCACTTGGCTAAGTTAAAATTATTGTAGGCATAATAATTTTTAAACGAGTTAATGATATTACAATTGTATATGATAAACTAGATCATGAATAACATAAGGATTTCATGTTTGGTTGAATAAAATACTTCTACTTAAATTAATAAAGAATTAAGAAGGTAACTAAGAATAGATGTATATGTTTTAGTTTATATATATGAAAAGTCAAGTTTTGGAATGTAACTTAATATGACTTAAGTATTAAGTTATCAAATGATGTTTTGTTTAAATCTAATAGTTTAAAATAAGATGATATAATTATATATATTTATATAAGTTCCGGTTCAATTAAAGGAATTAAAGAATTATGGCCTAAAAATTAAATACTTAAGCACTAATAGGATTTGTTACTTAGTTAAATAGTTAGTATTATGTATTTATTATCTTTATAGGGATTATAAAAGTAGTAGAACCATTCTAAGTGACATTTCAAGTTGAGCCCATAATGGTAATTCAATTCCAAAATCGAGGAGTTTAAAAAGACCATCTCAAGTAAACAATCATGCTCGGGTGAGGGAGTTCTAATAATCTGCTATCTGTTTGTGTTTGCTGCTATTTGTTGTTATGTTGATTATATTACTTGTTTGTTGAATGACCGGTTATTGTGAGTGCAATCATCTGCATGATATCGCTTGAATAAACACATAACTTTAAGAACTCAGTTAAATTAATTAGTTATATCTGTTGCATGTGATTGAACCAACCCCTCCCATTTGTAGGAAATGTCCTGAATTTGTAATTGAAAGTATTTTCAACATGTATCTAGAAAAAAAATTTTGGGGTACTTTAAATCGTTCTTTTAGATTTTTGTAATTTCTAAGTTTTACCAAAATAATTTATGAAATAAACTTGGGACATTTCTAAACGTTGTGATAGTAGATGTTACCTGAATCAAGATCCACTTGTCATATAGTGATGGTAGATGTTGCTAGTCAGGGTCTACCTATTAAATTCACCAATATCGAGCCGCGATAGATGTTACCTAAGTTGGGTCTACCTACAACACTGAAAGATTTATTCATGTATATTGAGTGAAAGTGGATATTACTTGAATTGGGTTCTACCTTTTTATGTTAACTGATGTCAGATAATTATGAATGTTACTTGAGTCAGGGTCCATCCTAAACAACTAAAGTGTAGACAGCGCAAATCTACATTGTTTATAACTCTAGATACTCATAGATGTGTTGCTTCCATTTATCTCGTGTGTATTCATATTGTGTAGATAGATTTACATGAATGTCAATTTAATGCATGATAACTTATGTTAATGATAGTAGTAAAGAAATAACTTACTAAGTGATGGTTTAGCTCACTATCTTTCAATGTTTGTGCACGAATAACTTATGTTGGGAATGGGCTAGGAATATGTGGAGAGAGTCTTCTTTAATGAAACCCTTGAAGATAGAAAGATGAGAGCACAAACTTCGAACAAGGATTAGATAAAATATATAGATAATTAAGACTTTGTATTATGTAAGATAACTTAGAATATGAATTAGATTAGTTATGTAATTATTTGAAGTTTTTATATTATGTAGGTTATGTATCTTATTTTACCATTCGATGGGGATACAAATTTTCTACAGTTTTGATGATCTGTGTGAAATCGGATTCCTATATGGATCAAAAGGTAGTTGTACAATTAAAATTTGTGTATCAAATATTACGTAGAGTTATGCAATCTCTGATTTGCAAAACAATTTTTATATTATGGATGCACACATGGTGTGATAACTTCAGATTAATCATACTAAGCCCCTTCTTGTAGCGTGACACAATACAAATTATAATACAATTTTTTTTCTCCTCATTTTCATGTTATGCTCATATAAGCCCTAATTTTCTTAGTCTACATGTCATTGTTTATTGATTTTTTTCTTTGAATTTCAATTATTCATTCATTTCTTGTTTGCTTATTTTGGGCTTCATGAATTAAAATATAATAGAAGTTGTTGTCTTTTTTATTTGTTTGAATTGTTTTTGGAGAGATTAGTGTTTCGATGCAAAAATTTGTTACTTTTTAAATTTTTAATTGCTGGGTCATCTTGTAATTGTGTTAATTAGGATGAGGTGTTGTGTTTATTTGAGAATTAAATGAACTTACTAACATGAGAAATATATGACCTTGGGTTGAGACATATGAAATGGTTGATGCTTTTGGATTTTATTTACTTGGAATGATTTGGTTTCTAGGGAAATTTGAGGTTTTAACTTAAGAATCAAACAAATTTTAGTAGTGATGTTTATTCAGGATTTCTTGGTAAGTGTCTCCCATGCCCTTTCTTTTAAACGAAAAAAAAAGGAAGAAGAAGAAGAAGAAGAAGAGAAAGAAGAAAAAATGTAAAAAAAAAAAAATTTGCTGAGACAAAAAAACAATATTTTAATTAATTTAATCTACCATGTCAGTACTTATATGGAAAAATAGATGGATTTCGTCCATAGGATACTATGAGTGAAACTTTTAAAAAGTTTTATATGTTTTCTTATAACAAAATTTTGTTTAATTATAATTTTATTAAAATCGAAAAAATTCAAGTACCATAAGCGAAATTAACCCTAAAAATTCTATCAACACCCTTTTAGGAGTTTCTTTTACACCATTAGAATGTTTCAATTATTTTGATGATCATAATCCACAGAGAGATAATAGCTAGTTTTGAAAATTGACGGAATAACCCTTTAGAAGTTGTCTTTAATAACGATGGAAGATTGTAAAAGTAATAGAGATAAAAAGTAGCTCTCCTCTATACAATGGAAATCCTTTGCTTAATATATGCACAATTTCCATGATCGTCTTTTTACAATTACTTATAACCCAACTACGGAAAGGAAAAAAAAAATACAAATTCAAAACATAAGTAGAATCAAACCAAAAGAGACGTAGCAAAATGTTACGATCCCACATTGGTTCGATGAGAAATTGTAGAATGATACTTAAGCCTAAAGGGTTCTCCCACCTAATAGGCTCATCCTTTAGGTTGGGCTCTGCCTTTGGTCTTAATACCTAATGTTTGGTGCTTTTGTTGAGAGACCGACGCTAGCGGAGCGGGCGACCTAGGAAGGGGCGACCTAGAAAAGGGCTACCTAGGAAAGGGCTACCTAGCAAAAAGAGCTAGAATGCAGCCACCTAGAGTGAAAGGCATCCAGACTGGGCCACCTAGAGTAGGCCGTCAAGGGCGTCGGCTTCTTAAGAGGTGGGCAATGTTACAATCCCACATCAGTTCTACGAGAAATTATAGAATGGTACTTAAGCCTAAAGGGTTCTCCTACCTAATAGGCCAGTCTTTTGGGTTGGGCTCTCTCTTTGGACTTAATACCTAACATTTAGTGCTCTCGTTGAGAAAAGGGAACTAGAGGTATTGCTCGATTACAAGAGGATTTGCAACAACATGAAAGTAAGATTTCTTCATTAGAATCTAAAACTGATAGGTTGCTTTTTGATATATCTCAAGTATTACAATTTCTTAAATTGCAAATGGAGAATCAGACTACTCACAGTACTAATAGTAGTTCATCATTTTCTTCCTACCATAATGAGATCATCAGTTTTCTTTTATACGGAACATCAAGTTGGAACTTCCAAAATTTTCGGGTTCTAATCCTCTTTCTTGGACTTTTCAAGCCAATCAATCTTTTTATTTTCATAATGTTCCAAAATCTGAACGTTTAAAATTAGCTTCTTTGCAATGGAGGAGGATGCTTTAGATTGGTATCAATGGCTATTTCAAAATAGTTTGTTGTCTACATGGCTTGCTTTTATAAAAGCTCTAAAGACTCAATTTGGTCCTTCTTTGTTTGATGATTATTAGGGTAAACTGTCTAAGTTGGTTTAAACTGGTTCTGTTCTTGAACATCAACATACTTTTGAATCTCTTTCTAATCATGTAAATGGCCTATCAGAGGGTTTTCTTAAAAGTTGCTTATTGCAACAAGAAGTTTTAGCCATTCAACTTACTTCCCTTTTGCATGCTATTAGTTTAGCCAAATTACATGAATCTAAACTCTAGTAGTTGCACTCTTTCAAACACCCTATTCCCTCCTTTCAACCTCATTCTTCCTATAAATCCACCATTCAAGCTTCTTGTATACCTCATTCTTCCATATTTTCCAAACCTAAAACCCTTGTTTCTACTTCTTCCTCATCTTCTTCTATTATCACAATAAAAACCTCTTCCTTTTAAAAAGCTTACCCTTACTGAAATGGCCATTAGAAGAGAAAAAGGTTTGTGTTTCAACTGTGATGAGAAATTTAATAAGAGTCACATTTGTAAGGCTAAGTTTTTTATGATAATTCAACCTGATGAAGAAGTAGACTATGATATTACTTCTTTAGAAGATTGTTCGGATGATTTGAATACTGTTGAAATTAGTTATCACGCTCTTTATGGAGTTCCAGCTCCTAAAACATTGAGATTGACTGGTAAAGTTTTTGGTAAGGAAGTGTCTAATCTTGTGGACTCTAGAAGTACTCACAATTTTATACAAGAACATGTGGCTAATTTTTTTTGACATTTACCCATTCTTGATTCCCATTCTTTCCAAGTTATGATCGGTAATGGTGAATATCTTACTTGTTCTGGTCTTTGTTAAAGTGTGCCTCTTACCTTGCATGATAATGAATTTTTGGTAGATTTTCATGTTTTGCCTATTCAAGAGGCGGATATGATTCTTGGTATTCAATGGTTAAAGACTTTGGGACCTATTACATTGGATTATTCTGTTCTTACAATGCAGTTTATGATGAATGAACAACACATTCTCCTTAAAGGCAATTCGATTATTGGACCCAAACAAATTGCCTTACATCAGTTTCATAAATTAATGAAACCTGATAATGTGGCTTGTTTCTTTAGTCTTGTGGCATAGAGAAAGAATACTAGTCATGATACCACCAGCAATAGTGCTATAAATGCACTTTTGGGCAGATTTCATAAGATTTTTGAGTCTTCTTCATCATTGCCGCCTTTAAGGGATGTGCAGCACCATATTCATTTGCAAAATGAGACTTAAACTATTAATGTCAAGCCTTATCGTTACCCTTATTTTCAAAAAGCAGAATTTGAAAAATTGGTGTAGGAAATGTTGGATTCTAGAGTTATTCGCCCTAGTACCAGTCCCTTTTCTGCTCTAGTCCTTTTGGTGAAGAAAAAAGATGGTTCTTAGCATTTCTGTGTGGATTATAGGGCTTTGAATCAAGCCACAGTGTTAGATAAGTTTCATATCCCAACTATTGATGAATTACATGGGGCTCATATTTTTTCTAAGCTCGATTTACGTGCAGGATATCATCAGATTCGTATGTTTCCTCAAGATGTTCATAAAACGGCTTGTCGTACTCATGAAGGCCATTAGAATTTTTGGTAATGCCTTTTGATCTATTAATGCACCGTCTACTTTTTAAGCCATTATGAACTCTATTTTTTGGCCTTATCTTAGAAAATTTGTCATCATTTTTTTTATGACATTTTGGTTTATAGCGTATGCATGAAGGATCATATTTCTCATTGACACAAGTTTTCACTTGTTTGGAGGAACATCTGTGTTAGTTGAAACAATCTAAATGTTCTTTTGCTCAATCTACAATTGATTATCTTGGTCGTGCTATGTGTGCTGAAGGGGTTACCCCAGACCTAAGTAAAGTGTCTGCTATAAAAGAATGACCTACTCCTCCCACGACTCCTAAACAATTACGAGGATTTTTGGGTCTTACAGGCAATTATAGACGATTTGTTCGACAATATGCTAGTATTGCAGCTCCTCTTAAAAATTTATTGAAGAAAGAAGCTTTTTTATGGGATGAAAGTGCTACTATTGCTTTTCTACAGCTTAAGGATGCCTTAATGTCTACCAGTTTTAGCTCTCCTTGATTTTACTCAAACATTTATCATCGAGTCTGATGCATCAGGGGCTGGGATAGGTGCAATTTTACATGAGACTGCTCAGCCTATTGCCTTTTTTTATTAAATAATTTTCTTTGCATCTTCACAAAGCTGGAGCTTATGTGCGTGAGTTAGTGGCTATTATGGAAGTTATTAAAAAATGGTGACACTATCTTTTAGGCAGACATTTCATTATTAAGACAGATCAGAGGAGTCTTAAAGAAATACTAACGCAGGTGATTCAAACTCCTAAACAACAACAATACTTGGTTAAATTGTTGGGATATGATTATGAAGTTATATATAATCCAGGTCCTGAGAATAAGGTTGCTGATGCCTTATCTCGAAGCTTTTCAGATGAAGCTCATTTGTTTGTTTTATCCTTACCATCTTTTGACTTTGTTACACTACTTAAAATAGAGTTTCAAGAGAATAAGGAATGACACAAATGGATGTCTCATTGTGAGCAGGGAGTTTCTTTGCAGTGGCCACTTTCAGTTAAAAATGGGTTGCTTTTTCTCAGGGACAAGATCTTTATTCCTCTATTATCAATTCATTGATATTAGAGTTCCATACTTCTCCTATGAGTGGCCATCTAGGAGCCTTGAAAACTTTTAAGAGACCTAATGAATCTTTTTTCTGGAAGGGTACGAGGAATGATGTAGATGATTTTGTGAAGCGTTGCCATGTTTGTCAACAGATTAAGTACTTGACAACAAGTCCAATGGGGTTACTTCATCCTTTACCTATTCCTCAATAAGTTTTTGAGGATTTGTGTATGGATTTCATTACTGGGCTACCAATATCGAAGGGATATTTAGTAATTTTGGTTGTAATTGATCGTTTAACCAAGTATTGTCATGTAGGTCCTCTTATAGCATCTTATTCAGCCACATCAGTAGCTTCATTATTCGTGGATTGTGATTAAATTGCATGGATTTCCTAAATCCATTGTTTTTTTATAGGGATAAGGTGTTTATGAGCCATTTTTGGACTGAATTATTCAAATTGAGTGGGACGACATTGAAGATGAGTTCAGCTTATCATCCTCAATCTGATGGATAGATTGAGGTCATGAACCATTGTTTAGAACAATACTTAAGAGCATATGTCATGGACTCTCCTACTTTATAGCCTAAGTTCTTGCTATGGGCTGAGTATTGTTTTTAATACTAGTTACCATACAAGTACTCACATGACTCCTTTTCAGGCATTATATATTAGAATTCCACCTAATATTCCCAATTATGTGCAAGGACAATCTTCTTTAGAGGCTGTTATCATGAACTACCGTCTAGAGATGCTATTTTGAAAACTTTTAAAGGTAATTTGGCTCAAGCCCTTCTTTGCATGAAACATTTAACTGATAATCATAGAGTTGATAAATGTTTTGAAGTTGGGGATTCTGAGTACGTGAAGCTGTAACCCAATCGGCAAATTTCTTTGGCCAACAGGCTTTCCTACAAGCTTTCACGACGTTATTTTTGGGCCTAAAATTCATCTAGTTTTCCATGTCTCTTTGTTAAAAAAGGCTTATGGAGACTCTATTGAGACAATACCCCTTCCTACAAATTCTTTTGAGAGTCATCCTATTTTAAAGCCACTAGCAATTTTGGATACAAAGGTTTTGAGGAGACACGACACTTCTTGTAAGCCCCGGAAAATTTCAGTAAATAATTTCAAGATGAACTTCGAAAGTAAACCCTAAAAATCACTCTAAATTAAAACCGAATTTTAACTAGTCCAAAAACATGAGCGAATCCTGAAATTTCTCAATCTAAGGAAAATAAGAATCCTTAAAAATAAAATGAGAACTCAACATACTTCAATTCCAAAACCACTACGTATGACAAATTCTATACGTAAATCCGACTTATAAAATTGGGTAATAGAGATCCCGAAAATAAATTATTAAAAAGTAAATAACGATTAACTTTCGGAAATGAAACCCAATTCAAAAATTCCGAAAATATTAAAAGATATTAAATACTTACAAAAAAATAAATTTAAGATAAAATTCTTAAATCAAATATGTTATATAAACATAAAATATCAGTTTCTAAATTGGTAAAGATCTAAACCGGAAAAATCACCCGGAAACCCTAACCGGAATACAATAGCTTAAGTCCGGCAATCTAGCGCCCTTAATCCTAGAGGCCGAGGTGTAGTTTTAAAAGTATAGAATAGCTCGTAGTAATATAAGTTTGCTTAGAAATATCAGATTGGTAAATTTTTGACCTATTTCGAACCCATTCAAATAAAGACTTCGAAAAGCGTGTCCTGGGGCTCGAGATATCAAAAATATATCATTAGTACCGTTACACTCGTAATTTCATAAGATTTCCAAATATATCAGTTATATAATTTTTCGAATTATAAAAGTTACAGTTATAACCTTTTTATCCGTATTTCATTACTATCGGTAATTAATTAGTCTTTTATACTATTCACTTTTATTTTATTACACAATTTTATTATTTTTATAAAGCCTTATATTTTTATATAAATATTTTATATATTATAGAAAATTTTGTTTTTCTAAAAATTTAGTTGTTTCGGGTTTTTATGGGATCAGATTCTGTTTAAGACCCGATACTAAAAATAAAATAAATAAATTTAATAATTGAAATTTTTTTTATTTTTATAAAATAATTTCTTAGAATTTTTTGGGTTATAAAAATATTATTTATAGCCCATATTCGCGTATTTTGATCATACCAGTAATATATTTGTTAAAATATTAAAATAATTCAATTAATCATTAAATTTTATTTATGAAAATTCTACTACTCCTTTAAAAAGTACTTTTTCAATCCATACTTTAAGTACACTTCATTTGTCACTTCTACACAATAATCAAGTTTTCTTTCACTCATTTCACACTCCTTTTCCCCACAATGGCAGCTGACCACACCCTAATAATAGCCTCTTTTCTTTTTATTAAGTATTTATTTTTGATTTAAAGCCTCTTTTAGTTAGCACATTAAATGATGTAAGTTACATTTTCAAATTTCAAGTTACAAGGCAATGTAACCTCTCTCACTCTCTCTCACTCAAATTCACGTGAAGCCCCAATTTTTCTGCCAATGTTTTATTTTTTCTTCTCTTTCAATTAATTAACACACATTAATGCACTCCTCTCTCTCTCCTTCATTTACACCTTTTACCTTTTCCATTCCTTATCTTTTCTCTCTCTTTTTCCTCTCTTTCTTTCTTCATTTCCTCTTGCTCTTACATGAAAAACAAGCTGCTCCCACTTCTAAAATTGCTTCCACACTTCATTCTTGAAGATTTTTAAGCAAATCTTCCTCTAAAGCTTCCATAGGTGATATAGGTAAAGTGTAATGAGAATTTCATGCATCAAATGACCTTCCATAAGCTTAAAGCTTAGATGATGATGCCAAGAATGAAACACTCCTCTTCTCTATAGTTAATCTCTTGTTTCATTATTATTTTCTTGTTTAAAGTAGATATATTTTGTAGATCTAACTTTTTGTAGCTTTGATTTTTGTTTATGCCTTAGATCTTGTTATTTGAAGTTATTATTTTTGTTATTGCTTATGATTTATGCATATATTCCTCATTCACATGTGTTCATGCATTTATAACTAGTGTAGTAAACTAGATCTAGTATTTTGAGTTCATAAAATGCATTAGACTTTGTTTTATGTTCATGGATAACTTATAGTAGCATGATGATAGTAGAAATGTTTTAGAAAACTCAAGATCTATTTTATTTTCAACAAAAATCATTTTTGAAAATTCGGATGAAAAATGAACCATATTTAGAAAAGTTATTTTTCAATTTCAAAATATGTATTTTTCATTTAAAATGAAGGGCTTAGGGTATAGATAACATAAATGAGTGATTTTGATGAGTAAAGTTTAGATCTATAGTTTTACTACATGAGTTTCTTTTAGATTTATGTTCATATTAAGTAGATCTTGGTTTTGAACTTAAACAAAAATTGAAATTCGTATTTTGGCAAGACCCCTATTTAAAAACCACTTTCCAAATGTCAAAATGAAGTTTTTACTTGAAATAATGAAAGCTTAATATATGTATCATCAAGACTTCTTTTTACAAGAATCAAAGGTGATTTTCAAAATAAAAATTTCATTTTCGGATTTTGGCCAAGGCATATTTTTAAAACATGTTTTCCAACTCAAAAATGAAGTTTTTATTCAAGATATGAAGAGCTCTTAGGATAGGATATGTAAGGAATGGATTTTCATAAGTTTAGCTAGATTTTATCAAAAGATATGTCCAAAAATAAATTTTGTAAATTCGGATCCCAACCAAGACCAATTTTGAAAACCTATTTTTTAACTTCAAAACAAGACTTTTAGTAAAGAAATGGAAGCCTTAAGGGATAGGTTTGATTAGGAAATAGTTTTTGAAAGACTAAATGAGTTTTTCAAAGAAAACAAGCTCAAATGAATTTTTCAAAATTCGGATTTGAAAATAGCCACAATTTAAACACCTATTTTCAAATGCCAAAATGATAATTTTTATAGAAAATGGAAGTCCTAGGGAATATATATAACAAAGACCAAGTTTTGATAAGGATAAAAGAAATTTATCAAAATATAATCTTAGAATAACAAGTGGTTTCCAAGAATAGGTTAAACAATGTTTTCATTCTTTAAAATTTTGTAAAATTCGTACTTAGGCAAACACCTATTTAAACATCTACTTTTAACCCCAAAGTGAAGGTTTTTATTGAAACAATGAAGGTGATGGTTATATAGATCATCAAGGTTGAGTTTTGATGAAAGAAAGTATGATTTTACAAGAAGAAAAATTATTTTTCTTAAGTCTAGTATAATTCAAAGTTTTGCAAAGTAAAGGTTTTCAAAAAGAATCTTAATAATATATGTATACATATAGGTAGACCATCTTATAACCTTCATAACAATAGCTTGTAGGTAATACATATATGCATGATGCATTGTAGAAATAAAGTATGAGAATTGAGTTTATCCAAAACTTGTAAATTTGGATGATTTCAAAGCCATGCCTTAAAAACTCATTTATCAACTCCAAAACTTGTGTTTTATATGAACAATGAGGAGTTTAGGTCATAGGTATCATCAAGTGATGATTTTGATAAATTAAGATAGGATTTACTAAGAAAAATATATAGAACAAAGAGTAGAAACAAAGTAGGAAAAATTGAGTTGTTATCATTTTTAAGAAATTCGTAATAATAAAGTAATGGCATGAAAACCCATATTTTTCAAACTCAAAATGAAAGTTTTATTAAAGAAATAAAGTCCTTAGTGGTAAGGTATGATTGAGCCTTAATTTTCTAAGTATCAAATGATTTTTACATAAAGGAATCGCCACAAAAACAAGTTTTGCAAAATTCGGATTTTGGGATGAGCCAATTTTAAAAGCATGTTTACAAAGTATAAAATGAGAATTTTTATGTAGAAATGAAGGACTTAAGTAATAGATATAATGAAGATTCAATTCTAACTCAGATAACTAGAATTTCTTAAGGATTAATCCCAAAACACAAGTGAGTTATCAAAATTAGGAAATTAGTATTCTTAAAAGTAGTTATCCTTGAAGTCTTGCAATATAAAGAGTTATAAAATTTTATCTTAGCAAAAATCATCAAGATCATGCATACATTAAGCTCATCTCATGTCATTTATGTTAGAAAATCATTCATATTGTATGTATAGCTAATCTATATAGTAGGAACATTACAAACAATTACAAAACTATTTTTCGGAATTGGAACTTGCTACTATTCCGATCTGATCCGACTTTTTTAGAGCTTAAAAGTTTTCAAAACTTAAATATAATATTATAATTAGATAGATCTTTCAAAGTAGATAGAAATCGATATATAATTTGCAAGATTCCGAATTAAAATGACCAAGTTATGGCCGTTTCAAATTGGAATTCCTGCTTAGGACGAGAATTACGAATTTGATAGTTTGTGTGAGATAGCTTGGACTAGTTAAGTGATGAAATACTTATTAAGGTATTTCTTCCTTTTTAGGTGACTCCGATATCAACGATTCCTTACCAACGGATTACTTTTACTAAGAGACCGGTGATCCAATAGCCGAGTGAGTATTACTTCCGATTTCATTTATTGTATGTGATTGTAATTATAGTTGTACTAGATATTTGGTAAAGATAAAATAGATATGCATGATGGGGATGAATGGGGACTATGTATGCTTTTTGTTGATATAAGAAATGGAATGTAAGAATATCGAAGCCGAGTGATTAATTATTGCTTGTATAGATGAATTAGAATTGATTGTCTGCGATTATTGATTGATCACTTAAAAGAATTGGTATAATTGATTATTCGGAATTGAAGATGAAATTGAACTCATTCATATCACGATGGGGATGGAGCATTAGTATTTGTTGGTTTATCGTTATCCTTAAACGAATATGAGTTGGTTAATCATGATCCATAAAACGAATTTATAGTTTAATTGATCGTAAGCTTAAATGGCGTCGTACCGCAGGATTCGTTAATCTGCTAATCCGGGATGGAGGGCGCAAGTCCATCCACATATGATTTCCGGTTGGTCATATGTTTGTTGAATTCACGTGTTTGATGCATATCACTTGTTTGACTAATCACTTGATTGTATGATATGTTATAAATATAATCCTGGAAGCTCTTACTCACTAAGCTAGTGTAGCTTATACCCCAATAGATGTTTGATTAAACAGGTTATCTCAAGAATGCTAAGTGGGGACCGTGATGGTTGGAGCCGAGAATGATTTCAAGATTCCGGCAAGGAATAAGAATGCTTGAAGTTATTAGCTAGGTTTCATAATTTGCCTTGTAATAGTTTTAATGTAAATCTTTTGATGAACTATAATGGAAGTGTAATGTTTTGTAATTGGAGTATAGTAAATTGAAATTCCTTTACATTGTTACTCAAGTTATATCAATGTAAAATGTATTACTTCGATGAGTCTCCTCCATGTGTTAGACGCCTTGTATATAGTATGGAAGCCTTCGCGTGATTGAGGTGGTCATTCTTAGACTTCAATATTGTGTACGGTAGACTGCCACATTTAAGGTATCCTTCGGGGTGTGACACTTCTGTACCCCAACTTTTGGTTCAATGGGAGTCTATTCCTATAGAAGATGCCTCATGGATACACCTTTTTGATTTCAAACGAGATTATCCTACTTATCACCTTGAAGACAATATGCTTTTTCCAACACAGGAGGAACATGTTACACATGCCGATAGAAGACAGCGAAGGAGACCAAGACATCTAGCTTACTATGTTAGTTAGTTAAACATAGTTTAGTTCATAACTGAACAAATACATATAATCTCAACAAAACAAATACATGTAATCTTGTACAGCCAACATAAACAGCTCATAGTATGAACAACAATAACAGCTATATAGGCTAGTTCATAGTAGTAACAACATAGGATAGCTGTACATTTTTCATAATCTATTGTAACTGTCTCAGATATGGGGAGCTTATAAATAGCAAAATGGAAAGCAAAATAAGAACAAGATTTACCCTCAAAAAACAGTAAAGAATTGGAGTTATCTGGAGACTCGAATTTCCAGTAGTTCTTTCATATTTTGTTTTCCTCGCATACATAAAGATAGATATAGAGTGTTAGATAAATCAATAAGAAGTTCCACAGAAACCAAATCATTAGATCTACTAATGTTCATAAAAGAAAAGATACGATGTCAAGAAGAAAGTAAACCCTAAATCAACATTTAGAAAGATAGAGATGAGTAAAGAGAATACCTGTTCTAGTTTTGAGAAAGAGAGGCGAAGTTAGCTCTGAGCATTTGGGATACGAAGGGTTTTTAATTTCAGTAGGGTTATAGTGAGACAAATCCGGCCCTACACATAGATTAACACAGTTTCAATTTGTTTTTTCTTTTATAATATTCGGTTAAAAAATCAGATAAAATTGAACCACCATTATATGATTCAATTCAAAGGGTTAAACCAAAACAAACCCAAAAAGAACAAATCAAACCTTTTAATGGAATATATATATATATATATATAATCTTCTGAAAAAGAAGAACTAATGAAATAACATAAATATAAGGAAAATATCAAATTTAATACCTAAAGTTTATATAAAATTTTAATTTGACATGTAAACTTTAAAATAATTGATCTAATATCAATCAAAGTTTTTATGATTACTTTTATTACCTTACTAACACTTTTATTTTGTCTATTGGTATGAAAAATATAATCCACCAGTACTAGACAATGCTAGAAAAAGTAAAATCTACTAATATACTTTATTTTCTAAATCAATAAATAAAATAGATGATATTAAATAAAGAGTAAAATTATAATAAAAAGTTTAATTAAATATTAAATTAATTATTTCATTCCGTGCTTGCTTTGTTTACCTGTCTTATTGTATGGACAAAGGTTTCTCAGCATGGCTTATCTTGGTGTCTACTACTGATTGGTGCTGACCACATTAAGTGCTACTGTGGTAGCAAGAGAGACCAGGTCAAGGTGGTGAAACGTAAGGGCGCTTTAGCCTTTCTTTTAAGCTGCATGCTGCTTGCAGTTGCTTCCGATTGGGGGGAATATATTTATTTGTAAAATGTAGACTCTGACGTGCACCTTTTTCAGTTTATATACGTCTGTTTGTTTTGGCTTTTTTTCGACAGATACAGATACTTTTTCAAATTTTTTGCTAACAAATTATTTATCAAGAAATAAATATAGATAAAAAAAAGTTAACAGTTCTCATCAAAAGATCAAATAGAACAAATATATATAAAATTTAGATGCAAATGGGATATATTTATACATATCATTTTAAAAAAGATACAGATACAGATGAAAAACAGACAATCCAATGATCTACTATATTTTGATAAAATTTAGATGCAAATGAGATATATTTACCACATGCATATTTTCTGTCCGTACTTATGACTTTTTTCTTTTTTCTATGAAAAAAAAGATTTATCGATCATTGATTCACTTCTTTTAGGTAGAGCTGCCATTATCTATCATATGAAAAATAGTATTATAATGATTTTATATACAATATCGTATATGATATTATACTTTTACCTGATAAACTTTCAATGAAAAATCTACTTAAGATAGATAAATCAATGATCTACATATTTTGATTTTTTTCAAACCGTCAAACTAAACTAAGATTTTACTAATACTTTCAAGATTCAGTACAGTATTTATAAGAAAAAATCTTTTGAGTAAATATATTTGTGTCAAACCATCAACTAAATCAAATTAATCTTTTAAATTAAAAAGAAAAAAATAGTTTTTGTATAGAACTGGAACCATACTCCTTATGGTTTGATTCGGTTTGGAGGAACAAAAGAACCAAAATAAAACACGTCTACCCCTTACAACCTCTTTAGTGTTATTATAATAATATTTGATGATTTTGAGATAATTTGGGATGATTATGAAAAGAATTTTGAAGAACGACTGCATGGAACAAGCATACAAATGCACAGACAAATGTGCATCTTTCTAATATTACATGTAGAAGAAAAATGAGTGTATCAATTTTCGTAATTAATTATTTAAAATTTAAAAAATATCAATTCATAACTTATGAAATTTTTGAATTCGTTTATAGTACCTAAAAAGGTTTAAATACAAAAATAAGCAAATGAGAAGTAGCTAATTGTATTATTTGGCAAATTTAGATAGTTAATTGTAATAAATAGATTAAGTTTAAGTAATAAATTAATACTTTTAAGCTTTATGTAGTTATTTGTATAAATTAATAAAGTTTATATACCAAATATGACATTCATTCATTTAATTACCTAAATAACAATGCAAAATTGCATTTGAAGATGTGGTTTCAGTTTTTTTTTTTTTTCAAATGCAGGTAAGATTTTGACTTTTATAAAGAAATTTATATGTGATTTATCAATTTTATTTTAGTTTAAAATTGCATATAAAACCTGTGACATTTATCAAGAATGGATATCACCCATTCATAAAAAGTTGACTTTTATGTTGACGTAAAGCATATGCCAACTGCTACACGTAAATGATGATCCTCCTTCATGGGCTAGTTCAATGAAGGCAAGGACAAACATTGAATGCTGGCTAAGGTAATAAATGCAACCTCTCTTCCTCTCATGGTTTATCTATATAAGAGCATGTTCATACCAGTCTGCATCACTCAATCTTCCTCTTAACTTCCTCCTCTTGGCTAGAGATTCTGTCATTCGATTGTTTTTGTTCATAATATAGGACAATGCAGTTTCCACATTTAACTTTTTAAACTTCCTAGCATAATTATATAAAACCATCATCCAGGAATTTCATTACGCTTCTTATTGCTAATCCAATCAAATATTTCATTTTTGCTCTCTCTTTTCGTGTCTTAGAAACTCGTCTATTGCCGTTTCTCCCACTGATAGCTTTTCCTTGCACTTAACTCAGATCACACACTTAAGAATTCTGAAAATGGCCGAGGACACAAAATGTAGCAGGGAAACCAAGATGAACCAGAACCACCCAGGTTCTATTCTAATTGAGCCGGAAAGAAGGAAGAGCAATAATGTCCCAATTTTACTCCTTTCCATAACATTAGCTTATTTGACAACTATTTCAATTAGTGGCATCCAAAGCCAACTTAAGCATCATCTCGTGCCAATCATTTTGTGCTCCATGTTCATTGCATTATTTGGCACACTTCATTTTACACGTCGACCAAAAAATGTGTACTTACTAGATTTCTCGTGCTATAAGCCTGAACCAGCCCGAATGTGCTCAAGGGAACTTTTCGTCGAGAGGTTAAAGCTTAGTGAGTGCTTTAAAGAGGAAAACATAGCCTTTCAAAGGAAGGTTGTTGAGCGGGCCGGGTTAGGCCAAACTACTTATGCTCCTAAGGCCTTGGTTATCATTCCTCCAGAACCCAGCCTAGTGAATGCTAGGAAGGAGTCAGAGGAGATGATGTTTGGTGCCATTGATGAGTTATTAGCGAAAACTGGGGTGAAGGCTAATGATATTGGAATTTTAGTTGTGAATTCTAGTTTGTTCAATCCTACACCATCTCTCTCGACTGCGGTTGTGAACCGGTACAAGCTTAGGGGAATATAATTAGCTATGACCTAGCTGGGATGGGCTGTAGTGCTGGACTAATTTCCATAGACCTAGCCAAACGGTTACTTCAGGTTTACGACCATATTTTCTTATTTATGTTTTTGGAGAATGTTAAAAGACATCAAAGTTGAATTTGGTATTTAAACTTTAAAATGGTTAATTTGATATTCAATTTAAGATTTTATAGTTGTTCATACTACTCACTTGCATCATTTCTTCTATTTCTTAAAATAGAAAAAATAATTGATTAATATTAAATGATATAAGAGGTATTAGTAAATATACAATTATATGTTTTTTCTTCCATCTCTATAAACAAAGCAAATGATATTAATGAACTAGTAAAAATAGTTGTAAATTTTTTTTTATTGAAAATTGAGTTGACTACTTTAAAATTTAAGTACTAAATTAAAATTTTATAAAAAGTTTAGCTATCAAATTTGATATTTTTCCTTATTTTTTAGCTATTATACTGTGAATTCACTTTAAAATTCATGTTATGGGATCAGCACCATCCAGCAATAACATTCGTCTTTAAATACAGGTATATTCCAACTCTTACGCCTTGGTTGTAAGCACAGAAAATATTACTTCCAACTTGTACCATGGCAATGACCGATCGATGCTCCTCACAAACTGCCTCTTTCGCATGGGTGGTGCAGCAATTCTCCTCACCAATCGATACTCAGAACGTCATAATGCAAAGTATGAGCTTGTACATACCATACGCACGCACAGAGGTGCAGAAGATCAATGCTATGATTGTGTTTTCCAAAGGAAGACGAAAATGACAAATTAGGTGTGTCGCTTTCTAAGGACCTAATGGTCGTGGCTGGTGAGACCTTAAAGATCAATATCACCACTCTAGGGCCATTAGTCCTGCCCATCTCAGAGCAACTGTTTTTCATAGCCACGTTTGTTGTTAGGAATTCCTCAATATGAAGAAGATAAAGCCTTACACTCCAGATTTCAAGATGGCATTTGAGCATTTCTGCGTACATGCTGGAGAAGGCTGTTTTGGATGAGCTGCAAAAAAATCTCAAGCTAAGTGAGTGGCACATGGAACCATCAAGAATGACACTTTATAGGTTTGGGAATACATCTAGCAGCTCTTTATGGTATGAATTGGCATATACTGAAGCCAAAGGAAGAGTTAGA
Source organism: Combretum micranthum (assembly GCA_024138025.1). Classification (NCBI taxonomy): domain Eukaryota; kingdom Viridiplantae; phylum Streptophyta; class Magnoliopsida; order Myrtales; family Combretaceae; genus Combretum; species Combretum micranthum. The sequence continues at coordinate 542,711 of JAMXBD010000758.1, read as the reverse complement.
AAAGGTGATAGGACTTGGCAAATTGCATTTGGTTCTGGATTTAAGTGCAATAGTGCTGTGTGGAGGGCACTTAGAACCATTGATCCTTGCAGGGAAACAAATCCATGGATGGATGAAATTGACAACTTTCCTGTAAATGTGCCCAAAGTGGCATTAATCGAAACATAGATGTTTAGTAGTTTCCGTATAATGTTTTATCAAGGCATGTATGTCTAGTATGTAGATGATGCAGCATGCATCAAATGCGTGTTTGATATATAAAAGTAGTTTCATTATGTAAAGCATAAACAAAATATGTGTCATATGAATTATGAATGAATTATTTACAAATTATCATTTGCTACTCATTAAAGGGCTTCTAGGAATTGAAAAAAAAAAAAAAACCTGTTAGATTAATTCCAAAAAAATTCATTTGTTTGTTTCTTTCAAATACTTAGATAATGAAAATATCATCATAATTTATAAATATATATTATAATGAGAATTTTCCTAAAGTCATCATATCGCATATACACACACACATAGTATGAGGATTGTCTTACAAATTAGAGATTGCATAACTCTACTTAATTACCTATTGTTCATATAAAATATATTTATTCATCTAATTATTTCTATGGAACCAATGCCCTATGGTTAACCAGAACCGTAAACAATCGGTATCACCAACTAAATAGTAAAATTGGGTGTACAATCTCACATATGCAGAGTTTTAGCTAATTTTTTTAATTCATTTAAATCATATTCCATTTCTATCATACAAATAACCTATCCTTCTGTCTATCTTCAAGGAATCCAAATGAGGAGCACTCTTCACTTAATTCCTAACATAGTCCCAGTGTGCGCTAATCCTGTAAAAGAACTATAGAGCTGTGAGCAAAACCACAACTCAATGAGTTATCTCTCTCAACTACAAATTAAGCAAGTCCACATAAGTTTTATTAAAAAACATATGTAATGCTACACTCAAACATGTGAGATGCAATCAACATATATAATTGTCTAGAACCTAGGTATGATATGAATTTACACCCTCCAATACCACAGTTTTAGAAATGATGTTGTATAACTAGTGCCCGTGACAAAGATCTAAGGTTCAATAGAGAATAGCAATACCTCTCATGATTAAAACCGTATATACATTTTAATTTTTCCAAAAACAAACCCTAAAACTTAGTTTTGCAAATCGTGTCTCCCTAAGTGATAACCACTTCCTAATCCTTACACAATAGATAACGTTTCCTAATATACCACTTAGTTTCCATTGAGCAAGGAAATGGTCATAGAGAAAGGTACAAATACATGTTGCTAGTAATCAAATTTTTAGGCATTTGCCAGACATATAGAAATTCCTTCCCCATTGACCTCGAAGAGCTATCTCGTAGCAATGGTGATCTATAAAAACGCAAGGAATGAAACTATACAATGCTTGACTAATTCATTAATATGGTCAAATAATTGTTAATCTAATTATTGAGGTGATCATTGAATTACCACGGACACTCAACAATTTTGCACTATAGCACAACAATATTATACAATCAAGGATATTATCACTTTACGAATATTATTTTGGCATCATAGAACAAACACCAAACACATGCATAATGTTCCCCATCCCCCAAACAAACAGTTCCCAATATATATTAGAAAGTCCAGCTAATAATGCATAAAACAATGTAAAACATCATGGAGATACTCACTTGACCATAATGATCAGTTTAACCATGGAAAAATCCTTAAGATGATCCTACTGCTATTATGATACCTATAAAGATAATAAGAGAGATGGGTTATTAGTCGTGTTATGGCTTATAATGTTTTAGAATTAAAACAGTTGTTTATGAGGTTAGATATATTATCTTATATTGGTTTTATTTTTGTTTTGATAATTTGGAAAGCCTAGTCTACAGTATGACATGGTCTATGCCTTTTCTTTTTTCTTTTTTATTTTTGAAAATTTATACTATTTACATAATTTCTATACATTACAAAATTATCTTCACAATCTCATTTTGATAATAATAATGATTGACTCCAATTGATGGACTGATTGCTATTGCTAATGAATGTCTCAAAAAAAAAAAAAAATCTCCACATAATTTATAATTTAACTTACTACATTTATATTGCACTTATATCAATTACTGCAGATTTTCATATCATTTACGCAAGATTAAGATATAAGCCTAAGAATCTTTGATTTGGTGAAACGATATAACTTTTACACATATCTCTTAGGAGCAACATAACCCTTACATAATTAAATGGCATCTATAGCATTTTTCATGTATAGCCTTATTCACTTCCTATATTAATTAGTTCATTTTTGCTTCTATAAACTTTTCTAATCAAGTACAATCCCATTAAAGATTTGTTGTAATTACTTCATCTAGAATATCAATTCTCCAGCTACCTATTTGATGTTTGATCGACTTATCAAATTAAATCGAGTAGGTAATGTTATTACTCATTATAAATTCTTCAGTCATTGACTGATTTCTGTTTTCTTTACTATCAAATCCTATTATTTTAATAGCATCTATCATTATTGATGTAAAGAGTTTGGAAATAGCAAAACCTTTATACAAGTTAAGGCTTAATTTCTTATATTTAATTCTAGTTAAAAGGAATTCATTATTTGCACTGATGCTACTCTATTGTTCTATTATTATATAGATATTATATACTAATATATATATACACACACACACATATTTCCTTTCCCTTCTTAATCTGAAAGCATCCATGGAGCATAATAGTTACAAATAACTATGAAAATTTTTCTTTATGTTATTAATGCCCCTTGAAATGATGGTTTACTTGAGGATCTCGTTGACCACAACAGCCTTATATGTTCACCTAGGTTGCTTTTACATTCTACAAACAATCGCCCTGCAATTTTTTCCAAGGATGCCAAAACATTCATTATAAATTTGATTTCAATGACTACTTGTAAAAGAGTCTTTTAATTGATTTGAGACCACTTGTTATCTTTGTTTCCTTCATGATCCTTAATATTTGAAATAACCATTTATGTTCCATTTCACCTTCCGACTTCAGCTTGCGCTTAAGTTATTATTCGTGCTAACTTAGCATGAATCACCCCTTTTCTTGATTCCAAAATTCAATAGGAATATCATTTGTAATGAGTCATTTATCTTTCAACACTACAACTTCATTTGATGGGTTTTGATATTAAATTGACACAAACCCCTCATTTATCATACAAACCATATTCTCATTTTTAATGACAAATCAAACAATTACTATTAAATACCAATACAAAATCGCATGTAAGACATACAGCTACCATTATGCCCCGAATTAGGGTTAAGGTGTGTCTAGTCACCACGTCTAACACTTTACATATTACACACATAGGCTACCATTAAGATTTGTTTATTCCAAACATTAACTAGCCAAGTTTAAAATTTTGAAATCGCTTATTTAGATTCTATAAATAACTGGATTTAGCAACGGTAAAACTAAACTTTATAAAATCATATTATCTACTACTCTCATGAGTAGATAATTTTTCTCATAGACAAAACCACAAGCTATTCTCTTGAGTAACCAAACTTTTACAAAATAACATACCATCAAGTATCTCGACAGAGAATATCTATTCATGATGGTAAAACAAAGTTATAAAAACTTAACTACAAACATGGACTCTACAACCAGGCCCTAAAAGAAGACTATAGGCTTAAAGAGATAAATCCAATTCTTATACAAAAATAAAATAAAATACAATAATCTAACAGTCTTAAGTCACTTCACTCCTCATATCTATATCATCTAATGCCATCAAAAAATCTGAGGAAATCAGCATCATCATCTGAATCATCATCAGCACAACCACCATCTAATCAGACCTGGAAAGAAGATCATAATGAGCTAAAGCCTCATATAACATTAACACACACAATCAAGGTATGCTCGTGTACTTATTGTAATGCATCAAACAATAGTTTTTATCTTTAAATTGAAGTTTAGCAAACAACAGTGGAGTACTCACACTCTGACAACACACATTAGGAATCTAGGGTCTTGAATAGCAACAACTGCTCAGGGGATTGATATAAGCATCCTAAGTACTTATATCTCCTATATGATATATCTGAAAAAGAAAATAGCTTCATCTAAGGTTTACAACTGTTACGCATCTCTATTCATCTCAGTTTATAATATAATAAGGTTCAACCGGTTTCATAAATGTGAGTCGTGCTATATTACTTCTTCTCGAGCCTAAGTAGATGTTATCTTGATGCCATCTACCTATCAAATACCCATCAAGCCACTTATGGATTATCATTGCATCATGATAAGGAGGTGGCTTAAGCACCTAACTACCGTGATTGGCTCCGAGCAAGGTTATCGCTACCCAGATTGAATTCGACGACACAAGCATAAGCATCAAACAATTATTACGCCGTCTTTAAGTTTTAGTTGATTAGAAATGCCTATCCTAATAATCATCATGTAAGTTATTATGCATCATGTAAGTTATTATGTACCTGTCTTAGTATCTGAAATATAAAACAAAGGTAGAGAATAGATTAGCTATCCATATTTGTTCAAGAACACAATTGTATAAGCATTTAATTTAATCATTAACTTATATTAAACTCGTTTTTTTAATATTCATTTCAGGTTTTCATTTAATCAAACATAAAAGTAGAAATCCTACCATGGCAGTGAAGATCGCCATGCCAAGATACGGACAGTTCTCCATTGCCTGTCAAATCATCCTTTATTAATTAAAGCTTTAGCCTAGCATATTAATTTAAGCTTATTACAAGTTACTAAGTCTATATTAACTTAGCCAAGTTAATTAGACTTAATTAATCTAATTCATTTCAGCTTATTATAGTTCATTAAGTTAAGTTGTATAGAATTAATCATTTAACCTAGTTACTAAGTCATATTTACTTATTCTAATAAAAAATTGTCATATATCCTATAAGATCTCAATTTAATCTAACTATGTCTATTTTATATATTTTTAAATCAAGTTCATTTTAATTCTTTAAAGTCTATTAAATTAAGTTAAACTTAAATATATTATTTTATATTTAGGAGTTCATTGTGTAACTAATCATTTAATCCGAGTCACCTATAGCTATTAAGTCTATTATATTAGTTTATTCTCATTTACTTGATTAGTAACTTGGTGTTACAAAACACCTACATATTAACATTTATGATTAATGTTATATACATAACTTACATACATACATGTACATGTTCATCAAAACACATTTAACAACATAATATATCTATTATATATACATTATTCAACTAGAAGTTTATATTTAAAATACATATTCAATTTATTTAATAATTTTTACAAACAACAATCACTAGCACACATATAGATATATTACTTATTATTTATTTCATTCATGTATTTATTTGATCTTATTTTTCTTTCATTTTTTTAAGCTGGGGATAATCACACCCTTCATCACGTCTATGATGGAGGGGGTGATCATCGTTATGCCCTTTGTAACATCCATGATCGTTTAAAACTCATAAAGTGTTGATCACAGGATTCATTACGCCTATGATCATCTAAATTTTGAAAATCCGAAAGAATCACGAGAATTATCACGTCCATTATTGGTTGTTCTTCAAATTTTTCAAGAAACAGAGGCCATCACGAGCTCAATCAAGCACATTATGAGTGCCATGTGTTAGATTTCTATGTTTTTCTTTGTTCTTTCATAAAAAATCTAACTCCTTAAATATAACACACTTTATTCAAAACATTACACAAGAAACATATTAATCCATATTAAGTTTAAACAACACTTCTAAACATATTTTTATTTCATCTAACTTCCAATCATGCCATCAAACACCTAATCTATACATGCATATACTAACCTAGGTTTTTAGTTCACAAGTTCATATATTACATGTTTACAAGTTTTATCTTTAACCCTACTTATATCTAGTTTTAATCATATTCATGCAATAAAAACAATCATAATAAAGAAAACAATTGTACTTATTGTTTAATAAATTCAAACTAACAAAACTCCACTACTACTTTTCTTTCTTAGTTCTTAAACAGCTTCATGCATGATCTTCATCTTCTATTTGTTTTCTATCTTTACTTTCTTCTATGATCTTCTTGAAATTGAGATTTGATGTTCAATTTTGACCCAAAAAAAAAGAGAAAAGAAGAGGAGGAGAAAGAAACGGTGAAGAAGAAGAGAAAAGAAGAAAGAAAGAGAAAAGGAAAGCGGGTGAAGGAGAAATGAAAAAGAAAAGGAAGGGATAAGGTTTAAAGGAGATAATTAGAAGATATTTAGGGATATGGGTTTTAGGTTTAAAAATTTAGATAATTATTTAAGTATCGTAAATAATTAGAAAATTTTTTAAAAATCTATATAACATAAATTAATATCTTAAATTAGAAATCTAATTCAGGAATTCAATTTGTAAGAAATTGATATTTAGTTTGGGTCTAAACTCAAGATCTGATATTTTTAAACAAGCAATTGAGCTCAAATTTCATGGTGATTAAGAGATTAGAATTTTGATTAAAATGGCTAAACTTGAGCCTATAAAATGTCTCTTATAGATATACTATTGCTTTAGACATATTTTTTTGTCTACCTTTTGATTTTTGCTAGACTACCTACTTGATATTAGGTATATAGTGACATGCATGTTTCTTGATTAAGATAGACATCATAAATGAATTAATATTTAAAGACGGCTTAATAAATGATTGGTTGATTGCTTATGCATGGTTGTTTCTAGACTTGATCTGAGGGGCGACAACCTTGCTAGTTATTATCAGCACAGTAGTTAGGCGCTTAAGCCATCGATGATGGCTTAGTGGAAAGCTGATATGAGAAACGATAGTAGAATAATGTCTATCTAGATAGATTAAAAGTTACATTAAACTGAACATGTGATAGCCCTTAAATGAAGCTATTGTCTTAATAGAGATAGGAGATATAGATACTTAGGCTATTTATATCAACCCTTTCAGTAGTTACTGCTACTCAGAACCTCTAAAATCCCAGCGTGTTGCTGGAGTGTTAGTGCTTCATTGTTGCTTGTCTTGTTTTAATTAAAAAGATATATATTATTAGTTGATGCATTACATATAATCTAGGTAAGTATGCCATATCCTATGTGATTCCTTGTTGTGTACTGAGCTTTGGCTCATTCCTTTCTTTTTCAGGTGTTGGTGATTTTGACATCGACGCTTATTCGTGTCTTGGGTATGGGTCTGATTAGTACGAGCTTATTGATGAGTGGAGTGATTAGAAACACTGGACTATGTGTATTCTTAAATTATAGTTGTAATAACCCTTTTCAAACTAGTTTTTCCTTTAAGGGCTTAGTTTTTGCTCATAGTTATAAAATCCTTTATCAGATATCTTTTATTGATAATTATTTACTTGATACTTTTGTTATATTTTTCTACTGCTTGATTAAATATTTTTCAAAACCTAATTGAATGATTTGGGAATCTAAAATTAGATAGCAAACGATCACGATAAACAAATAGTTTTAGATAGCCTTAGCGTATAGCATCTAAATATTATATATGGCAGAACTAAATGCGCCTTCGCCTTATTCAAGGTATGACAATTTTAGTTTATCCAAGTGGTTTTTGCTATTTGATTTTTATTTATTTATTATTGGCTGGTTATTAACTATGTGTGTCTCTCCAAAATTAAAGGAAACAAGAAACAGAGGAGATGAAGAAAGAAATGAGAAGTACAATGACCAAGAAAGATCTGTCCAAAGATGAAGGGTAGGACAAATGTACTCATATGCATACATACACTTTAAGATTTCTTTAACTTTTCATAATAGCTTTTAGGAAAATTTTTTAGTCCCATGACGATTATAATAAAATAGGTCTTGTTAAATCAATAAATAGTCTAGATTTTTTTTCCAACCGTGATCAAAACCCTTAATTTTTTTTACACTAATTTCTTTTACAATCAATTTAATTTTATAATACTGATGATATTTTCCCGTTATGGAACCATAAAAGCTCCTTAACTTTTATAAGGAAAATGGATTTGTAATCTAATGCCATTATTCCTTATTTCTCAGGTGAAATATATCAAGTTCGAATCCCCCTCTCTTATTGTAATTAAAAAAAGAAAAATTCTAAGAGGCCATGGTAAAAGTAACCGATCACATTTTTCTATGTTTATTTTCAATTTTTTTTAAAATTTATTCAATATAAATATATTAAAATATTTAATTGGTATTGCATTTTTAATTTATTTTTAGAATTTTAAGATTATTTTAAAGAATTTTGGTTATGTTTAACTACATTCAACTTCTGTTATATTATTTGTAAGATTTCATACATTTTCCTATCATAAACTATTATAACTTGAGAAATATATTTCACTATGATACCTAATTATTATTTACAACTAATTGGACTATTTTTGCTTTGATTCTTTTTGTTTACTATTTACTTTGATTGTCCATATTTCCTTATGGTAAGATGATAAGATCTATTTCGGTCTCGTGATAGAAATTTTTGTTATCTTATTTTATATTTGTTACAAATACCTATTATTTTATGTATTTATTATTATACTAAATAGAATCCCCTTTTTACTCTATGATTATGTTGTTTCTTTATCATTATTGTATATTTCTTTCCTTCTTCTTCGTCTTTTTTGTTTTTCAAGGGATTTTTTCATTTCTATTTCCTAAGCCCATACAACTTTGATAAGTTAGTTATAGATTATTCAAATTTATGATGCAACTAATCATTATGTGTACCTATTCCATACAAATTTATGATGATAAATAATCATTATATGCACCTATTCCATACATACTATCCATAATGTGCTTCAATTACAATCTATTTCACTTGTTCTGATACTCTTCTTTCTTTTGTTTTTTTTTTCCTTGTTATAGTTCATAGTTTAAATTTATTTTATTTATTTTTTAAATTGAATGCACTCCCACAGGGTACCCTAATAGTAACGATTCATCATGTAATCAACTGAGGCCTCTAGAAAGGTACATGATCATTGTACAACTAACATGCCTCGTGGCATGGACAGATATGGCAGAATGGAAGGTTATTTAAAATAAGAAAGACATTGCATATATATATATATATATATATATATAAGCCAAATATAGGAGTAACTTCACAAAAGTCTAAAATCACACAAAATAATTACGAGTTTGCCTTCAAGAACTTTATTCATACACTTATAACAAAAGAGCTTCAAAAGATTAAATTACAATAGTTCATACTATTACAACATTAATCTCTAAATCCCTCTTACATAAACAAAGTTCTCCTTCATATCCATGGCTACATAATTCTACTTTATATACTACCTCCAACACTTGGTCTTGAACTTGGTCTTCCTTCTTGCATTCTTGAAAACAACAGTCTAATGGAGCGTAAGCATAATAAATTAAGTGAATAATAGAATCTTAAAACCGTACAATTAAATTCACACAGGGTTTGATTAAAATTTATATGCAACATAACAATCAAGCATATGCATAACATAGTTTGGATAACTGGAACCAGAACTTATAGAGATTTATGCCCTCTCTGGGAGTTGAAGGATAAACACTAGTATTTCACGTCCAGGAGACCTAAAGAGCTAAGGAACAAGTGATTATTTTCAAACTCGTTTATTAGTTATAGATGTCTATATATAATATATTCTCAACTTCACTTAGTCTTAGAAATTCTACTAAGTATAATCATTTCAAGCCAACTCTCATCAAGCAACGTCCTTCAAGCCTACTTAGTTTTATAGGGTTGACAATCCCATAGTAACCTTTGCTGGATTAGCTAGATATAATAAAGCATTATCACATAGTAGAAATAATAATGCGTGACGTGAATACCATGTAAATGCAAATGTGTCATGTAGTGCAATGTATGTCTGATTCACTTATGGATCAAGTAAGGTTTAGATCAAATTACTTGGCGACCAATCAATTTTTAGACAATCAACAATATACATTCAGTAATTAGTATCAACCAATTAGTTATCACTTTTAGCATTGTGATTGTCATTCAGTCAAACAATTATGCAACATGCGTTATTCACAATCCCCATACATATAATCAATTTTGGTTATGTTTGAAGTTATATGCAATTATATTACAATCACAAATAAGTGAAAAGATTTAATTACTCACCTGTACATTTTGCCTCAATCATCGAAATAATCAATTGAAAATTTGAGTCTTGATCTAGGGTTTCTGTAAGATAGAAAAACTTGTATTACTAAGAATTTATCATGAAAAAGAGGAATAAACAAGGTTTTAGATCCATATGAGACATATGAAGGATGATACGAGATCAGAGGCCCGTACACCCCTTACCGCACCTCATATCAAGGGGTGTATCAACCAGAGCTAGGAACAGGGGCTACCATACCCCTTACCATGCCCTATATGAAGGGCGTATCCAATCAGGCATGGATACAAGGGCTATCATGCCCCTTGCCACGCTTGTATGAAGGGCGTATCCGATCAGACATGGATACAGGGGCTACCACACCCTCTGCCACGCCCCATATCAAGCCCCCTACAAAAACTTACTTCTAAACTCAAGAAATTTACATATTTTAATCAACTTCAAAGATCTTGTTCCCAACCAGAACACTATAACATCAACATATAAGACTCATATCCACCTCTTTCACCTTCATATGGCCCTACACTCAACCATCCACACATCAACTCCAACAAACTTAACATAACTTATGACATTCAAGATTTAGGACAGACCACAAACTTCATAACTCAACTTCATTCTTCTAACATCAATACTCTTAACAATCTTATATACATCAACAACTAATAAGAACCCTAAATAAAAGCATTCAACAAGTAAAACTAACAAAACAAAGAGAAGTAATAACTTACTCTAAATGATCTTAACTTGTTGATGGAGATTAAAATAGATTTATGGAGAATTTGGGAAGGAAAAATTTATGAATGAAATATGACATGGGAGAGAGAAAATGGTGTCTGCTTAGAGGTGAAATAGGGAGCGGTTTTTAAGAAATTTTATATTAATAATTATCTCTAATTTGATAAAGCATGGCTTTGACTTTTAAGGCATAAAAGAATTATTATGTGTGTGAGGTTGTATACTAGTTATTGTGGGGTTAAAGGCTTAAAATTGCAAAAAATTTGAGCTTGGTTTTCTACAAAAATGGGCTTCTTAAAGCCTAAAGTTTAGAGATTAACAATTTGAAATTGATGCAAAGTTTGACCAACTTAATTTATGGATTTACTTAAATAGATTTTTTTTTCTTATAAAATCTATGATGAAATTCCTTATAATTTAAATGTTAAATTTTATAAATCTAATTTTCTAAGAGAGTTGAAAGTATAATAATTGATATACAATTTGAAATGGTTTAATTGGAAGTTTTTAACTTCTAAATGACTTAATTCATTCTATGCATGTTATCATAAATATATTTTCTAACTATACCATTCATTCTACTTTTATATTAAAACTTCATTAATTTTAAATCTATTCTCTAAACTTTACTTATAAAGTCATATTCAATTTATGTCAATCTCCATTGTTTCATATTATGAGTATTATTGATTTTACCACTATTGTAGTCTCCAGTTGATCTAAATGCATTCGTTATTACACTCAATGACTTTATCGACATATTGTACCTCTCATATTATCTTAGAATAAATTTTCCTTTATTTTATTCAATCAAACTTTTGTTATTAGATTCGACTTTCGTCAAATTCCTTCTTTTCTATTTAGTTTAATTTTTTATCACTTATAGCTTAAACGCTATCAAAATTATATTGTAATATCTTTACATTCTTTTTCATTTTTCAATATCATATTCTACTTGTACTATTTGTCCTAAATACAGTATATTACTCTCTATTAACTTAAAACTCACTCATGGAATTATGTTTGTTTCGTTATACTCTGGTCATTTTAGCATAATATTCTTATCATTTTTAAATAGCTGTTTGTCAGGAAACAGATATCGATGAAAAATTGACAATTGCATTCATAAATTAACTAAATAAATAACATATAGATATAATACAAATAAGTTACAGATACAGATTGGACATATATACAATACAAAGAAAAATCTAACAATCCAAATCGGTCTAATTATATTTTTATTATGTTAATATCAAATTCCACTATATATCGGTTTTGGACAATCCTATTTCCTGATAATATTTGTGGATTTAATTTTTTAATGAAGTTAACTAATTTAATTGCTGCATTAGGGTTATATTTTTAAGTATTTGAATTAAAGTTTAGTAGTTGTTGTCACACCCCGAGGATACCCTAGTAGTAGTAAACAAGATACACTTGAATACTATTAATAGTTTACCTTATGAGAATGACATATTTTCAATAAACAAGATTTTTTAGTTACTTTGATAAATAGGACAAATATATATAAAAGACATATATTTGCAAATAACTGCCATTCAAAGTAGTGAATAAAATAATAATAATATTATAGACCATAACTTTTCTAGAAAATCTCTAAATACATAACTAAAGTTTCTAATGTTAAATACTTGTAACTAGAAATAGAAATAAAAATTTTAACCCCAACTACTACATAAGCTTCTAGCTTTTAAATTCGTACCGGGACCATACTCCTAGAAGTAATGAGCCAAGGTCGCAGTGTAAACCTGAAAGGACTGTTGGAGTATCAGCGAAACCACGGGCTCAGTGAATAATCAGAACTTACCACATATCAAACAAGTTTATTAACAATCATATGAAATGCATTAATCAAGCATATGTACAAGTACAAGCCTGGATAACCCGGAATTCAAAGCATGATGAAAATTTACGCCCCCCATCGGGGTTGAAGGAACACAATATTATGGCCTACCTACTCAGGAGAGATTAAGCTTTCAGGAAAAGAACAATGCTCACTTTAATTGTCTCTTTGAATTTATCATGTCTTTAACACTTATTTCCTGTTTTAGCTTTAGAAACTCCACTAAGTGTTAATCATTTCAAGCAATACCATAAGCGACATCATTCATTATCATTTAGTTCCTATGGTATCAATAGAACAAAGGTAATCTTGCGATTAACTAATAGCTTCCTTGCCTAGATAAACCAAACATTACTAGAGATCCGAAACACTAACACATAGTAGGCTACCACTTACTCAAATGCTATTTTATGCAATTCATGCAATGCATGTTCAATTTTCTTTATGGTACCGATAGTTTAAATCATGTTTATGGTGATCAATCAATACACAAACAATCAACATGTAACTAAAACAATATAGTCATGAAGAATTCTGTTATTATTATCATTAGAATGACTTGGCAATCAATATTTCATACAGCAAACAGTTCCTATAAACCCACACAACACATTCAAGTTATTTATCTTTTATTAAAGATTCGCTAAGCTACAAGCACATACAATGTAATAAGACTAAGTTACTCACCTACTCATATTGGCTAATCATAATAATCGTCAGAAAATCCTCATAAGTACCAAGATCACCTATTAAGATGATTAATATATTCATCAATATCACATAAACTATATGATTAAACTCCTATAAGTGTCTAAGTATCCTATATTGATATTGGGTCTTCGTTCTACTACTATATTGGTCCTTTAATAATTCTATGATAATCAAGTATTATTTAGTATTTTAATTTCATCTTGTTTTTCTTGATCTTATTTAATTTATATGTATATTTATTGGGTAACTGTAGAACTCGTCTTTAGTAGTTTGATATCATATTGTTACCGTTATTATCATTTTTAGAATGTTCTTTAATTATTATTTTATAGTAACAAATACTTATTTTCAATCGTTTAGTTTTATCGTGTTTCTCTTATTCTACTTTGTAAAATTATTTTGTTATTTTTGGAAGTCACATTATTCATAAATTTAACTTATTCAAATTTCCATTCTTATGTATATATATTAGCTAAACCAATATCAAATAATTATCATTATTTATTTATATTTGTCTAATACTAACAATATTGTAACTTTACTTTCTACTAGTATTAGAAGTTATTAATATATATATAAATATTACACTTATTAGTCTTTAAGTTATTTAAATATACTCATTTGTTATATTCTTTTATTACATATATATAATATAACATAATATAATATAAATTAATATTATTTTTATTTAGGATGAAACAGACTTCGTCCAGGGTTACACTATGTACGTCAGCACTGTACGCCTCCAGCCTTTATTCCCAAGAGCCAGCTTTTGTACAAATTACGTCATTTAAATTTTTACGTAGGGTCTGTTCTAGGTAGGCCGGCTCTAAGCCGCCGACCTATACATGTACGCCGCCGGTGTATATCACATAAGCCACCAGCCTTGGTCCGACTTTGACACTGTTTATCATATTCTCCAAATTTCTTTCGTGTATTTCATATTTTTCCTTAATTATATGTGTATTAAAACTACTTTAAAGCTTTATTAAAGTGTTTCTAAGGGCTTGTATGTGTTATATGTATACATATATTATTTTATATCAACATAACATATAATATAATTCATGTTACACACATGTAAGAGTATAACTAGAGTTTTTCATCAAATTTACCTTGTTGAAGTTGGTCTGATGATTCTAAACCCTTTTTCACAGCTTGTAACGAACCTAGATTTATAGAGACTCAGTTTAGAATAATGTTCTATCAATTAACTATCTTAACATGAATTTAACTTACCTTAGCTTGCTTCCTTCCCTTAGTTATTTTTTTACTTTTCTTAGCTAGTTTTATGTTTGTTTTTTATGTTGTTTAAGGGTGGTTTGTGTGTGTTTTGGTGAGGGAAAAGAACATGAATTTGGAGAGTATTTTGGTTGTTGTTTTAAGTGTATAAGAACTTTGTTGTTATGCCCATTAATGAAGATATATAAAGATATATAGAGAGAGGAAGTTGCAGCAATTTGAAGCCTCCTTGCAGCCAATTCTTCCACCGATCATGCATGTGTATGTATGTATTAATTAAGTTCTCTTATTTGGTTTATTCTAATTGGCTAGTATGTGTGATTTGTTGACTTGTTGAAAATAATTTAGGCAATTTGAAGGAGGATTTCGGCTATTCAATCTTCAAGAACATTACAACGGTATATTGCATGTAGTCTACACCATATTTTGACTCTTTTGCACCATAATTTGTAGAAAAATTTATAATAATATTCAGTTAATAATTATCTATATTTTAGGGTAGTTTGTTAAACTAATCGGGTACAAATATGTCAAGTATTTTAAGAGTTTTGTCATTAAAATTTTATATAGGGTTCTACAAATTTTATAGATTGTTATTAGGATCGACTTTGAGTTTAAAGTTTACGCGATTAATTATATTTAGAGTTTTAGTTCCCACGGTTAGGATTTTATAAGCTTAATGGGCCAATTTCTTATTCAGGCTCCAATAGCTTAAAGATACTCTAACTAGCATGATGGTGTGATCCAAATATTTATTTGGAGTCTAGATTATTAGTTATATATTTGTTTACATTTTTATTTTGTATTTATAAGCCTAACGGTTTATCTTTAGGTTATCGTTTCCTAACCATAAGCGTAATTGGTTATTTACTTATTATTACACTTAATATCTTAGTCAAGTTATCTTTATATCTTAGGTTTTCGATACCTACTATAAAATCTTATTAGTAGTATTTAATACTATCTAAGAATCTTTATTTTAAGGTTTAAAACTATATATGGGTTCATTACTACTCATAGTTCTATTCTCAAGTCTTTGTTGAGTTAATAGTAACCATCTATTTTTTTATATTTATATATTTCTATCTACTTCTATTTGTATAACAAGTTTAGGAATTTGAAAATTTGGGTTACCTTTAGTTATATCTTGAGTTATCAGCTCAAGATACAAAATCTCGTTTTTGGTATCAATTAAGTCAAAAAAGTTTTTATTCACGCTTTTAATTCATAAACAAGCTAAATTCAACTCATTGATCTATTCTTGTGTTTTTGTTGAGTTCTAGATTTACTAACTAGTTCACATTTTCTATTCGAGTGTCATGTACTAATTGAAAACTTTTCGAGCTTTACAGTTGTGATAGTTGTTTTTTTTTTTCTCTTAATAATTCACTCACCTAATAATATCAGTTCTCTAATTTGCTTTTTTCTCTTAATAATTCACTCACCTAATAATATCAGTTCTCTGATTCGCTTGTGACCACTGTTTAGTCTGCCTAAATTTCTCAGCATCTAGGTTCTTTTGGTAATCCAATAAGAAGTAAACACTTAGCAACCTAATTATAAAGGTAATAATACTTTATATATTATTACTATGCAACACTTCATTATAGAGAAACATCTGGATGTTAGCGTCCTTAGAATTAAAATTCTTACAAGAATGATCAGAGGTGTAGATTAAAATATTAAATTATGTATATTTTATCAATGCTGTATTTATTTTCTATTTATACAATATTTATAATCTTAAGATTATTAATTTATATATTTTTTGACATTTATATATATGTATATAATAATAACTTATAAATAAAGATGATATATTATATAACTTATATATTTATATTATAGCTTATATATAAAACTTAACTATACTATTAAAGCAAAACCAACCCATTTGGTATTTTTAGTGTAAATATTTTTAATATAATATTTTTAGCATATGGGTATAAAATATTTTTCTGTATCCCTAAAATCAGGAAAATTAAATAGGGTTTGAATATAATTAAATAGGGGTTGAATAGACATAGTCTTTTTCTTTTTTAGCATATGGGTGTAAAATGTTTTTGATATCCTTGAAATCATAAAATTAAATAAGGTTTGAATAAAATTAAATAGGAGTTGAATAGACATAGTCTTTTCCACGTAAAATATTTTTAGCATCCTTTAAATCATGAAATTAAATATGGTTTGACTAGAATTAAATAGAAATTGAATAGACAGTCTTTGCCTTTTTAGCATATAGACGTAAAATACTTTTGGTATCCTTGAAGTCATGAAATTAAATAGGGTTTAAATAAAATTAAATAGGGGTTGAATAGATATAGTCTTTTCCTTTTTTAGCCTAGGCTTGTATCTTTATGTATCGATCTAAAGCTTTGATACCATATTTATGCATGGCAGTTACTCAACATAGAGAAGTTACATGTGGAAAATACAATTATAATTATGATTTATAATTAATTTTCCAATTTCTAGGACTAACTAAAACTGTCCTCTTCCAACCTATCAAAACAATATATTTATTTTATTTATATATATTGGATTATTTTATTTGCACACGTATCATGGGTACATCGTCTGCTTGTAATTTATAAAACATAATATACATATAACTTATATACATAAAACATAACTTATAAAATATAACTTATAACTTATATATGCAACTTACATATTTTGTCAATATCCTATTTACCTGTTATCCATATTACATTTATATTTAAAATCTCTAGATTATATATTTATAATTTTTATATATATTTATAACTTATATCTATACTATTGATGTACTATATAACTTATTTCTTATAACTTGTATATATAACTATTACTTATAACTTATACATATGAAATATAGCTTATATGTATATATAAAGCTTGTATCTTATAAAACATTAAACATATATAACTTGTAGCTTATGTATATATATATATATATATATGTAATTTAACTTACACATATAACTTAGATATATAACCTATGCATTTCATCAATATACTATTCATTTGTCATTTATATAACATATATAAGACACATATAGCTTAAATATTCGTAATCTCTCTAGATTATGTGTCACGTCCCGAATTTGGTTCAAAGCGTGCCAGCCGCTACGTATAACACTTACGCATTATACGTAAAGGCTGACCTAATCTACGGTTTATCGTGATCGTTGCTAAACAAATTTTAGATTATGAAATCGTTAAATTAGATTTTGAAAATGACTAGAGTTGCAGCGGAAAAGAAATGTCTCTAAAACAATTTCTAAATTTGCTACTTTCTTGAGTAGATCATTATATATAATAAAGTAAATTTCTCAAAACGATTTTCCAATAGGCTATTTTTGTGAGTAGACAAACGTTTATAAATAAATATCTTACCATCAGGTATCTCAAAGTACACAGTGTCTAGCATCTCAAGATACAACCATGGGCTCATAGATATGCCCTCATCAAATCATAAGTTTGAAAATATTATCAATAACTTTTGCTAATAGCATAAACAGTTTAATGTTCCTAGGCACTTAACTTGTTAACAAGCTCCTTTAGAGTCGTCCCATACTCGATAATCACAACTATCCAGATCATCACCTGAAAAAGAAAGAATGAGCCTAAGCCCGGTATGATAGCAACACAAGCACACGCGAGATAGGCACATACGCCTATTCTATATGCAATGCACAACCAATAATTCATATCTTTAAATTAAAGTGCGACAAACAATAGTGGAGCACTCACACTCCGACAACACGCTGGGAACCTGGGGGTCCTGAGTAGCAGCAACTGCTCAGAGGATTGATATAAGTAGCCCAAATACCTATATCTCCTATCTCTACAAGTAATAGCCTCGTCTGGGGGTCACAGCCGTTACGCATCTCTACCCATCACAGTCCATAATATGGTGTAGCTCAATCGGTCTCATAAACGTGAACTATACTACATTACTTCTCTCCAATCCAGGTAGACGTTATCCCGCTACCTTTCTCCCCATCAACTACCCACCGTACCACCATGCCCATGGTGGCTTAAGTGCTTAACTACCGTGCTGGCACTGCCTAGTAAGGTTGCTGCCTCTCAAGCCAGGTCTCAAAAACAACCACGCACAAGCAACAAGCAATTATTAAAGTCATCTTTAAGTATTAGTCCATTTAAAATGCCTACCCTAGTACGCAACACATAAGTCACTGCGTACCTGGTACAAAATCTGTGCTCTGAACAATCAGAAGATAGACAAGAAGATAAAGCAGAAGGCAGACTCCTAACAAATATCTGCTTCAAAGATTAATTCATATAAGCGTTTGATTCAATTATCAACTTATATCAAACAGGTATTAACCACTTAGTTTTCTAGCAAATATACATTTGAAACAACATACTCCTCTTATTATTCATGACCTATCATATTTTAGAAATTACGTACTCCTTATCATTTAAGGTTTAACCTAACATATTAATCGAAGCTAATTTCAAGTTAATATGATCATATAGGTATTCATCAATTAATAGCTAAGTATAAATTATTGGTTTCTGAAGAATTTACTAAGCTAATATTAGTTAATAAATCTATATTAATTTTGTCTAATCAAGTTGAATAAAATTAACTAGTCAAGTTTACTAAATGGTAATTAGGTCATTTAAAATGGTAAATTCTATAGTATGTCCTATAATCAATCTATTAAACTTTTATTAAGTAAAACAACTTATTAAAATATAATTATTCTATTTATGTTATTTATAATTTATTTTTACATCTAAATGGACTAAGGAATCTAAACTAATTTCTTATTATGTTTGTATTATCTTGTGATGTTATATTTTACTTACTTTATTAAATAAATTCATAAAATAAAAATAATTCATTATTTATCTTAAAATTCATAATTTAACATGAAAACACATTATTTACATTTATTTCATATTTATTTGATTAGAATTAATTTACCTTAAATTCCCTCATTTCATTTCCTATAGAAAACTAGTGTGCACCCTGACTTTAATAAATCGGTTTATTATCTTAAACACGGGTTCTTAAGCTCAAATTTTTATGTAAACTTCCTAACACATATATTTATATGTTTATAAGGTCATTTGGCCTAATTTAATTAGTTAATTATGGTTTTAATTTTAATTGATTCAAAACTGTCCAGAGCAGGGCATAGGCAGCAACGATCGATCGATTCGATCAAATTTGACCATCAACCAAACTAGTTCTTGTCCGGTACTTTGTACCATGTTAAATTAGACTTCTTGAGCTTTCAAACCGTTGTAGTTTCACCAAAAAAAGAAGGAGAAAAAGTCACCGGTTCGACCATATGAATTCACGCCACCACTGCTGACCGAAACACTGTTTCACCCTGTTTTTCTATTTTGTAATTTAATTTTTAAAAATAGTAAATGTGTTTCAAAAATCACGAAAATTTACAGTTTGTATATAAACATGTTAAGAGGTCGTTTTTGTAAATTTCATTCAAAAATAATTTCATTTGATATAATAATTAAATTTCACAAAAATATATATAATAATTAATTCTAGAAACTTATATTATCATAAATTAATTCATCAACATGTTTAACTTATCAAACCCACATTCCATAAGATGATATATCATGTTCACATGCTTATATGCATATATTGATCATAATGTCAGTAATTTAACTACATGACATGCCTTTTATATAAAATATTAAGCTTATATGTCCATTTGATTCATTTTCCAACATTATAACTTATTAAAAACTAAACCAAATACACATATATAATCAACATATTAGATCAATTATATACCATACATTAGACACATCATACTTATATATTTATATATATGATAATTTTATCAAAACAACATTTATACATATATTTATGGTATTCGGTTTGTAAGAAAACATATATCTATATTTACCCAAAACCTTATTATTATTAAATCTATGTTGATATCACCATCTAACAATAATTTCAACAACAAAGATACAACAATCATACAAATTCACTAATCAAACTAACATAACTTACTTGAATTGTGATATAATTAGCTAAATCTTTACTACCCTACTCCTTAAGTTGATGTAGTTTCTTCAAGCTAATTTCCCTAGCTTCAACCTTTCTTTTAGCCTTCAAAATCACCTAAAAATTTGTTTAAATAGAGATTAGATTTGGGGAAGAACTTGAGTGATTGGATGATAGAGAAATCATGAATTTCATTGCCTATTGGATGCTATATTTAAAGAGGAATTGTTATAGAATTATTGTAGGATTTTTTGGGTTTTTAGAGTGATTTCTTGAGAGATTTGAGGGGTTGGGGGTTGCTAGAAGAAGTAGGGGATTAGGGTTTTTCTAAATGGGTATATTTATAGCATTTTAGGTCTTGTAATTTCAATTAGATTTAGGGGCTTTTTGGTCATTTTGCTTGATTAATTGAGGGCATTTTAGTCCTTTCCTAGGTGTAGAAAACTTCTTGAAGCAGTTAAGGTTACTTTGGTCTTTTCACACACTTGATATTTTTTGTGATCACATTGTAGATATTTAAGGGGTAATTTGGTCATTTCACATAGTTGGAATTCTCTAGAGCTTAGGTTTTTATAATGTGTGTAATGGTGCATGGAATAAGCATGGTCTCATAGGCTTTGATGCATGGGCTTTTGGTCTTGATCTTTGAATAATTGGGCTTGATCTTATGTTAATGGGCTTAGGGTTTTAGATGATGAATTGAGATTTTAGGTTATGGATTCGTGGAAATTAGAAATGGATTAAGTAAGAAAATAAAGTTTGCTAATTACATTAGAAATTAAGTCTAGGAGATCTAATTAAAGAAAAATTAATATCTCACTTGAATTTAGGGTTTTAGGGGCTTAGATTTGAATGAAAATATATAGTTTTAAATTTCTAAGATTTAAGGAGTTGGAATTTAGGCTAAAATGTCTAAATTGGATATTTAGGGTTTTAGATGGTTAAACTTATTTAATAAAGTTCATTTGATAATTGGAAAGTTTTTATCAATTTGAATTTTTTGAAATAGCCAATTGATGTTGCTTAATAGGTTAAATTGGGCATTTATGACATTAGAATATCTATTTTCAATTAAATTCCCTTATAATTTCTAATTATGTTAAATTATCAAATTTCTCACTTATGCGATTAAGGTTTCTAGTCCCGATAGGTCAAATTAGGGTATTATGCTCAAAAGACTTAGAAAATCCTAAATTTCATTATTACATATTCAAAATTTTATTTGAGCTCTAGTTTAGTAGATATTAATCAGTTTCTATTTTTATTACGTATATTTCAATCTTAGCGATTCATCTTTAAACTATCGTTTACTATCTAATAGACCCTAAAAATTAATCGGGTCATACTACACTTGATATTTGTAACCTTAGATATATAGTTAGTGGGTTATTGACTCGAGTTTAATCTAATTTAGATTAAGGTTTACTTTTAGTGAATTAGGAATTTAGATAATTCAACTTGAGAAATCGGTTTCAAGTCGATAATTGAAAGGAATTGAATAGCTTGGTATGTTGGAAAAAGGAAATTGAAGTAATTTGATAAGTTGAAGTGGGTATTTGTGGTATTGGAATTCCTAATTTCAATTAAGTCCATTTACTAATTAAATTATCTAATTATATTCTATATGTTATGAAGACTAAACTATCTAAATTCAATTAATAAGTTAAATTTAAAATAAGATTAAAAATTACCTACATTTTCATAGTATTTAATTATCACATTTCTAATTTAGGTTGGTAAAATTCGAGGTATTTCATTATGTATTTATATTTTTTTTAGAATGAGTTATATATCTAACTCACCACTTGTATATATAATCAATAAATTATAAAACTTACTTATATATAACTTATATACTTATATAAATCATGTATATAAAATATTACTTATAACTTATCGATATGAAATACATATATTTTTTACTTGCAAATTATATATACAAGTTATGAATTATAACTTATATATACAACTTATATGTTTTACCAATGTACACTATTTTTTCATATATAATTTTATAATTCATATATATAACATATATAATCCATATATATTACTTATAAGTTTTACATGTAAGTTATAACTTATACAGATTATTATAGAACATAAATTATTTGTTATATGTATATGTTATATATAATTTGCATTGTAGATTTGTACATGATTTGCTCATGATTTGCTAAATCTTAACAATAAAATAAATAAAGAATGACACAATTGTATCTAAAAATAAGGGTTTGTGTACTGTTATGGTATATTTATCAATGAATAAATTTATTAGGTGTAAAATAGTAACATCTTTTGAATTTTGATTCCTATTGAAGAGGAAATAGAGAGGTAATAAAAAAAACCATATGCTAGGTGATTTTTTTGTTATGGAATAGAAAGATTATTGATAATAAATATGTTCAGTTCATTTATGCAAGTAAAGAAGATAATAAATTAATTTTTAGGAATGATTATTCTATTTCCCTTATACCTATAAGTGAACAGGCTGTTAGTATCTAATTTTAATCAGCATATAATATCTGTTGTACTTTTTTTCTATAGATAAGTTCTTTGTCTCATGAAGATTGACGTCTAATTTCAAATGCAACATGATTGGTTTCACTACACAGAATTTTGTATATTTTGGTCTTGGTTTTGATTTGAAAATTCCGAAACCAGATATCTGGGTCAGGCATTATTTTGGTGAAAAATGTTTGGTTAAGGTATAGGATTTGTTGAACACTTGGGGGTTGGAAAATATGAATAAGAAACTGGATCTTACACTTAAAGGTTGTGAAAATAAAAAATAAAATACGACTTAGTAAATTCCAGGTTGACTCAAAGTGTCAGAAAATGCATTGTTTATGGAATTTTAAATTTTCTTTCATTTAATTTTTTTAAATGAGACAAAATGTTAAGCTAGTTTTATGTAAATTTAATGTTAAAATTGTATCCTTACCCAGAATTGATTAAATTATAATAAATAAAAAAATTTCAAATCACATTTAGGAATTTGTTTTTCTTTTAAAAAAAATCATATTCAGGAAACAAACTCAATACACATCCTATATAACATTATGATGTAATACCAAATCGATGTTTTCCTTTTCACAAGACTAATAGAAGTAGAACTAATGTGTATTTTTGTTTATTTATTTATTTTCCTTTACTGTGATCCAAAGGATATGTCAAAAGTAATATTTTTGCTAAACTACTACAAATAAATGATGATGCTACACTTCATAGACTAGTTCAGTGAATGCAAGGTCACACTTTGAATGATTGCCTAGTAATAAATGTGGCATCCCTTTCTCTATGTTTGTATATAAAAACATGGTCTTACACGTCTACATCAATCTTTTTCTTAATTTTTTCGAGTTGGCTAGAGAAGTTTTACTTTTAAACGTCTAGCATTTATAAATCCATCGTCAAGGAATTTCATTACACTTCTTATACTTCAACAAAATATCACCAATAACAAGAACCTAACTCAATTATTACCCTTTGCTAGCCATATCACAAACCATCCTTCAACAACTGGACCTGGACACATGAAATACTATCATTGCCAACTTATCAACTTTATTACTTGTAACCTCACAATTTTCACTAACCCTTAGCCACTATAAGGAGTTTTGAAAAATAAAACTTTGACCTAAGGTTACTCAATTTACATAGGCGAACTGATAATTCTAAAAGTAGACCACAAAGATTCATTAATTATAGTAGAGGGACCATTCCATTCTAGTACTTGCATTTATTTTATTGAGCAAACTCATCTTTCAATGTGAGGATGGTCTATATTCATCTTCATAAAACCAATGGCTTCAGGTTGAGAAAAAAAGATGATGAGGAGAGTAAAGAGGAAATGGTGATAATGGCTTGTAGTTTTAGAGATGTATATGGACTGGATAAGTTCTTAGGATGAAGTGATCGATTGTTGTAATAGAAGTAAATGGAGAGAAAAAGATGATGGTGCACATTTAAAGATTTAGGCTATCATAAAATAGTTTGTTTTTTTTTTCCCAAAAAATTGGTTTAGTTTTATAAAATTGATTCAGTCAATTTAATTCGATATATAGTTAATGTTTTAAAGACATCTTTCATTCCAATGCTATGTCCAAGCCACACGTCTTAAATAGTGTTGTCTATTGTATATGTGGCAAAATATGACAACCACCATTAAGGTTAGAAGTCAGGTTACCATTGATGTATAAAATAATTTTCAAAATATGATTTCCACAAAATTATATACCAAAATAATATCGTAAAATCGTATCTTTTGGATCACAAAAACACCTAACATGTTACACATATGATTTAGCATGAATTTCAAAAGAAATAATTTTTAGGGGAGATGATTTCAACCATACTCATATAGTAATTCTAACATTGCATCTTGAAGATGTGATTTTATAACAGTATTATTTTAATTATATTCATTTACGATAGTATCATGGTAATTAAATATTGTGTAAAATAAGGAGCTCCAAAAAGGCAAAAAAATCCCAACTATTTACTAAGGATTTGCTCGAGTATTTTATTTTTGTGTGGTTAATATTTCCACATCCATTTAAGGAGAAGTATATGTAAAGAGATAGATATAAAAGTAATGAAGACAAATGTACATATATAGCCTTTTTTTTCAAATTATGTACTTAATATCAATACTATTAAATCCAAAACGCCTAAGTTGGCGTATTTAGACTTTATTTATTTAAAATTATTTCATTCAATCGATTTCACGTTGTAGTTGAACATGTGATTTTATAATAATATTTGTGTAAATATTTTTATGTAATAAGTATATGGGTAAACATGTTTGTGACAAATCGGTAAACAAACAAATATCTCGGGAAAACTATTAGTATCTAATTTTAATCAACATACAATATCTGTTGTACTTTTTTTTTTTTTTTCAGTATAGATAAGTTCTTCGTCTCATGAAGATTGACGTTTAATTTCAAATGCAACATGATTGGTTTCACTACATAGAATTTTTTATATTTTGGTCTTGGTTTTGATTTGGAAATTCCGAGACTAGATATGTGGGTCAGGCATTAATTTGGTGAAAAATGTTTGGTTAAGGTATGGATTTGTTGAAATGTTTGGGGTTGGAAAATATGAATAAGAAACTGGATCTTACACTTCAAGGTTGAAAATTTAAAAAAAAAAAAAACGACTTAGTAAAATTCCAGGTTGACTCAAAGTGTTAGTAAATGCGTTGTTTATGGAATTTTAAATTTTTATTTCATTTGATTTGATTTAATTGAGACAAAATGTTAAGCCAGTTTTATATAAAATTAATGGTAAAATTATATCCTTACCCAAAATTGATTAAATTATAAGAAATAAAAAAAATTGCAAATCATATTTAGGAATTTGTTATTTAAAAAAAAAAAAAATCATATTCAGGAAACAAACTCACTACACATCCTATATAGCATTATGATGTAATACCAAATCGATGTTTTCTTATTTACAAGACTAATAGAAGTAGAACTAAGGTATGTATTTTTATTTATTTATTTATTTTCCTTTACTGTTGTCCAAAGGATATGTCAAAAGTAATATTTTTGCTAAACTACTACAAATAAATGATGATGCTACGCTTCATAGACTAGTTCAATGAGTGCAACGTCACGCATTGAATGATTGCTTAGGTAATAAATGTAA
Organism: Combretum micranthum; assembly: GCA_024138025.1. Lineage (NCBI taxonomy): Eukaryota > Viridiplantae > Streptophyta > Magnoliopsida > Myrtales > Combretaceae > Combretum > Combretum micranthum. The sequence continues at coordinate 516,307 of JAMXBD010000758.1, read as the reverse complement.
CATCCCTTTCTCTTATGTTTGTATATAAAAACATGTTCATACACGTCTACATCACTCGTTTTCTTAATTTCCACGAGTTGGCTAGAGAAGTTTTACTTTTAAATATTTCGTTTTCTTCTTATATATAATTCAATCAAATATTTCATTTTGGCTCTCTTGTGTCTTAAATAATTGCCATTTCTCTCTTTTGATTAAACATGAGCGTTACTTCCGAGCCGGAACTAAAATCTGAACCGCCCGTTTTGTTTTTAGAAAACGGGGAACTGGATCCAGTCGGTTCTTGTGAAACCGTTGGTTTTAGTTTCAATTCTAGAACTAGAGAACCGATACTAACTCTCATATACCGCAAATATAGAATACATTTATATTAAATGAAAAAATAAAATCGTGAAATAAATGTTTTTTAATACAAACATTTTCATTATAAATGATAAGTATGAAGTACAAATAGTTTTATTACAAATATCATACCATAAATGTTCAAGTTTAATTTGAATTTATTTTCTAGTTTTATATATCATTTTTTTTTTTTTAAGAAACCATGGTTTCAACAGTTTTTGGCCATAGAACTAGCAATTCCATCCTAATTCTGAAACTAGATGGGCCAGTTCGATCTAGTTTGATTCTCGATTCGGAACTGAATCTTGCTCACGTGGACTTGTGATAATTTTTCCATACAATTTGCTCAAATCACACACTTAAGATTTCTGGAGATGGCCGAGGAGACAAAATGTAGCACGGAAACCAAGATGAATCAGCCAGGTTCTATCCTAATTGAACCGCGAAGAAGGAAGACCAATATTCTGCCAAATCTTCTCCTTTCCATAACATTAGCTTATTTAACAACTATTACAATTAGACGCATCCACAGCCAACTTAAGCATCATCTTGTGTCAATCAGTTTGTGCTCTGTTTTTATTGTATTATTTGCCACACTCTACTTCATGCATCGACCTCAAAAGGTGTATTTACTAGATTTCTCGTGCTGTAAGCCCAAACCGGCCCGAAAATGCTCAAGGGAACTTTTCATTGAGAGTTTTTTTTTTTTTTTTTTTTATTGCTTCAACAAGAAAAACATAGACTTTCAAAAGAAGATGGTTAAGCAGGCCAGGCTAGGCCAACCTATTTATGTTCCTAAGGTTATTAAATCTACCCAATAGTGCTTCCAAGGTATTACTGCTGGTGGTAAAAGATGCTAAATCATCCTCCTAAGCCAAAATGCCAAAATAATACACAACATCATTTGTTCTCATCCAGTTCATCAATTGTCTTTGAGAGATTTCCTAACAATTGAGCTCCTATGAACGGTCAAACAAATCACTTTATTTCTCCAAGTAAACCGCATTGTAAGCTTATTATAATCCAAAGTCATAGGTCCCAATGTCGTCAACCATTGAATTCTCAGAACTAAATCAGCTCCTTGGATTGGTAAGATATAAAAATCTACCATAAATGTGACTCCTTGCAACAATAGAGAAACATTTTGGCATGATCCTGAACAAATCATATTGTCCCCACTTCCAATTAGGCTAAAAATAGAGGAATAACCTTAATAGGAATTTCCAGTTTTCGAGCTACACTTTCTTGCAAATTAATAAGGTTTATCGCAAATTAGGGGTACTGAAAACTTACAAGAGGTTATCACTATCATTATTTTAGACAAGGATGAAGACTGATGTGGTCAACTTTGTTAAGAGAAACCATATTTGTCAGCAGGTAAAGTATTTGACCACTTCTCCTACTAGACTACTTCAGTCATTACCTCTTCCTCATAAAGTTTTTGAGGATATTGTCATGGACTTCATTATTGGTTTGCCACTTTCACAAGGGTACTTGGTTAATTTGGTTATTGTGGATAGACTAATCAAGTACTGTCATTTTGGCCCTCTTATAACCAATTATAATGCAACTGCAATAGCTAAATTATTTGTTGAGATTATGGTAAAGCTTCATGGACTTCCACAATCAATACTTTGTGATAGAGATCGTGTTTTATTAGTAAATTTTGGACATATCTTTTCAAAATCAATAGGACTACATTACACATGAGTTCAACATATCATCTACAAAAGGATGGTCAATTAGAAGTTTTGAATAGGTGCTTGGAACATTATTTACATTCCTTTACCATGGATACACCCAGGGACTGGCCGAAGCATTTGCCTTAGGCAGAGTTTTCATTCAATATAAGCTTTCATACTAGCAGTCGTTTTATACCATTTCAAGCATTGTATGGCAGGGAGACACCTATTATATCATATTATATCAAAGGCCTTAATGCTGTGGAAGCTATTGATTCTAAGTTAACTTCTAGAGATGAAGTTTTGAGAGTACTAAAATCAAATTTGGAGAGACCTTAACAGACTATGAGGCAACTTATGGATAAGAAGTGTTCTAAAAAAGATATTTCTATAGGAGATTATGTTTATGTCAAACTACAATCATATAGACAATCATTAGTAGCTAATAAGCAGTCTCACAAATTAGCTCAAAGATTTTATGGCCCTTTTCGGGTATTGGAGAGGATTGGACTAGTAGCTTATGAATTGGACTTGGCACAAGGGCCTAAAATACATCCAGTGTTTCATGTTTCGATATTACGAAAATCTTTAGGAGCCACTGACATTCCTATCAAATTACCTCAAGAGGCTATTAGCAATTTTCCTATTATTCAACCTTTAGCCATATTATCTTGTCATTCTTCTTGAAGAAAGGGTCAAAATATACCACAAGTATTAGTTCAATGGGAATCTTATGCTCCAAAAGATGCCCTATGGGTTGATTTTACTGGTTTTCAAAGGGATTGCCCACATTTTGACCTTGAAGACAAGTAAAAGCTTTAAGGGGGGAGGAAGTTGATACAACTGAGAGATCTAATAAAAGACCAAGCTATTTGAGAGATTATATATGACATTACAGAGTTTGAAGCTGAGTAAAATAGCAAGAGTTTTAAACAAATATATTTACATCCATCAATAGAATTAACAAAAAGAAAGCTTAACAAATAGAACACTCCATATAAATAGTGAAGAAGGGAGCTTGAAGGGACATTCCTGATCTGACTTGAACTCAATCTTGAGTTGTAGGAGCTCTTAGCACTCGAAGACCAGCGAGTATATTTTCTTCCTCACAAACACAAATCACTATTATATTCTATAGCATCCTTATCAAATATAGACCATAATATTCAAAAACTTCTTTTGCAGAGAAACAAGTTCAAGAACATCAATAACGAGTTGAATAGCATTTATTTCATACCTTTTCTTTGGAAGACAATCACCAAGATGCAACAATAGTATGGGATTTCAAATTAAGGTTCTTTTGGGGTAAAGTTCCTATTTCTCTATTTGTTGAGAAGTGTGTACTAATTTTTTGTTTTTGATTGTCAAACATTCTTGTACATAGACATTTGGATTTCTGAAGTTGTTATCTTGTTGTCCGGGACTTTATTACTTGATTAAATTAGGCTTTCACTGGTTTATTACAATAAACCTTATCATTAGCTTTCCTCCAGAACCTAGCACAATGAATGCTAGGAAAGAAATAGAGGAGATGATGTTTGGCGCCATTTACGAGTTATTAGCAAAAATTGGAGTAAAGGCTAATGATATTGTTATTTTAATTGTGCATTCTAGTTTGTTCAACCCTATACCATCTCTTTGTGGTAGTGAACTGATACAAACTTAGAAGGAATATCATTAGCTATAACCTTGCTAGGATGGGTTGTAGTGCTGGACTAATTTCCATAGACCTAGCTAAACAACTACTTCAAGTTCGATACCTTATTTTGTTGTTTATTTTTTAGCAATTATATTGTGCATTTACTATGAAAATCATATTATAAGATCAACACCATCGAGCAATAACATTTGAGATTCATCTTGTAATTATGACATTTATATTGACTTATAGAGTGCTAAGGTTAAAATTTATACAGTTACATTCCAATTCTTATGCATTGGTTATAAGCACAAACAATATGACTTACAACCTATACCTTGGCAATGATCAATCAATGCTCCACACAAGTTGCCTCTTTCGCATGAGTAATGTAATGATCCTCCTCACTAATCAATGCTTAGATGGTCATCACACAAAATATGAGCTCATACATACCATATGCACACATAGGGGTGCAGAAGATCAACGTTATGGTTATATTTTCTAAGGAAGATGAAGATGAAAATGAAAAAATAGGTGTGTCACTCTCCAAAGACCTAATGGTAGTGGTTGCTGAGACCTTAAAGATCAATGTCACCACTCTAGGACCACTAGTCTTACCTATCTCAAAGCAACTATTATTCATAACCACATTTTTTGCTAAGAAATTCCTCAATTTGAAGAAAATAAAGCCTTATACTCTAGATTTCAAGATGGCATTTGAGCATTACTGCATGCATCTTAGACGAAGAGCTATTCTAGATGAGTTGGAGAAAAATCTTAAGCTAAGCGATGGCATATGGAGCCATCAAGAATGACACTTTATATGTAAAGACCCGAAATCTCTAATTTCTTATATTAGACACACCAAATCTCCCAGCCACGTATAATAACTAAGTATTACATGTAAGGCTGTTTGAAAAAAGAGTTGTTTAGTAGATTGTCTATTTAACCTGATTAAAAAAATACAAAGCTTTAACAAAAACTACTCATCGTTGAGTAGATACTTTGATATAATGACATATAAGTACCAATCACTTGGTATCTCAAAGCTTACAAACCATATATTACATATAATTTGGGGAAACTTAAAATACACTTTATATTACAATCTTAGGCTTATAAGCAAGCCATGTCTATACTATTATATTCTAAAACAAAACTTGGTTAGGTCTCTCTTACAAAGAAAACAACAAGGTCGGTCCAAGAGTCTTAATCATTGTACTCATCCAAAAAGTCCCAAAGTTCGTCCCATAGCCTAAAGAATCGTAAAACTCATCTTCATCAATACCTCAAAGAGATAAAAGTGAGCCAAAAGCCCACTACACGGTAACAAAAACAAATATGATATAGCATAATCTCCTGAACTAATGCAAGGAAAAAATCATAAATTACTTCTCTTTATTTAAGTCAACAAAACAACACTAGAGTATTCAAACTCCAATTTCAATTGTAGGGAATCTGGGGGTCTTCGATAACCATAGCTGCTCATTGGATTGATATAGCAGCCTGAATATTTATATCTCTGATATAATCTCATAAAGAAAAGTAATTTTATCTAGGGTTTATAGTCGTCACTTAACTTTACTTAACTTAATCCATAATATCACCTAATTCAATCATCTTGAAAAAACGTTAACTAAATCATATTATATCGTTTTAAGAATAAACAAATGTTACACCAATGCTATACTCCCTATCAATTACCTACCGAGCCACTAAGGAAATTCATTGCATCATGACTAAAGTCACCTAAACACCTAAACTAACATGTTAACCTCGTTAATACGATTGCCACTCTTCGGATCAGATTCAACGGTGAAAAACACAATCAATACAAACACTTTTTAATCCATTCTTTAGTTAAGATAAATTTAGAATATGCCTATCCTAAGCAAACAACATCCATGTTACTGTGTACCTTAATAATTATCAGGCAAACGGTATTCAAACTCAATTGAGTATGAGAATCTATCAAAGAAACCATTTCATATAAAATATCCTTAATTTACAATTATACACTAATTCCTTGAACCCTTGTCAAACTTAAGCAAAGTTCAAATCAACACATAATTCATATTCACACGATATATATTATGTATATATCACATTTCAAAAAATGCATATCAAATATCACTATCTCTCAATTGAATAATAACTCTATAACATTTTAACAGATTTAAATAAAACTCATAAAAGAAAGAATAACTTAATATATATACATACAATAGAGTTATATAAGCTTTTTACTTTATCACAAGACCAAGCAACGAATAAGAAAATATATAGAGTAATAAAATTATATCAAACAAATTTAATTTAATTTTTTTTTTATTATAGGATACACCGGCTCAATGTCGGCGGCGTAAAATGCAAGGCTGGCGTTGTAAACAAGAATGACCGGTGGCGTACAAGACCAGATAGTTTTGCACAAAAGTTAGAAAGTAAAACGCCCTTGCATATAAATTGTTTCAAAGGCCATTTGAACCTAGGAAAATACACAAAAAACTCTAAAAAGTGAAACACCCTCCCATACAAGTTATTTTAAGGGGTGTAGGCCCACACATCCTTCCTATAGGCCATATGATAGGAGGTTTGAATTTCCGAACTTCCTCTATTTTCAAACTTGATTTTTACACATTTTTCACATATCCAATTATACTCTAAGCTCTATATAAGCATCATATAATACACCATATGCTCTTGACAACTCAAAATATGTGTGAACTTCACTTCCCAACATCAAATAACTCTCACCACATCATTCAACATAACTCAATCCTTCATCTCCAACTTTCATTAACCATGCATAACTCATAAGAACTCTACACATCCATACACTTGTTCAACACACTTAAACCATTTATACACTTCAAAACTATCGTTTCCACTCACTTCACATTCATATAAACATGTTCCAACCATCTCAACATCCATAACAACATTTACAACTTCATTTTCATCACTACTCACATCCATTCAACATAACCATGACTATCACTAACTCATTCATTAACTCAAAACAACTTTAAAGCTTATTTACTACAATGTCAAGGATCCAAGTACTTTGTCAATCGACTCAAAATGCAATATTAGATATAACCTACCCAGAGACTAAGTTGACAGAAATCCATGAAAGAAAAAGTTTAACATATCATCACAAACGACATACAAACTTACCTTAAACTCTCTTTAACTCAAAGGTGAATCCTTGTAAGAGTTTTTGACAAATTGAGCAAGAAAAATTTGAAAAAACAGATGGAATGGAATAGGAGAAAGGCATCATTGGATTGGTCTGTTTTGGCTTTGTAATTTGGGCAAAACGAACTTTGATATTTATCTTTTAATGTTGACTTTAGGTGGCAGATTTTTATAGAACGGGCTTGGGTTTTAGCTTATTTTTTGGCTTGATTTTGGCTAAAAATCTACTATGGGTTAGTTTGGTTTGGTTTGAAGTTGTTTGAGTATAACTTGAATTTATCATGCATTAAAATAATTGTCAACAAAATTATCAAATTACACTAACACATTATATTTTAACATGTATAATTTATCAACTAAATTATATTCACAAATTTTTCATATTTCAAACAAATAAAACATATACATGCTATACACTACATGACTAAATCATACTATCACACCATATTTTATTAACTAATTATTTACCATAATTTTTATATTTCAAGTAAACATATCATGTATAATTTCACACTATCACATCAAATTCTCATCAACCAAACACCTAACAAAATTGCATAATTTAATTAAATCAACTTGTGTGTTAAATTAATTATGCATTGAGAGTTAAGGCATCTCATTATAGGGTTGGGAACACATCTAGTAGCTCTTTATAGTATGGATTAGCATATACAGAGGCTAAAGGAAGAGCCAAAAATGGTGATAGGGCTTGGTAAATTGCATTTGGTTCTAGATTTAAGTGCAATAGTGTTATTGGAGGGAACTTAGAACCATTGATCCTTTTAAGGATACAAATCCATGAATGGATGAAACTGATAGCTTTCCTATTAATGTGCCTAAGGTGGCATTGATCAAAACATAGCTATTTAGTAGTTTCATTATCGTAACGCCCTAATTTGAAGCCATTATAACTCGCCACGTGTCCTTACTAGAAATGGACATGCTAAGGCTATTATTCTACCAATCCAAAAATTTACAAAAACCATATAGCTTCAATATCTCACATTTTGAGGTACTTTTAAAACATCATGTAACAACTAAAAACTTCATAACAACATAGTTGGGATAAACCAAAAGCCAACTTATATCAAACTTATAACAACATAAGGAAAGTCTCATAAAAATTCAGAATTCATGATAAGAATATAAAACTTCAAAAGGTCTTCAGATGTAGCTATTTCTCATCCAAAATTTGTATAAGTCAACAAGAAAGTCAAGTCCACTATCGTCCTCCTCATAGTCCACATAAACATCATATTTGGACAGATCGAATACTACGGGATCATCACCTATTCCTAAAAATTTAAAAGGGCGATCACAAGGCCCAATACATCGAACCACAATCACATGCGCATGATCATACGACATATAAATTCACATGTGTCATCATATGCAACAAACATTAGTTATTATTTGTATTTAACCTAGCAAACAACACAATTTAGAACTATATGCATCTAATCCTAAACCCGAAGTAATTCATGACTCCGTAAAAATAGTCAGTATAAAATAGTAATATATACATATATTTGTGTTAGTTACTCCCCATACACCATGGGTATCATACTTGTACCACTCCTAGACTACCAAAATCATCTCTGTGCATGACTCAACTCGAAACAACATCACACATAGATTATCAGGGCGTCGTCCTAGTAGCAACGGCCCTCCTGATCTACTAAACCCAACTAAAGACAAGTATCAAATTCAATTTTAAGCCAGATGGAATTTTGTCAATTACATATACTAAGCCTACAATCACAAACAACAAGCTAGGTAAAGTCATACCTGAAATAACTTGAAGAACAAGTACCTTGATTCACTAAAACATCTAATCATAACCAAAAACTCATTTAAAATATTTTCGCAAAATAATCATAATTCCATCATCATCTTAACCCTAAACTAAAAAGCACCACAAACCCTAGGTTTGTACATACCTTCCTTCTTGATTGTAGAACATAAAATCTCCAGCAAGGATTTAGGGTTTTCTTAAAGCTCCTCCAAGATTAACTCCCTAGATCTTGATTCTTGTTTTTCCTTGATGCAAGATTGCTGCTTAAGAGAGGTTTTTAGGGTTTCTTAAGCTTATGGGAGGTTTTGGAGAAGAAGGATAAAGGCTAAGGCTATATAGGAGATGAAAAACCTTAAAAATTCCAACCTTGTACCTAGCATGAAGGCTAGCAGTATAGGAACATAAGCTGGCTGTCTATAATTTACATTGGCGGCTTAGAACTCGACGGATGAATCTAAGGCCATGAAGGCCTGCACCAACACCAGCAACGTACAGGACTAAGGTTAGCGGCGTAAATGCTAAGGCCAACGGCCTACCTAGCAATGTACAACTGTGTCCTCTTGTCTTCAATCATAAGTTTGCCATTTAACATAACATATAAATATATATTAGGATGGACCATAATACCCTCTTGTTTTTCAACAATTGACACTTTTTCCCTTCATTTTAAAATATTTATTTTTATAAAACATCTCTTCTCCCCAAAAAGAAACTTTCACCCTCGAATGTTACTTGAATCATTGAAAAGCTAAGGATACCTTGTCCTCATCTTCTCCTCTAACTCCTAAGTAGCTTCTTGTTTAGATTGATTTGTCCATTACAACTTCACATATTTAATCACCCACTTTCTCAAAATTTGTTCTTTAGTATCAACAATTTTTACTAACTTTTCAATTGTGGAGAGATTTGGTTATACTTTCAATGGTTTTAAAGCTACTATATGTTCGAGATCCTTCACATATTTTCTTAACATGGACACATGGAACACGTTTTGTACTCCATTTAAACTGGGTGGTAAAGCTAATCTATAAGTCATATCGCCTATCTTTTCCATTTCAGAAGGTAACACATACTCGGGGTTCAACTTGCCCCTCAAACCAAATCTGATAACTCCTTTAGTTGGTGAAATCTTAAGCAGAACATGTTCTTTTCCTTAAAACTCCAAAGATCTTCTCCTCTTGTCAGCATAACTTTTCTAACGGCTCTGAGTTGCTTACAACTTCTGCCTGGTCTCTTTGACCTTATCAATAGCATTCTATACCAGTTTTGGTCCCAAAATATGTCTGTCACCTACTGTCGCGACCCTATAGGGGGCCTAGTAGGATTTCCTTGAATCATCATATCACGTGTGCACCCGCAACATGAGGATCGCCTTGCAAGTCAAGTTTACAAGACTCTAATTAATTATCCTCTCATTGTATTACACATATAAAGATTTATTATGAAAATAATTTATTGGATATTAAAACTTCCACAGATCACAAAGACCGCAGAGAATCAGATATCTTACCAAATGACAAGATAAAGTAAACCTAGGTTAACATAAAATATCAACTAGGTTTAAGTTAAGAAAAAGACTACATTTTCATGTTTATTCTCTCAACTAGGTTTAACCTATCAAATTCTAAATCTTCTATCAGTCTTGTACAACTTGATCTTGGTCACGCTTTGCACTCAAATCCTATCCCATCCATGTATTCAACTTACCTGCAAAAGCAAATTGTTGGGAAGTCAACTACAACTAGCTAAGTGAAGTATACCCTCGCTCCATACCATTCAAGCAAAAGCAAACAAGTTATTAAACAAGTATATGCAATGCAGACAAGCAAATGAACAAATATATATGGCCAACCGGTAACCATATATATATTCGGATTTACGCCCTCCGAATCCGGGGTTGGGGTACATCCACACATTAGCACCTGGACCGCTAATACTTAGGGAATCAAATTTATTCAAGGAGTTTTTCATATATAGAAAATAATATACATATAACAACATCCTATTAAAGCAAGATATCCTTAAAATGACCCGGCGCGATCCTAGGAGGTGGGTCGTCTCCCCAGGACGACTTAGTTCCCATTCCCCTAGAACAAGGCCCATGGTATATACTAGGCATATACCACTTCGGTCCTCCATGTTCACCGTCCTCACGGGACAGTGTGGCCCATCTAAGTCAAAGTGTAGTGGTGATGGCCTTCTACATGTAATCGTGCAATGCATGATTAATATTATGATTATCACGCCAATAGTCATTAAGTCCATTTATTTGGCGATCAGACAATTATCAGACACTTGCAAAGATCAAAATGATTAAACAACACTCAATATTTAACGTTCAGAATAATGTATAGTATTTTCAACACAGATAACAAACACGAGCAACCACAAGTGTAAATTTTCCAAGCCCATACTTGAATCATTTAATTTATATTAACAAAATATCATACTCTAAACCTACAAGCACAAGCAGATATGAAGATCATCGGAATATACTCACCTGTTTATCCTTGCTTAACGGTCATAGAAGTCTATAAGAACACTTGAAGATAGATCTGTATCCCCTGAGAATCGAGATAACAGATACCCTATTACTATACTCTTATTCATATAAAGAAACCTATTGTGTCTTTGTATCTTAAACTTGAGTTTTAGCACTTCTTAATCTAACCTTAACACATAATTAGTCATTTTGAAGCTTGTAAAGGCTACGCTTCGTAAGTTAAACTATAAAGTTCGTATAATCTTAGTTTTCTTAAGAGAAGTATTTTAAATGTTTTCAAATATCGAGTTAAATCACGAAATCTTAAATTAGGCATATTATACTCGTTTTAACTTAGATTTTAGCATATGAGTAGTCATTGGAAAACTTATCGAATGTAGTTTTTAATTATCATGTTAAACTAATCATTTTGTATATTTTTCCTATGTTACTTTAGGGGCTCGAAAGGTATCATAATGATGCCTAGGTTTCTTGTTTTGTATTCTTAATTATTATTTCAAGTGCAATTCCTTGCAAAATGTTTATTTCATAAAGTATTAGTGATTATACTTAATTTAAGTCCATTACTCAACTTTTACTTAAAGTCTACATATTTATACTTATTTTCATTTTGATTGTCTTGATCTTATTTTAAGTATGTAACTCTAGTTAATTTGATTATATCAACTAATATTTATGATTTCCATTAATCTACACTTTATATCCTTTTAGTCTTACAAGTGTTGAATTTTATATTTAGAGTTACAAGATTCTTGATTAAGTTTAATTTTTCAATTACAATCTATATTATCTTGATTTTCTAATTTGTAATCAAATTACTTAAGTTTTATCTTAGGAATCTTATCTTTTATATGTGTTGAAATCTTCATGTGTCTATATAGGTTTATTATTGAGTTTATCTAGTATATCCAAAGCTAAATTATCTTTTATCTATAATACTTAAGTTATATCAAGTTTATGTATCAAAATCCTATTTCTACGTATGATATGAAACTCATATTTGTATATAGGGTAATATTAAAGTTTAATTATATATTCAGTCTTTTTATTGATCAAATCAAATATGTTCCATTTATCAAATTCAAGTAGAATTTTCTTATAGGGCTAAAACTTTTATAATAAGATTCTATAGTTTTCTAAGCTTTTATTTTCCTCCTTAATTCCATTTCTACTCATGAGTATATGTTGTGTGTACTTTAAATTATTTAAACTTGCCATAGAACATCTCTACTCTTTTTAAATGTCAGAACTACACTATGGGTTTGCTTTACTTAATTCTAATTGTTTATTTAGTTAGGTTTCACTTCATAAAACATAACGAGTGTTTATATAAGTTAAGAATATTTTTGTTTTAGTGTTTTTGATATTAAAATCTTAGTTTAAGTCTTATTTATGAATTAGAGCGACTATCTAATTTTAACGGTATATCTCAATCCTGCGATTTATTTTTAAATTATAATTTACTAACTGATGTACTTTAAAGATCTATAATTCAATTAAACCAATGGTTATTGTCTTGAAACTATATTTATCGAGATATCACTGTTTTGGAAAATTGCTATTTATTTCCCAATGTCACCCATCCTAGGTCATGAGCACGCTTAACTTTTAGTGTTTTGAGAATTTTTTCAATATTATACTACATATATCTCTATAGTCAAGGTTTATATTTTTCTTACATTGTTTTCATGTTGAAAAATAAATTCTAAAATTTACGAATCGGATAGATATATATTTATCATACGCGATTAGAGTTTCTAGATCTAATAAAGTAAACGCGGGTTTTAGTCTATATAGAGTTAAAATATTATAACTTTCATGTTTGTGAAATCAGGATTTAATTTGGGCTTTAGATTAGAAGATTTTGATCAGTTATTGATCCTATCGTCTATATTTCAACCTAGTGATTTGCCTCTAAATTTCTATTTACTAATAAATGGACTCTAGAAATTAATTATCTAATATTTGATCAATTTCTACCTTCTAACATTTTTTTATTTATCACTTTATTATCCTTTGATAAGCGAAAATGTAATATCAACTAGTCTAAATATACATACTAGCATGACATAATTTTATACTATTATCATTGTATACGCAGGCAAATATATATTTATAGCAAAAACTAATATAAAAACTCCTAACATTATAAAACTTCTATATTCAGGATCATAATAGCAAAATTTTAGAGTGATTGAAACCTAACTTGTGTGGTCTTGAATTGAAGAACGTATCATCACATCACAACGCTACTTTCAGAATTGAAATCGTTATCGTATGTGAAAGATATGGCTTTTGAAGATCGGAGAGCTTCTAGATTCCTTTTTTATTATTTTATTATATTCTTCTTTTTCTTTTTCTTTTTTGTTCTTTTTTTTTTCCTTCGCCTGGTCTTTCTTTCTTCTTTTTTTTAATATATAAAGTCTTCATTTGAAGACTTTGCCAGAGAGAGAGGAAATATGAGAGAGAGAGAGAGAAATGAAAGAGAGGATGAGATGTGAGAGTGAGGTAGTGAGAGAATTTATAGAAAATTTTTTGCTTATTGGGCAAGTTTCATTTATTTTTTGGGTTTTAATTAACACGTATGATTAATACTCATTCGATAATATTTTTAGATAAAAATTTACGTACCTACTATATTAAATATTCTAAACACTATGATACTTAAAATTTTTAATTTAAGACTTTTATTTTTAGTTTTAATATCTATTATCGTAAATTATAATTTATCCTTTAAAGATTTATATTATTAGTGTTTTGGTATTTTATGATCTGTTAATAATTAAATTATCTTTAATTTGACTTTATTTATATTCTACTATTATAAATTTATGGTATTTATCTTTTGTTTGTATCTTTTGAATTATTTTTGGGATCCAATTTATTATTTTACTTATCTTTATTGGTTTTTAGTTTATATATTAATCATATTATTATTGTTATATCTTACGGAAAATTTTTCTTTGATATAGATAGTTTATGCTTATATTTTATATTAATTAAGTCTTTTATTATCCATATTGGTAATTACCAATATTTAAATTCAAGAAAAGCGGGAATGGTTTTCGGACATTTTCTAAAATTTCCGCCAGACATTACTATCTATTTAACAATTACCAAAAATTAAATAGACGTATAATTCAGGGTATTACACCTACTTTATCCCAATGAATTGGCGATTGACATTTTCTACCATATAAGACTTCACCAGGTAGCATCCTAAGCAATGTCTGATAGCTGTTATTGTAAGTAAATTCTACCAAAGGCAAGTACTCATGCTAACTACCTTTAAAATCTAAAGCACATGCTCTTAACATGTCTTCTAGAATCTGTATGGTTCACTCAGATTGTCCATCTATCTGAGGATGATAAGCAATACTTAAACCACTTTAGTACTTATAGCTTTACGTAGGCTTTTCTAGAACCTTCCAACAAATCTGGTATCTCTGTCCAATACAATGGTCACTGATACTCCATGTAACCTCAATATCTCTTTACTATATAAATTGGCTAAAAGCTACAATTTGTACTTGGTTTGAATGGGTATAAAGCATGCTACCTTTGTAAGTTTGTCCACAATTACCCATATAAAATCCATGGTTATGTGCTTCCACTTCCACTAAGGTATGGGTAAATGCTTCAACTCACCTGCTGGTCTTCATTACTCAATATTAATCAGTTGACAAGTGGAACACTTGGATACATACTCTTCAATTTCTTTCTTCATGTTATTCCACCAATACAACTTCTTCAATTCATGATACATCTTGCTGCCTCCTGGATGGATAGAATAACCAGAGTAATGTGCTTCTTTCAAAAACTCCTTCTTAAGCTCTCCTTACTTTGGTACACATAACCATCGTTTATATCTCATAACACCTTCTTCATCAATATGAAATCCAGCTTCTCTATCTACTTCCATTCTCTTCTTTACCTTCTATATACTTGGATCATCCACTTGTGCTGCTTTGATTCTTTCTATAATAGTAGGCTGAATCTCCAAGTTCGCCAGCCTTGCACCTATTTGTCTGGTCACTATCTCCAATTCAAGTTTTCTCATATCATCCATTAGATAACATTCAAAGGTGATCAAAGATGGTAGATTCTCAACTAGCTTTTTGACTTAAGGCACCTGCTACTATATTCACCTTTCCAGGATGGTACCGAATATTCACATCATAGTCTTTTATCAGCTCTAACCACCACCATTGCCTCATATTCATCTCTCTTTGTGTAAAGATGTACTTCAAACTTTTGTGTTCCATATATATTTTACATTTCTCCTTATATAGATAGTGTCTCCACAACTTCAAGGCATGAACCACTGTTGCCAACTCCAGATCATGTGTAGGGTTATTCTTTTCATAAGGCTTTAGTTGTTTGGAAGAATATGCTAACACTTTGTCTCCCTGCATCTACACATAACCTAATCCTTGTATAGAGGCATCGTTGTAAATAGCATACTCCTCACCACTTACTAGTAAGGCTAACACTAGGGCAGATACTAGCTTTTCCTTCAAATGCTGGAAGCTTTCTCATAGTCTTCATCTCAAACATACTTTGCCCCTTTTTTTTGTCAATCTGGTTAAAGGACTTGTTGTCTTAGAGAAATCCTCCATAAATTCTATAGTATCTTACAATTCCCATAAAACTTCTAATTTCTGACACACTCTTAGGAGTTAGTCATTTTACCACTGTTCTCACTTTCTTAGGATCCACTGCAGTCCCATTTCCGTCAATACCATGTCCCAAGAAAGATACTTATTATAACCAAAACTCATACTTTGTGAACTTAGCATACAACTTCTCATTCTGTAGTTTGTTCAGAACTAACCTCAGATGTTCATGTTTTCCTTGGTTTTAGAGTACATTAAAACATCATCTATAAAGACCATTACAAACAAGTATAAATAATTTTTGAAGACTTTGTTCAAAAGATCCGTAAAGGCTAGTGCATTTGTGAAACCAAACGGCATGACCACAAACTCATAATGCCTGTATCTAGTCCCGAAGGTCATCTTCTATATTTCCTCTACTCTAACTTGTAGTTGGTGATATCCTGATCTAAGATCAATCTTTAACATTTATGCTCTTGTCAGCTGGTCAAATAGATCATTTATTCTTAGCAAAGGGTACTTATTCTTGATAGCCACTTGGTTCAGCTTTTTGTAGTTTATACATAGCTTCATGCTACCATCTTTTTTTCTTCATATATGGAATTGGAACTCCCCAAGGCAACACATTGCATCTAATGAACTTCTTCTTAAGCAGATCTTCTAACTGAACTTTGAGCTTTGCAAGTTCTAATGGAGCCATACAATATGGAGTCTTAGATATAGGCAAAGTACCTAGCACCAAATCGATACAAAACTCTACTTCTTTCTCTGGTGGTAACCCTAGTAAATCTTCCAAGAAAACATCAGGGTATTCACATACAACCAGTATTCATGCAAGGTCTGTCCTTTATTCACTGTCTATCATCATAGCTGTCATTGATAAAACTGACCTTCCTCGTAACTCATATGTAGGTAGAACTGGAGGTCTATGTACTTCAAGCTCATGTACAAACTAATCCCCATCTGGTAGACTAAACTCCACCAATTTTATAACAGTCAATCACAATATTGGTTCTTCACTAACCAATCTACTTCCAAGATCATATCAAAGTCTACCATATCTATGACTACTAAGTTTGTAGATAGATGCCTACCTTATCTCTATATCTACATCTCTAAATTTGGTATAGCATAGCTCTACTCCCCAAAGGTGTGCTTACAGAGGCATGCAGATATACATTCAACACACATACCACATATAGATACAAATGACTTAGAGATGCATGAAAAACTTACACCAGTATCAAAGAGAACGTAAGCACTATGCAGGAATATAGGGAGCGTACCTGTAATAGTGTCCACACTAGATGTATCTTTGGGTTGGAAGGCATAAACTTTAGCTGGTGTTCTTCATCCTTGACCACCTTAAGATCAACCTATCTAAACTCCCAGAACCACTAGCTTTCCAGGATCCTTGCAATTTATGCCTTGTGCTTTCGTTGCCCACACTTGAAACAAAATACTTATAAGACAACTTTCTCTGTATAGAATCTGTGGTTGTGCCCAACCTTGCCACATGAGAAGCAAGCATGTTTCGGCCATTTCAATCTTTGAGATCATAAGGTCCACAACATATGATACATTTCCTCTCTGTACCCTGAATAGCTGATCTAACCTAATGAGTGATCGGTCTCTTCCCCTTATCTTAGATAAGAACACTAGGAGTTTGTCTCTTTCCTAAATAGATCTTACCTCTTTGTGTCTCACTACCCTTCATCTTTTTCATGCCATACTCAACTATCTTTGCTTTGTTGACCACGGCTGAGTAGTTGGTCAAATATATCAGGATCACATGGTGTTGAATCTCAAGCTCTAGCCCTATGATAACCCCGCTTACTTTAGTATCTTCACTCTTTTCAAAGGATCTAGTAGGAATCTCATCAACTTGTTCAACTTAGCCTCATACTTCTCAACAGTCATTTTGCCCTGCTGTAGAGTATAGTACTCTTGTAGCATCTGTTGTTTAACAGTTTCAGGGAAAAACTCCCCATAGAAAGTCTGTTGGAACCTATCCCATTTAACCACTCCAGTCATGTGTCTCTTGGTGCTCAACCACCAATTATTTGTTCTACCAATTAACAAATAGGAAGCATATTCCACTTCTTATTCTCAAGGATATCCAGGGTAGCAAAAGTCTTATCCACCTCCTCCATCCACAACTGAGCATCTTATCGTCTCACAAGCTTTAGCTTAAACTTATACATCAAATCCACAAATTTATTTAGGCTCGGTAAATCTACATGTCTAGCACCATTACCACCATTTCCATTTTGTCTCTGAGTCTCCTATCTCGAGGCTTCAACATTGGCCTGTATCACCCGCACATCTTGATGCATGGCCTGATGCTATTGTGCAACTACGTCCAACAGAGTATTCACTGCTTCAATGAGCTAAGCAGCATCAATCAGTACCTGTTGACCTATAGGTGGGGGGCATTGGTGGTGGTAGATCTTGCGGTAACTAATTTAGGGGCGGCTAATTCAAAGGTGGTTGTCTTCCATTAACATCTTCCTCACCAGTCCTGGAGGAACCAACATCAGGTGCTCTTCTTCTAAGTAGCATTTCAACATAGACAAAAACACATAAAGCATAAGAAAAGAGATATAACAGGTTAAGGGAAAGATAAACTATAGAAGATTTCTAAACAACAATTCTAATTAGACAAACTGCCCTAACTATTTTCTACCATACTCATCATTGCTCACTATCCTACGGTGTTCATAACTAAAATCTAATAAGATTCATAACCTAAGCTCTTATACCACTTAAGCTGTAACGCCCTAATCTGAAGACATTGCAACTCTCTACGTATCCTTACTAGAGATGGATACGCTAAGATTATTTTTCTACTAATCCACAAATTTAAAAAAAATCCATATAACTTCAATATCTCACATTTTAGAGTACTTTTAAAAATCATGTAACAACTAAAAACTTCATAACAACATAGTTGAGATAAACCAAAAGCCAACTTATATCAAACGTATAGCAACATAAGGAAAGTCTCATAAAAATTCATAATTCATAATAAGAATATAAAACATCAAAAGGTCTTCAAATGTAGCTATCTCTCATCCAAAATTTCTATAAGTCAACAAGAAAGTCAGATCCACTATTGTCCTCCCCATAGTCCACATAAACATCATATCCAAACAAATTGAATACTATGGGATCATCACCTGTTTCTGAAAGATTTAAAAGAGTGAGTGCAAGGCCCAGTACGCCGAACCACAATCACATGCGCATGATCATACAACATATAAATTCACATGCATCATGATATGCAACAAACACTGGTTATTATCTATATTTAACCCGGCAAACAACATAGTTCAGAACCATATGTATCTAGTCCTAAACTCGGAGTAACTTATAACTCTATAAAAACAACCAGTATAAAATAGTAATATATACATATATTGGTGTTGGGTACTCCCCACACCCTGGATACTATATCCATACCACTCCTAAACTATCGGAAGCATCTCTATGCACCACTCTACTCAGGACAATATCATACACAGATCATCAGGTCTAATCTTAGTAGTAATGGTCTTCCTAATCTACTAAACCCAACCAAAGACAAGTAGCAAATTCAAAAATTAAGTCGAATAAAATTATGTCAATTACAGATAATAATCCTACAATTACAAACAATAAGTAAAGTAAGGCCGTACCTAAAATAACTTTAAGAACAGGAACCCTAACTTCACCAAAACACCTTATCACAACCAGATACTCATTCAAATTTATTTTCACAAAAAAAAAAAATCATAATTCCATCATCATCTAAACACCTAAACTAAAAAGAGCCACAAACCCTAGGTTTACACATGCTTTCCTCCTTGATTGTAGAACACGAAATCTTCAACTAGGACTTAGGATTTTCTCCAAGCTCCTGCAAGATTAACTCTCTAGGTCTTGATTCTTGTTTTTCCCTTTATGCAAGATTGTTAGCTTAAGAGAGGTTTATAGAGTTTCCTAAGCTTATGGGAGGTTTTGGAGAAGAAGGATAAAGGCTAAGGCTATATAGAAGATGGAAAAACCTTAAAAATTTTGAACATGTACGCTAGCATGAAGGCTGGCAGCATAGGAACATAAGCTAGTGGCCTATAATTTACACTGGTGGCTTAGAACTCAATGGACGAATCTCAGGCCATGAACGCTAGCACCAAGCCACCAATGCCGGTAGCATATAGGACCAAAGCTGACAACATAAATGCTAAAGCCAACGACCTACTTGACGGCATATAGCTACGTTTTCTTGTCTTCAATCATGAGTCTGCCATTTAATATAACATCTGAATATATATTAGGATAGACCATAGAACCCTCTTATTTTTCAATAATTGACACTTTTTCCTTCATTATAAATTATTTATTTTTGCACTTGTAATGTTTTTATCAGCATGTATTTTAGTATGTACTTGTGCATGATGCAACATTCATCAAATGTGTGTTTGATAGATAAAAAGTAGTTTCATTATGTAAACACATAAATAAAAACATGTATCATGAATGTATGATTTACAAATTATCAGTTGCTAATGATTAAAGGGCTTTAATTATGGAATGAGTTGGAGACATGTATTATTAATTTCACTATAGGATTTAAAAATAAAAAAGAATGTTATACCAATTCCAAAAGAAAACCTCAAGTTTACCTTTTAGTAATCCAAAAATTATTTAAACAAGGAATTTGATTATGTTAGCAAGGATGGTTTAACCTTAAAAATAAATAAGAAAAAATTGAGAATGTAAGATGCAAAGAAACATAGACTTTACATTAACTTGCCATAGCGATATTTTCTAATAACCTACAAAAGCATATTGAATCAATTTCATTGGCCATAGACTAGTGACTTACAATTGAGGAACACATTTTAGATTAGGAGGGGTGCAAGGTAGCCTTGAGTTGGGACCGGTGACTTAAGCTCAAACTTGGCTTATAATCAAATTTAAAGACTACATTTTTGTTTGTGTTGTGGAATATGGAAAACTTTTTCCAAGAAGTTTTAGTGTTAGTTATGATATATACTTCAAAATTGGCCAATGTTATCACAATAATTTCAAAAGATTGTGATATTCTTATTATGGAAATTAATTTCCATTTTTATCAAAAGGAATTCATTTGTATTATTTTCCATTTCCAATTAGACTTTAATGGCTATGATAAGTAGGTAATTGAATGCTCTATTAACTGTGAGCACAGATAGTATTAGTGGACAAAAGTCTAGCTCGTTGGCAAGGAGTGATTGCAAAACAAGAAGACAATAAATCTAGAGTTTGTAACTTATCCAAAAAGATCAAATTATATGTAAGTGGCAAAGTCTACTAAATAATCTAAATTAACTAAAAGAGCTTATGGATTGAGATGATAAACAATAATAACTAAGGCTGGGACTATAGCTTATGCTTTACCACAAATTTTACTCGTTAAGGGTTCAAAAATATGTGTTTAAGACGGAAAAGCTTAATTGGACATGAGCATGGAAAGAAAACTAGAGATGAGGAAATAAATACTATTTTATCTCGTAAACAAGAATGCCAATAACTTCATATTGAACATTCTAGATATATTGATCCAAAATTGATCCCCAAGACAATGCTCAAGAACTAAACGGGAAACAAAAGCTAAGCCAGAAATTTTAGCCACAAATGAAAACATAGAACTGAATCGAAATCATGGTTAGAATTGTAATCAACAATAGTATTAGAACCAGAATGACAAAATCAAAGGCTTCCTCATTCAAATCATTTTTTTCTATTGTCCCCTTTCAAGCTCAAAAAGTTAAATTTACCATTCCGACCTTACATTACACTCCACTCACTTGAATGAAATAGCTATTCATTCTCTCATCATTTGTAATGCTGCTATTGCGATGTTTAGTTGAGGAAAATGATAATTCATAATGAATTATTATTATGTAAAATAATGAATAGTAATTCATGTCCCACATACATGAATAGTTGGTTTATTTTCAATTTTTATCATAAACACCCATATCTTGAAAATACTATCTGTACAAATATTATCTCTACGTAATAAAGACAATGAGACATTATAGATATTGTACAATTACTCCAACAAGTATTTCTTTATTTTTTTATATGAACATTGTGATAGAAATGTAATAGTTACTACAACTCGATTGCATTTCTATTGAATTGGAATTCAATTTCCCACTTATAATATACAATGAAATGAATGAGACATTAGTAAAAACTTGAGCTTCTTTGTAATGGGTTGAAACATGTTGTAAGTTGATTCTATCTTCTTCAAATTTTTTTATCTAATAAAATGGCAATCTATTTTGACATGTTTCATTCAATCATGTTGCTTGGGTCTACACTCAAATTCAACTAGTTATCTCTATACACATGGGTATTTTCAAACTTCTCATGGAAATTGTAACACCCTAAACTTAGTGCATTACCAACCCACCACGTGTCACCATGAGATAGGGACTCTTTAAGGCTTTGATACCTGCTAATAGCCATAAATGCATTAGATACTTCCAAACTCACATTAAAGATTATCTCATCAATATTCTAATTGCGAATAAATACTTCAAAGTATAGTTGGCATAACTGAAAGCCAACTCAGATCTAACCTAAAGATGGGAAAGAAACTTAATCTTTGCATGAACCAACACATTTAATATAATCTCAAAATATTAACCGCCTAGTATCACAAAAGTCTACGATCATGAATTTGTTAGATAATCTGGACCTCTAATGTCATCTCTGTAGGCTACATACATGTCATAACCTGATAGATCAAACTCTGTAGGCTCCTCACTTGAGCTTAAAAGATAAAAAAGAATGAGCACAAGGCTCGATACGCCAAAACCACACCCACATCCGCGTGAACAAAGAGTATGCATATCCACATATAATATGGCAATAAATGCAACAATCGTAAATTATTATCTTTAAATTAGTCAAGCAACCAACACAGTTTAGAACCATTTGTAACTAGTCCCAAAACTTCAGTAACTCATGACTCCATAACCAACAGATATATTAATAAATATATAAATACTTATATATTTATTAGTGTTGGATACTTCCAACATCCTAGGCATTGTATCCTTACTACTCTTAGTCTACCAAAATCCTCTCTATGTGTAACTCTACTCAGGATAACAACATAAATGGATCATCAGGGCACCATCTTAGTAACACCAATACTCCCGATGCACTAAACCAACCCAAGCACTAGCGACAACAATTAAAGTTAGATATTATTTAGTCTATTTACAATTTCTAATCCTACACTCATAAGCAAAAACGAGGTATAGACGTACCTAATATAGTGTTTAGAAAAAATAATTCTTAATACCAAGAACACTACAATAGCAATGCTAATTCATTACTCTAGTAAAAATGGAAAGTACACCTAAGCGTATTGAAAGGAACAGATTATTAATTGCAATCGATCAAATTAAATTTTAACCTTATGTAAAATCTACAATTAATCCTAGGCAAGTGTACCTATCGATTATAACATAGATTAGCACCGGGGTCATTCCACCAGAACTTATAACTACTAATACTTACCTTAAATCTATTATTCATGTGGTTTAATTGGAATGATAGTAAGAAGAATTAATAATTACTTAACTAATTAACCCTAAAGCAAGGAAATTCACGCCTTCAAATATATATACCAATCACAAAACAATATCCCTGATCTTGATTCACCACTAATCTCATTCAAATTTCCTATAAGACATTCATTAATGGATTGTTAAGTTCTTGAACTGTAGGAATAACTAATTTCATAGATCTCTTTTTCAAGATGATTGAGTTCTAATCCCATATGTCTAATGGAAATATCTTTCATCATTAGATGAATATAAAGTAAAGTTCATGATTCCTTAAAAAGAAAAAATTTTTGCAATCTATGTCTAAAATCACATTCAAATTTTTCTATTCATGCTAGATCTATCTCATCAATCAATCCTTCGATTAAATCAACAAAAATCATGTAATGATCTAACCGGTGCATATGTTAAATCAAGAAACAAATATAAACATATGAATAGATTCAAGAAAATATAAACTTCCATTAACAAAGCAATCGAATATCTACATTAGGGTTAAGGTTCCTCAAGAACTAGGGTATAATGATCTATTTTTCCATATGAAGATTATTACAATGACAAAATAAGGAAAAATGGATGGAAAAAAAAACACGATTGCAACCTTTTGTAAATAAAGTCTTGTGATCTTCAATGAGCTCTTGCGTTTCTCCACTCTATAACACTTATTTTTCTCTCAAGGTTCATAGGAATAAGGATAGATATCCCAAATGATGACTTAAGGTTGGTTTTTATAAGAAAAGAAAAAT
This sequence comes from Combretum micranthum, assembly GCA_024138025.1. NCBI lineage: Eukaryota > Viridiplantae > Streptophyta > Magnoliopsida > Myrtales > Combretaceae > Combretum > Combretum micranthum. The sequence goes on along the minus strand of JAMXBD010000758.1, from coordinate 492,176 downwards.
TGTCCCCTACACGGTAGGATGTAAAATTGTGAAATAGCAAAATTCCAAGGTCTGCACGACCTTAAGCACGATCGTGCAGGGTACCCATGCACAATGTAAATTCCTTTTGATTACTTATAGCCTCTACATAAGCGTGATACACAGCTTGTGTAGTTCTTTATGTACTTGAAAATGCTTGCTGGTCACTTTTCGTCCTATACTAGTATTCTACAAAGCTTTTGTAGAATTGGCTATCCATGTTGTAAATCTTGTAATTGCCTATTTCTTCATTAAAATCTCACTTAACTCATCCAAAAGTCTTTATTAAGCTCAAAATCTTCCTTGATTCTTGAAATTGACATTTTAACCAAATAAGTGTCCTTTTCTTTAATAATTTGTATAAAATCTATATGATATAAAATGAAAACAATATGAATAATAAGGGTCTTTTCGTACTTATCAATTATCTAGATTCCTAAGTTACTAAAAGCTATTACCTTTTTAAGTCTAGATATGGCGTACTACGTAGCTTAGATGTACTTAATGTTAAGCCAGTGTTTAGATATTTAGGAAGAACATAAAAAGAGTAAAAACAAGGTTACAACATCACCCTGTAGCTCACACTCGTGATGGGAGTTGTGTAGAGATGCAACCAGATGGGTCATAATAGGGTACCCGATCCGTCCGAAACATTAGGGTTTCTAGAAGGTCAAGCTATTAATAGGAAACATCTTCTAAGTGGGGGTAATTATATATATTGGAAGTATGGAATGAAAATATTTTTAAAAGCTCAAAATAGATTAATATTAAATGTTATAGAAAATGAACCTTTAACTATAAAAGAAAAAGAAGAAAAAACTTATAATGAAGAAGATTGGAAAAGAATGAATTTAAATGAAATAGCTATGAACATATTACATTATGGGCTACATGAAAATGATTTCAATAAAATCTGTACATGCAAATTAACTAAAGAAATATGGGATGAATTAGAAAATACTTATGAAGGAACTTCAAGAGTAAAAGATATAAAAATAAGTCTTTTATGTAAATAGTTTGAAATTTTCAAAACAGTTCCTAACGAATCTATAAATGAAATGCATAACAGATTCATCAACATTATAAATCCTTTTAATGTACTTGGGAAGAATTTTATTAAGTTGGAAATAAATTCAAAATTACTCAGGTCATTACCTGAGGATTGGGAAGTAAAGAGAACAACTATTGAAGAAGCACAGAATTTGAGTGCCATGAGCAAAGATGTACTCCTTGGAGCACTTAAAACACATAAGCTCATTAAGAAGCAAGAAGAGGAATCAAACAAGAAGGCCATTGCTATAAAATCCATAAGTCATGATTTCAGTGATGATGATGATGATGATGATGTTGAGTAACTTTTCTTGATAGCCAAAAGGATCAAGAAATTCATGAAGTTTAGCAACAAGTCAAAGAGAGTAGACGACGACAGCAGCTCATCAAGATACAAAAAGAATGATGTGATAACTTGCTTTAGATGTCACAAACTAGGACACATCCAGTAATATTATCCACTACTCAAGAATGCATTCAAGGGATTCAAAAAGGAAGCTCTCACAGTTATTTGGAGAGATGATGACTCGAGTGACTCACATGAGAACCTATGTTTCATGGCACTGAATGATAAGGTAAGTTCTCCATCTTCTCTTTCTTATGATGAGCTATGTGCTATGTATAATAAAGTACGTAATAAGTTAGTGAAAGTACAGAAAAAGAACAGCATACTTAAAACACTAATGATGGATGTAGAAGAATTAGATAAATTTAGAATTGAACATGAGGAGATTAAAATAGAAAATGCCAAGTTGCATGAAGAAATAAATATTTTGAAATTAGAAAATGAAAAGATGAATAATAAGTATAAGAATTTAAAGAGCAAAAATGATGAGTTAAGGAAGATCAATGAAAAATTAACAATTGAAAATGACTTACTTGATCTTAAACTTACAACCATAAATAATAATAATGTTGCATGTGCTAATAGTAGTAATGAAATTTTAAAGGAACTAGAAGAATTAAGAAATGAAAAATTTCTATTAAAAGCTAGCCTAGATGATTTAAAAGTAACTACAGCAAGTTCACCAATGGGAAAAGGAATTTGAACACACTTATTTAGAAATTAAAGGTGTGATTCAAATAAATATGAAATTAGCTATAATAGATAAAGTAGCTGCAAGCCCCATAAAAGTTGTTTTGTAAAGGCTTCTCATGGGACATGCAACTACTGTGGCAAATCTAGTCATATTGCACACAATTATGTAATAAGAAGAACCATACATTTGAATCATAAAAGCAAGCTAGTGTAGGTTCCTAAAAGAGAAATCATTGTTATATCTACCCAAAAAGGACCCAAAGTCATATGAGTACGATCTTCAAGTGAAAACAACAAATGGTACTTGTGCAGCAGCTGCTCTAGACACATGACTAGAGACACATCTAAGTCCACATCTTTAGAGTTGAAAGATTAAGGAAATGTTACTTTCGGAGACAATCACAAGTCACTAGATCTTGGTGAAGGTAACATTCTTATAAACAAAGATTTAATCATCAAGAATGTATTGTTGGTTGATGATTTAAAATATAATTTGCTTAGTGTAAGTCAATTATGTGATAATGGTTTTTGGAGTAACATTTCTTGTCAATAAATGATCTATTGAAAGAATTGATAATAATCAAGCTTATTTTGAAGGGTATAGATAAAGAAATATTTACAAAATTAATCTAAATGATTTCAAATCATCAAATGAAACTTATCTATACTCTCAAAATGACAATAGTTAGCTATGACATAAAAAATTAGGACATGCTAACATGGATGTGATTTCAAAACTTATTTTAAAAAAATCTTGTCAAAAGTTTATCAAAAATAAATTTTTCAAAGGACAAGATTTATCAAGCATGTCGATAAGGAAAGCAAACCAAGACTTCTTTTAAGTCTAATGATGTTATTTCTACTTCTAGGCCATTAGAACTATTGCATATGGACTTATTTGGTCTTACTCAAACTCTAAGTTTGGGAGGCAAAAAATATATCATGGTTATTATTGATGACTTCACTAAATAATTATGGACTTTGTTTCTTACATCCAAAGATGAAACAAACCATATCTTTTTTAGATATTGCAAGAAAGTCCAAAATGAAAAAGGTCTTAATATTGTATTTATTCAAAGTGATCATGGGGGAAATTTTGAAAACTATGAAATAGATGATTTTTGTAGTAAATATAAAATGGAACGTACTTTTTCAGCACCTAGAACTCCATAGCAAAATGGTGTAGCCAAGAAAAAAAATAGAACTCTAATTGAAATGGCTAGAACCATATTGTGTGAAAATAATTTACCTAAATATTTTTGGGTTGAAACTCTAAACACTGTGTGTTATATATCAAACAGAGTTTTCATAAGACCAATTCTTAAGAAAACCCCTTATGAGCTTTGGAAATGAAGAAGACATAACATTTCTTACTTTCATCCATTTGGCACCAAGTGTTACATCTTAAACAATAGAAAAGAACAATTAGTTAAGTTTGATGCTAAAAGTGATGAAGTCATTTTTCTAGGTTACTCTTTAACTAGTAAAGCATATAAAGTGTTTAATGAAAGAACCTTAGTTGTAGAAGAATCTATTCATGTTGATTTTAATGATTCTTTGCCTTATTTATGTTCAAGTGATGATGTGGATGTTGTTTTTACTGATTTGGATAAGTTTTCTCTTGAAAATAATAATAAAGAAGAAAATGAACATAAAAAGAATATTGTACATAAATATGTTAAAAATGATATTCCTAAAGAGTGGAACTGTACAAGATCACACCTAAAAGATCTAATAATAGATTAACTTTCTAATAGAGTAAAAACAAGATCGTCATTAAGAAATATGAGTAATGTAGTTTTTCTATCACAAGCCGAGCCTAAAAATACAAAAGAAGCTTTAAAAGATGAGTTTTTGATATAAGCAATGCAAGAAGTATTAAACCAATTCACAAGAAATAAAGTTTAGATCTTGGTTCCTAAACCTGATAGTAAACCAGTTATTTGAACCAAATGAGTTTATAGAAACAAACTAGATGAAGCTGGAATAATAATACGAAATAAAGCTAGATTAGTTGCCAAATGATATAATGAAGAAGAAGGCATCGATTTTGATGAAACCTTTGCTTCGATTGCTGGACTAGAAGCTATTAGAATGCTTTTACATTTGTTGCTTTCAAAAATTTTACTCTTTTACAAATGGATGTCAAAACTCCTTTCTTAAATAGTTTTACAAAAGAAAAAGTATATGTAGAGGAACCACCGAGTTTTGAAAATAATGAATTCTTTGATGATGATTACAAATGAAACAAAGCTTTTTATGGTCTCAAGCAAGCTCCTAGAGCTTAGTATGAAAGATTGAGTAGCTTCCTTTTAAATAAAGGATTTTTAGGTAACTTGTCTTGAATCCACCTGCAACAATAAGCACAAACAAAAAACACAAAAATAACAAAGCTTAAACATATCATAAATAAGCTTTGCTTATTAAATGTACCTTATGAAGTATTTGTGCAATACATTTTCTCATCAAAACAATATTGTAATTCATATCACAAATGTTAATATTTTATCGAATAAAGTATTTCTAAATAACACTAATTATATCATATATTAACTTCATATTAATTGACAGTTAATTTTTTAGGTAATTATATATATATATATATATATATATTATGTTACCAAATGCTTTAAACACCATTAATTATTTATGCAGTTAGAAAATATCATAGTGAAATCATTAGTAAAATTGTTATACATTAATATATAAAGAGAGGCCCCTGTTCTCTGCCTATATAAGCATATTGTGTTTTGCCCCATAAGGACACAATGATAGAAAACACTATAAGCCAAGAGAATAGTAAAAACTTTCCTATAAGCACTCTAATTTAATTTAGTATTACTACTTTTTTTATTAATTTGAAGATTGTTCAAATAGATTCAACGTGAGATATGTATCAATCTCTTATTTTATGATATAAATATGCATTGAGCTGTGGTTTTGGTTTTTTTATTGGTTTTATTCTGTTTCTATTTATTTAGAGTCAACCATGCAAACCAACACTGAGTTTTTCTTATTTTCACAAAACACAGGTCGCTTAGTATAGAAAATTACAGCTAGCAAAAGCGGAAAAATACAAACACCCAAAGCATGTACATGGTCTAAAAGCTAAGCATCCACATCCCAAAATTCCTTGCTGAGCATTCGCATTCCAAAACTCCTTGATGAGGTCTTAAGATCCCTTTGTTTGTCACATAATACCTTACTTTTACATAAAAATAACAAAAGATTTAGTTTTTAGGGCCTTTGCCAAAAACCCAAAAGAGTCGAAAAGAAATCCTTCACATCTGTTTGAAGTCCTTTTGAAATCGTTTGCCCAAAAACCCATATCAAGGACCCCAATATCTAAGACCTTTGCTTAGAAAAAGCCAGAACCCACTACCGGCAACAGCTGCCAGCCAGCCCAGCCACTGCCGCAGGCACCTCCACTTCCTATTCGTCGTACCTCTCTCTCTCTCTCATACTCACGCACATTTTGCAAAACAAGAGTGAAAAAAATAATAGAGGTAAAATGAGACATGAGACTAGATCCTGCTAAATTAAATCCCCTGCATTGCCTCGCTACTTCCAAAGGGCACAAGAGGAAAAAGATTTGTCTGCCAGATGCGAAAATTATCGCATCTACACCGTTTTACAATAGTCATTGAAGAATCACAGTAAATATAAAATCAACTAATGTAACTTTTAATGTTTAACGATAGGTCAGTCTACATAGTTCGATCCAGTAACAAAGCAAAATTACATCCTATCACCATACAGCAAGCAATAACCACAATGTAAACACTTCTTGCTATCCAAAGAGATAAATACAACATTAACTCGAGTGGTATAACTCAAATAGACCTTTCCAGGAATGGGAGAAATCCAGACCTATAATTAATAATAGCAACCACGACCGATGAAAAACGCCATCACAATCAATAAGCGTACAGCAATATCGGGGTGATGCAAGACATGATGCAAGACAATGTGTCATCATGGCACATTTATAACCTGAATGGATTGCAACATGTCTGATACAGCAATAACAAGGTCACCAGATTTGACCATTCCTCTAGCCTTAAGCAGTGAGAAAGTTCTGTTGAGGTTGCTTTCCATGTCATCAGAGAAGCTCAAACGGAAGGGTATCAGACCCCATTGGAGGTTCAGACGCCTACGCAGAGATGTAGTGGTTGTGAAAGCAAAGATTGGGCAGTCAGGTCGGCAGCGGGATAAGAGTGATGCCATATGACCAGAATTTGTGTAGACAAAAAGTGCATCAACCCCCAAATTGCTAGCTGCAAGATGAAGTGAAACATCAGCTATTGGTAATGCAGTTTCCAACAGGCAAATCCCATGATCAAGTAAAATAGGAGAATATATGCAAATATGGGCAGCTATTGACTAATATAATTATATAGACCGTGGTTACACAAGATCCCCCTGCATGTAAGTATCCATAATTAGCTTTGTTCTGATATAATGATAACCATGTTATGTGCTTATACATGATGGTGAATATACGCAGTCATAGCAAGCTCTGATCCAACATAATTACAGCCACGGCTTATAGAAGAATATATAGGATAAACAGCAATTAATTATAAAAAATTCTCATAGCACCATCTCCAATAAATGCAACCTTTTTACCTAATTTCTATGCCCTCAATGGATGGCAAAGGCTAAGCAAGTGTTTGTTTTAAGAAAAATATTTTCAACTTTAGTCCATGTAAAAATAACATACTCACCCATCTTGGCAGCAGAATTACATATTTCCTCTGAAATACTGTCTGAAAATGACAATCCTACAGGACTGAGTTGCATAGATTCATGACACTTTTCTTCTCTCCACCACTTCTCAATTCTAAGACTGACACTCCTCAAGACTGTCAATGCCTTCTCTGGATATTGTCCCATGGCTGACTCACCAGAGAGCATTAGAGCATCAGCTCTCTGCCTAACTGCTTCAGAAACATCAGCAACTTCAGCTCTTGTTGGTGTCGGATACTCGATCATGGATTCAAGTAATTGAGAGGCAACTATCACTGGCTTATTTAACTGCCTGCACACCTGAACAATTCTTCGCTGAGCTGATGGGACCTGTTCTAATGGTATCTGAGCACCAAGATCACCTCTTGCAACCATAGCTCCGTCAGATGCCTGAATAATCTCTTCCAAGTTCTTCAATGAGTCGATACTCTCTATTTTTGCTATTACAGCAATATCCCTACATCAAAATTTATCACACATTATATGAGGAATGACAACAGATGTCCCTTGGCAATATACACAATATGACAATTCACAAGAAAAAGCAACAAAACATGATCTTACAAGTCACGAGCACGGGCAGCAATGTAACTTTTTAGATGCTTAATAACTTCAGCAGACTTCACAAATGAGATTGCAATAAAATCGACACCCTCAGCAATCCCAAAATCAATGTCCAGCCAGTCCTGAAAAAATAATGACACTAAAGTGTAAGAGAACCATCTACAGATGATACAAAGTGATCATGAAATTTTGATAAAACAAAATTCTTTAAGTTCAAAGATTTGGCAGCCCATCATAAACATGCTTCAATGCAACTTTTTGGATTGTCTTATTTTTTGTCTAGTATTTTATCTGCCTGTTTTGTGTGTGAGCTACACATGATAGATTTAAAAACTATTTAATTTGTACCTGATCCTTTTTTTGTTTCAAACATGGAGTTTGGATAGGTAGTCTCTTTCATATGCCCGCGCATGTGTATACATATATATAACTTATCATATAATTATGGTATAGATTTTGGTTGGACGGTGGAAGTTTGCAAAAAGAAAATCCAGGGGCAAAAGTTGTTTGGTTTCTTAGGGCTATCCAAAGGCATGCCTGTGTAATGAATGACATTCATTGTTGCTCATAAAATATGAATAATCTTGTTCAGAGGGGAGCTAGCAAATGTCACTTGCTGCTACTTGGCTCAGTCATCGGCCATGGCCACTAGATTTACAACCAATTGTTCTCTTCCAACATCCTGTTGTCACCCAGAGTTAGAGAGGAGGTAAAAAAAGAGTGCTAACCATGTAGTTCCTATAGCTTGTACATAGTTTTAAATAAGTGATCAGTTGAGAAAATTTTTAATCAAGCAGACTATGTCTTAAAAAAAAATTGTTTTTGTGGGAGCTGTCTTCGTGATATGGACAAAAAGTAGCAGAAGAAGAGTGGGGCAGCAACCATGTAGTGTTGGAAGTATTAGTATTCTAAAAGCTCATGGTTGTAGTAGCCAATCAGGCAGTGCATTAAATAAAACTGACCAATGGATACAAAAATCAGAGGATGCTATTCAACACAATAGAAGGCTCATAGAGGCCACTTCAGATCAATCTTTGATTGCCAATGGCAATGACTAAGTGAGGCTGTCAATAGCCATTGTGGACATAGGCTGGCACCTACCAATTTGTGCCAAAATCATGATAGTACTATTGAAAAGTCCATATTGCACAAAGGCTCAGACAAACCAAAATAGATGTTTTAAAGTTGCTCTCTAAATCAAAAGGAAATCTCATGCTATTCCCTTTGCCATTTTATAGCAAAATTGCCTGGAAGAGCTTGAAGCATATGAAACCATGATGGACACCCTTGGACAAATTAGCTAGCATCAGAACATGCCCTTAAAACGATATATGCATTTTCAAACCTTGGAAGAAATGGTAGGAAGCATTGCATTGCGTTCTCGGACAAGACTGCCATTTCTCCAGAAAGTTAAATTAGCTCTTGGAAGCAACAGTCCAGGGTCAGTACACCTGCACTTAACATCAGGACCAATTATCTCTATCACTTCAAACCGCACCATGCCACCATCCACGAGGAGATCATCTCCCTCTTTCACATCTGTCACGTGCATAGTTTGTAGTAAACACAAAATTACACAGATCTCCATTCAAATTGTTACAAAAGTCAAATATTATATAAGAACCTTTCTCAGACAATTTACCTTCAGCAAAACCATCATAGTTCACATTTATGGTCCGTTCTGGGAGGCCAGAATCAAAAGCTCTGACACTAAAAGTCCATATCTCACCATCCTGCAAGGAAAGCTCAGCTTGTTAACAACAACTCCCATTAGTAGAACAAGTGGCACCATACTAAATGCCAGATGCCCACCATCCTGCTTATACAACATGCTGAGGTGATTTATGTAATGATTATAACAGAACTGGCCTATTTAGGTTGGAAAAAAAAGAAATAAGTAGATAAAGTTACCATTCTGGTACAATATATTTTATCCAGGCCATGTTTTCCTTTAGTTGGAAGGAAAAAAACTTCTACAGTAAAGTTCCAGGGAGATGGAAAAGGTGTCACAACAAGAGATGAGTAGGGTAGATGTGACACGTAGATCCATCCAGTATGAAGTTTTCTCACTAGACTCCAGAAATCAAGCATTTACCTATGGACTGGCAAAGCCAACCTAATTTATGAAGATAGAACTCTTGGCATATTTATGATTCTGCACAAGTCTTTTTCTTTTTTGTTTATTTAAATAGACAAAAAGAGTTTGTTTCGAACTGAAATCTATCAATTTTCTTCCTTGTAGTATGTATTATTTAATTTCTTTCCATGTATATCAATGCATTCAATTCCATTTGAGCTACATCAGATATGCACTAAACCCAGCAATTTCAATCTTTCTACCGAATAAAAGAAACTTCTTTGTTCCTTCCGTTGATGAACCTAGTGTCACGTTTGGTATACGGGAATCGTCCGGAATAGAATGGATTGGAATCGAAAGAATAGAATGGAATGAAATCAACAAGGGAATGATAAATCCATTCCTTTGTTTGGATACGGATACGGAATGAAATGGATATGAATTAGTTTACATTAGAATTTACCAAAAATACCCGCTACAAAAAATAAGATAATAAATTTATATAGGATAAAAATGTAATTTAAGTACAAATGCTTAATGGAAGGGGGAATGGAATCACGATTCCGACTTCTCAAAGAAGGAATCGAATTCCACCTTAAAGCAGAATTGTTGATTCCAGGGAATCGCGATTCCGTCTTCTCATGACGCTTCCAAACGTAGGAAAGGGAATGAAAGCTGGAATCCCGATTCCATTCCCGGATACCAAACATGTCCTAAACCACACGTTAGTAACCAGTAGGCAATAGCATGAAAAAGTGCCACAACTTTGCTCCAACAGAAGGAACAGCCTCATAATCGGTGCCAGTGTCAGTGAATGTATTAGAGACTTGGAACTTGCCAGTTGAACCTATTTCTAATAATCGGTCTGACACAGCTATGCTCTGTATCTATAGTTACAATGGCTTTTGCATAGAGATCTACATAATTATGCCAACATATTATCCACCAATGATTTGAAAAAAGGAATTCGTACAGATGATTACATAAAGTTGATTACAGTGAGTGGGCACATAATATATGAATCCTGCTCAATAGACGAGCTACTTCCAACCATTTCAGTGATATGGCTCATAGTTATATAGCATAAATCCTGGAAAAAAGTTCTCATATTCCCACAATACAACATGAAATTGTCATCATTTATTTCCTACTCAGTTGTAGACCGAACATGAAAAAGCACAAACGCCATCATGCGTCTTCCAATGTATCAATTTAAGATACTCACTTCACATTTCTTTCCTTTTACAATAATAACATGCATTTGATCCAAAGTTGAAGGCAAAACACATCTCAACGACAGATAATGGCACTAGCTACTAAGGAGTTCAAGGCTTTTCATCAAATTATAAAACTTTTAGCCCCCCGCATATCGATTAAACTCCATAGTTAGGAAAACTTGGAACTTCAACTTGACTTTTTGTTCGAAATTCACTGCAATCCTGTGAATTAAGCAAAGACAAGTGCATTTGTGGAAAAACTGCATCAAACCCATACATGAACATATGAAAATCTCACCACACTATGATTCTAAATGTTGACAAGAAAATTGAGATGGCTCTAAATAGCATTTGGATATCAGATTTATGAACTTAATTATCATGATTAAGACATTTATTACCCAAAGCGCCACCAATCCAATCCAACCCAACTCAATCATATACCACATTTTCACAAAACCCAATTTGTTAAAAGATCTCCAGACTCTGTTTCAACTAAACAAACAAATTTACCTCAGCTTTAGCAGAAGAAGCACCACCAAGATCCCCCATATGAATCTCACTCCCTTCAGTATCCATCATAATAGCCACAGCATACCCTTTCTCCTCGTTAAGTCTCCGAACGCGTTCGATAACACGGCGGTGCCATTCCCTCGTCCCATGGCACATATTAAGCCTCGCCATATTCATTCCTCCAACCGCAAGCGCCTCAAGCTGCTCCGAACCGCAAGTAGACGGTCCAATAGTGCACACGAGCTTCGTCCTCCTGGTGCTGCGGAACCCATTCTCCTTCAATTCGGCTTCGGTGACCGCATCGACCTCGATGGTGGAACTGGGATCGGAAGGGATGATTATTGGGGTGGTGGTGGGACCGTTCTCGGAGACGGCGGAATGGGTGGTGTTGGCGTCGGAAGAGGAGAGAGAGGATCTGATAGAGAGACGGGGGAAGCGGACGGAGACGGAGGAGATAGAGTGGAGTTTGGGGTTGGGATTGGGGATGGAGAGGGTTGGGTAGTGGGTTGTGAAGAGCTGGAGGGATTGAGACATGGTGGCTTCTGGTGGTGGTTGCTGTGTGACGGTGTGGTGGTGGTGGTGATGGCGGGTCTTTGTCTCTGTCCTTGCGTCTGTTTTCTCTCTCTCTTTCTCGCTCTCTCTAGATGGGGAGATTTAATGAGTGTTAAGAGAGTCGGAAAGTGGCGGATATAACAAAGAAGTGGAAGTGTCGAAACTTTGGGAGTGTCGTCCCTATTCCTGAACCCACTCCTCCCAGGTTGTCTTGTCTCATCTCATGTTGGACAAAACATATACAGAAGGTTTCTTTTATACATGTGAATTCGAAATTACTTTTCTTCTTGTAAGCCATGTTTACAGTTTTTTTTTTTAATTTACACAAATTTAAATTATAAAAAAAAATTATCAAATTATCATCTTTATATCTATGTTGAAGAAAATTCTATATATGTGTCATGTATTAAACATAATATACAATAATAATGTCATGCAAAACTTATAAAAATTATTGTATCGCACATCAAACGTGCAATATAGGTTTGTATATACATCGCACATCGGATGTACAATACATAAAGAAAACTTATGTCGCACATCCAATGTTGGATATAACGATAATATTTTTGAATTTTTTTTTTAATTTGGTTTTATGTAATTTAAAAAAATGTTAATAATATCAGCTTCCTTTTTCCTTTTTTAATCATCTTTGCAATAATTCCTTTTCTTTTTTCTTTTTTCCTTTTTTGAATCGATGAAATTAAAGATGAGGATTTAATTTGGATTGCTCAAGGATATTGATGGAATCTTCCATTAAAGAAAAGTTTGATTAGACTTTATTAGTCATCCAATCCAGTTCAATTTAGCAATTACTGAAGTTTCATCCATCCAAATTATTTTATATCAGTTGTTCTATTTATCTTACATTAGTAAAAAGTATATTTGTTTATATAATTTTAAAATTTTAATTCCTTTCATATTTCTTTTAACGTGACATTATACAGTTGATTTTCATTTATGATTTTAATACTCCGGTAATAGATACAATATATATTAGTATGCAAAACATTAATTTTTCAGTAAGCATCTATTTTGACAAATTTTTCGACATGCATAATCCACGTAAATGGAGCCCATTTTACAACGTTCATGAAAAAATATTAAGATCTCCTTCGTAACAGAACCTGCATGGTTCAGTTGACACAGAAAAAATAAGGACATGATCCTTGAATCTTTGTTGCTGAAAAAGGGGCGGCAACTAACATCGATAGAGTGCAGATAGCTAGTATTACGAATTACGAGGTTTTTGTCTGTACCATACCGCATCAGAGAAACCGACGTTGCCCGTTGCGTCATAAAGATATTTGGAGTGGTCAATTTTCTCTTTATAGTCGTCGGTTGGCACATTGGTTCGCGAGTGATGATGGCGAGCATACGCCTCTGGATTCCAAACGGACCGAAGTAGATACCACACCAGAAACAACATGGTGTTCAACTCTTCCACGTTCCTTGGATAAGCCTAAGACTGGGCTCCGAATTGAACCAATGTAAAAATTATTGGGTTTTTGGCATATGGAACAGAGAGGAATTGAATTCTAATTTAATAAGAATATTATATAGTTGTAGTGGTTATTATAATATTCACTTTATATAAAAATTAAAATAAATAATTATTAAATTAAAAGGTGATTTTTAATACCAGGTAAAATGCATGTGTATCCTTCATAATAGGACTGTAAACAAGTTGAGTTGAGTTGAGTCGATGCAGTACCATCCTCGAACTCTACTCAAATAAAATTTCGAACTTGAACTCGATCTCAATCTAATTTGATTTTGAAGATCAACCTCGACTCGATTTAATACTCGATAAGCTCAAACTTGACTTGATTAAGCTCGATTATTCTTTTAAATATTGATCTAACTATAAAGAATATGTAATACATGATAAGCTTAAACTCGACTTGCATCAATTTAATACTCGTTTAAACTCAATTAAGCATGTGAGCTCATCAAGCCAAATATTTTAAAACTCGAGTTTGATAATTACTCGAGCTCAACTCAATTGTAAGCAAGTTAAAGTCGAGTTTTCATCGACTTAAACTCGATTAACTCGCAAGCTGTTTCGACTCATTTACAGACCTACTTCATACGCAAAAAAAAAAATACCAATATACAAATTAGATGAAAATAATTACCACTTGCCCTTTTGCAAAATCACGTTTAGGAATCGGGATATTGAAATTTATATACGAATCACATGAAGAAATCCTGATTCCATATTTAAGTACTGTCACAATATTGTGATTATTAATCCCAATATTGCTTTGTATTGCTAAACATGTAACGCGGCTTATAGCCGCGGTATGCATGCTTATATCGCGTCTTAGATAAGCAATATACGTATGGTCGATATTAATTCGCATATTCGATGTCAAAACTGTGATTTTGATATGGTAAATTAGTAATTATTTTATTTTGACTTTAAAAAGAAATTAATTTCAACCGGTGTCCTAAATAAGAAATTATTTCCTTTAATGGCCCTTATTTTTATTACAAATAAAGAATAATTATATATATGATTTTTCCAAAACATGAGTATGTATGACAAAGTTAGAAAAATAAACCATTAAATGATTGTCATGAGTATGAGACATGAATTTTTTACATCATTTTATATAATATCAACTTATCATGAATTGTAATTCCACTCAATTATATTTCATTTAATTGTTAATCATTTTATTCATCAGCTTGAGAATTTGTTTAACAATTAAAAAAAATATAGTATCATTTGATAAGAAATTCATTTAACTTGGTAGTCACATAAAATAATTGATAACTCATAAATATTGATAAAATTATGTAAACAGTATTATAAAGGTTATACATCATCTTTACTATTTATTAAATACATTACTATTTATTTATTACTTGTCCAAATATTTATATCAGACTTCATAAAACTTGTTTCTATTTTATTCAATTCTTGAAATAACTAAAATGGTACAAAAGTGCATTTTCCAAAAGCCATAAAATAAGAGGAAAAAAAATCTGTCACATCGCAAACTCTACTTGCTGGCTTTTATAGCATGCATATACCAAGAACAAAGTGATATAGCAGTTGGCTGTCAAAACTGTTAATTTGTGTAGGTAGGCTGGTCATTGATATTGACATTGCGTCCTAACATGAGTCAGGATATACAAAATTAAGATGTCAACATTACTGTAATATGGGACAAAACTATTGGCCACTACTTAGTAGTGTAACAGCATCTGATTCAAGCTTTTATTACTGAGGGATCAAATTCGATTTTTTGAGTTATTCTATTATAATGATTTTATATGGTCATATTATGATAGTCGATGTAGCAAATATATATATATATATATATATATTGACAACAGCAAAAGAATCATCAATAATTAATATAAGAAGAAAATTTAACATCATGTATAACACATAAAGATATTAGAATTTTAACGTGTATTGTATGATCTCTTCTCGTGTTAAGTAAAAGTTAACAGAGAATGTATGGAAAATCAAGAGACATCAAATCAATGTGCCATCAATGATGAAAATCTCAAACTTAAATCTATATAGAACACTCTTCTTGTAATCTAGTTGCCATATTTCATGTCTATGCAATGAGATGTAAATTTCCTCATCTAATGACAAATATATATATATATATATATATATAACATTAAAAAGTCCAATTATCTTTAATATTATCAATTAAGTGGATAAATGTAATGGCTTTTGGGGGTAATTTTAATACATATATTTGATAATTACCATAATACATGTGTGTGTACATTGACCAATCATTCGATACTTGCAATGAGTTTATAAACTCATTAAGTGTATTTTATTTGAAATGATTGATTTGATAGGTTATATAGTCTAATTTTAGCATCTTGTTGAAGAGATCTTTTATAATTCATATTAGTTATACAACATTAAAATAAATAATTGGTATATTAATTATTTTAATTATGTGATCATGATTGAAAATGAATTCAAGCACATCAAATCAAATAAGATTAACTTATGTTTCATAACAGAGAACCAAACACTAAAAATTTTTTTTTCTAATTTCTATTTTCAATGACTTCCATAGAGAGGGAATTGAACCCATGCTAATTTTATTGGCTAGCTAGTCTTTATACTGTTTGACAAGAAGAGCTTTAGTAAAAAGTTATTGTTACCCAATTTCAAGTTCAAGTATTTATAACTAATGATTGTTTGTCAATTTTGTAAGCAATCTAAGAGGTCTAAATGAGGCTTCAAGGTTGCTACATAAAGAGGATGCATAAACACATTACTTAACCTTTCTTCATGAAATGCTGTCAAACTTTCTACATCATCAAGATATATAATCTCACACTACGTCTTCTTGCTAGCATTACTCTTCTTGTCCTCTCCCTCACTCTCAAACACTCTTTTCTAAGACCATGACCCTCTTAGTAGAACACTTGAATGTTATATGTCCATGATACAAATACTAATAACACTTAATGTCTCTATTCTTCTTTTGTTTGTGTTTGCTCATGTTCTTTCACCTCTTGTACTTTCCCTTTATTACTATCTAGTTTCACTCTTTTATCAACATTAATTTCCCTTGCATCATCACATTTGTAGTGATAAGAAAATGATTTCCAAACACGCTTCTTTTGATGTCTTTCCTCCCATTTGCCAATTTGATTACATCCTCCAAAGTCTTATAGTGTTGTTACTGAACAACACTTGCTATGTCAAATGCTAGCCTATTAATAAACCTAGCAATGGCTTCCCCCGAAGATTTCTTAAGTTCACACCTAGTTGACAATGTCTCAAATTCTTTCATTCCTTCCACACTCATTTTTCCCCCGCCCTTAAGGAGTGCAATTTGATAAGCATCTCATGTTGCAACAGTCTTTCATAAGTTTACAACTCATCAATGCCTATAACAGCACCTTCTCTTCATCAATCCTACTATCTCTCTTTTTGTAATTCTTCAAGCCACTACAAGCTTGCATATTTTGTAAAAACCAAGGGACGCTAATTTTTTTCTTATTGGCCAGCATATCAATAAGGCACCTTCTCAACAGTTGCCACACAGATTAAAAATTCCTTGGACTTGCTGTTTCACTTGAATAATAGAACATTTTAACTTAATATTATCAATTCTTTTGCTGCTCCCATCACATCCACATCTTCTCCTGCTTCTTTCACTGTCAATACTGGATTCACCACTTGTGGATCCATGATTTTCATAAGTATTCTCAATATTTCATGAATCCGATTAAACTATTGTCTCATCCCACTATTATATTATTATTATTATTATTATTATTATTATTATTACCTCTATCGTTTTTGCCAAACTAATATGAATCTGGCTTGTCTACTGTTATGTACTCTAGTATTTTACATTTTCCAATTCTTCACAAAATTTAACAACAACAACACGGATACCAACAACAACCCACTAGATTCCACAAATAATAATTACCTCCAAATCTCAAAAATCGAAAAAGAGAATTAAAACTTACCATATGGCACATCGCTTAAACGATCTGGAATGCGTGCTCAAATGGAATCATCCAATTAATTGGATTTACAATCTTTTTATTTTTTAGTTTAATGCAACAAAAATAATATAGAGATGTTAATTAATATTCAATCGAGGTTCAGATATTGAAAACACAGTAGTTTGTGAATGAAATACTAAACAATAGGTTCCTTACTTCGATGATTTACAAAGCTAAGGGACAATCCACACTATTTGCATTTCAATTTTTAACACGCATACAAATTAAAAATTCAGAAATTAAAGACTTAATATCTAAATAAAGTTGGGTAGTAAAATAAATGTAATATTTGATAGTTGAACATTACTTATTATTATAATCAACTATATTTTTAGAATTTAAAAGTATCAATTTATTACCTTAAATATTTTTTAGGTTATTTATAATAGCAGAGAATGGTAGTTGATTGTAAAAATTAGAAAAGTTCAAATGTCTAATTACAATAAATATGCACATATAGTTAATTGCAAAAGTGGAAAAGATTTAAGGAAAAATATTGACACTTTTAAATTTTAGATAGTTAATTGCAAAAATGATATAAAATTTACTAAATATGATATGTTAGCCCAAATAAAGTTCTAAACAAACACATATAATTTATTATTATTTTTTTTTTTTTTGCCATTAAAAAGGGAGAGAAAGATTCGAACCTGGAACCTCTCACTTGAGAAACCAACAAGATGTCACTAGGCTACAATGCTACTACAATGCCATTGACAAACACATATAATTTATTTTTTTAATTCTACATTTTTTTTATTTATTTTTAATACCATTCAATTGTATGAATTCATCGTTATTTCACTAATTATCTTTGGTTTTTCCATGTGCAATTACATTATGCGGTTATGTCATGTTTCAAATTTTACCATCACAATATATTTATAGCATCTTTAGTTTACAAAATGAAATAAGGTGAAAATAGAATTTTGTTTTTAGAATTGACCCAAAAGATATAACAAATAACTATTTCTTATGATTTTTAAAGTATCATGGATGGATATGAATATATATAGTAAAAAGATTAGACAATAGCAATACGTTTAATATGCAAAAAAATTTATAATAATTTGTTATAATTTCATAAGATAGTTATTTTATTAGTTAAATTGGTGATAAATTAAATCTAAACTTGGGGTTTCTCAAATCCGGCATAACTGATTAGATCACTTTTATGACCTTGCAGCTGGCTTGTAGGTCTTGCTTGATTGCGCATGACATAACCATGCAAATGAATGAGATGTTTAGTTCGCTTAGCCATAAATTGTCTACTCGGTTTGGCATCACTCAACTCAAATAACATCATTCCACTCCTTCTTCTCTCAGGAAGGGGCTTTGTGGCCATAAAGGTAGTTTCCACATACCCTATGACTCCACAAACTAGCTACCATCAATTACCGACACTCTATTGTCCTCTCAAAATGTCATTCTAACAAAAAGGTAATAATTAGGGGTAAAACATATATTTACTATTCTGGAAAAAAAATTACATAAATAAAAATAAGACAAAAATAATTACGTAAATAGCATTACTATATCGCATCTTGAGTATGAGATAACAAATTGATATATGTATCGCATAACTAAGATGTGATACATCGACCTAGGCTAATTTGTGTATCGCATAATCAAGACGCAATATAACGACCTAGCTAATGTCTGTATCGCATCTTAGATAAGCAATACATGTGTGTATCACCTATGCAAAATGCGATATGCGTGTGTGTGCCACATGATTGATATGCATGTGTGTATCGCATATAATATGCGAACAATAATTATTTACATGAGTATCACATATTCAACATAAGATACTAACAAAATTCAATATCTCATTTTGGACATGCAATACAGTGACACTATCTAAGTGATTATTTTTGTCTAATTTGTATTTATATTGTTGCACGAGCCAAGCCTGGTAGATAGAGATTGCTCTTGTAAACATCAAAAGATAGGTCAGAGGGACGACGGGGGTTGCCTGGCACGGTCACTCCAATGTTCAAGTCAGTATGTGGGTAAAGATAATGGTGGTGCAAATAGAATGTAAGATATATAATTTTTTTACCTGTACTCTATGTTATTGTTCCTATTCACTACTGTTCCTCTTGTCCCCTTGCTCAAAAGACAGGGGGGATTTATAGAGTTTTAGCATCATACCAGGATACATAGTACAAGGCTTTGTACTAAGTACGGAAGCGTATCCAGATTAAAAGGGCTTGGCATCTTGGAGCGCGGCTGAGCTATTGACGTCCCCCCAGCCACGAGATGTGATTAGGTCGTGAGATGAAGAGAAGAAGTCGGGCTAGGTCGAAGGCGAGCTGATCGACCAGTGACCTAATGAGCTTAAAGAGATGTATGAGGCATGGGCTCGAGGTTAAGTCCCACGCCAGCTCATATGGCTAGAGTGTTATGCTCTTCGAGATGAACTGGGTTCTTTCTTCCATGGGCTACTGATGGCGAAAGTTATTGGACTCTAAAGACCGAGTGAGCCTAGGACTATATTTTACCTTCAACAGATATAATTTTTATTAAGTGAGTTGACAATCATGTAATTTCCTCTAATAATGAGCAAGCACTCAAATAATTTTATCTATTCAACATCTCCATCACAATACACACTTAATCGTTATAATGGCAACACTGGACAATCTTGGTATCCAATAACTCGTTGTTGTGCTGCAGGCCCATTAGTCAAGAGATCCAAATTCATTCTTTGCCGGTAAACTAAAACACCAACATAAACACATGATAAATTAATAGATATATATATTATACTCTTATAATATTAATTGTACCTACTTAATTTTGTGCATGCCCATTTGCTTTTTTTTTTTTTACCAAGACAAGTAGGGGAAAAGGGAGAAGGTGAAGACCACAGTAAAACCCTTTCGCGGGGTTATACTGAAAACCTTCATCCTTCCTTACATATACAGGGACAAACAACTTCATCTAGCCAATGTGGGACTTAGAAACCCCACGAAGGGGCCACCAAGCCCGACTAACCTAGACAACTAGACACCTAGACACCTAGACAGCATGCTCATTTGCTTATAAGTAAAAGTTTGTCTCCCAATGTCAAAATCAAAATTAACCATTGGATGTCTTGTTTCCTCCAGCGTAGCATGCCAACATGCTCCCTCTCCACGTCATCTTCACCTTGTTTTCTTAACAAAAAAAGAAAATTTGTATTCTCACATAGCTAAATCATCGATTACCGTCAAATCAATCTAAAATTAATACCAAAATCAAATAAATGGTGTAATCATAACCCACTCTTTCTATTTTTTTTTTTTTTTCTCTGGCAATCAAAATGTGCCCATCTTATCTTCTAATTTTTTCTTTTGGCTTCAAATTTTGGTTTTTATGCTATAATTTCTTTTATTGGTAAAGTTGATGTTTATGCAAAAAACTTGTGTGATTTAGCTGAAACCATATCTCAATTAGTTTTTATCTAGGATGATATTATTAATAATACATAAACTTTGACAAAATATGCAATTAGATATTTAAACTTTGAAATTGATAAACTTAGTATCTAAACTTTGAAATCGTTCAATATAGTACTTAAAAGAACTTCATGGGATACTATTGACATGCGTGTGAAATTTTTTCAAGTACTTAAATGAATATTTTGTTAAAATTCATATATGACATTAACCCTTTCTATCTTAACTATTTTAGTCTTTGGGTCATTCTATTTTTTATATATTTCATCTAGCTTTTATTCAAAATCATTAAAACTCGTATATTGACCCCTCTTATATTGCTCAGATTGAAAATACTAGCTTTTTTATTTAATCTTCTCTTCACAAAATTAATTAGATTGATAGAAAATAATTTATTCCATTCGGTAAATTATAGTAGCATCAACTTTGTTCATGTCTATTTGCTTGCATAAAAAATGAGTCTCCAAATTTGGAATCCATATTTTGATTATAAAGATAGATGAAAAAAAAAAGAAAAGAAAAGAAAATCGAGGGTTCAAGTTGTAATGAATGTGAGCCGCTCAGTGAGGACGGATCGGTTACAAAAAGCACTAGAGAATTTTCCTTGAAAAAATAATGAAAACTTTCTATATTCCCACACTCATAAACTGCCCAATATCATCAAATCAATCTAAATAGACATTCCAAAATCTTAAGACTTGCTTAATCAAAACGTCCTTCTTTCTTAGCTGTTTTCTATATGGATCAAAACACGTCTATCTCGTCTTGTAGGTTTATTTCTTCACTTCAAGCTCTAGTTTTTATGCTACATTTTCTTTTATTGCTAGAGTTGATATCTTTTCAAGTTTATGCTATATCTTCACTCATTTTGTATTATTCAAAGACTAAAATACGTGCTTTCTTATTTAATCTTTATTTCACAAAGTTATACATATTGAGCTACCAATTAATTATTACTTGATGCTATTTTAGTAGTTAAATCTAAAAATGGGTGTGTTCCATCAAACTTTTGGTTCGAGTTTCTTGAAAAAATAAAAAAATAAAAAGAAGAACAAGCATAAGATTGTTGTTATTGGATTTGATGATGCTGGGAAGACTATTGATTTTGTGAGGTTGCATTTAGGAGAAGTTGTTACTTTGTACACAATGGTTGGAAGTAAACTAGAAGATTTAATTAAAAAAAAACATTAAATTCATCACTAGAACTATATATATTATGAATACCTCTACTACAGCTTCTCTTGTCTCCCACATCCATCCTTTCCATAAATGTGACTCCTCTTGACTTCCACATTGTTAGGACTACTCTTAATGATATAGCCCAATGCACTATACTGTTTATATCTTAGGTATAAAAACCCCTCTAATTATTTTTAATCCCTTTTGCCTCTCTCGTAATCAGGTAAGCTCTTTTGACTCTTCTCATTCTCTACTAAATAAGAGATAGGGTTTCGTTCTACTAATTTGTGTATTTTTCTGCAATGTAATGAATGGAATAGAAGGTATCAAGAATGGATTGGCTTTAAGCTAGTTGCAGCTCCTTCAATCAGGAAGATCCATTTTCTCCATAAAAGGCTCATAATGATATGTTTTCCTTTTTTTTTTTATTTATACTTGCCGTTGATTGTTTGATACAACTGTTTAATAGTTACAAATCTATTATCTATAACTATTCTTTGACTTAGTTCCTATTATAAACTATTGTAACTCTCGGTTATATTACGTAATCTTCTACCAACTAAGTTGTTGCCAGTTCTAATTTATAACAATTTCTCTCTCTCTCTCTCTTGGAAACAATATTATCTTCAAGGTTGAAATCTTTAACATCCTCCTAAGTTATGTTTGCTGGTATAATTCCTGTCCCTATACTAAGATTTGATGTCCACGAACTACCCATATGATGCTGATGAAATTGAATCCTTTTAGTGTGTGTTTGATGTATTTAGGATATGGCAATGATGTCCTAGAACTAATTTTGAAACAGCTGAGCTAAAAAAAAAAAAAAAAAGAATGTTACTGTTATTTGTTATGCTATTTACAAATTTGATTGTTGGAAGTTTTAAACGCTACATGGATGGGTATGGGGAATATTAAAATTTGGATAAGTGTCATCCACCCGCATCTGACATGTGTTGATGGTACGACTCACAACACTCCAAATGATAACTTTTGAGACCATACATTGCTACATTGTAATTGTGTATTCCTAAAAGACAACAGCTTCAGTTCCAATTTCCATAAATCTCTTAATTGAGTGTGCTCCTTTAAACTCGAAACAATTGTAAACAACTAAGCCATAAATATTTGATATTGAAATTGGTAGACTAAATATCCATGTGACATCCCAAACCTTGTGTCTTGATCATTGCCATGATGAGAGGACAATACATAATAGATTATGGTTGCCTAATCTATGTCAAAAAGCAAAATTGATGGTAGTAATCGATTTGTGATTAAAAAAAAATCCTCTTGAGCTAATCTATCAAAATCAGAAACACATATCTAATTTTGAAGTATGGTAGGATATACTCCATATTCACTTGTGCATCTACCTAAACCAAATCAAAATTAGAACCTGATGTAATAATATGTGAAGCTATAGCGTTTGCATCTCTGAACCCCCTATGTTTTGCTTGTGTATCTTTCTATACATTAGCACTTTATTGTCTAACATTGAATTATGTTGTTGAAAATACTAATGTATGAACAAGTTGCTTCCTATCATAACATGACAACCTCAAATTTCTATCAAGGCATGATCAATGTTTTCCCAATCTCTATCCAAAGCATCCACTTGAAAGACCTCCTTAATTAGCAATGATGATAATAAGACCAAGAATAATTGTTGGCTACCCATACTAATAAGTATGTAGGTAGTAGGCAATGTATGGTTGAATATAAGTCCCTGAGCCAAATAAGAAAAAGATTCATCAAGCTCTACTGTTTGTTCTTTCCCCGGTTGTTATGTCCTAATGACACCAAATTCTTCAACAAGCCCAAAGTGACAATCACTATCAAAATTCTGCACTACTCTTTCAGTGTTAATTATAGCATATTCGCTAACAATAATGCATTGTTCCTTTCGTTCCTCTACCATTTTATGATCATGTGCCAATATCAATTGTGAGTTGGCAACATTCACTATTGAATCAATCCTAATTATATCTGCACATATTAAGATTATTTAAAAACACAAGTGTGTTGCTTCGAAATCTTAGGCATCACAACCATATCTTCTCCATTATAATGAATCACCACCTTTTTATTGTCAACAAGAAAAAATTGTCTTCTTTGTAACCGTACTCAAAAAGCTCAAAATGTATGAAAAGTGCCTTAACAAAATGATCACATGTTTTATAATTACTAAATTCATCCATACACTTATACCATATAGCAACAGCATCTTACAGAGCAAAGAATGCGAGTGTAGGATAATATTTGTTTTTGTCTATATGGTAATAATCCAAGAAAAATTCTACTTTTAACACCTAACAAATTGGATCTTAATCGTAAAACCTCGGAATATAATTTTTTATTTTGTTTAATATGGATGGAGAAGTGATATGGATGATGATGCTTGTGATGTCACATTAAAAGGCTGATTTATTCACAATTAATCTAGCTAAGAATTGACAAATTGTAATGAAAAGTCAAGATCACTTACTCTTGTATCAATAGCTTCTAATTCAAATGATAAAAATTGAAATTGCAACTAATGCGATTCCAATGATACAGATTCTTGCTAAATATTCTAGTCATTTTGATTTTGATCCTTATTAAGCTCGATCCTTTCTATGTGATTGTCAATGAAATCTTCGATATTAGCTAATTCTTGTGAAAGTGATGAATCAACGTGTATTTGATAATCCTGACAAGTTGTTGGTTGATTCTGATTCAATGTAACCTTATCAATATTCATACCCAACTTGTCAATATTTTCTTGTATCTCTAACAATGATTCTTGAAAAATCCCTTATATGCTACTATTGTCTTAAATCTTGAATCAGAACCATGGATAAATGTGAATTCAACAAGACGAGAGCACCTAAAATAGATTAACTTTTATACATAATTAAATTTGATATACATATAAGTTGATTTAATTAAATTATGAATTTTTTTATAAGTGTTTAGTTGATGAGAATATGATATTTTACTTGAAATATAGAAATTATGGTGAATAATTAGTTAATAAAATAGGGTGTGTCTGATTTAGTAATAGTGTTATAGCATGTATATATTTTATTTATTTGGAATATGAAAATTTTGTGAATATAATTAGCTGATAAAGTGTGCATGTTAAAAATAAAGTTCAATGAGTTAGCATAATTTTGGAAATTTAATGTGTTGAATGTTGGTGATATTTGAGCCATAGTTTTTTGTTACATTAAAGCAAAAACCAAAACAAAACCCAAATGATGATATAGCAAATTTTCGAGCCTTAAACCAATCCAATACATCAATTAAAAGCCCCAAGCCCATGCATTTTTTTCTTCTTTCTTCTTGCCTTAGAGCTAGCCCAAAAGTCAACATTAAAAAGGATAATTATAAGTTTTATTTAGCAAAGTAAGTAATCTAAAATAGACCACAACCTACGGTGTCTTTGTTCCTCTTCATTCCTTTACTTTCTTCTCATTTATTTTGCTCAATTGTTAAGAACTTCTTTCCCCAAGACTCAATTATCAAGTTAAAGCTTCTCAAGGTTAGTTTGCATGCTTACATGGTTGTTATATTCTTTGTTTAAGCATAAGAATGATTTCTTGTCTTAGTAGTTTCAATGTTTGAATATGATTTTCATGATTCATGTTAATTAATAGAGTTGATTAAGTTTTGGATGTGTTGAAGTTGTTGGTTTAATGTTTGGTAGGAGATGGTGTGTGTGAAAAAGATGATGAATAGGGAATATGGGGATTTGATGGGAGAGTTGATGATGTTTAATGTTGTTGGATGAAGTTTAAAGTATTAGAAGTTGTTATATGTGTTTATTTGATGTTAGAATTGATGTAGGAAATGTATATATTGATGAAAATGTGTAAAAATGAGTTTCAAGACAAAAAAAAATTCATAATAACTGCAGGGGATCACATCACGGGCATGATAAAGGAGTGAAACACCTTGATGATGTGATTTTCTCAAATCACTGGCATGATAAAGGGAGTGAAATGCTCTGATCATGTGATTTTCTCAAATCAAGTGTGTAACAAAGGGAGTAATAAGCTCTAATCACGGGCGTGACAAAGGGAGTGAAACACTTTGATCATGTGATTTTCTCAAATCACGAGCATGATAAAGGGAGTGAAATGCTCTGCTCATGTGATATCCTCAAAGTACGAGCGAGATCATGGGCGTGATAGGCTCCCCTGCAACTTGACATGTTTTCATAAATTAACCATAACTTTTTCATCCAAAATTAGATTGAAGTAATTCAAAATGCATTGGAAATTTTAAAAAGAGATCTACAACTTTTATGTTTTGAGATTTTGCAAATTTTAAAAATATCAAGGTTGAAATTTTATTCATTTCCAGCTACAATATTTTCCAAACAAGTTAAAAACCCATGTTTCCTAGTTAAATGTATGTAATTAAGTTAATATGAATCTTTTAGGGTTAAAATGAAATAGATAAATGATAGTTAATTAATTATATATATATTGTATGTGTGAATATGAATTAGTGTATAATTTTGAATTAATGATGATTTAAATGAAATAGTTTTTTTTTTTTTTTAGATTTTCGTACTCAACTAAGTTCAAATATTGGTCTTTTGCCTAATAAACTTGGTTATCAAGGTATGTAATAACTTTCTTGTGATTGTTAAGTTAGGCATATTCTAATAAACTTAACTAAATATGAATTAAAGATCATTTAAAATTGATTGTGCTTGAGTCGTTAAATCTAGTTCGGGGAGTGACAACCCTGTCATGATGTAATGGCATGGTAGTTAGACGTTTAGGCCACTATTATCATGATGCAATGACTTCATACCATGATGCAATGGTGACTTCTTTTTAAATGGCTAGGTAGGTAATTAATAGGGTAGATAGTATCAGGTTAATATTTGCTTATTCTTGAGAGGAAAATAATATGATTTAGTTCACATTTATGGGACCGGTTGAATATTATGGATTAAGTTAAGTAAAGTTAAGCAATAGCTATTAACCCTAAATGACTAATCTTTTCAGTTAAATTTAGGAGATATAGGTATTTGGGCTATCTATATCAATCCTCGAGCAGCTATTGTTACTCAGGACTCCTAGATTCCCAAGTTTGAATCAAAATTTGAATACTCTAGTGTTGTTTTATTCACATGATCAAAGATAATTAAATTGATGTTGTTACATTTGCATTTAGTTTAAGGGTACTTGCCATTCGTATTTGCTTGTGTTTGGCTCACGTTGCTACTTTGCAGGTGATGTCGATAATGAATGCTATGATGATATAGGTTATGGGACTGATTGAGAAGCTTTCATGGATGAGTGAGACGGATAAGAATTCCATTTGATGATCAAGAATGTTTTCTTTAAGTTGTCTAAAAAGCTTTATTTCCAAGTGACTTTGTAAGGTTTTAAGGTGTCATGGCTTAACACTAATGTAATGTTATGTGTATATATATATGTATGTATGTTGATTTACTCATGTATAAGAGTAGCATTAGTTGCAAGTTTTTGTAAGTATTATGACAGGTTTAAATAAACAGTCGATACAAACTTATCTTTTAAAGACAACCTTACATATAATACTCAGGTGTTTTATAATACTTAGGTATTATATGTGGTTAAGGACTTAGCATGCTTAACCATGAGGGGATTAAGTAGGCTGGGTCCTTACAACACAAGTATTAGGATTGTACTTAATGATAAACCTTAACCTACTATCTTGTTTATACCCTAAGTATAAAAACCCCTCTTATTATTCTTTAATTCCTTTTACCTCTCTCGTAATTAGGTAAGCTCTCTCGACTCTTCCCATTCTTTACTAAATACAAGCTAGGATTTTGTTCTACTAATCTGTGTATTTCTCTTAGGAAGTAATGAATGGAATTGAAGGTATCAAGAATAGATTGACCTTCGAGCTAGCTGCAGCTCATATAATCATGAAGATTGATTTTTTCCAGAAAGGATTCTTAATGCTCTGCTTTCCCTTTTTTCTTTTTATTTATACTGCTGTTGATTGTTTGATACAATTGTTTAGTAGTTACAAATCTGTTATCGATAACTACTATTTGACTTAAATATGTATTTTTTTATTTTGATATATTAGCTCGGGAATTTTTTTATCACAAATTGATTACTATCATCAATTTTTCTTTTCACAAATTGGGCAGCCATCATTATAATATATTGCCCTCTCATCATCGCAACAATCAAATACAAGATTTAGGATGGCACATGGAAATTCAGTCCAATTTCAAGATTCAAAGACTTATGGCTCAAATGCTTGCAATTATTTTTGGGTTCAAAAGAGTCATACTCAATTTAGATATTTATGAAATTGGAACTGAAGCTGTTGTCTTTTAGGAGTACACAATTACAAAACAATAATGTGTGGTCTCAAAAGTTATCGTTTGGAGTATTACGAATGCTACTATCAACACATATCAAATGTGGGTAGATGACACTTATCCAAAATATAATATTTCCTATACCCATCCATGTGGCATTCCAAAACTTCCAACAATCCAATGTTTAAACAACAAAACAACTAAGATCAATAAAGGTTTTTTTTTTTTTGGCTCAATCTGTCACGCCTCATAGGGTACCCTAAACATAACAGTCCGCCGTATGCTAAATAAAACTTAAGAATTACTACCAATCATTCAAAAGTCTCGTACAGATGCAAGGCGTACCTTTACAACAAAATACATGAACCAATGGAGATAAATAGTTTAATTTGACATACTATAGCATCATAATATAAACCATAAGTTTACATAATCAATTATAAAAATTCTAAGGGCATTCCCCGCAAAAGAATATTAAGTTTAGAAGTGGTCTTTTACTGTCATCCGGTAAATATTAGGGTTTCCTATGAAAGTATATATAAAATTGAATACAAACTTTTAAAGGAAACTCATATTTCCTGTACCTACTCGGTAGGATGCCTCACCCTTAACCAAATATACAAAAACTGCAATAAGAAAAAGCTATGGGGGCATAAGCTACACTAGCTTAGTGAGTGAATACTTCCATAAAGACATTCATAACAAATCATTCAATCAAGTTATTTATTCAACCATATGGAATTCATCAACAACATGAATAACAAGACATATGATCAGCCGGAAATCATATGTGAATAGATTTACACCTTCCATTCAGGGTTAGCAGATTAACGAATATTGTGGTACTACCGTTGAATTAATGTGTCATTTATGGATCACGGGTAACCAACTTATGTCGTTTATGGATCACGATCAACCAACTTTTAGCTGTTTATGGATCACGGATAACCAACATATGTTAATGCTCCATCCTCATTATGAAGTGATTATGTCCATGTTAATTATCAATCCAAATAATTATTAATGCCAATTTTTATGTGATCAACCAATCTCGCAGACAATCAATTCTATAATATCTTAAACAAGCATAAGTTAATCACCCGGTTCGATATTCTTAATACAATTTCTCAACTGATCAACAAGCATACATAATCCCCCATAATTCTAATCATGCAAATCCATTTTTATCTTTTGCCTCATATTCTAGTACAACTAATCACTACAAACACAATCAAGAAATGAAATTATGAAACAATACTCACTCGACCATAGATCGCCGGTCTCTTAGTGATAATAGTATGGTGGTAACGAATCCTCAAGATCCAAGTCACCTAAATGAAACAATTACCCAAATGAGTATTGCAACTCATATCTAATCCATTTTATTTCATAAAAACTATTAAGTTCGTAATTCTCGTCATTAATAGAAATTATAACTTAAAACGGCCATAACTTGGTCATTTTAACTCAGAATTTCGCAATTTATATACCGATTCCTATCTACTTTGAAAGACTTATCTAATTCTAACATAATATCTTAGTTTTGAAAAATTTTTAAGTCTCGAAAAGTTAGATCAGTTCTGATTAGTAGCCAAACATCCATTTTCGAAATTGTTTTTGTGAAAAGTTATGATGTTTCTACTCTCCATGCTAAATATGCATAATATTAACAAGTTACTATCATAAATGGTATGTCATGAGCTTCCTATATATATGTTCTTGATGATTTTCTATTAGAAGAATATTTTTAGAAACTTCTACTTTACAAGATGTCATGAATACCTAACTTAGCAAGACTAGTTTTGTGTTCTTGAAAATCACACTTGTTTTAGAGATTTTCCTTCATAAAATTTATTTACTCTTGCTAAAATTAAGTCTTTACTATATCTATTTCTTAAGGTCTTCATTTTTCAACAAAAATCCTCATTTTACTTTGTAAATAAGTGTTTAAATATGTGCTATTCCTATATCCGAATTTCGTAAAAATGATTTTGAGGTGATATTCTTTAAGAAAAACTCATTTGATACTTTAAAAATTAAGGCTCCACTATTCTTATCCCTTAAGGACTTCATTTCTTTAATAAAACTTCTATTTTGGGTTTGACAAATAGGTGTTTACTTACCCTCTTTTCCTAGTTATGAATTTCATGTAACTAACATAAGATCCAAATTTTCTATCTTGTAAATATTTCTTGTTTGATAAATTTCTCTTAGTAGATCTACTATTAACTTATCAAAATCATCTCCTATTGATACCTATTCCATAAGCCCTTCATTTTTCACATAAAACTCATGTTTTAGAGTTGAAAAATAGGTTTTCAAAATATAACTCTTTTTCCATCCGAATTTACAAAAGTTTATTTTGATGAAACAAAATTTGTTCTTGAGTTTTTTGGCTCATCTTCATAAATATCCTGGCTTTTAGAAATAAACAAAACATTCATTTACATAAGACAAAATCTTTATGGCCATTTATTCATTCTAAACAAAATAAATGCATGAGATCTCAAATGACATGTAAAGGATGGATGTTTAGAAGCTAGATCTTAGTGTGATGATCATGCTAGATACATGAAATGAAGTATACTATTATGATAACAATGTAGTAGTAAGATTTCTACATATGATCATCACTATATGAACATATATTATGATCATGACAAAATATGAGCTTAAAACATAAGATCCACAATTGTGATGGTTTGATCATCATGTTTTATTAATTTCATATCCCTAGCATGAAGCTTATGGAATTTTTTTGTGAATCCACACATGAATGATCTTGCCATTACATGTTTTTGTGGTAATAGTGTATAGATCTATACCTATTAAGCTTGTAAGACAAGAGGACTTGAAGAAAAACAAAAGTGTGCGTGTGTGTGTGTGTGTATGAGGGAGGGGCCTCACAGCAACAAGAAGAGGGAGAGAGAGGAGAGAAAAATTTTCTAAAAGTTGATTTTTGTGAAAAAATAAAGGAAAGTGAAATGGTAAAGGTATAAAGGCATTTATATAGGAAATTGGATTAGGGTTTTGTGTGATTACATAAAAGAAGAAAATAAAACAAATGAGAGGGAAATGAGGGGGGGTAGCGCCAGCTAAAGAGAGAGAGGGAGAGAATGAGTTTGTTTTGCGTAGAAATATTCAAATTTAATAAAGTAATTTAAGTAATAAAATGTATTGGAAAAGTAAATGTAAGGAATATGATTTAATGAGGTAAGGTTAGATTGTAAAGATGTAAGAGTAAGGGTGTGGCTTGTGAGTATGCGTAGGGTATAGGCTTGTACTTGTGAATAGTAGATTAGACAATTAAATCACCGATTAGTAAAAAAAATACGATAAAAAGGCTATAACTGTAATTTTATAAATCGAAAAATTATAATAAATATATTTTTGAATTCCTTATTAAATTCTGGTCTTAAAGTGTATTCTGAAAAAAAATTTTAATTTCAAGTCCCGAGGCCTGGTTTTCCGGAATGGATCCCGATTGAGTTGAAGCTGGACTTAGGATTTCTAGGTTTCTTTCTAACCTTAGCTATTCCGGTTTGGGGTTTCGGTTTTCAATTCGGTTCTCGAAGTCAAGCTTGATTAACAAAGAAATCTGAGGCTTACACAGTCGATTTCAAAATCAATTCAAGGACATCATTGCTATGTCCTAAGTACATGAGACACACATTGAAAAGGATTCGGTTTCATGGGCATCATATGGACAAAGACAGGAATTATGCTAGCAAATATAATCTAGGAGGACGTTGAAGATTTCAGCCTTGAGGACAAGGTCGTTTTCAAGAGGAAGAGAAATTGTTACAACTCATAACTAGAAACAACTTAGTTAGTAGAAGATTATGTAATATAACTAAGAGTTACATCAGTTTGTATTAGGAACTAAGTCAAATTGTAGTTATAGATAACATATTTGTAGCTACTAAATAGTTGTATCAAACAATCAATAAAAAGTATAAATAAAAAAGAAAGGGAAAAACAAATAATTAAGAACCCTTTTCTAGAAAAAATCATCCTTTGTAATTGAAGAAGCTGCAGCTAGCTTAAAGGCCAACCATTCTTGATATCTTCCATTCCATCCATTACCTCATAAGAGTAATACAAAAATTAGAAAAAAGAAACTCTAACTCTTATTTTAGTAGATAATTAGAAGAGCCTAGAGAGCTCGCCTTATCATAAGAGAGGCAAAAGGAATTAAAGATAATAAGAGGGGTTTTTATACCTAAGGTATAAACAAGATAGTTGGCTGGGCTTTATCATTAAGAGCAACCCTAACACACATCCTCCTTTTCGTAAATATTATAGTGAATCTCATTGAGCTCTTTGCACATCTTTATCATCATCGTCGTCATTGTTGTCGTCGTTGTCGTTGTCGTTGTCGTTGTTGTTTCCACCTTGATTTCAAACTTTATTATTATGAATACTACTATTCTACAATATTTATCAAATATCTATATAAAATTTAACAACGATAGATACTAGCATGGACAGTGACATATACGTATCCATAGTTGTCAAAATCGTGATTTTATCCATATAATTCTATGAATTTATGATTTTAGGAGGTCTTTTCGAATTGACTCGTATATAAAATCGTTTTCTTATAAAATCTTATGATTTCAACTGAGTCTACATATAAACTTATATTAATCATATGTTTTTAACTAAATTTATGGATTTCAACAATTTCAGTTAAACGTGCCAAAATATAAAGAGTACAACTGTATTTTTACAAGCTTATCAACTATTAAAATGATACATTTTCCATATTGCATTTCAATTTTGGCTTCACAATCTCTCTTACCTCTTCCCTTCAACAACCCCAACCCCCCCCTGCATCCCCATTCCCACCTTCCCAAAAAAAAAAAAAAATCTACTTTTGTGAAATTCATTCAAGTTGAGTTGTTATTGTAAAGTTTTTTCCTTTAGAAAAATAGATGAATTTCATTCAATTAAGCAAAATCACATCAATTATATCAATCAACACAACAAGATAAACTAATGAAGAGTTGGGAGTATGAAAACCCATTCAAGTAATTGAATGCATATCTTCGACATCAAAATGTCCCTTACGGGAAACAAATTCTTAAAAGTAAAACTCACCCTAAATGTCGCACAAGGGATATCATAATCCCACATATGGAATAAAAAAACTTATTTTTTTCATTTATATAATTAAGCATTTAAGATAAGTTGAAAAATTTTATTCTTCTTTGATTTGTAACTCCTTGCAATCAAAATAAAGAGAAAATAACTTAATTCTGACTCTATTCGCTCTTACATATATTGTATTATGGATTATAAGTTATTATGAAAAAGAAAAGGTTTTTTTTTTCCCATCGATTATGTATTTTAAGTCTTTTAGGACTTTTGTAAGTATCTTCATAATTTTTTAAACTATTTTATGTAAGTTGTAGAATCTTACATCTATAGGTTTAGAGTCTACATTTCAATTCTGTAGGCTCTCGAATAATTTTACGTAGAATCATGAGTTTAATAATTATGTAAGTACTCACCAATTTTTAACACACATAGATTTACGATCAGTACTTTTCAAAACCATTTTACCTATTTGATTGGTATTTATATACGTATATTAAATCATTTCTCACAGCCACATAATTCCCAAATCGTCAATTACTCTTGATGAATCCTTTTGCATCACTTACAATTGCTTCTGTCACCATCTCAAGTCAAATTATTTGCATATCACATATAAACTATATGTTCAAAAATAAAATAATTAATGTGTAAACAAAATTGGGTTTGAACTTTAGCTATCTTTATAATTAACTATATGATATCTAAAAGTATCAATCCATTACTTATAATCATTTTAACATTATTTACAAGGTTAGATACTCAATTATAAAAATAAAAAATTTCAGGTACTTAATTATAAAAAGAGAAAAAGTTAAAGATGAGAAAAGTTTGAGTATAAAATTCAACACTTTTAAATTCCAAATAGTTTATCCCCATAATGAGAGAAACTTAGTTACTAAATGTGATATTGCCCAAATATAGTCCTAAATTACACCTTACCTTTTTATGACTCCATATAAAAATATTTTTGTATCTATATTTACCTGTATCTATATTTACATTGCAGGTAAATATAAATTTATCTATCTAAACAAAGATCAAAATTTATCTCTTTAATGCTACATTTGTTTAATTCATCTTTAATACCATTCAATTGCTCTTTTTTTTCCAAATTTTTTTCTTAATTATTCCATTAATCTTCTTTCATTTTCCATGTGTGCAATTCAATTAAACTAAGTTTTTCAACGCTTTAAAATTTACGATCATAATGTATTTATAGCTTGATCGGTTTGCAAAATGGGATTAATGTGGAAATAAATTAAAAATTAGAGAAATATATAACTACTTGATGTGATTTAGCATCGTATAATGAATAAATATGGGGATATATATTATAAAAGATTAAAAAAATAATTATTATTTTAATTTGTAAAAGATATTACAATGATTCATTTTATAGTCTTAAAAATTAATTATTCAATCAATCAAACATATAATAAATCTATAAGGAAAAAAAATATTCGATATTATGAAATCAATAACAGTAGCATTAATTTTGTCAATGCCCTGTTTGGATTGACAATGTGTACATTACAATTCGCTATTCAAATCGAATTAAATCAAACCATAACAATAAGGTTTGCTTATTCTTTTTAATCAGAATCTAATTATATGGTATTGTTTGTATATTTTGCCAACCAAAAAAAAAAAAAAACAGTTTGATCAGTGGTCCAAACCTTTTTTTTTAATATAAAGAAATTCTATTGAGTGTTTTCAATCACATATTTCTTTTATCACTAATATAAATATAAAAACAATGTTTAAAATTAACTATTTACCCAAATAAATATATAAAACTTATAATGAGGAGAGATTTTATTCATCATAAAGCTATAATCATATATTGCTTTCATTTCATTAAATTATCCGAACTACGATAATATATATATTTCTATAAATTATGCTATCCTAATACGAGGCATAAACTTTAATTCGTCATGCTTTTAATTGATATTATGTTATCCAAATATTATCATCAAGCTAAAACATAAAAATTTTTTGTTTGCAAACACACTATAACAATTAAAATGTGATATACCGAATCTAATTAATTTTCTAGAAAGATACATATCTAAACAAAATTTTAGTATATAATTAATTTTGTATAAAATAATTACAATGAGAAACACTAAGTTTAATTTTTTTAATATATAAAATGTTGATTTGATTAAAACCATATGGTTCTGTTTCGAGGGCTTGAATCGACCATGAATCATTCTTCTTCTTTGAACCAAACCGTGACAAACCATTTTAAAAAAAGAACTAAAATTTTAGTGTGGTCCAATTCACAATTCGATCCTTTTCTTTTTTTTCTTTGCATAGCCTTACTTGTGTCACGAGCTTAGAATTTTTTAATGAACCTATGCGGCACTTAGCGCTCTAATCTTAGACTAAAAAGCTAAGTTCAGCTTAAAGATCCCACACAATAACTTAGAGAGAAAAAGTAGAGAGAGAAACTCTATATGTAACGATATTCACTCAATGTCTGGATGGATTTACAACCAAGGGGGTCACCCCAATATATACAAGTGGCCTCTTGAAATGGATGGCCAAGATTTACTTGATTTGATGGTTACAATTAAATCCTACCAACCAGTGATAGATACATTCACCTACCTTACCAACTATAGTACAATGTATCTTTACATTTTTTGAATTTTTGCAGTCTTCTAGAACTTCTAGGAATGAACCTCATGAATTTTTCCCATCTGTAAAGGTCCATGACATTTCCCCTTGTTCAATTTGGCAATGACCTCGCCTCATCCTCCTCATGGAACCTATTGATGAGGTCTTCAAATTGCCATAGGGTCTCTGTTGGTTCCTCACTTGCTTCAATCCTTGGTAATCCTTTCCAAATGATCATGTATTCCTGTTTAGGCTTTTGGCTTCGGCATCGAACATATCTATCAGTTATGATTCTTTTTATCTCTTTATCATAGGGACTCCTCCAATCAGAGCCTGATGAGATATCATCCTTTTTGGATCTTCTTTCTCGTCATGGTACGGCTTGAGCATACTCACATGGAAGATCGGATGAAACTTGAGTAGTCTAGCTTGTAGGCAATTTGGCCCACTCGTTTTAGCATTATAAAAGGACCCTCATACCTTTGCATCAATTTCATATGGAGCTTACCCTTAGTCTTTTGAATAGGGTGTAACTTGATGATGACTTGGTTTTCTACTTGATATTCTACAGGTCTTCGCTTCTTGTCAACAAACTTCTTCATTCTTTTGATAGCTCTACTAAGTGTGCCCAAGCTAAATCTTGATTCTCCTGCCATTCTCTAGCAAACTTATATCCTAATGAGCTAATTCATGTGTATCTTGAGGCGATGGTATTAGGAGTCAAAGGTTGCCTTCTTAAGACAGTCTCAAATAGGCTTTGACCTATAGGTTCATTTTTTTTGCAAGCTGAAAGAGAACTGTACCACATCTAATAGCTTGGCCCAGTCATGCTGATTAGTTCCCACAAAATGCCTTAGATAGAATTCTACCAGTGCATTGACCCGCTTTGTTTGTCCGTCCCTCTAAAGGTGAAGACTGGTTGAAAAGTTCAGTTATAACCCTAATAGTCTAAATAATTCGTTATAAAACTTGCTTGTGAATTGTCCATCTCGATCACTCACGATGTTCTTTGGAAGGCCCTAATACTTCACTATTTGCTTTAAGAATAATTGAGCTGCTTCATCGGCTGAGCACTCCTTAGTTGCTTGGATGAAGGTAGTATACTTAGAGAATCGATCAACCGCGACCATTATTGTGTCATATCTCTTCGACCTTAGCAAACTAACAATGAAATCCATAGAAACACTCTCCCATGGTTATTCTGGAATTGGTAGAGGCTCCAACAACCCTAGTAGTACTTTGTGTTCTACTTTATCTTGCTAACAAACAAGACAGGTTCTAACATAATTTTCCACATCCTCCTGTCGGTGTGACTAAAAGCATTTTCCTCAACTGGTGTTTGGGTGTGATGTATACCTAGACGTCCAGCCCACTTGGAGTCATGACACTCCTTCAGTATCTCCTTTCGTAGTGTTGATGAGCAAGGTACATACACTCTTTGCCCTTTGGTGTAAATAAATCCACTTTCTTCCCAAAACCTTTTAGTCTTCCCTTCTCTACACTGATTAAGTAACGCTCTTGCCATCTTGTCTTCCTCCACAGCAACACAGATTCTATCAATTAGACCACTTTCTGGTCTACTAATGGTAGCCAAATCTGTTCTTTGGCTCAAGGCATATACAACCACATTCGTCCTTCCTCGCTTACATTCTAAGTCAAAGTCATATTTTGCCAAGAAAACTTGCTATTGAAAATAGCTTGTTACAATGTTATCCGTCTTGACTACGAATTTCCTACCAAGTAAGTAGTGTCTCCAAAATCATAGGCAATGTACCATAGTTGTCATCTCTCTTTCATGCACCGCGTACCTCCTTTTTGTCTCATTTAGCTTTGACTTTCAAAGGCACCGACGTTTGTTTTGCATTAAGACACCACCAATAGCAAAGTCATTAGCATGAGTATATCCCTTAAAGGGCTTCATGAAGTTAAGAAGTGCCAAGACTAGTTCCTTTATAGTAGCTCTTTTTAAAGTATCAAAGGCTTCTGACATTTTAAATCGTAGTACCAGGGTACACTTTTCTTTAGGAGACCTATCAAGGGGACAACTATCTTTAAATAGATAATAATTCACTAGACCCAAAAATGACCTCATCTTTGTGGGTTTCGTAAGTTCTCTCTAATCTCGTATTATACATACCTTCTTACTATCCATTCGTATCTTTCCTTTCCTTATCACATGCTTAGGAACACCACTTCCTCTTGGGCAAATGCATTTCTCCCTTTTAACATGGTACTCATTCTCCTGTAACACCTAGAATACCACTTGAAGGTGATTCATGTGTTCCTCTAGGGAGTTACTATAGACCATCATGTCATCAAGATATACTACCACAAACTAATCAAGGAATAGATGTGTAGAGAAAGTAGCGGGAGCATTTGTGAATCCAAGTGGCATTAGAAGGAACTCAAAAGTACCATACCTCTTGACACATGTGGTTTTAGGCTCATCACCTTCTATAACCCTGACTTGATGATATCCTGACCTTAAGTTCAACTTCAAGAAATACCGAGCTCCTCCCAACCTATCAAAATGATCTGCTACTAATGGTACTGGATACTTATTTTTCATTGTTACATTGTTTAGTGCTTAGTAGTTGATACATAGTTGAAGAGAGCCATCCTACTTCTTTGAGAATTAAAGGGAGCTTTTGAGGACTTGATATATCCAGCTTGTAACAACTCTTTAGCCAGCATCTTGATTCCTCCAATTTTAGAGAACATTCAATATGGCAGCTGTAGGAGGTTTCACTCTTGGTTTTAACTTGATTCGATGGTTTTAACTTCCCTCACTGGGGGAAGCTTCTTTGGTAATTCGAGAGGGCATCATATCTTGAACTCTTCTAATAACTCCACTACTATGTTAGGGATCGAGGTCCTTACTTCGTTCCCCATCTTTCATAGTTTGCTAGATAAGCTGTCTCTTATTTCTTTATCCCTTCTATAAGTTGCATTGTTGATAGGAGCTTTGGTGGACTGCCCTACCTCCCTCATTATAGAATCACACATTGAGACTTGCCATCTAGCACACATAGACAATTGGCTCGAGAAACAATAAGAGCATCAATTTTATCGATTGATTTATATCCCTATCACAAACTCAAAATCATCAAGGGGTACTACCTCAATGGACTCTTTCCTTGTCAATCGCCAATTTGCAAATCACTCCTCTTGATACGCCAACTATATAGGATATCTTTAGAATTGACAGTCTTTAGCATGTCTTAGTTTTCTCAATGGCAAACTTTAGCTTAGTTGTTGCTAATTCTGAAATGAAAAGTGGGAAACATGGTATCAAACAAGGGCATCTATTTTTAGCAGCAACTTGTACCTTGGTGTACTTAACCTTTAAGCTTCTCAATTGGTTGTCCTTCATGGCACTCAAGACTCGCAATGAACCTAATTTAGTTTCTCCCTCATCCTCGAAACTATCAGAACTACTGTCTGCCATCATGACTGCTCATTTTTCTCTTTTTAGCATTCTCGAGCATATTGTAGCCCATTGCAATATAGCACTTCAATTCTCGAGGATTTCCTGTTTCTTCATCTCTTTCTTTCATCCTCTACTTTGTTTTAGAGAAATTACTACCCTTTTCTTTTTCCGTGCACTCTTTCTCCTCCATGGAGGCTTAGAATTTGTTCTTGAATTCAATTTAAGCTTTCGACAATAGCCATAACTTTAGAAATGTCTCCTACTCCTCTTCATTCCATCTATAATTTTGCTTATGGTTGAGCCATCATAAAAAGAGCATTGTTGGGTCAAATCTGGTATCTCCAACATCAATTAGAGAGTTCTTGTCATACTACTTTACATCTCCTTATGGTTAAGTGTCGAAGTTTAATTTTTCCCGTTAGGAGTATTTAAGGGAAGAACTGCTCCTTAAACTTTGACAAAATCATCCATGTGGTGATATCATTTGCCCTTAAACTCACTAAACCAATGTAGAGTCTTTCAAATTCATAGCAGTTACGTACCTTGCTTATGGCATCCATCAACCTAATTACATTGAAATATTACTCAAGTCCCAAAGGAAATTGTCACTTCTCGAGCGATCTAACTCCTTGAAGTATTCGGGCTTTGGCATATCAGGTATGCATCGATGGATAGTTACTCGTAAGCCGTTGTCGCTTACGAGCGGTCAACTGAGTCCAGATTTTCTTATCTCTCGACATAAAGCAGCAATTGATGCATCAGTTCGTGCCTCAT
This sequence comes from Combretum micranthum, assembly GCA_024138025.1. Taxonomy (NCBI): domain Eukaryota; kingdom Viridiplantae; phylum Streptophyta; class Magnoliopsida; order Myrtales; family Combretaceae; genus Combretum; species Combretum micranthum. The sequence goes on along the minus strand of JAMXBD010000758.1, from coordinate 452,001 downwards.
GGTACCTTCCTTATTTCGAGCATCCTAATCTAACTTCAAGGAGTTCCCTTCACTCAATGGCCCAATCTCAGGCTATGAGATTCTTATTGCCTCATTGATAGTTCCCTCAAATGGACCACATAGGTCTTCCTCAATTTCCTTCTTCAGGCTATCTACCTCATCAAGCATTCCCTCATTTTCAGCAATGCTTAACTCAGCTCCCTCCATTCGAGCATTCAAAGCATTCAACATGTCTCTAGATTAAGCTCTCTGTCTGGTCACCCGACACTCCTCTTACTCACTCATTCTCTCTATCATAGAGGTGTTGTTCTCATTTCTATACAGCATTTTTCCACCAACCATTGCTCTTATATCACTTGTCATAGGTTTAGAATTTTGGAATGAACTCGTATGACACTTAGCACAAATCTTACACTAAATGGCCAAGTTCAGCCTACATAGGTTAGAATTTTGGAATGAACTCGTATGACACTTAGCACCAAATCTTACACTAAATGGCCAAGTTCAGCTGAAGATCCTCACAAGAACTTGGAGAGAAAGTAGAGAAAGAAACTTTGTATATAACTATATTCATCAATGTCTGGATGGATTTACAATTGAGGTGGTCACCCCATATATTAAGTGGCCTCTTAAAATGGATAGCTAAGATTTTCTTGATCTAACGGCTATAATTAAATAAACTGGTAGTAGATACATTCTTCTTTCCTACCAAACTACAATACAATGTATATGGACATTTTTGGAATTTCTGAAATTTTCTAAACTTCTAAGAATGAACCTTTTATTTTGCTTTGTAAAGGTCCGCGACACTTGCACCCATTATACAATTGCTTAAAAAATAATTAATAAAATAAAACAAATTATTTAATTTATAATGTTATAGATATATTTTTAATATGGATAAATAAGAACATTTGTATCAAGATCAGCCCACAATAACTATTAAGAAAGTTCTATGGTCCCATTGTGCAGGTACCATTATTAATACTATAATTAAAATTATAAAAAAATTGTACATAAATTTAAAGGCTTCAATAAATAATATGATAGGACTAATCTTATTCTAAGTATATAGGATCGTAGGATTTTCCAAACTTTTATGGCTTGTTTGGTATTTAGGAATAGATTGGAAGAATGGAATCGTGATTCCAGCTTTCATTCTTTTTCTTGTGTTTGAAAGCGTCATAAGAAAGTGGAATTGCGATTCCTTAGAATCGACGATTTTTGCTTTTATGGAGAACTCAAATCGCGATTCCATTCCATCTTCCATTAAAAATTTTTACTTACATTACCATTTTATTATGTACGAGTTTATTATCATATTTTTGGTAAATTTCAATATAAGCTAATCCATATCCATTTCATTCGGTGTCCATATCCAAACAAAGAATAGATTTATTATTTCTATATTAATTTCATTTTATTCGTTTGATTCCAATCCATTTCATTCCGGATAATTCTGTAATGTGAATTATAACATTAATTATTTCTTCATTCCAACATTGCATGCCAAAAAAAAAAAACCATTGCATGCCAAATGTTCCCTCACGTCATCTCCACTATCTTCCTCTTAGGAAAAAGCAAAACAAAAAGAAAAGAAGAAAAAAGAAAAGAAGGAAACCAAAGCTTCCTGTGTTCTTATACTGGTAAACCGCCCAATAGGCCAATATAATCAGATCAATCTAAAATCCTGTACGAAAATCTAGTAATTCCCGTAATCAAAAACTCATTCTTTTTTAATTCTTTTCCCTGTACGGTCAAAACGCGCCCATCTCGACTTCCAGGTTTGTTTCTTCACTTCAAGTTCTAGTTTTTTTTTTATATAATATACATATATTCTTATATTGCTAAAGTTGCAATCCTTTGATGTTTAAGCAAAAGATCCGTGTAATTTAGCTTAACCCATATCTCGATTGCCTTCTATCTCAATTTCCCTAGTTTTTGAAACGTTCTATATATGATCTGTTCATCTGGCTTCTATTTAAATCCGTTAAAATCGTGTATTTCACCCGTTCTGTATTGTTTAGAGACCAAAGTACTGGTTTTCCGATTTAATTTTCACTTCAAAAAGTTATATATATATATATATATATATATTGAGCTGCTGATTGATTATTATTTGATGTTATTCTAGAGTTAAATCTGAAAGATGGGTGCTTTTATATCAAAGTTTTGGTTCATGATGTTTCCTGCGAAAGAGTATAAGATTGTGGTTGTTGGATTGGATAATGCCGGAAAGACTACCACTCTTTATAAGTTACACTTGGGAGAGGTTGTTACTACACACCCAACGGTTGGAAGCAATGTGGAAGAGGTTGTATACAAGAATATAAGGTTTGAGGTAAGTATTTGTTACCCCTTTTTGTTTCTGATTTTGATATATTGTTCCATCACAGTGGATGATTGGACAGAAAATTACATAAATGATTAGCTTGATGAAGCTTTCAATAAATTGTTTGTGGAAAGCTGACTTCTTTGGCATGTATGACTGCGTATTCTTGACAGTAATTCCAGAATCAGGCCACAGAAGAATTCTTGTTTATTTGGTCAATATTTTTTTCATGTGAGAGTGAATGAGTTATTTGATTTTGACTCTCTAGGCACAAGATTATGGTACCAGGATGGGTTCGTGTGTTTTGTGATTTTGAGAAGGATATTGGTAGTTTTTTTTTTTTTGGTTAATCAGGATATTGGTGGTTTATATTACCTTATTGTGCTTCTAAGTACTTTGAAACCCTGCTGTTAACAGACATGCACCACATGATTTTCTTTTCATAGATTTGAAAGGTTCTTTGGCTAAATCTCTTGGAAAGGCACATGCCATTACCTTATAAAAAACCTTTCTTCTGATAAATTAGTACAGCATGGAAGTCTTTTTGGAAGTTCATAATTCATGGGAATTGTTTGAGAGAGAATAATTTGTAATTTGTTGGCTTTTCTATGTACTGTCTTTCTTTTTCTATGAGATTTTAGCTGCTAATCCTGTGAAATGCTATGATGAAAAGTTGATTAGCGTCTTGCTTGTTTATGGATAGCAGCTGGAAGGAGCTGCAAATATGTCCTATTTCTATCCATAACAGCGGATCTGCGTTCGTAGATTCAGATTAGATTTGTGCTTGTATGACCTGATTCCTCTTGGGACCATCATGGGTTTGTACCTTTAGCTTGTTTTTATATTTCAAAATTTAAAGTGGTCCTCTTGGACAAACTCTCTTTTCACTGGTGGTTGCACTGAACTGCTTGTCATGATTGATGTCAGAATCAAGATGCATGGTCTGACAGTTAGATGAGACACATAGGAGAGATTTGATATGCTTCTTTCATTGAAGGAAATTAAGAGTTATATTAATAAAAACCATAATACTGGAGTAATTTATTTAGTTGGCTTCTTAGTATGGCTAGATTTTTAACAACTGATGATCCCTTATAAGAATTGTTTGCCACCAAAATCTGCGAAAGGCTTTGTAGAGGAGTAAAGACTACATTTTGATGATATTTTCTGGAGAATTGCATTAATATCATTATAGATTTTGAGCCATGAAGGTACTGCTATGTCATCAAGCAATTCCAAGTATAAACCTTTTGGTGTTAGGTAATGGCAATTATCTTAGATAGAGATTGGAAATCATAAGGCTTCCATGCGCAGCACTGTCTATTTGTTACTGGGAACAAGATTCTGATTTTATATGAATTTAGAAGAGTAATTTCTTGTTTGAATGATTGCATCAGTAATTGTTAAGTCTATTGGGATCTCATCTTTTAGTGCACTCAATCTTAAGGTTAGGCAAGTTTGTTTTGTTTCAGCTTTCCTTCCAACCAAATCATAAAATGAGGCTTAGTTCTTTTTATCACTTTGAATGAAACCATATGGTTTGGTTTGGGAATTTTCTAATTTATGAAACCTTGATTTGGTTCAGTTTGGTTTGGTGTTCGGTTCACTAATTGAACCATAATAATTTATGATCTAAACAAATAAAGTTACAGCCATGAGATATAATATCATATGGAATAAACCATAATAAAGGTTAATGAAGCCAAAATTTGTGCAATTAAGGCATGTTTTAACAACTGATTTTATTCATAAAGTTAGTATATAGTAAAAACTTTAAGTTGGCTATATTGATCATCTAATATATTATGGTCATAAAGGTCAAATACATATACATTCCAAAAAGTATAAACTAACAGTCTGTCCTATACTATGATACAATTAAAGAAATTTTTATTACAAAACCAATTGTAAATTTTCACTTTTGCTGGGTTTGGGATTGTTTCAAACCATGTTTTGGTTGTTGGGGTGGGGGGGAGTATTTTGGTCGGTGCTTTTACTTACTCCAGTGAGCCTGACTTTGAGGTTATAGCTGCAGACCCTAAGAAATGGTCAGTGTTTTGGTTTATTTAGACTACAGATAAAAAGGAAGCAGCTTTTGTAATATCTAATCGGAACTAAGTGGCTTCTGTGTCAAGTCCAGCTTACTTAGTAGTTACTTTTATCCAACTTAGTCAAGATTTATTTGGAAATAAGAAATCATGGATTTCTTAGAGGTGAGACTCTTCCTCCCAGATCTTGTTTCCTGCTTGTCATGTTGCTGGATTTACCTTACTCCATGCTTTTCACATTTAGTTTTTGTATATGCGGGGAAAGCTATTGCATTGGTTGAAAATACTAAAAACTATGGAGCTATAGATGTTTGCCTAATTTGGTGCACTTATCTAAGTTTTAAGATCAGCATCTATTTTGGTTTTAATTCCTCTTGGATAGGACTACAAGGGAACCAAGCTGGTTCACACACTACTCGAGTTCGGCTTGATGTTTATTCGAGTCTGATTCAAAAACAGTCGAATTGAATTCGAACTAATCAAATAGTTTATCGAACCGAACTCGAACTTTATATGTTTAGTTCGATTAGTTCGCAAACCTAATTGAGATTTATCGAGTATCAATGTTAATCGAATTTGAAAAGAGTTTAGGTATTAATACTATTTTAATTATAATTTAAAATATGTTTTTAATAAATCTAGTTTAAATAAGCTTAATCGAGTCGAACTTGAGATTATATAATTTTATTCAAGCCAAACTCGAGCTTAAAATATTAAGCTCGGTTGAACTCGAACTTTGAGATTTTGAGTCAAACTCAACATTGTATCGTCTCGATTCGATTCGATTGCAACCTTGCTCTTGGACCCTTACCAAGCAATTAAGGTCTAGTACTTATTTACCCTTCTTACATAATTAAATAACCAATAAATTCCTGTAAGGCTAGAGTAAATTACCCTTTGTTTAGTTTTACCCAAAAAAAAAAAAAAACCCTAATATAATTTTGGTTTCTAATGAATAAATTATATCTTTTAAACCCTTTGCCTTAAAATACTTAAAATTTCGCTCTTCAATACTCATTACCCAATCACCATACAAAAGGAACAATTTATTCAAGCATTAGGTCAAATTATCAAATTATGATTAGAAAGTTTTCTAAATGTCAGATCTCAAATAGATATGAATATAATGCAGAATGGATGCAAATTAGATGCAGACAGGAAAAAATAAGAAGATAATTTAAAAAGCAAACTGATGGTTCTAAAACTGCATTAAATGTATCAGCATAGAATTCATAATGGGTTCTGCATCTAAATTTAGCAAAAGCAATCACTGTCAACATCTCATACGAGAGAATCAGAGGTGATATTTCATTTATTTGTAACTTTTATGTTTATTCTCAAGTACTGGTTTCATTTGCTATAGCTTTGGGTAATTCGTTTCAATTTTACAACTGCTTTAGGTACAGATCACTGTGACTACAAGTCATTTTATTTTCTCTAGCTGATTGTCTTCACACCTAGATTAAATTCCTGTTTTATGCAATACTGTAATAGCATGATTCTTGCTCTTTGAACTCTTGTTTCGTTGATTTTTCAAGGATCAGCTGTGTGATCATGAATTAGTGGCTTCAGTTTACTAAAATATTTATAGGCAAAAGCCGATTTTGGGTCAGATTGACTGCATTTAAAATCATTTAGGACTAAAACAAAAATTCAGTTAGTTGTACGAGTATGGTAAAATGAAAAGTAGAAATTGGAGTGAACGAAAAAATTTACATAACCATCTGGGACTCATCATATATCTTGGTTCTGTAATATGTACTTGAGAAAAGAAAGTTTGCATGGTCAATAACTCAGAAAGCCGAGCTGTTGTCAATTATATCCATTCGCACACAATGTTGAACATAATGTTGAGGTATTGTTGCAGTTTTTGTATAACTCTTTTTTGGCAAATTTTGTATTTTTCCTTATCTTTCTATTGACATGGTGATTAGCAATTGTTTGATATATGTCCGTGATTCTCAGTTGGTTGAATAATCAATACTTGACAATTGAACTAATCTAATGGACTGAAATACCTTCATTCAAGTTGATAAAATTTAGAGATGCATGGTAATGCTATTTGGGTCTATTGTTTTGGGATTCATTTACTTCTAATTGGAAAGACAAAATTCCTATGTGGAGAGTGTTGAAGGGTTTGGCTGGATTCCCTTCTCACCATTACCCCAGGTGCTTAATTTGAGAATACCTCATTAGAGTTCCTTCTCTCTCTCAAAATTAAAGGATGGGTAAATTTTGTATACAAAAGATGTCAATCTCAATGCAATTCAACAGAGTGAGCACAGATGTTAAATGTAGCATCACATCAATCTTATACAAAAATTTAAGGAATGTGGCTTAATATATTTGTTACTTAACACTTGTCCTTATTTGTAGGTCGAGACTTTTTAAAAAAAAAAAAATGCCTAAGCTTGTAAATATGTCACGAGGCATGAACTATTATATTTATTAGTTAACGATAGCAAGGATTGAGCCATTTAGTTGATGACGGTGTTGGATATCCAGTAGGGGTGGAAATATTGTTATTCATTTTTTGGAAAAATTATTAGTAGTATGATAAGTAATTATTCTAGGCAGATATTTTGTAGAAATGTTTGTGGTTTTTATTTTTATTTATTTATTTTTGCGCTTGTTAATTTGTAGAAACATGGTAGTTGCTGGAATGTGCAGTGAAAATGTAACTTTTGCAAGGCTCAAGGGGATTTTTCCTACAAAAGAATGTACATTAATTGGTGATAATATTTTATGTATGAGCTAAAGGTATTATTTACCAAAAATAGTAAGAGAAGTATCTCTTAAGCAAATCCAAAGATGGCACTTGAAGTCTCTGAATGAAGTGGTTGTTGGTATTCATGCTTACAAAAAGATGTTTCCACTTCTTTGATGAACTGAACAGGAACCATGAAGTGGCCATAACTTTCACCTCGTGAGCATAGTTTCTACTGCTCTGTATGTGTCATTAGACATTTTGGTGTGATGGTATCAGTTCCATATCTTTTTCTTTGGAGTGATGCACACATTTGGAAATGATCTCTTTAGTGGTTTGCAATTGGAAGAGCACTAGAGGTTGGGATTATTCTCTGAAATAGCTGGGTTCAATATTTCCAAATTGTACCTGGATTTTTTCAGATAGATTTGCGGCAATTGTTTTTTTTTTTTAATTACTAATTATGTATACATGGGTATATATAGAAGTAGATATTGTTATTGCTGCTGATTTTTCTTGACAGAAACTTGAAATTTTGGCTATTGGGAGTTACATTCCATCATCAATATCCAATATTTGATAGATGATGGGGTTGCCTTTCCAATTCTCCCTCTTTTACCTTCATTTTGCTCCCTTTCCTGTGAAATTGTTACAATCTGCATCTGCTTGAAGTTCATCAGTTAAAATGCTACAACTTATTAAAAATGCTACCTAAGCTGCAAGTAGGAATCTCCAAGACATGAGGCAGCTGACTATGGACAGACATCTTCTGTAATCACTATTAAGTCCTCGTTGTGCACTTTTGATATTTTCAGTCTTCCTGTCATCTCAACGTAGTCATTTCCTATAAATATGATATGGACAACCATTTCACCATACATGTTACATGATGAAATTATTCATGTAACTGCAACATTGTGCAGTAGCTTGGAAGCATGAAGCAAGATGTTCTCTTCCTCTTGTAGCCACCAGATATAGGTGGAAACTTGAGTGTCCTCTTCTTTGAAAATATATGAAATGCTATAATATCGTGGAAAAGTTGCAATTAAGTAGCCATCAACTAAAAGCGTTGACCATTCTTCAGCACAACCTAGCCCAATGAGCTTTTTTTTTTTTTTTTTTGGCAATATAGATGTTACCATCATCATTTGCCAGCTTCTTGATCTTCTCTTTTCATATGCCTGTAGAGCAAAATCTACCTATTTAATAGGATTGAAAGCCTTTGTTTGATCTATGGATATGATTAGATTATTGTTTTGTATCTTTTCTCTCCATGATCCGTTGAAATATCTTTGGCATGATTGCTGAGATTACTGTCATACCAGGAGTACATGGTCTGATGTGAGATGCTTTGATTCATAGTATGTCTATGTCTTCTCATGCAATTTTTATAAACCAGGTTTGGGATCTTGGCGGTCAAGAAAGGTTGAGGACATCATGGGCAACATACTATCGCGGAACTCATGCCGTTATTGTTGTTATAGACAGCACCGACAGAGCTAGAATTTCCCTCATGAAAGATGAACTTTTCAGGTTACTTGGGCATGACGAACTTCAGCATTCTGTTGTGTTAGTCTTTGCCAACAAACAAGATCTGAAGGATGCAATGACCCCAGCAGAGATAACTGATACTCTCTCTCTCCATAGCATTAAGAACCATGACTGGCATATTCAAGCTTGTTGCGCCCTCACAGGTGAAGGGCTTTACGATGGTCTTGGGTGGATTGCACAGCGAGTGACTGGAAAAGCACCTAGTTAAAAAGACTAGGAAAAGAAGAGCTGACTGGTCTATTTTGTATTGTTTGGGAGGAGATTACGCGCTTGTCCTTTCTTGTGTAACCTTTAAATTTTCAAAAATCTACTGGAATGATGTACTAGACCCAACTTGTAGATGGATGATTGAATTGATAGGAACAGTTGTACTTTCTGCACAATGAATCATCAAAATATTTGCAAGTAAACAATGCTCAAAACTTTGTCATTCACAAACACACACCATTTTATCTGACATTCTCCGATTATCAACTACAATGTATTGCTATTACTGGTAATTAAGTAAATGGAGTTTTCTGGAGGATCTTGTTTCTTCACTTTTAAGTCCATCATAGGATCCAGCAACTGCAAGCTTGTGATTCTTGAGGACCTTCAAACCATCGATCCCATGACTGATTTAATGGTCCCATTGTTCTGTCAAATGGGAATTACGAATATATGAGATGATTGCAGAAGATTTTTTAGATCAAGGATAGGAAGCTGGAAAGAGAGATTACACTGGGAGTAGTGGATCTGCCTTTGATTCAATGATGCCAAGCAATCTGTTACAGACACAAAAACATAACTGTTAATGTATAAAGGAAAAGTGATTAAATATCATGCTGAAATCACCATAAGTGCCCTTCATCCTTACTCTTTACATGCAGCCGAGGCCATATCCATCTTTTCAAGTTCTTCCAACTCTTCCTGGAATGAGAGAAGAAATTTGTAGATTACTAGGCAAAAAGCTCGGATGCTAATGATTCTTGCACTTGTAGGAAAGTGTCTGTGTGTGTGTGCACGCGCTTGTGTATTTATGTGAGGTTACATAGAATTAACAGGATTTCTAGCAGCCGAAAGTAGATCTAGCAGAAGGATAGAACAGTGTACTCAGAGCAAAAATCAAAAGAATTAAAGAAGTTATCCCATGGTTATTATTATGTCAAAATACTTTGTGCCATGAGGAAAACTAACAAACAAACTTCATAATTTGACACAAAGTCCACAATTCCAGTCATTAGGTAACATTATCCTGCTACTAACTTTTAACTCCAGTTTTTATTTGCTGGTAAAGTATATGCATCACATACAGTGTCTGCTGGGACAAATAACCCAAAGCAACACGAGGCCCTAAATAGCATTAGACAAAGAGCAAATATATAGGAAGCAAGCAGTATGCAGCAGAATGAAACTACCATTTGACCAAATCAAACACACTAAAACTTGATGATCTTTGAAACTGCATAGGCAGATTGCACTGCTAACAAAAATCTGTAATAGAAATCCTTCGTGGTTGTGGCTTTCCCTTTTTTTTTTTTTTTTTTTTGCCAGGTGATGCCTTGGTTTGGGGGGGGGGCGGTTGGGCAGGGAGTTGGGGAAGGGGAGATCAACTTTCCCTTTGCCTGAACAATCCCTGACAAAATACGCAAGTAGATCAAAGAGCTCAACTCCTGAGTTCCCTCTTTACCCAAAACTTAAGGGTGGAAACAACTTGGCACACCTCAGATCCCTTACTCAAGTACTTCACACTAGCCAACAAAGGTAGAAAATTCTCGTTTTCAACCCAAAAGATGAGAAAGTTTCAGGGGATTAAGCTTTTGGGAAAGGCCAGGAGGGATAGGAATTTCAACCCACACCTTGAGAAAGATTCAAGCCAGCAACAATTGACCTAGATCCTCTCCAAATTGCTAAGGATAACATTTACTACTAGTTTGTCCGTCTAAGAGGAGAAGTCGCCGATAAAATGGAGATAATCAAATTCAGCAAAATGTTGAAATCCACCGCAGCTTTGCTGATCCTTGTATTACCATGTTTACACTTAAAAAACTTATGTGATGTTGAAAGCACTTAGACAGACCTCAAAGATGTCCAAAGAGAAAAGGCAAGATGACAAAGATCTCACCCAAAAATTTTCCTTTGAGCGCTAGAGTTTGCACTTTGCACCATAGACAAAAGAGATGAAGGAGGATACGATTGCACTAAAATTGATGCACAAATACTAGGTGATTGGTCTGACTCCTATTTAACTCATGTCACGAACATTATCTAAACATGCTTTCTTGCAATAAAGTTTATTTAAAAAGACTATGAGGCATGGAGCCTTTGTTTGACTACATCTTCATTAGAAGGGTTTACATAGGTTTCTAATAGCCAATGAGAGATACATCATAAATTCCAGATTATAAGTTTGACCTTTGTTCCTTAGATATGCACAAAGCTTCCTTAATTCTATCATTTTTAATGGTCATTTAGACCACTTATACTCCAATAACCCAAGTGCATATAGGGTAATATTATTCAACTCAATGCAGTAGATTTTCTCTATCATTTTTTCCACATTTAGGGTTTGTTTGGATTGTCTGATTTTTACCTGTATCTAATTTGCATCTAGACCTAATTTGTATATTATCCATTTAATCTGTCTATGAATTAAAATGTCTATATTTTATTTATATATGTTTCTTAACAAACAATCTATTTAAAAATGACAAAAATAAAATATTAAAACGACCAAAATAAGACGAACTAAACAGACCCTTAAGCTCATGTGTATTATACCAGTACTTTCTCTCTCGTGATAATTACAATGAGGTTAGTCATGCTATCATGCATAATCTGGCTACAAGATTGAGGTGGAGATACCGATTCAACATTAGGCATTGGCTGCTCCTTAATAGTTTTTACCAGTGTTTCATGGCTAGTAATAACCATCTAAGGGAGGTTGCAACATTTTTGTGCTAGTTTTCACATGTGGTGTTTGTTGGCAAACTTCACTTTCCTTGCCTACATATTTTGCAAATGATAATGCAACCTCTTTCCCATATTTCTTTGAATGTATAATTCTTTATTTTGTGAGGCCCACCATCAAAGCCTAGTGCATTTCCTACAATGTTCTTGAATTACATGATACAATCAATCTTGGTTGATAGGTTTAATTACACATGGCAGGTAGGATTAGATAGGAACCATTAGATGAGTTAATCTAGGTTGCCCATATGTGGACGCCTTGTGTTTATAAAAGAGTTCTCCCTCATTTGCAAATCATTATGACTCATGCAAAGTCTTTCTCTTTAAACTCTCTCTTTAGTGAGTGTGTTTTATGAAGATTGTCCGATCACACTGCATCACCACCAATGTCATCCTCTGTTGCAATAGCCAGATCGATATCATGAACAAGGATGAGAAGACCATGAGGCCTTATCATCCCCAGTCCGATTTCAGAGCAGTTAATAAGAATAACACATCTGGATTGACAACCTTACAAACACCATGAAGCTTCAACAACCCTTTTGGAATTTCCTGGAGTCCTTTCATATCTAAAACACCTGGAAACATGGAAAAACTTTACCCACAATTCTAAAAAAATGGCCAAATGGATGCACATCACAGGAGCACGCAATGAACAGAATAATATTGCTCAGTCCTGGTAATCTAGCCAATTATATCAACACCATCAAATCTAGGCAATTCTGCCTAACCACCAATTGCAAGTCATCACCCACCCGATGAGTTGTTTTCTTCTCCCCAATTGAAATATGTGTCACCTCATCACTACTACCATGAGTAAAAGTATGATCCCTATTTATAGCAACACAACTGGATGGGCCTCTAGAGTGAATTCCTATTTCCTAGAAGAGAGGATATGCCAGTGGATAAGCAGTGTTGCTCATCCACCTTATAATGGAAGTACTGCTCCATCAACACTTTCAAATCATCAAATGAATTCGTGATGAACATAATGTCTCTGCTACTTGCAGCAGCTTTTGTCACCAGAAACCTTCAGTGACTGCATCTCCTTTGCTGCTCATAGAAATAATTGTCTAGTGAACCCACTCTCTCTTTCGATTATGTTGCCATCAAGTAATGCATACCCAGAAAACACAAGTAAAGAAAATAACACTAAAGATGCCTCTCCCTGCAACCTAACTAGCCGATTATACCCTTTACCATCCTATGACATGTATACTTTGTATGCATTTGGCCCAAGGACCATAAGCCCGCATTTGGCCCAAGGACCATAAGCCCTACTTCATCTCTAATGTTTTCTAGCCCAGTACTGCTTCCAGCTTTATTAGTATGTTGAACAGTAAAGAGATCCTCAACCTCCAAAAAAAGGGTTACAATATACACTTGATCACATAACTATTCCAACGAAAATAGCATGGGATAAGTTTGTCATGCTTTGGCTCCTTGGATTGCTACTGATTCAGGTGTGGGGATTTTAATTCTGTTCCCATTGCTCAAGGGAAAAGTTTGTAGTATGTTGGCTGTAAAGGATGAGCATGGCTCTAAGGCAGCACTAGCTCAGAAGACATAAGGGTTAATTGGCCAGATAGACAATTCCTATTATCCTGGTGTTTCTCAGTTCTTGCTACTCAATATGGTTTGAAAACCATCCATGGCCTTATGTTGACTCAGGAATGCTACAGTCTACACCAGCAGACTGTTCACCTCACATTTTTTTTTTACTTTCTGTATTTATTAAATTACATCATTCTCATACCAGTGCCAGCTTCAAATAGATCATATACTAATTCTCTTTCTAGGGTTGATTGGTTTTTCTGCTAGAGAGGTTGGCAGGTAGTTCTGGCATCCTATATGGCTACAACCACGATCTCATCAAATATTGCAAGTGCAAAAGAAGAAGGCAAAAGCATTGCCCACGCTTCATTGGAGAAAACACCATTTTTTTTAGCCTTTTAATAAAATAATCTACATTGTTCTACCTGAAATGTAAGTTTCAATTGTTTTTAACTGGGAGATTTTCACGAGATAAATGATCAGTGATCAATTGCCCAGGCTCAAAGTAACAATTTTAACAGCAGCTGCTCTAACTCAGACTTTCCAATTTTTTTCGCTGACATTGTTGAGTATTCTACTGTAGCCAAGCAAACAGCCATTGCAAAAGTATATTTTGCGGTCAAGGCAGGGGACAGATGTCTTAGATTGTGTGATCAGTCATGCATAAAGCCCTGAAGAGAAAAAGGTCTGGCGTTACATGGCATGTGATGAACTGATTTTCAATTGCTTAGCTATTTCTACAAAAAGATATTTCTGTTCTTAATTTCTGGGAAAGACAGCTCAAGCTAGTCATTGGGAAGACTTTTTCTTTGATGACGCAAGGACATAGTGTTCTAGGATCAGCTTCCTTCAACCACATGAACCTTTGTACAAGACCTATGTTTGGTTAAGTTTACCTTGTGCTGTAAATAGCCTCAGCAAAATCCCGAACTCCTACTACCAACAGACATCCAGTTTCCTGTCCAACCTGATCTAACTCATGGATCCAAAATGAGGACTCATCAGACAATCATAATACAATCAGGCATTCATAGAACCTGTCCCATTAGCTAGTTACTACGTTCCACTTCATCTGATAACAAGGACTACTCAAAAGCAACATATCCCGTGAATTCAATTGAATGCGATTCTTATTAGTGGCTTAACTCTTCCCCAGATCAAAACATGAAGGTATTATACAGTTTTTGTGCATGGACACGCGTTAGCAGAAGCTGCTCAAGATCATATTCTTCATAATTCAACTGAAAACAATGCACTGCAATCTCAAGAACATCACTTCTCATAGAATTTTCAAACTAGAACAAATAATCATCAAATCACACCAGCAAAAACACGTCGAGAGATAAACCAGAAAGTCGAATTACAAAAAATAAACCACACGCTTGAAACTACAATCCAACTATAAGCTCAAGATCATTCCTTTTTGAAAAAACAATACACTAGACACAATTTTCCATTAAACCCCAACTACAGTAACCATCATCACCAAAGCAAATCATTTCGTTATAAATAAACCAACAAAAACACAAACTAAAACCAACCCTTTTCATAAGATTTTTCAAAACAAAATTGGAATACCAACCTCCAAGAATCTAGCTTCCTGCTCAAGCCTCTTGAGCTCAGCTTGTACCCGATGCTTACTCTTAGTGTCGGGTTCAGCTGCACCCATCGACTGTATTCTTATAGGAGGAGCAGCATTAAGTTTCGTAGAACTCATTTCACCTTAGACAACTCAAAAATCTTTATTTCACCCTTAAAATTAATTTCCACAACCCAAATTAAATATAGCAAAAAAGGAAGAAAAATCAGGAGAAAGACCTCATTTTGGGATTAAAAATGTGAGTTAAGATGGAAATCAACACTAACCCAGTTTTTTTTTTTTAATGATTTTCCAACATGAAACATGGGTTTCTACAAAGCAAAACCACTTTTTGAAAGAGACAAATCTGTGGAAAGGAAAGTGGGAGAGTATTTCTTTTTTTCTTCCTTTTGTTTAATTTATTTTATTTTTTTTTTTTTTGGTGGAAAAGGATTATCAACTGTAGTTGCTCCCTTTCTTTTTCTATTCTTTTCAAAGGAAACAGAAGAAAAAATGACTTTTGTTTACTGTCGTCAGTTGCCAGTCGCCGGTCGTCTAAAATTTCCTAGGTCTCCATTTGTGTCTTTATTGTTTTTCCTTCCTATTTCTAATTTCATATTTTGCTGAATGTTGGCTTTTTTTTTCTTTTTCTTTTTTTTTGGTTCTCCTGGGTTCGTTTTTCTGTCCTTTTCAAGTCCTCCCAGATTATAATTTTAGATATGCCTAATATTACGATAATGATATGGAAGGTTATCGGTAAGACTGAGGAATGAAAATCCGGTTACAAGTGGCCATTTAATTACTTTTCTCTTGAGGCCAGAAAAAAAAAATTACTTTTCTCCTTTGAATTCTAGAAATTTGAAATAAAAGAAACAGATCCTTAAATTTATTTATTATTTATTTAGTCAAAGTTTTATGGGTGCTATACAATATAATAATATGTGAACTAATAAAGAACAATTATTAAATTTACTGATAAAGTAAAAAAAAAAAAAAAAGAAGATAAGATAACATTTACAAGTTACAATCCATTCACTTGAAAGACCAAAAGTTACTATAACAATAATTAATTATATTTTAAATACTAAAGATTTTTTACTTTATAGTATAAAATAATGAGAGAGTTAAATTCAATGGTTATGTAATAGAGTGATAATATTCAACTTAATGTAAAAAGAAATACAATAAGTAATTATTGGAGCAAAAGCAGAATATCTATTAAATATTCTTTATTTTTATTACACAAAGATAATAATTATATAGATGATATTTTTAAAATAAAAATATTTATGATAAAATTGAAAACAAACCATTAAATAGCAATTCATGTATGTGAAGGTATGAATCGCTATCTATTATTTTGTCTAGTAATAGCTAATTATATAGTAGTTTTATGTAAAACAAGAAGGGAATGAATTATTATTATTATTATTATTAGCCAAAATAATAAGGGGAAAAGGAAAAAAATATTATTAAAATTTAAAAAAATTAAGAAAATGCCACTGGAACGAAATTAATCTCAGAAATAGGCAACACGACCTCGTCTCTTGAAGAGACGATGTCGTAAGTGCCTGACCTCGTCTCTTCAAAAGACGAGGCCGTGTCATCTTGTTTAGCCTCGTCTCTTGAAGAGACGAGGTTGCTCCGTGTGTGATATCGTCTTTTCAAGAGACGAGGTCATTAGTGAGTGACCTCGTCTCTTCAAAAGACGAGGTCTGCGCACTAATACCAGCAACGCGCCTTCTTTCCCATTTTCCCCTTTGCAAGTTCGGCCGAAACCCTAATTTCATTGTTCTCCCAATCGTCCAACCCCATTTCTCCACAGTTTCTTCGATTTTTTTTGTCATTGGGCAATCTCAGAGCCCCCAAACGGTGTCTACATTGCAATTTGTGGGTAGGAGGAGCGATACGCGAGAGAATTCATTGAAATCCGTCGGCGGATTTTGAGGTAAGTTTTTCGTGATTTTTTATTTTTTTTGTTAATAAATGTTGCTACATTGTTGAATGACGATGGTATGTGCTGTTAGAATGATTTTATTGTGTGATTAGGACGTGGAAGGATTTTTTCTTATTATTGTATGTTATATAGATAGATACATACGTATATATATATGTAATTATTGGGAAAAAAATTAATATTGTGATTAGTTGTTGGATAATTATTTTAGGAAGCGTAGGTAGGAAAATAATTAAAAATAACTTGCAATGTCCTCAACGGGTATTGTTGTGCGATTCCAATACGGGATAAATTTTTCTAATTATATGGATACATATATATATGTAAATTCTAGGAAAAAAATTAAATAGTAATTAGTTGTTGGACAATTATTTTAGGAATTGTAGTTGGGAAAAAAATTTAAAAATAACTTGTTATGTCGTGAAGGGGGTGTAGTCGGTACTGTAGTGTTGGTTTAGCATGGAAATTTGCAGTGGAAAAAGATAATGTTTGTAGGAAATCAGAGTTCCTTAGGAAAAAAAATAGAACTTTGGAAATGTAGCATTTGGAATTAGATTAAATTTTATGAGGAATGAAACTCATAAGTGTGATTTTGCGAATTTGATGCATTGAAGCTAATTTTGATGAGATGGCAGGATTGTTGAGGAAATGGATAAGGCGAAGTTCATACTGTATGCTCATGGTAATATTGTACAAGGAGATGATGGTTTTTGTTATGATAAGCGGCCGGTTGCTATGGTCAATATCAGTAGGAATTCAACATATGAGCAGATAGTGGAGATTATTTGCAATAGACTAAAGGTAAATAGGTGTACACATCGGATAGAGCCATATCATAGGGTAGCTATTGGAGATAGGACGCTACGTTATGATATTATTCCAGTGGACGTCGTTCCTTCATTCCTGCAGCTAATAAGGCAAATTGGACTCATTTGGACATACCGAAGTGGCACCCTATACCGGGACTTATTAGAAAAAAGGGGCGGCCTAGGGAGAAACGATTCCAGAATGAGATGGATATTCGAGAGGGCCCTTGAGGTTACGCATGTGATTGTTGTGGGCAGCAAGGCCACAACAGAAGGAGTTGTCCAAACGGGGGATCGACGGGTAAAGTACCTACGGGACGGTCGAGTCGTACGGGTAATTCTTTATTTCCATATGTTCTACACACTGTATTATTGAGTCATGACTGACATTATGTTTGTTGTGCTTGTTTAGAATCCATACTTGTCGTCAATAACAATATCTCCTTATTGTTTCTTCGTAGATGGATCCCGGACCGATCGATAGTTGATTACTGACGCAGCAGCCTGTACATAGGTCCACTCTAGCCTGGGATGGGCAGGTCAGTTTATTTATCTATTTCAGTGATTCTGGTTTTGTTTGATGCGGTGTCTATGGTTTTTAATAAATATGTTCACTTTATTGTAGGAGCATGAGGTACTACATTGTCGTCGCAGAGAGGCCAGGCTCAGGCGACCTGCTGGGATACCTACAGATGTGGACGAGCGCCTGGTGCCATTCCTGTCCTAGGCAGGGTTCATAAGGGCGGCTCAGATGCCTTTCATTCAGCTGGATTGGCATCTGATTACATCTTTGATCGAGCGATGGCGCCCAGATACGCACACGTTCCACATGACCACGGGAGAGTGGACTGTGACGCTGCAGGACGTTGCTATCCTGACGGGCCTCCCTATGGATGGATTAGCCGTTACTGGCACGGCTCGCATGGATTAGCCAGATTTGTGCGAGGAGTTATTAGGAGTTCGGCCAGTCCTCGGCGTCGACATGGATGGAGGTCGGCTGAAGATGTCGTGGTTGGATAGCCACTTTAGCGACCTACCTGACTTTACTGATGACGCGATGATCCGACGTCATGCCAGGACATACATTCTGCTGCTGCTTGGGGGATTTATTGTCGCAGACAAATCCTCCAACTACGTCCATCTTATGTACCTCCAACTGCTCAGAGATTTCGATCGGGCAGGGCAGCACGCGTGGGGAGCAGCCTGTTTGGCTTGGCTATACAGGCAGCTATGCCTGGCTTCCGACGTCGACACGGGGGACATGGCAGGACCACTAGTTGTCCTGCTGATATGGGCATGGGAGCCCGCTCCAGTTACAGAGACTGGCCCATATTCACCGCATCCTCATCATCAGCGTACCCCATTCCCAAGGATATACGAGAGGCGGGGTAGAGGCCGAGGACGAGGGAGGAGGGACACACAGCAGCAGCAACAGTAGTGGACAATAGATAGATTTTCTTCTTTTTATTTTTATTTTTTTTTGTATGTAGCTTCTTATTTCCTTGTATGTATAGATCGTACTCATTTTCTCCTATACTTTTTATTAGAACAATCACTCTACATTTCATTCTATTTCATTTCCTATTATGTATTATGACTCTACGAATACTCATATTTTCATTGTACTGTGCATGATTGGGATTGGGAATGTGTGTTTCGATTGGGCTTGGAAACACTGTAGTTTGTTAGTTTTTTAGCCATGGTGGAGGATGGTTAATTGCTTCTATGGCTATTTATATTTGTATTTGACAGGTTTTTACAGGTTTTTGATGTAAATTTTTGTTTTTCAAGAAATATGATAGGATTTAGCTGATTTTAGCCTGACCTCGTCTCTTCAAGAGACGAGGCCAAACAAGATGACACGGCATCGTCTCTTAAAGAGACGAAGTCAGGCACTTACGACCTCGTCTCTTCAAGAGACGAGGCCGTGTTGCTTATTTATGGGATTAATTTCGTCCCAATGGCATTTTCGTAATTTTTTTAATTTTAATAATATTTTTTCCTTTTCCCAAGTAATAATGCAATGCATTCATGTCTTTACACACATTAATTGCTATTTAATAGTTTATTTTTAATTTTTGTCATAAATACACTTATCTTGAAAATATTACTTGCATAATTATCATTTCTTCCTATTAATTTTTGTTTTATTCTAATAATTATTTGTTTTATTTTTATACTAATTAAATTTGTAATAAATATATAATAATCATTACATTCTATTGTAAATGAAGTTCATTTCCCTCTTGTTTCGTGCAGCGAACTCACATCTATTAGTGTCACGCCCCGATGGTACCCAGTAGTATCATACAATCCACACTATATACTATTATCAGATTTACCTTCAGAAGTGACATATTTTAAAATAAATAGGATCTTTCAAACAAATAGGATCTTTTGCTTGATAAAATGACAAATACATGTAAGTCATAAATTAGTAATATAACCGATATCATAAGTCTTGAGTAATATAAATACAAACCATATTCCTAACATAAGTGTCCAACTACATAATATGATATTTCAAGCACTAACTAATTTATAACTAGGAAATAAAAATATATCACTTATTCCCAATGTCCCAATTCTTTCAGCTTCTAAATCTTACTGAAGTCATCTCCTTGGAAGAAACGAGCTAAGATCGTAGTATTAACCTGAAAGGTCTTTAGGAGTGTGACTGAAACCATGGGCTCAGTGAATAACTAGATATATTATACACCAAGCAAGTTCATTAACAATACATATGTAATGCAACAATCAATCATGTGCACACATATAAGCTTGGATGATCTAGAATCCAAATAGGTAAGAGATTTGCACCATCTCATTAGGGTTGAAGGACAATTACTTACTAACCTATTTGCCCGGGAGAAATGAATTATATAGGAAAATCAATGATTTCTCGTTTTAGACTATCACTTAATTTAATATTTTAACACCATTTTATGCATCAATCCTTTGAAACTTTCTAAGTATTAGTAATTTCAAAGTGATACCATGAGTGGTACCATTCATTGCCACTTAGTTCTCATAGAACCGATAGAATAAAGATAATCTTGGAAGAACTATTAAGTTTAGAAAAACCAAGCATTAACAAAGAATCAATATACTAATACATAGCAGACTGTCACACTGTTAAAATATGCAATAATGCAGTTCATTTAATGCATGATAATTTTTATTATAAAGCTAATAATTCTTAACCAGGCTTATGGTGATCACACATTATACATAAACATACGATATACCATTTCAAATCATCAAACAATTATTTTATCACTTTCATTAATTTGTGTTGACTTCACAAGCAACCAATTCACATCAGGCTTATAGTGATCACACATTATACATAAACATACGATATACCATTTCAAATCATCAAACAATTGTTTTATATTTTCGTTAATTTATGTTGACATCACAAACGATCAATTCACATCATAAATCATTCTCATCATGCTATTCACATCAGCTATATTATTATTTTTGCATTACATATGCCATTAATTTCAAACACAAGCAATGTAATAGATCTAAGTTACTCACCTGTTCATGCTGATCAGTCGTATAGTCATCAAGAAAATCCACCTATGATCAGTATCACCTATTGGACAAATAATAATTATTAATCAGATATATATATCTATATAGGGATGCAATTGGGTCAGCCATCAATGGGTTTCCGACCCGTCCAACCCGATAAAAACCCTATAGAGTTCAACCCTACAGGGTAATAGGATCGGGTTTGGACATTGAAAAAAACCCTGTAGGGTATTAGGGTTGGGTTTGGATATTACTAAAACCCGATGGATACTACCCAACCTATAGTCCTAGTAAAAAAAATTATAATGTAAATACATTTTTTTTTACCAAAGTAAATACATTTATTAAATATAAACATAGTAATGACTAAATTTAAAAAAAGTTTGGCAAAGAGAAAATAAATTACTATATTAGACTATTATTTTATTGGCTTTAAGTCTGCTGAATCTATTGAAAAAAAAAAAAAAAACAAGGCAGGATCGGGTGGATGGTCAGGCAGGTAATCGGGTGGGTGACGATTTTAGATAAACCCTGTAGGGTGAGTTTGGATAATAAGAAAAACTCTACAGGGTTACAGGATCGGGTTTGGTATGCCATATAGTGTAGCGGGTTATGATTCGGGTTCGAGTTCATATGGCCCACTCGAAACCCGATCCGGTTGCATCCCTATATCTATATAAATAAACCTTATTGGTTGTTTAAGTGTCTTAAAATTAGTCTTTATCTTATCTAGATATATCTATCTTGTCTAAGTTAGTATTTACCAATAAATAATAGTTTTAAAATATTTTATTTTTATCGGATGATATAGAATTTGTATTTAACAATTTATTATTATCATCATAATTATTTTTTTATATTGTTTTTTAGTTTGGTTGTCTTATGGTAACTAATATTTATTTTCTATCATTTATTGTCATCATGTTTCTCTTGATCTCATTTCATATTATTATCTGTTATTAATGATAATCATATTATTTTTAATTACGACTTATTTACATTATCCACTGTTATATATTTACCTAAACAAAATATGATCGGATAATTATTATAATTTAATCTTTTTGTTTAATAAAAGTGTTTTTTGTTTATAATGATTACTAGAATTTAACACTTAATAAGTAGTTAAATATACTAATATTAAAATATTTATATTTATTAAGTTTAATGTCCTGTTTCTCTCCTTATATATATGTGTGTGTGTGTGTGTGTGTGTGTGTGTATCTATGTATACTGTTACGAACGAAATAGATTTCATTCAGGAAATATTTTACACGTACACCAGCACCCAACCGTCGGCATTGAATCCATATTACCGGTGTATGCACAAATAAAATTTTACATAACTTCATCCAATGCAAGCTGGCTTGAAGCCCTTTCGGCCTATCTGACGTACACTGCTGGCTTTAGCCATGTATACCACAAGTGTTTAGCCCGTATAGGCACCGTTCATCATCTTCTTTGCTTTTTCCTAATTCGAGATTTATTTTTCTTATATTATATATGTATTATACTTAGTGTTTTAGCTATTTTGAGTGTTTCTCTATAATCCCTAGCTATTGTTCATGGCACACTAACGCATATAACATTTCATAATCATCTTACCGTGTGATTTCCTAGCTCTTACACATATCATAATGTATAAATGAGTTTTACGGTTAAATATTGCCTTGTTTGGAGCTGCTAAGTTGATGTTAAATCCTTGCACAAGCTTAACACGAGCCTAAGTTAATAAGAACATGGTTTAAGCTAATGTTTAACACATAAACTAGCTTAGAACGAATTTCAATTACCTTGACTTGTTGTTCACTTTCTTTGCTTGTGTTGTGTTTATTTGAAACTGTTTAGTGAAGCTAAGTAGATGCATTTGTGTTGTTAGCTATGTTTGTGTTTTATGGTGAAGATAAAGGACAAAGTGGTTGTTTAAAGTGTGTATTAAAAGCTTTGTTTGGAGTTAATAAATGAAAACATTTATAGGCAATGGAGTAGCAGCTTCCTAAGGATGTTTTTTGGCCAAGAAGAGAGTAAATTATCTTCATCGAATTCTACTTGCATGCATGATTTAATTTGCATTAAATGGGTTGTTTTGTTGGACAAAAGTGATTGGTTCAAAATCTCTTTATCCTTGACTTTGTTCATCAATTTGACTCAATTTGCTTTGTAATTTCGGTTGCTGCATTTCAAAAACATCATAGCCATATATCTACACAATTTGCATTGAATTTAATTAATTAATTATCTTAGTTTTAGGATAGTTTATCTAGATAAACATGTATATTCATATTAGTTATTTAGGAGTTTTGTCTCCAATAATGTATTTAGAGCTTCTACAAATTTCCTAGATTATCTTTTAGTTCAAATTTGAGTTTAAAGTTTATGCAATTAATTATTTTTAAGATTTTATCTCACGTGATTAGGATTTTCTAAGCCTAATAGGCCAATATTTGTTTCAATCTCTAAGACTTCAAAATTCTCTAGCTAGAACAATGGTGTAATCTAAACATTTATTTGAAGTCTAAATTACTAGTTATAGATATGTTCTTCTTCTTATTATGTATTTATAACCCTAACGGTTCATCCTTAAATTATCGTTTGCTAACTACAAACTTTATTGATTATTTGCTTTCTAGTGCATTTGAAATCTTAATTTAATCATTTCTATATTTTGAGTTTTCGATACCTACTATAAACTCTTGTCTTTGGTATTTATTACTATCTACAGAACTTTGTTTTAGGATTTGAAGTTACATATGGGTTCATTACTACCTATAGTTTCATTCTAGGGTCTCTGTTGAGTCGTATATTGACCTTCTATCTTCTATATTTGTATTTCTATTTATTTTTACTGACATGAAAAATTCTTGAGGTTTACAGTTAGTTTTTATAGAACTTATGTTGTTCCATTAACAGAGTTGACTACTCAATCATCTCACCAACAGTTTGTTTACTTTGTTGTATAAAATATAGTTGAGCATAACTTTAGGGAAGTAGTACAAAAACAGTCGATTTACTTTGTTGCATGTAATGAGTGAGGAATTAAATTGAAATTCAATGAAAATGTAATTTAATGTATAATGGATATTATGTGATCATAACAATGTTTATTTGAGACAAAAAAAAAAAAAGCAAAAACATGTTGAACCCTATTATAAAAAGCAAAATATTTATTATGAGAAATCAACATGCTTTAGTAGTGTGTAGTACTAAGATATCGGTATTTATGAAAAGATGGTAAAATAAATTATTGAATAGTAGTTCATGATATTGACATACAAATTGGTATTCATTATTCAAAGTAATAACAATTGATCATTGATTGTTATCAACTACTGTAATTATAATTTCACACGGAACTATTCATCCAAGTGAACATACAATAAAAGTTTTCTACTATGATTAGAAAACTAGATAGGATTAAGATTTTTAAATATAATTTATATTGTTTATTATGTCCTAATTTGTACTAGAATAATTATTTCATTAATTATACTACTTCTGTCCAAGTTTTTCCATTATTACTTCCATTGTGGCCACCAACAACACCACCAATTATAGTACTACCACCACTATAATACCTCCGTCACTGTTAATGATATGAGAGTGAGATTAATTCTTGTTTATCTACCAATTTGAAGAAAAAAATATACAAATACAATTTAGACAAAATTAA
Source organism: Combretum micranthum (assembly GCA_024138025.1). Taxonomy (NCBI): domain Eukaryota; kingdom Viridiplantae; phylum Streptophyta; class Magnoliopsida; order Myrtales; family Combretaceae; genus Combretum; species Combretum micranthum. The sequence goes on along the minus strand of JAMXBD010000758.1, from coordinate 427,305 downwards.
TTACCTAAATACCAGTATCACTTGTCCTAGATGAGATACTGATTTTTTTTTTTTTTTGTATAACATGTTTGTTATGTAATACATGTATAAATAACAAGTGTGTATTGTATGTCCAACAATGCGATACACAGTATATCGCATCTTGCACAGATGATACACATATGTATTGTTCTTATAACATGCAATACACATGTATATCGCCCGTGCAAGATGTGATACATAATTTTGTTAAATTGTTGTATCACATTTTGGGTATGCAATACACATATCAAATTGTGTATCTCATATCCAAGATGCACTAGTATTGTGTATTTTTTTTTTGAGGTACTGTATGATGTTTCGCCATATGATGTGCAATTTAATGCTAGCATTGTATTGATGGTAAAGTTACAGCCTATTAATGGCATGTTAGTCCACTAAAATTAGGGTAACCAACCAGTACTTGGAAGATTCCAAGGATGTTGGTATGACTATTTTTTTTCTCTCATTTTTTTCTTTTATTATTACTAATTTTGGTGATATATATTAGTTTACGAAATTTTATTAAATGGATTATTCTAGATTCATTTGAAAGGGACAAAAAAGGATGTAAATGAGTTAAGACACATGCTTTGAAAGTTCGAATAAACATATAAAATGATGAGATGGTTTCAACTTTCAATCGATAAATCCCAACTAGATAAGTTACAATTTTCTAAAGGAAAAAAGAAGAACTTGACTTGATTTGAGGACATTTGATAATGACTTAGAGACCAATGAGACAAGGTGGCAGATGGGAAGTTTTAATTGTTGAAATAAGAGGATTAAAAGAGTTAATAGATAGTTTGCACATAAGGAATTAAGTAAAGGATAATATAGAAGGTTTCTTGGTATATTATAAATGATGTAATGAAATCTTAAGTTAGATGGTTAAAGCTAAAATTTTAAAGGATAAATTATTAAAATTTTAGCTATGTTTTGGCCATTGTACAAATTTAATATTTTTTTATACAGTGGTAACCTATATTTTACTAAAAGGTGTTAATATTAGTTGATGATATTATTGAGACACATCTCATAATCCTATTAACTGAGATAGCTAATTTAATATTTACCACGGAGAAGATAATTAATTTAATTAAAAAAACATTCTTGAATATATGGGAAAAAATTCAAGAAAAATTTAAAACAAAAAGACAAAGTGTGAACTTTTTCCGGCAATGTATCCATTGAGCGAATTCTTCGCATTCCATCTTCTTGTTCGATTGATGATTAATGATCAACCATTGGAGCTTCAATGACAGATTTTTCAAAAAATGGCTAAAGAACCAAGCCATGAAATCCTTTGTATAGTGCATTGATTTTTCCGATCGAACATCTAATTAGTTTCACAAAAGCTACAGTAGCTAAAGAAAGATCTGCAATGTTATTTGATGAAGTTGAATGGAGCTCACTCACTCCAGGAGCTTTCTCCAAACTTTTCCATAAAAAAGGCCTCTTTGTTTTGTTTTATTTTTCAAATTTTCGATGATTGAGTGAAGGTAATGAGATTTCGTGCAAGTCAAAGCAGTGACGGGTTATCAGAATAAAATAAAATATCTATAATGTTTCTTGTATTTATTACAAAGAGGATAATTATAGGTGATATTTTTAAGACAGTGGTATTTATAAAAAATAAACCATTGAATGACCATTTGGAAAAAAAAAAAAAAAAACCATTCATGAGGGTGAAGACATGAATCATTATTTATTATTTTACATAATAGTAATTTATTATGAATTATCACTCTCTTCAAGTGAACGCGGTAATAGCAGTTTTATGTCGAATAAGTAGAAAATGAATAACTATTCATGTTAAGTAAAGGAGGTCCTAATGAATTTCACAAAAGCTACAACAGCCGAGGAAAAATCTGCAATGTTATTTGTTGAGCTCACTCCAAGAGCTTATTGAAGGCAATTTTCAAAACTTTTCCAATAAAATGGTCTCTTTATTTTGTTTTACTTTCATATTTCCGGCGATTGATGGGTGAGGGTAATGAGAATTTGTGCAAGTGAAAGCAGTGACAAGCTGAGGAGTCTTATTTATCCCCGTTATTGAGTTGTAGTATGGTGGTGTCACTTGTTCGTGCATCTCCTTCAATTGGTTTACTTTTTGATGACAGGATTTGGTGATTCTTTTGCTAAAAACCGTGGTGAAATAGTTAATCGGAGCATGCTAGTGGTGATGTTTCGATGCTTCGATGGAGAAAGTTGGCTTATTGGTTTCCTTTTATTTAATTATTTCTTCATTTTTTAAGTTTTTTTTTTATATTTTATTTATTCAAAATTATTTAGCATAACATGATTGGCTATTATTAACACAATTTAACAAAAATACCAGTCATTATTTGTTAAAAAAAGGTCACATATATGTAAAATGATGAAAAACACAAGTTGGGCTTAAGTAATTTATCCAATTTTAAATAAAGTGTGGTCAATGGAATGTATTAAAGGCCTGGTGGATGTCAAGACGCCTAAATCAAGCTGTAAAGGATGGTACAAAATAGTTAGTTATGTTTAATAACACATGTCCTTGATTTTGAGCTTAAAGTGATAGAATCAACTTAAAGGGATAAAGTGGCTTGGTTTTATAAAAATTATTATGTTTGAAGTGATTAAAAAATTAACAAATGGATAGAGTGGCCTAATCTTACAAAAAATTCAGGCTTGAAGTAATCAAAAGAAGTAGCATGAAACTTTCTTGGTTTATTGTTTAAAATGCCAAAATGCATGATTATTTACCAACTTTTACGATATATGCTTATTTACTTAGTAGTTTACATAACCTAATTCATTAATATGATCAATATGCTTATCAAAGATTGGCTGGCGATAAATATGTCATTGGCGGCATATAATTGGTTGGGAGTATAAATATAATTATTATATATCAACTTAATTGGTTGACAAGTAAATAAAATATGTTATATCATTCGTATATAATATAAAACAGTAAGGTTATGCAATAAATTAGATAAAGGCCTACTCACTTGGGATTTGTTTAATGGATCATTAGGCTGGCCACTAATGAGTTAATTTACCTAAATCCCATAAATCAATTCAAGCCTCAATGACTATTAAAATATGGACAGCTTACATCACTTACTTAAAGCTAACATGACTTAATGTTCACAAATGAAATTAAGACCTATAATAGAATTCCTGACCACATGAACTCTTACTTAAATAAATCTAACAATCAAAAAGTTAATTTTGAATAAACTGATTAGAAAAACTAATAGGAATCACATTGAATGGAATTTCTAATTATGAATAATATAAATTTATTACAAAGTTCAATAGTATTAGGTACATAATAATTATTTTGTTTGTTAGCATAGAAATTTAAAACATGACTAATATAAAACTTGTTGATTAATTATGCGCTAAATGCTTCTTTCTACTCAATCTATGAGTCACCTATATATGGATTTTAACCTAATCACATATTAGAATGATATGGCGATTAGGCACCTAGGCTTCCCAAGTGCATGGTATAGCTTATTACACAATTGATAAGAAAAATTTATAGCTATATGGTCAACTCGAGTTAGGACAAAGTTAGTGGAGGTATTTAGGATATGAGACCTTGAATAAATACGTAGTTACGCTTTACTCATTGATGGTTAGACTTGATAGTGGCTTCATACAAGACTTCTTCTTATTTTATTTTATTTTTTTGTAAATTACAAATACATGATCCGTATTATATACTTTTAAATAGCTGACCTATGAAATTGATTTGACAAATAACTTACCTGAGTTATGCATTGTTACGCTCCGTTAAATAAAATGACAAGTTTTACATGTGAGACTCACGTGGCCAAATAAATAAAAACGAAAAGAAAAGAAAGAAAACAAAGAACAGACGCCACTACTTTTCTTCGTTGTCATCCATCGTTGCCACTACTTTGTCAAAAGGGACTTTAGATACAGAGTGCTCTTCAATGTACCCTTGGATGTTGTGATTTCGGGCTTAGTTTTTTTTTTTTTTTTTTTTTTTTAAAGAAAGATTTTGGTCTTCATCTAATACGGAATGAATAGAAGTAAAGTCTGCTTTTTATTTTTTCAAATTTGGCCATGTGAATCTTATATTTAAAATTTAACGGTTGTTTAACGGAACATAATGGTATATTACTTAGGTAAGTTGTTTGTCAAAAAAGATTTCATGGGTCAGTTATTTACAAAAGCACAATATAACACATGCTATATATTTCTAATTTACTCTCTCTTTTTTCGATGCAGTACCAAGAGGCACTATCAAACCCTAATGTTTGACTCGAATCCTTTTGTTTGTCGTTATTTTGTTTGTTGGAATTATAAGTATTCATGTGTTACATATTTTTAGTACATTGGAAATACATTACTCGCTATGATTCTCTGTGTTATGGCTAATGATAATGGTATCCATTATGACAGGGTGGTGAAGACTTGAGTAAAAGCTGCAGAGATAAGTTTTGAGACATGTTTTTGACGTATTTCTAATGAGAATTTTAGTACTTGATACTTTTCATGTGTTACGATGATAGTTCGTAAACATTACCTTAAACTTTTCTCTACTTTACTCGTGGATGACTTACGGGTCCATTGTTAGTTGCTGATAGGTAGCCTCCTTTTTGGGTCACGAGTCTTGTTTATAAGTAGGTTAGATTTTGGAAATCTTCTTTGTGAACAGGATCTGTTTTAAAGGCTTTGCTAAACCCAAATCACCAATTTTTAAATTTAGTCTATCGGATTTTTCATAAAAAAAATAATCATGACTTATATAAATTAAAACATGCTTAAAACTCACTTGATAAATCTTCATGTATCACTTAAGAATATGCATAGGGTGGACAAGAAAATCAACTAAACTGAAAATATAATTTTTTTAATAATTTGATTTGGAAATTTTTCAATCTAAATCAATCCATAAATTTATAGTTGGTTTGGAGTGATAAACCAAACCAATCAGTAAAACAGAATCACACTATTTTAAAAAAATATAATAATATTTTACTTGTAAGTTGCAATTATAATTTTTTTTATGATGATTGATTAAAGGCCATAGTGTTCATTTGATTTCATTTAATATTTATTATTTGGTGAATATTGATTAAAATCAACTTATTCATTTTTAATTTTTTTTTTAGACTCATGATATATATTCTTTTGTTGTTGATGAACTATTATTTTTTTAATAGTTTTTAACTTTATAATAAATAAAATTTATTTATTAGTTATAAACTCTTCTAATGTATTAATTTTTTAATGTATTTTGTTAGTGGATCATTTTATTTGTTGATGGCTTTTATTAATAGATGATTTTTTATTTTGGCTAAATTTATTGATAAATGATTAAATTGATGTTCTATTAAAAATTATAAATTATGATTTGCTATATATTAATTAGTGAATGTATTTTATTGGTGGATAATTGATTTTATAGAGGACCATAGATAAAAAGCATGATGAATTCATAAAGTGTTTTATCATGGTTTGTAATATTAACTTTGTAAAATGATATAAATACTTAAGCATTTACACAAATGTAAAAAATAAAATAAAAAACTAGAATAAAAAAAGAGTTAGAATTTTGATTTAATCTGTAATCAAAACTATTATTTAATGGTGTAGAAAATTCTAATCCAAACCAAACGAAACTAATAGTTTGGTTTGAGATGAAAAAAAAAACGTAAATCAAGATTTGGTTTGGTTGTAGTAAAAACTAAACCAAATTGATCCGTGCCTACCCATTGCATATAAAACTATTGCGTTAGTTGCTCAGGGTGTGACACTCACTATTTTGCATTTACTCTCTAGATTATATAGATTAGGTGGTTGTTTGGTACCTGCATTCCTATAATCTTTAGCAATCCTAAAATTAAGGAATTCATGATACTTGTGACTTGATCAAACCCTAATTCACCCATGAGAGCCTTAGCTTGGTCTTAGCACCCCAACTCCAAATCCCATCATTCCCTCAAGTCTATAAGCCTTGCTCTTTGGTTTGCAATGGCTTTCTTTCTTGTTCTCTTTTTTTCCTAAGGAAATAAAATCTCTAAACCTTGTTAAGAATCCCTTTATAATATGCTCTTTTCTATTTTTAACGGGGCTTATGAAAAACAATGAAGTCTTCCTCTTATCCTTCTTGAATGTGTACACGGTAGAAAACTTGTCATAACCTATAATAGCCACAATTTCCCTAATAAAAACAGTAGTTGCTACATTGTGGGGTTATTACAGCTGGCTGATCACGTGCGATAGGCATAGTGGTCGACCTGAGAGAAGTCTTGAACTAATAACAAGTGTAGGATGTCGTAGAGAGAGGCTTGGAAGGAGGAACGAGTAAACCTAATTTCTCAAGTACGTAAGTATGACAGAAGATCAAATCAGATAGAATTGATTGTTCTTAACTCAATCTTTGTAGAATAAGTGCTTTGATATTTCTTGAAGATGTTTCAGTGGACTTTCATGTTGCTCTTGCTCTTAGCAATACGCAGAATGGCCCCAAAAGAGAAAATAATTTACTTATTTATAGATAGTGGAGGCTAATGTCAACCATTGGATAACATCTGATCGAACGCATGAGATAAGCATGGTTGACTCCATTAGATCATATCCAAACAATCTGACGACCATCATTGAAGCCTTCTTTTCTTTAATGGTGAGCAGGACTGGGCTTTGTGAATGGGTTACAGGGTTTTATTTATATTATAAAAAAAGCCTATTATAATTAAAATAACCCATTTTATATTTAAAATGGGCTTAAGGCTTATTTTATTCCACATAAGCCCTATTTTATTTAAATAAAGTCCAAATTAACTCGGAAAAATATTTTTAGAATCTACTTTTCACGCACGAGAAAACCAAATAAGGTCGAAAGCGAAATAAACCAGTCCGACAATCCTTATTCTGAGCCTACCAAGCCGAATCTCGTTACGACATCCATTATTAGACTTGGTCTTCTAAGCCCTACCACTAACCAAGAAGACCAGCCTGTGGTATTAAATTAGGCCAAAGGCGCAATTATCGAAATAACCTTCTCCATTGCATTCATCATATTAGAATTTATCTCATCAACATCCTGGGCAAGAATGAATGACACTTTGATTTGCTTGTAAACCTACACAGCTCCTCTTTTTCCCATTCCAATTCCAGTACTATGATTTTGAATAAGGTTTAGCCTTCAATTGGATATTGTAATCGAAAATAATAGAGGCTAGGTTGGTGTGCTGTAATAATGATAATAAAAAGACTACTTAGCTTTTACTAAACCTCAGGATTGTAGCAAATTTTTATTTGCTCGTAATTTCTTGGATGAGAATTTATTATCCCCACCCTGTCCTAGTAAACACATGATTGCCACGGCTATATAAAATGATAGCAATTGTTTTTTTTTTTTTATTTTAAGGATATTTTTATCAACATCAAGGGTAGTGTAAATATTTTTTCTGATCTCTTAATATATTGATGGTCAAATTTCACCACACAACCACATTAGTACGTTATTTGGTTCCCCTTAAGACCATTCATCTTTTCTGCTGTGTTTGTTTGGATACTTTATGGCTGAGTGCTCAAATCCTAGCCACTTCAAGTATTTAAACTCACTCAATTCTCTCTTGGGTTGCTGCTGATCTGTATTTTACACAAAGATATCTCTGGGAATTCCTCAATTTACTACAACCCTTGCGCTTATACTCACTGACATCGTTCCTTAAATCGATCCACATTTCTCTTTATTACCATTCAATTCCAGGCATGTTATTCTCCTATTTTAGTGTTGATTTAGAACTCTTAAATTTTTCCCACCGTCTTTTTCGGTCATTAGTGTTAGTGGAAAATTCATAATAATTTATAAATTTTACCTTTGGCAATAAACTACTGAGTTCTTGAAAAGCTAAAACTTGTAATAATCCTTTGTAAAGAAAACCTAAAATTTTATTTATTAGCTATTAAGAGATTCCTAAACTTCATAATTTTATATCATATTCAATAAAAACCTAGATTCTGTAATTATTAATTAATATACCAAAGTGACACTAAAATTCGTAACCTTTTATTAGGATTTTGAAATGGACACTATATTTCATGATTATTTATTTTGAGAGAAACATTAAAGTTCATAATTGTTAATTAACATTTAGGGAAAAAACCCTAATTATTTAATTTTTTTTAGAAACATACTTAAGGCTTGTTGTTTCGATTAATACTATACAAAAATATTTAGAATTCGTAATAGTTTTTATAATCTCTAGAGAGATTGTCAAATTTTGATATTTAATTAATTTTACCAAAAACCGATTTTTATTAATTACTTCCATAAAGAATACATTTATACATCTAACTTAGAAAAGCAATTGTTTGTTACCTATTATATGGTGTGTGCCTATTACATAATATACTTGACTTATGATATCAAAATATAAATAACATAACAATTACTCTTAGTGGAATAGTAATTTATATCGATAGAAGGATGGACCTAGGTCTGATATTTTTAAGGCACCCATAATTATAAGAAGATGATGAAGAAGTTATTTAATGTAAATTCACCAGTTATTTTTCATTATTCAGTATTAAAATTATAATAAAAAAGCATACTTGCAACTTTATAAGAAAAATTGTGAAATTAAAAGAGGACAAAACACAAACTAAAAAGTTCCTAGTCCCCATTTGTTGGAGTTGCAGTTTGGTGCATATGAAGTTAACGAAAAGTTTAGGGAAAACAGCTAATTATTTGTAAACTGCTCCATAAGGCTAAGGGTGGATCTTTTATGTCCAAAAAAAAGAACGAGTTGTGGGCTTGTAACAGGAAGCATGACTAGGGATGCATGAAGCATATGAATATTAGTTTTTAAGAAAAAAGGAAAACGCTCATCCTTGCCGTAGTTATATGGGGTTTAACCGAAGGATTACATTATTGGAGAAAAATGTAACTGAAAGAAAAAAAAATCTATTATTAAAGGAATTCTAAAAGTTTTATGATTACATACATTTAACCTAATAGTCCAACCATCATCTAACAATTAAGAATGATTATAAAGTTAATACAATAATATCTTGATTCAAGTATCTAAGTTCGAACCATTCGATAACAGATTAGTCTTGTAAAAGTAAGATCAGACCATAGAATTATCTAAGTTTTAGACTCTATGTTTTCTCATTATATAAAATTATTTAAATAATCTTGAATATCTCATTTCAATTGACTAAGAAGCATTTCATCAAAGATAATGTTGAAATTTAACTAATTTTTTTTTTTTTATTTTAAAATTAATTTTCTTATTGTGAATCACAAATTATCAGATTATGATAAATATAGTGAGATATGAAGTAATGTAATGCGTAATTAATTATCTTGCATCATTCACATCAATTTTCCTTTTTTAACTCTTATATAATTTTATGGAGTACATGTCCATGTGCTAAACCCTGAGCAATATCGAGTCGTGCAAATTTGACGTTTTTTTCTTTAACAATTTTAAGTTTTTAACACCATTTATGCATAATTTTTTCCATATATAATTGGTCATGTATATAATTTAGTTCAATAGATGCTTTTATATTTTAAATTTTATTTTATTTTATATTTAATTTTTATATATGTATTGTGGGTATATATATGCTAATAATAATAATATAATAATAATAATAATCCACTCAATGGATAAGATTATGAGTTTCGTACTAGTGGTTTTGTTTGTTTCATCATATTTAAATAATTTTGATATTATATTTTTATTATTTTTAAATAAAATTTATTAATAAATAAATATTAATAAAAAATTAAATTAATTAAATAAATATGATACAAATAAATTATAAATATATATTAAATATATATATGATACAAATATAAATACAAAAATCGAAACTCACCATAACTGAGGAGGAACATTATAATTTTCAGCACGCTTCCCTACTGGGAGGCAATCAGGTCAGGATCTAGTACTGCCATAGGGATACAAACGATATGAACATTGCTTTGACACGTTTTCAAAAATTTCAACAAGGTCGGTATCTGTTATTTTCTAATGTAACCCCGTCGAAAAAAAGGCCAAGGAGTATCCGTTTGCTACTTGTGCTTCTAGACGACGTCCTCCAATTGACTATTAAAATAATTATAATGCATCTATCATTAGTTCATTACATGCAGACATAAAACATAATAAATATTAAATATAAAATATTTGTAATTTATCAAAAAATATTTAACATATGTCAATAAAATCGATCAAAATAACTTTAATGCAACTACTTTTATTCTACCATTTCAATTATAACTTTCATATGAGATTCTTTCTTAATTATATATAAATGGCAATGGAAAAGAAAATAAACGTTATTACTTTTTAAAAAATTATGAAAATATCATCACCACTAGCACTTGCCCATTTCGATCATGATGATAATGGTGTAATGCTTCACCATCTCAGCTGATACAAGAAAGTAGATGCAAGCCTCAGAGACAAGGCAAGGGCGGGACCGAGGCTAAGACACAACTGTAGACATTAAGGATAAGTCATCACCTCACCTATTCGAATAGGAGAGTCTAGTCTTTCCTCGTTAGTATATGTTGATCCCTTGAACTATCTTATGTTTGAAAGCTTTTTTTGCAGCGAAACACACTCCCCTAGTTCAAATGAAAAGGCAGTCATCACTGCTTGATGATATCGATGAGAGCCTCACTTAGGTGGATTTAAACCCCATCCCATTTTATCAGCTTAATTCACTGGTGGTGATTGGGATGGCAATTATATTACAAAGGTTGATTGATTTATGGAACATCCTTAGTAGCAGTGTAATGCTCTAAATTTAATTAAGGCATTACTGCCACGTATAATACTTTGTGTATTATATGCTCAGGCTTCCTTCAATGGTATGTTTATCATGAACATTGTTCACTGATTTTAAATTAGTGAAATTATTTATTTAGATTCCTAAATAATTGGATTAAGTTCAGAAAACCAAACTTTTATTAAAAAAAAAAAAACATAATAAAGGGTTTTACTCCTACGTGAGCAAACCAACTTTCTAAGAAACAAAACTTTATAAAATCTTTTTATAATCTACACGTATGAGTAGATCAACGAATTCAAAACATTTAGGCTTCACAAGCCCCTTAAAGAAAAATTACAATTTGAAAATATAAAATCTAGCTCTTAAAACATAGATAAAAACAAATACAAATGATATCCACAGCCCTAACCTATATTACTCATCAAACATCGCCCAAAAACTCGAGCCAAGCATCATCGCATCAATCATCATCAACAAAAACTCCATCATCAACAACATCATCATCTTTAGTAATACAACATCATCAACATATCATCACCATCTTCGGCATAACACCTGGAAAAAAGAACAATAACAACAATAATGAGTCGAAACTCGATACATAGTAATATAAATCACACACGGAGTGACACATAAGCTAAACTAAATGCAATGCGTCAACCAGTAAATTATTATCTTTTCTTTAAAGTAAACAAATCAACACTGAAAGCACTCAAACCCCGAAATAATCCGAGAAATGATTTTCCATTCTTGGCCTACCACTGCAGCAATGGAGAAGCGTACCGATAGCCCCTGCAGGCAACTAACCCATGGCAGGAATATAAAGATCTTGAGTAACCACAGCTATTCAGGAGATTTATATAAGCAGTCCGACTACTTATATCTTCGATAATATCACAAGAAAATAGCTTTATCTAAAGGTTACAGCCGTTACATACACTCTACTCATCCCAGTTTATAACATCATCCAGTTTAGTCGTTCCCATAAACGTGAATCAAATATTACTTCTTCCTGAGCCTAAGTAGACGTTACGCCGATACCATTTGCTCTATCGGCTACTCGCCAAGCCACCTTTTGGAAGTCATTGCAACAAGATGGATGGCCTAAGCGCCTAAACTACTGTATCCATTCGGATAAGGTGCCATTCCTCGGACTAGATTCAACAAACGAGAGCACAAACATCACTTATCATTGGTTAATTGAATTTAAGTTTTAATTTGTTTTTATGATGCCTATCTTAACAATCATCACACAAGTTACTATATACCTTTTATTTGTAATCTTAATAAAGACTCAGATGCCATATCTTAAGATAATCCAGAAGATTCAAAATCCAAACTCAAACATCTGTTTAGGAGAGTTAAACTCTATAAGAAACTAAATTAGTGATCTATGTACTTCAAGTTCATTTTAGAACCTATTTGATCAAATACTAATTATGAATTTTGCTATGGCTGCGAATCTCGCCCTCCAAAATACGGACAATTCTCCATTTTCCATCAAAGTATTTTTTTTTTCACTTTGATTATAGTTGTTTTATTATAAAATCATCATCACATCATTCATATTAAAAAATATTCATTTTCTAAGTAAACACACATTTGAAACAACATATTTCTCATATTATTCAAGGTTTATCTTAACTCATTAACCTAAGCCAATTATTAACTATTAGCCTATTTTAACTTAATCTTAGCTAAATTGATTGGAGTTCATCATTTAATTTAATTACTAAGTTAAGTTGATGAAACTTAATCAATCTAGTTCATTTTAGTTTACCAAAGTTTATTTAGTCAAGTTAAACTTAGATTTATTAACTAAGTTCATTTTATACTCAAGAACTATGTGAACTCTAATTAATTATCAATCCACAAATTATCTTAACTTAGTCTTAATTATACAAATTAATTAACATAACATACCATCTATCATTATCTATTTCATTTTATTTTTATTTCTTTCTTTTTTTTTTTTTTTCTTTTTCTTTCTTTTTTTCTTTTTCTTCTTTTGAACAATACTAGATGATAGATCACGCCTGTGATGGAGGCTACGATTATTATCACCATCTTTATCATGCCCATTATTCAGCATGTGATCTTTATCGTTTGTCTCATCATGCCCGTTTTGGTGGCCGTGATGGTCGATATGGACCTCATCACGCCCATGATCAAGGAGAAAAATATTATCAGAGCAGATCACATTCCTCGTTACGGCCGTAATCAGGTCATTGACTTAAAAAATAATGTACTATGAGGAGATTAGGAGCCATGTTACGGCCGTGATGAATAAGGAAATCCCTCTTACTTTTTCCTTCCTCGTGTTCTTCAAATTTCACTAACTTGTAAACATTCCATTTCAAATTAAACATCCTCTCCTACCACTTCTTATTTGTTACTGATGCCACTTATAGCTTAATTCCTACTCCAATCTTGTTTTCCATCTTTGATTTCCTCTATTGACTTGTTGAAATTGAGATATGTAGCTTGAATTTTGAGAAATGGGAGATAGGGAAAGAGAAAGAAAAAGAAACAAAGGAAAGGAAGAAGGAAGAAAGAGAAGTAGCTAATGGGAAAAAAAGAAAGGAAAAAGAAAAGGCAAATATATATATATATATAAGGAAAATTTAAGAGATATTTTAAAGTAAAGATATTGGGTTTTAACACTTTCAGATCCATATCTCTAACTTTGAAAGTATTTAAGAAATAATCTAACAATTAATGGGTTAGAAATAAAGAACTTAAGATAGGGAATTGATTTAGGAGATAGGTTTAGTAAAATGGCTCGTTTTATTCCTTGTCATAAAACTGATGGTGCTACATTCATTGCTAATTTGTTCTTTAGAGAGCTAGTGCATCTGGATGGCATATGTAGGAGCATTGTTAGTGATAGGGATGTAAAATTTTTGGGCTATTTCTGGAGAGTATTGTGGGGAAAGTTGGGAACTAAGCTGATGTTTTCGATTACCTGTCACCCACAAATTAATGAGCAAACAGAGATGGTTAATAGGACCTTGATTCAATTGTTGAGGGTAATCATAGAGAAAAACATTAGGACTTGGGAGGTTTGTTTACCATTTGTAGAGTTTGCATATAATAGGGCTATTCACAACACTACTCATTGTTCTCCATTTGAAATTGTATATGGTTTTAATCCACTGACTCCTCTTGATTTATTGCCATTTCCACCTAACAAGTTTGTGCATTTTGATGCTGATTTAGGGGCAGATTTTGTGAATAAGCTACGTAAGCAGATGAAGGACAGGATTGAGAAGTAGAATGCCAAAGTAGCTTTGACAGTGGACAAAGGAAGGAAACCCATGATTTTTCAACTTGAAGATTGGGTTTGGGTACATTTTTGCAAGGAGAGGTTTCCAATTCAGAGAAAGTCCAAGTTGAATCCAAGAGGAGATGGTCCATTTTAGATACTTGAGAGGATTAATGACAATGCCTACCGAGTTGACTTACCAGGCGAGTATAATGTTAGTGCCACCTTTAATGTTGTTGATCTTAGTCCGTTTGATGTAGGTGATGTTTTTGATTCAAGGACGAATCCTTTTGAGGATAGGGGGAATGTTATGGAAGAGCCACCGGTCCATGCTCAAGAGTCAAGTCAATAAGAAGATCTAGTGGCGAAGGTTGAATTTCAAAGGATTTCAAGTCCAATTAGCTTGCCTCAAGGACCAATCACGAGATCTCGAGCTAAGAAGCTTCAATAAGCTTTAAATCAACATTTCTAAGGCTTGATGATGTATGCTAGTGATGGATTACAAGGGTATCAAGGCTTTGGAACAAGTGGGATTCAAGCACGGTTCAATATAATTCAAGTTCAAGTGAGTTTACAAGGAGATTTGATGAAATTGAGCGAATTTACGCCATTGGCCTATCCTTCAATGCCGGCCATTTAGGCCGCCGACATTGGCACCAACCTTTATTTAGGTTTGCTTTATTGCTTAGTTTAAATTTCTTTTCCTTGTATTTATTGCTTGGTTTGAATTTCTTTTATATCTTCCATGTATTTATTATTTAGTTGCTTAGTTTTTAGGCTAACAAGCCTATAAAAACCCATCATATGTTATCTTTTTAGATATACTAGAATGAATGAAAATTTGAGAGCTTTTTCTCTTTGTGATCTTGAATGAATGCATGCTACTTAGAACATTCAAGGAAGTTTGATCGTCTTCTTTGTGGAGTGTTTCGAAGTTAGGGCATCCGTGTTCTAACACTCTAGATCAAACCTAAATCTAATCCATCTTAAGAGTTGATTTCAATAGTATTCGTTGGTTTTTGTATTACCGTGCTGGAGGTTTAGTACTCAAAAGGGTTCTCAGGCGTGATTGCAAGTGTTCTCGTATCATCTATCATCCAATTAAGCAAGGTATGAATGAAATTACCTGCTCATCTCTAATTTATTATATCATTTTTATTTATCAAAAGAAATTTAAATACCTCGACTTTATGGTAAAAGAAACTGCAAATATACCAGCTAAAAGAACAAATAAAACAATAAAGGAAGAGAAATCAATTTATGTCTAGCGCATTGCATTTGATTGATATGAATAGAATTGGTATATCATCTTTATTATCGTGAAATATTTATTTTTTCATTTGATTTGTAAAATTTTGTATTATAAAGAGTATATGTTTTATGTAATGTGAGATGAATAAGAAATGTTTATTTTTACTCTACATCGAAATAATTATGATTTTTCTATCAAAAATATTTTTTTTTCCTATAATTATTTCTAATTATTATTTTTCGATCTTATTTATTGAGAGAGAGAGAGAGGGAGGGAGAGAGAGACCTTATTTTATTCCTATTATGCAAGTAGGTCATTGTAGCCATAGTGTAACAGCCTCTCCTCTTCCTATACGCATATAGCAACTGGACGCTCTTCATTGGGCATACTTGTGGTTCCAATTAAATATCTCTCTCTCTCTCTGTCCTCTGCTGCTGCTGCTGGAAAGAGAGATTCTTTGCACGAGTATCCAGTCCTCTCTGCTAGGACCTTCCAAAGTATCCGTACAGGTACACTTCTTGAAAAGCACTTGAATTTCTGGGGTTTGACTCCACAGAGCTGCCTCTTCGAAAGCATGATGTACTCTTCAATGACTTCTTCCATCATCAATGGAGCCAATCTCAAGCCCTTTACTCCCTTACCCACATCCTCAAACAGAAGAACCAACTACCCTTTACTCAAACGACCCATTTCTCAATACCCAGAACTCAAATCCAAACTTGTTAATACCCAGATGCACTTTATCATCCTCAGCCCCAAGACCAGCTTCACAACCTAGGTTTATTCAGCACAAGAAGGAGGCTTTTTGGTTCTACAGGTTTTTGTCTATTGTTTATGACCATATAATAAACCCTGGCCATTGGACTGAAGATATGCGTGATGATGCACTTGAACCTGCTGATCTGTATGATAGGAATATGATTGTTGTGGATGTCGGTGGTGGTACAGGTTTTACCACTTTAGGGATTGTCAAACACGTAGATGCTAAGAATGTTACTATACTTGATCAGTCTCCTCATCAGCTTGCTAAGGCTAGGGAGAAAGAGCCTTTGAAAGAGTGTAAGATTATTGAGGGGGATGCTGAGGATCTTCCTTTTCCTACGGATCACGCCGACCGATACGTATCCGCGGGGAGGTACTGGTGGATAATCTGTGGTACATGTGGTTGTAATGTGGATTCTGGTTAATGTGTATTTTGATTTCAGCTTGTTTTGGATGTTGAGTTATGTTGTAAGACTTATGAGTAATTGCTAAAAGCCAGAAAGATGTAGGTCTAGATAAAGAAAGCACGATGGGTTTTGTTATTTGCATATGTGGTATGTGAAATGGTCAACCTTGAAAACATGAAGGACTTGAGAAGGGAAGAAAAAAAATTTTCTTGAGTACCTAAAGCTACCGACAACTAGCTTGAGCATTTAGAATGGTAATGTATCAAGCTCAATTTTGTCTAAATAAGCTTGCAGTTTCCCCCTTAATGCAGGATCTATTTTAACTGTTACAGATAGCGATTGTAACCAAACACAGTTTCATAGATGAGCAAAGGCCTTTGTCTTGTGGAGGTTCATTAAAGAAGTAAACTATTTTTTGTTGGGAAGTCTGGTGGATGTTTTAGGAACTGTCAGTTTGGTTCATTTATTTTTCATGAGTCATGTCTGCTTCTTGTTAGTTTTCTATTGTTGAACTTTTGATGAAGCCATGACTTGTAAAATGCCATGCATACTTGCCATAGAATGCGGTAGGAGTTCCTTGCTGCTAGACATGCTTATGTGTGTTGTCATCACTATATCAGGTTGAATCATAGAAGACATGCTTATTTATTTCCGACAATATGTGATGATTCAAGCCTATAGTCTTGAATTATATCTTCTGTGTATACTTGTGTTATTGTTTAGGTATATTGTCTTTTTATGGGGTAATTTTAGGCGTGTAGTCTTTTTTTGGGTGTATAGTTTGATTCTAATGCCTACAATAAATTGTTTTTCAGTATTGAGTACTGGCCAGACCCTCAGCGAGGCATCAAGGAAGCATATAGAGTACTAAAGCTGGGAGGCAAAGCTTGTGTGATTGGGCTGTCTATCCTACCCACTGGTTGTCTCGCTTCTTTGCAGATGTTTGGATGCTCTTCCCAAAGGAGGAAGAGTACATTGAATGGTTTCAAAAGGCTGGTTTCAAGGATGTCAAGTTGAAAAGAATTGGTCCAAAATGGTATCGCGGAGTCCGACGCCATGGCCTGATCATGGGTTGCTCTGTGACAGGGGTCAAACCTGCATCAGGAGACTCTCCTTTGCAGGTAATGTAATCATTCTCCTTAATTTGGACTTTGAAAACTCAAGACACTCACAATGACACAGATTTGATATGTACAAATGCATATGCCAAATTGGCACCCTTTGAAAATAGATTTTCATCAGTTGGTGTTAGCATAAATCTTCTTTTTCTCTCAAAATACAATCTTCTTGATTGCGGGTTTATCATTGTAAAGAGTAAGGTATATTATTTGTCTACATGTACTACAACATGTCCAGATGGCAGCAATGGGTCACCTGAGTTAAAATGTCTGTCTGTTCAGAATTTGGCGAAAGATTTTTGTCAAACTAGTTGGTGATGGCCTTTTACGATGTAATTGATTTTGGCTGGTAGTCTGAAATTCTCTCGCTGAAAAGTGTGTTCTTGTTGGTTTGGGTACAATGTTCTTCATTGAGAATATAAGTTTTGTTGGGCCTGTGGAATAATTTAAGATATGAATTATCATATATTACTTTCTGATATTTAATATAAATTGGTGTTTGTCGGTGTTGGAGAGATCACACTACGAGCACTAGCCAGTCCTGGCAGTGGTCAATGATATTAACAAGCATAGTTGGGGGCTATTTTTGAGTGGTAATAATTGATGGTCACATTTAAGTGTTGTTGTGACAATAAGCATTGAATTCTTTTATTCTTATTATAGAGAAATGGATTGCTCATTTCAATTGAGCATTTTTTGGAAACGCATCCTGTTGGATTTATTTGCTTCAATCACTAGGATAGGACAGATGTAAAACTTCTTCTTGCTAAATATTTTCTGAAAACAAGCATGCTTGCTGAGGTAGCTGGTTCTTTGACAAAAAGTTTGAAAGCTTTGGCTTTAAGATTAAATAGTTACTTCTGAAATTATATATACATGGCTGATGGCTGTCCTATTTGTTGTGTAGTCAGTCATATATTGTGTTAACTAAGGGAAATACACAGCTCTGCTTGAATTATTCACTACTTACGAGCTGTTTTGATAGGAGAGCGTTCGCTAAGGACAAATTCAATTAATGGATTTGTGAAGGAACATATTAATGGGCTTGATGCAATATATAACAAAAAAATCTTAAGGTATTAATAGGTCTTCGTAAATCCTTGACATAAGTCTTATGTTTTCCATGTAGATTTTTTTTACCTTCACACTTGTATTGTAACAATTTCCTCTTTAAGTGCGAGTCTCCATAATGAGTTTAGGTTATCCCCCTTAAGTGTAAATTTCGTAGTCTTATCAAGAATTTGTCAAATTGACTCAATTAAATTCCCTATTCTGTGAGTGTTTTGCTCTTTACATGCTCACCTTATATCAGGGGTTTCATACATGAGTCATCAGCATAAAACTTTTCTTCCATCGGCTCCAATACCACTTCTCCTTGTGCTTATGTGACATAATCTCCTCATAGCTCTTTGGCTTTCTCTCATCAGTTCACAACACATACTCATGTGGGGGGTATTTTTGTGAGGGACGAGGTTGTCTAGCAGACCTTTTCAACTGAGGCTCAACTGGTGGTGATGAATGTAGTGGAATTGGGCCAATAGGATTATTATTTTTGTCTTCAAAAAGCCTATGACACTATCAGTTGGGATTTCTTACTGAAAGTCCTCCATTGTATGGGGTTTCCTTCTCACTTTCGTACTTTCATTGAACAATGCATTTTCACTCCAAAATTTTCTATAAATATCAATGGAGAATTAGTGGGTTTCTTCTCTAGCAAGAGAGGTCTAAGGCAGGGCAACCCCATATCTCCTTACCTTTTTGTGCTAGGGATGGATCTGGGATCCTTAGAAGACTTGCTTTACACCCTAACTTCTCATTTCATTGGAAATGCAAAACTAAAAAACTATCCCACCTTTGTTTTGCAAATGATTTACTAATCTTTTGCAAGGGCAATGTAGAGTCCATCTCTTTAATCCACAACTTATTGCAACAATTCCACAAGTTGTCTTGTTTGGTAGCTAATACAAGCAAAAGTACCATTTTCTTTGGAAATGTGCAACGGCAAGTTAAAGAGAATATCTTACGAGTAACCCACTTTCAAGAAAGTAATGTACTGATTGGCTATTGGGGAGTTCACCTTCTCTCAACCAAGCTAAGGAAAGATGACCGTGATATTTTGCAAGAAGAGATCCTTGCCCCTATCAACTCATGGATATAAAAATTCCTATGTTATGCTAGATGGTTGCTACTCATTAAGTCTGTTCTTTTTTCCATGCAAGTTTATTGGAGTTCAGTCTTCATGCCACCTAAAACCATTGTTGTTAAGATAACAACTTCTTAGAAACTTTCTTTGGAGTGGAAGGCCGAATATCTCCACTAAACCCTAGGTGAAATGAGATCTAGCATGCAATCCAAATTAGAGTGGCAGCTTGGGAATTCCTAACCTACATTTATAGAATAAAGCAGCTCAAATTAAGCATATATGGCACCTTTGCAAAAGTGGAGCTAAAGGTTTGTGGGATGAATGGGTGCACTCCACTATCTTGAAAGGTCGCTACTTCTGGTCAGCAAGAATACCTACCACATGTGCCTGGACTTGGAAGAAAGTTATGAAGCTTAGAAGTTTAGCTCGGTCTAACTTTCAATGGCAAGTCAATGATGGTTTGTTTGTCTCCCTATGGTCTGATTTTAGGCTTCCATTAGGACCTCTTGATTTGATCCATAGTGCTTGTACTATAGCTGGGTTGGGATTGCCAAAGGATGCAAGACTATGCTCTTTAATTGAGGAAAATGAATGGAGCTTACCTACTGGATCCTTTTGGTCAAATTTTCAAATCCCTACCAGCATTCAACCAATTCCTCTCAAGCGGATAACTCGAGGTGGATCCACTCTCAATTAGGTGAACGCACCATTAAAAGTGGCTGTGATTTTCTCGTTCCATCCAAACTAGCGGTTCAGTGGCATAAAGTGGTTTGGAACAAATCTTCCATCCTACGCCAGTCTTTCATCTTGTGACTAGCTTGGTAAAGAAAACTTCCAACTTTGGATAGATTATACATGTGGGGTATTTCTACTTCAACAACTTGCTTCCTTTGCTCAAATAGTACAGAAGATCATGCTCACTTATTCTTCAACTGTAGCTTTTCAACTCAATTTAGGCCTATGGTTTGTGACCGCTTACATTGGCCTCCATCCTTTTCTGATTGGCAAGGTGCTACTGTTGCTCTAATATCCTCAGCAGGCTCCTGAAATCCAATGATCTAAGCCTGGAGAGCCGCTTTAGCTGCAACAGTTTATTGCACTTGGAGAGTCCGCGACAAAGTGCACCTGGTAAGCTTCATTCCTTTTTTGTGCTTAGTTAACCAAATCACCACCTATGCTACCCTTTAGAGTCTTTGACGAGTTTAGCTTTGTTTCACACAGTGTTTTGTTTACTCTTTGCTTTTAGAGTAGCTGTGTTTGTAAACCTTATCCATGTTTGAGGGTTGTACATCCTTCTTGTTTTTAATGAAATTATATTGATCCCAAAAAAAAAAAATTTGCATCTCTCTCATCATCGGCAACCCTTACAGGAGGCACTATCATCTCTAACAATAGGCACCGACTTGTTCCTTTTTTATATCTTCAATTGTTTGGTCTTTAAAGAGTATAACTTCTCAACTTGTAATAACTTTCTTGTCAACCGAATTCCACAATCAGTAACCAGACTACTCATGGCGATAATCCAAGAAAGATATACCGTTTTGACTTTCCATCAAGCTTGAATTTTTCATCTCATAGGATATGAACAAATGTCCTGCAATTGAACACTCTCAAGTGATCATGGGAAATATCTTTCCCTTTTCAAGCTCTCTCGGGAATATCACTATTAAGAGGAACCAAGGGAGAAATTTTAATTAGGTTCATTGTGGTTTTTAAAAATTCACCCCAAAAGGCTATAGATAGTTTTGCATGAGAGCATACATTTTTCTTCTATGATTGTTTTGCTCATTCTCTTTGCAATCTCATTATGTTGTGAAGTCTTAGGCATTGTCTTTTCAAGCTTGATACCATGGTACTTACAATGCTTTTTAAACGGACCCCTATATTTACCATCATTGTCTGCTCTTATGAATTTCAGTTTTCTAGCTGTTTCTCTTTCAACACTTGCATGAAAGTGTTTGAAGACATCAAGCACTTAATATTTTGATTTTAAAGCAAACACCCACACTATTCTAGAAAAATCATCAATAAATGTGACAAAGTATAAACGGCCACCAAGAGTTCCAGAATCCATGGGTCAAACATCAGTATGGACTAAATCTAGAGCATGCGACCTCCTATGTGGAGGGGAACTATGAAAAGAAACTCTGTGTTACTAACTTGAAAATGAGTGTAAGGTATAAAAGAATTACCTTTAATGGGAAGAAGTTTTCATCTTGCCTGGGTTTCAAGTCCCCTTCTCACTCAGATGGTCAAGACACAAATGCCATAAATTTGAGGTTTGGACTCCTTGAAAATCATTACCGATCGATATTATCATCATCCCTCTATCTAATATAGCCACACATTTGTTTGTGTTGTGAATGAACATACTAATGGGCTTGACTTAATGCATCGCCTAAAACTTTAAGTACTAGGTTAATCAGTTTTCCTTTAATAAATTATTTATGTAAGTCCTATATTTTCCATGTGGGGTATTTTTTATCCTTACACTTGTATCCTAACACAAGCTTAGTCATCTTTTGTGTGCTCTCCTTTAAATGTTTGGTATGTAAAGGCAGATGACCATATTATTGCATTTAAGACAGCAAACATTATGTATATGCTTGTCTATTATCTATCCTGTGAGATATTTGATCCACTAATGCCAAGCAGTCTTCTTTTGCTAGCATGGAGGGAAACAAAAGTGACCTTTAATGGATTGTTTGGTATGTACGAATGGTCCATTTCAGGTCTAAGTCTGCGCTTAGATGTGACTGTGAAAGCTAGGATCGCAATCCCATTTTGCCTTAAGAAAAAAAATTACATTTATTTAACCAAAAAAAAAAAAAAAGAACTTTTTAAAACATGATTTTAAGATGAACACACACACACACACACACACACACACACACACACATATTATATATACACATGTAAACGGATGCATACATTTACCTATATGCACATGACTTGTCAGCATGTTTATGTTATAAATTATTTCAATATGTTTTACATATATTATATTGCATAATTTGGATGATCATTTGTTCAATGTGTTATATGTTGTATATTATATTCATATCACAGGATCTGCTATATGTTATTTGTATATAATTGAAACTAATATATGACGTACTGATATGGAAAATTTCTATGTTTTATTATCTAATAAATATTATTTTCTAAACTATAGATAGCATGCATAAATTCTATTAAATATAACATAATTTGTAGTACATATATTATATACATGTGCCGAGCTATGATATAATTATAAAATGCTATATATTATATTGTACGTTGTAATATATATATATATACGTATACTACATATAATATACTTATATTGAAATTAATTTCAATATATTTTAGGATATAAATTATTTGAAGATATATTATTAAATATAATATACATATATGTATTTTATATGGTACATATGACGTTTTTATTATTACTAAAATATAGCATATTGAGACATATTTTAATACATACTTTGTAATGTGTAATATATGACATTTTCTATATTCATGTACTATATAGTATAAATGATATAGTACTATGCATATGCGGCATATTATATTACATTAATACTAAGACATACATTATCACACACACACACATATATATAGGTAAATATTCTACTTTGAGACATTTTGTAATACATTATTTATAACACATTTTTTTTATATATTCATATACTGTATATAGTATAAATGATATCATATCTTTGTAACGTGTGTGTTATTATATTAAGTATACTACATCAATTCTAGGACATATGTCATAAAGTATATATATGTAAAGTATGTGCAAAACTCTTTCTTAAGCTGGCGGGTCTAATCGGTTAAAAGTGTGCCCTTCCCTGTCCAAGTCTGCTGGTCATGTATGTTTATTCTACCTAAGAGTACCTTGAAGGTGATGATGAAAACGAAATGTTTTCGCTAGAATGGAAGAGATGAATTGAGAACTAAGGCTAAAGTGGGTGGGAAATGTTGTTTGTAGGCCAAAAATTGGAGCAATCAATCAATTTATTTCTGCAATCTTTTACTGCAAGATGTAATCCTGGCATATAACATTCAATGTTGGGAAGAATTGATATTGAAACCATCTGTTTCTGGCAGATTATTGTTTGTCTGAAAAGATTCTTTATTTGATTTACCATAATAATTGAAGGAACAAATAACTCTATCTGATGATTGAGTTGAACCATGAATTTGAACAGGAGAGTTCAATTTGTTGTTCCCCAACAGTGTTCTTGGAGCTGCCTGTTGGGTAGACTTACCTTGGGAGAAAATGCTAAGGCTGATTTAACTTGACAAGAGTTTGGGTGAGGTGTCTATTGTTGAAGAGCCCTCCTTGTGATATGAAACTAGCAGATTTTCTTGATGGCACTAAGTTCCTTGGCACTGGCTCTCTAAAGCTCAATTCTAGAGCCTATGTGCCAAGAAGAAGGAAAAGAGTAGACATTAGTCTAGGACCTAGTTTATGGACTTGTTGTATGCTCTTTTCTTGCATGGGTTGTGCTTAGGAGTCTTTTTCCTTTAGCTGTTTTCATATGTTTGTCACTTTGTTATGGTGACTTTGTTTCCTCTTTTGTCTTTTGTACCTCCTTTTGTAGCTTCCCAATAAATTGAAAAAAAAAAAAAAAACTTGAACTTACCCAAAAAAAGATTTAGCTAAACAAAGTCATCCTCTTGTAGAGCCTCTGGTAGGGGCTAATATACCTGAATGTTTGATGTCTAGATAGTCATTTATGAATTTAGTTTGTCACTAACGTGGTTTTGTTGTTTATTCATCTCATGAACCTTCTAATTTGATAAAGTAAAATTGTTGTACATATTTTTGATGAAAGTACTTTTGTGGAATCCCTTAAAAATCTGCCACTTTTTGACATGTGTGAACTTTTGATCGGTATACAATAATTAATTTAATAAAATAATGTTACGTACGTATTTAAATAAATAACCTACTAAAAAAAAATTAGAAAGAAAGGTTGAAAAAAATTTGCGAACGCACTTTCTTTGTAGGAAAAAGAAGACAGTAGAGATGGGTTTGCAAATTCTTTTAAGCTTTTAAGTTGATGTTAAAGTTTAATTTTGGGTTGTTTTTATGGAAGAAGGGTGACAAGAAGAAGTACTACAAAGAGATTTTGTTGGTTTGCCAAGTTTGTTTAACCTTTTTTTTTATATATTTAATTTAAATATATTTATGTTTAACTTGTAAGAAGTTGACATGTACAAGGGTGGATTTTTTAACAGACTTTTGGAAAATGTTGTACGCTCAAGTAGTACAGATAAGTTTATCTCTTGTCACAATAAATATTCATGGCTTACTTTAAGTATTATTGGTAGAGCATGGTGAAATATAATCCTTTAGTTGATCCCACCTAGTGGGAATAAGGCTTGAATGTCTGTTAAGAAGTCTCATGTACTATCATTGTAAAGCTTTGCTTTACTTAATCTTTTGCTAAGTTTTCAAAACCAGAATGGCTGTTATGCTGATACTAATTGTCTGTTGTCAACTTTTGAAGGGTAAGGAAGTCAAGTTACTTTTTCAATGATATTTTCTTTCTTGTCTCTCTAGTGGCCTATTGCATGGAGGCTTTTACAATGCTTCCTGCTTCTCATTATCTTTTTTGTGTGTGTGTGGAATTATGTACATGTTATCCGATGTTTGTGTTACCTAAGCATATCATATGGCATGAAAAATGTGATAGTGTTCTCTTATACTTTGTAAGGAAAGAAGCAAATAAAGATAGAACCCTCTGTGTAAACATAATGATGGAAATATAACAAGAGTCAAAGTCAAAAGAAAATATTACTATCACTATTAGAATCCAGCCTATTTTTTTGAAAGAGACTGAAGCCTGATGCTATGATTTCGTAGTTGTGCCTTATTTTGTACGTTCAAACTATCTGGGTGATTCTTATGGTGATAAAGAAATTCCTGTTTGGTCTTTATCAATTTTATTGTGTAAGTTGACATAGATATCTACTTTCCACTTGACGTTAGAGGCTTAATTCAAAGGTACATGACTTCTCACAAAGTAGTACCTATCCTCTTTCGTTTCTGTTTGTTTAAAAGTTTGGTTTTCTTGCAGCTTGGACCAAAAGCTGAAGATGTCGACAAGCCTGTCAACCCATTTGTCTTCCTTCTACGATTCCTTCTTGGTGCGATGGCAGCAACTTATTACGTGCTGGTTCCTATATACATGTGGATTAAAGATCAAATTGTTCCCAAGGGCCAACCTATATGAAGCGTAGGTGAAGGTAATTGGATAGATCTACTTCAAAGTTTCTCTCCCAGGTTAGATACTTTTTTCACTCAGTTCATCATGTATGTTGTAGCAATCGGATGGGACAACTTAAGTGTTTGCATGCAAATATATCAAGTATTTTGTCATGCACGATGTAATAATTATCATCAAAATATTTGTAGGAGTTTCTATAATTCCAAGCTTTTATAGTGTCTCCCCTGCTGTAGTTTTGCTTAGTTGTTCATGCGAAGTTGCTCTACTCAATTATTGTTTTGTGACTAAAAGATTCTCCGTTATTATTGGGTTCACTTCTCCCTATTAATGTGATGAAGGGCATAAGAGCATTTTCATCTTTGTATTTCACTGTGCAGAGGCTCTTTTCCCTATCTTCCGATCTTGGATTTCTCTATTAGGAGAGAGTGAAAGAATATAGTATGTGTACAAGTATTTTTTTATTTTTATTTTTTTAAATTAGGAACTTGTGGTTGCTATTTTTCGAGCATACAGTATCCATATAAACCCATACACCATTGTATGCTATGTTGATGGCTTCAATCAATGATCTGGTGAGAACAGAATCTAGGATCTTGTGCAATTTGCGTTGTTGACATTTAAACCTTTGAGTACAACGGGTAGTGACGATAGCAATAACTAAGGTATAGACATGAAGGAGAGGATTGCTAGGCTATCTTACTATTACTATAGGCCTTTAGGAGTTAAGAAGAGATGGGGTGACAATTTATGGTGAGATACCATGCTATCATGTGTTATCTTTCTTTCTGTTTCCTTGTTCATTTGTTTATCCTAGAGGGTCCTCTTAAATAGGTGTGGCATGCCTTTTTACCATGATGAAGCAGGTTGGATTTTCATCATGTAGTTGGTGAAAAGTAATAGCCTTCTCAGAACAACTTGGATGAAAGGATGTTGTGTTGTGAGAAGAAATCTTGATGTACTATCGTTGGAGAGAAGAAAGAGATTGCCTGTTATGGCCTAATGACCCAGTACCACAGAGGATGATATGGTCGCCATCTAGGAGATCTTTTAAAATCCCAGTAAAATTGAATGCTTAATTAGAGTAGATACATGATTTATGCATAAATCCTTCTAATGGAGTGGAGGAAAATGGTAGATTGGCATAAAGCAACAGTAGATGTCCACTATGCCAAACTTACTTCCTAGTGACTGAGTACTTTAACCTTTCTTGCCATTCCTCTTAATGCCCCTTCGCTTTGAATTCTCGCATCTCCCGTATGCGATATGCATTTGTTAGCATGAGCAATGTCATATGTTCCATGAATGAGCTAAAAACAAAAACGGAGGTCTTTTGTTTGCAAAAGCTCTGAAAATGCTCATCTTTTTGGAATAAAATTTTGTTGGCATGGCATTTCTACCGGTACCTACTTAGCATAGAAAATGTCAAATTACATCATGTAAATGTTGACTTATTTTACTAAAACAAGTGATATTTAGCATTTCTATTCATAACATCGTAATCTTATTTTGTTACATAGTCTCCTAACCCGCAAAACTATTGTAAAACTATCAAAATGCCATTCGTTCCCATACCCTCCATTCTATTTTATGTCTTAGGAATGCTATGATTCATAGCCTAGTTGGGAATTTGGCTCTTTTGTTTGATTTTGAGTTTGTTCAATCAGGGCTGTCTTTCAATATGGGGCTAAATACATTGGTGAGATTTTCTTTGTCATGCTACTGAGTACTGGGTTGGGTGATCCTAGGTATTGATTTCGGGTCGGATTTGCATCGAGCATGGATATTTGGTTAGATCAAATTCAAATAAAACAATTAATTTAGAGGGTAAAATTTAAGCACATGTTTATCAATATTAAAAAAGCGAAACTGCCCCTATAATTTGAATTACAAAATTAAAATTATTGATGGATAATCGCATGTCTTTTCAATGAAACAAATACATGGACAAGATGCGATTTAACAAAAGTTGTATGTTGTTGAATCACATCTTATAATGGTAATTTACATCATTTATACATGAATCGTATATTGGCCAAAAATACAAAAAAAAATTATATGAATCATATAAACTATCTGTGATTTATGCTTGTACATAAATTGTAAATAGTATATGTGATTTATGTTTTAGTATGATAGATGCGACTTTATGTTGGTATTTGATAAGTATTTTTATATAATTTGTATTTGTGGAATTTTTGTTTGGATGCATTCATAATCATACAATTTCCTTTTAGCTGCCACCAAGAGAAATTATGTAGAAAGTTTAAATTCTAAAAATATTTCCATGTAGGCCAATAAAATGCCGCGTGGGTACCATCCCTATTCTAAGCCTAAGTACTTGATTTTAAAAAATGGAAGGTGTGTACGATTTTGCGATTTTTCCCTCGAAAGTTTGTCAATTACTTTTATATTTAACTATTTATTTTAACCGAAATAATATTGGTTATTACTTATTATCTCCTAGAGATGCTTTAGAGTTGTTAAAAAATTTCTATGCATTATTCTTGAGATGAGCAAAAATGTTCGTTGCTTCTTAATCATATCCCTTCGCTTCATTCTTATTGAAACCATTCAAATGATGCTACACAAAATACTTCCAAGTGCTATCGACTTTTGGTTTAGAAGTACAAAATTACAATACATATGTAATTTGAGAAAGGGTTAACTGCATAATACACGGTATGTATAATATACACGTTATAAGTGATTATCAATAATTTTTTAAATACGTGGCCATATATATGATACGTATTTTAAAAATTACTCACTATTTCATTCATTCGTTAAATTATAATTAGTAGTTATTCATCACGTATATATACACACGTAATATGTGTAACCCGTTGAATATTTTTCAATAGTAATTTACTTGTATTTTAGGAGTGATATGTGATTTTGGTCGGCCTATGTAGGTTCGTGCATGACTTTCGTGAATGCAGAAGAAAATGAAAGGAGTTCTCTTTGCATCGTTTTACCGATTTAAATTTCAACCTTACTATTGTTTTTCCTTTTTCCAATGTTTTCAGCCATCCTCCATCATGTTGGTAATGGGATGACCGTGGATGAAGAATAGTTCAAGAATTATAGTTTACGTTAAAAATCTTAAGCACCCCGATAACAACTTCTTGTTGCATGAGGTAGAACCGGAAACAGACATTGGTCCTCTCATTTGAAAAACCAAAGTCAACGTTGATACTTGGAATCCAATGCTGTTCAAAGTATGTATTTTTATTTAGTCAAATTCATCCATTCCCAAGTAAATGTTGGAGAAATTTGATTCCTGTTGATTGATGACAGGTCCGTATCATTCAATGGTCACGTGGTCTCGTACTTATTTTATATATATATATATATATATATATAACACTTTTGAAATGGTCATTCCTTGTACTTTTCCTTTTGGATATGCTAAAGTAATGCGACATTTCTCCGGACAGCACAGGAGATATTAGAAATTTAGGATTAAGGAAAAAAAAGGTAACTTTTTTTTTTAAGAAAAAATTGCACAAAACCTATCAAAAAAAATCTTTAAAATAAGTAATTTAAATTCATCTCTTAAAGAAATAAAGTTTTAAATCAACCTGATCTCTTCAAGAAATGAGGTTACTGTAAAATACAATAAACTCATCTTTTGAGAAGATGATGTTTGTCATTTATGATCTCGTTTTTTAAAGAGATGAGTTTAACTTACTTAATTCTAAAATTATTTTCATCCGAGTGATATTTTTATAATTTTTTAAAAAAGTATGTATGTTAATTTTTTTTCCCATAAATTTGCAAGCATTTTGGATTTATTCATCCTCCATTCAATATGGAATTACGATTTCTCCCTCCATTTCACAGAATAAACATCGAAATAATTATTTGGTGGGACCAAAATCTCCTCAAAACAACAAGTAGCTATTACATGGAGGGACCTCCTTTTCCTAATTCAAACACATCCAAACTTATCATATTTCAACGCACACTGAAATCACCATATATGTATTTTTCAGAGATCCATAAAAAATAAAGTACAGTGAACAAAAGAAAAAAAAAATCGACGATGTAGGCATCTGTTCTCAACTTAAAAAAGAACCCACAATTGGAATTTTTGCTTTATTCTATTTTATTTTATTTTATTTTATTTTTAGTATTGATCCATTTGAGGTCTCTAACAGTTAGGACGGTGAGAACCCAGAACAGGCCCGACGAATCCTAATTTGAAAAATAAAGAACTAGATCCATCCCATGGAGAGATAGGCTGGATCATTAACCATGGACTTGTTGGTTCATTAGATGAGTTTGAATATTAATCGATCCATCAATATTATTATTATTATTATTATTATTTTTTATTATTCAATTGTATAACTAAATTAAAAAAATTAATCAAAAATAAAAATTTTGAAATCAAAATGAAAATTGGGTCTAAAAAGTAGTCTTTAGTCCATTTTAATAAAAAATTATTAAGAATGTATATTTATTTATACATTAGTAGATCTCATTTTAGTTGAAATATTAGTAATGTAGGATTAGGGCAACACTTTAAAAGAGGCAATATAGAAATTGATATTTTTCTCTTAGTTAAATTCTATATAAAGCAAGTAGAAATGTTTTTGAAACACCATATTTCTTTTTGTATTGTTATCAATGATGCGTTAAAAGTAAATAACGTATAAATAATTTTTTTTAAATCACAATATTTGTACTTTTTAGCTTTAGTTAATTAAATGCATAAAATTAATTGCTACATTGATATTAAGTAAGCTAAATTTTTGTCCATATAATATTAAAAACTTTTGAGGGTGATCCATATAATGGCACCTTTATAATTATATCTTGATTATGAAGAGTCCTAGTCCTGAACCGCATACTGCCTTTTTTTTTTTTTTTTTGCCTTTGCACCGCATACTTCTTTGCTAATGATAATTCTTGCTTTGGGTGGTTTTTTAATTTGAGAATTTGAGGCTGATTAAAGCAATTTCCCACTTTAATTTTGCCCATTTATTTATGTGTGATTAAGATGAAAGAATAGGAGCATCAATTTTGCAAATCTTGATTGACTAAGATCAATTTTTGCACCTGAGTATTTGTTTGATCTTCGAGAGGAAAGATTATATTATGGACATTGTTTTTCTTATCTCTTGGAATTGTCTCAAATAAAGAGAAATAATTGAATATTTATGGCCTTCTGGATTTGATAAAATTTGTTAGAATACCTTAATGATTAACATATCATATGGAATATACATATTTTAAGGTTATTGAGCTTGATGTGGTCTAAGCTAATTTTCTTTTGGGTTAATGCCACAAATGATAGCTAAATTTTGACACAATAAGCAATTAGGTATTTAAACTTTGAAATTGTTCAATTTAATATTTGAAAAAACTTTTCATGCACGTAAATGGTATCTCCATCAAATTTTTTTAGGTATTAAAAAGATTAATTTTAAATTTTAAGTACTAAATTAATTAATTTCAAAATTTAAATATCTAATTATATATTTTGTCAAAGTTGAGATACCGTGTGCGATATTATACCTTTTCTTTTTTACCAGTGCATAAGCTTCTTAGAAAGATGCCGAAATAGATAAACTGGTCCATCAATATACAACACGAGATTATCGATACAATATTGCTATAGGACATCAAAGCACGTCAAACTACAAAAACTATGATTAGAAAGGAAACCACGAAAAAATTCGACAGCCCCAAATTTAGTCAAGAGAGAAGAGAGAAATACAATGGTAAAAAAAAGAAAAAAAAGTTACGCTAAACCTAAAAACATACGATTTAAAAAAGGCCCCAAACAACTCCAAATGGGTAAGGAATTTAAGGGAAAAATAAATGAATGTGAATGATGCATATGATAATGATCTATAAGTGGATTACATTGACCAAATATAATAAGGTTTTTGATGTTCATCCAACGGTCATCATCATCTTCACAAATTCATCGTAGTTTACTTGACCATCACCGTCCAAATCAGCCTCCTTTATCATCTGTTCAACCTCTTCATCCGTCAGTTTTTCCCCAAGATTGATCATGACATGCCTCAGCTGCATGCACATTTAAAAAATATAATCAATTATTTCTCTGTTATTTTCTTATTTGTAGGTTTCTCCGAAGTCAAATAGTAAAACAAAAGCAAATTGTCCTGTTTTATAGAGGTCGTATAATTTTATATCCATTGGATAGGATAACTTAAGGGGCAAATGTATCCGTATATTATCCGTACATTTATTTATTTATTTTTGGGTTAATTAAACATACATCTTTACCACGGCCTGGAAAAAAAAAAAAATTACATTTTGGGGAACCATAAATTACATGAACAAAAAGATAGGGAAACGAGTTACTTATTTTTAGCAATACTTCCATTAAGAGCGTGATATATAAAAATGCAATCTCACATGAGCTTCTATTTTTTATATATCATGCGTTTAAAGTAGAAACTTATTAAGAATAAATAGATGAAGAGTCTATCCACCGTTTACTCAGTCATTAGTCTTGTGCAATACATGATAATCTAAACTAGTTTTATTATATCTAGATTGATCCGGTCAATCTAACCTGGTTTAATCATATACGATCATGAAACTGGTTCAAATCACCCTTTTAACCGTTCTATTTCTTGTTCGTGCAAGCAACCAGTTATACATACCATGTTGTATAGTAATATGATGATAATTATATATAACATGAAAGGGATTTTTATTAGTCCGCATTAGTCCAACAAGCAGATTTTGATTCTTTGAACCCTTCTTTGACAGATTTTTTTAATGTATATGGGAAGGAAAACAAAGGTGACTCATGGATTAGCAAATCTTGCTAAGACCTTATATTTCCTTAATTCATTATACATAATTATTTGAGCTTTTATAACCTTATGATTTTTCTTGAATAATATTGACTACACTTATTAAACTAAATATAATAATTAATATATAAAATATTTTAATAGCACATAATGGCTTGGTTAAAAAAACCATACGATTATAGGATTTTCCTTTTTTCCTTTTTCTTTTTTATTTTGAAGCAATAATAAACTGGAAGTTTGACATTTGAAAGGTGTGAACTATATGGAAAAAGGTGTACCTCATTAGCAGAAATATATCCATTCTGGTCTTTGTCAAATACTTTGAAGGCCTCTTTGAGTTCCTCCTCTGCATCGGTCTCCTGATGGAAAAATAAACAGTGGGTTAAAAATACGGGTAATGGAGGACGACTCTAATATCCTTTTCACATTTAAAAAAACGATTATGCATTAATCTAATCAAATTGCATGGCCCATTACGAAAATGACAAAGATGGGCAAAAAGGAAAAAGAAAAAAAAAAACCTCATTGTTCTTCACCACGATTATGAATCTGATATACCTTTCCCTTTATCTAATATTAAAATTTTTTCAAAATCTTAGAAAGGAAAATATTATCAGGTGTTGGGGTTTATTTTTTCAAAAAATAATGGCAAATATATTCTCATAAAGTATTCCCCAGATATTGAAAAGATGCCTATATTTTTAAAATCGTTATTTTTTGTACTAGTACCATTTGAAAATAACAAATAATATCTAAACCATTGGTAGAATCTCAATGCCAAGAAGCATAACAGAGACAAGTTCAGGGTTTTGGCAACAATTTAACAAGTATCTGTAGGAAAATTCTACAATTCTGGCAACCAACCATTTCGTTAATAAATAAAATAATTGATATATTAATTCTTTTAATGATGCAATCTTTATTGAATATAAATTTGGATGATTATGTAGTTGACAACACTGGTTCTATTAAAATTAGTAATGAAAATTTATAAAAGACATAAAATGAAAAAATTTACTTATAAAAATAAAAGATTTATTGGCATCTAACCAACCACTTAAAGTAGTATATATGGATAGTTCCTTCTATATTCCAAACATTTGGTGGAACCATGACTGGCCTTGGTTATTCCGAATAATGCGAAAAAGAACAAAAAAATCCCAAAATTGTTGGTTACCTTGGCTTTTTTGGCCATCAAGCTCAAGAACTCAGCAAATTCAATGGTTCCATTACCATCTGCATCAACTTCATTAATCATATCCTTAAGTTCCTTATCTGAAGGATTTTGATCCAATGACCTAATAACAGTTGCCAATTCTTCCATCGTAATGCACCCTTCAAACGCAAAAATCAAATCATGACCACAAATATATAATATCAACCGAGTATGAATATTTATAAAAAAAGAAAAAGGACATAACAAAAGCAAAAACATTAATAATATCTTTTGTACCATCACCATCCTTGTCAAATAGACAAAAAGCTTCTTTGAACTCAACTATTTGCTCTTCGCTCAGAACCTCGGCCATGCCTTTTTCCTTTGGAGAAACTACGTGTGAGAAAGAGGAAGAGAAAGATAAACACAGAGAGAGAGAGAGAGAGAGAGAGAGAGAGAGAGGAAAGTTAGGGTATGTTGAGTATAGCTCAATCTTAGCTGGTCTTATGTAGAAGTCCAATGCGGGTATATAATAAGTTATATAGTAACTTTAGAACAAAATATCATTGAATAATTTAAAGTCAAATTCAGCTTACGACTGTGTGAAATAAAAGAATAATCAAATGCTGGTTGTCTCTAGATGTAGCCGTCTCAAACTCAGACCAGAAACATGACATGTTAGGGATTTTGTATTGTATCTCTATCTCATCCCCATTCTTATCTTTTTTAATTTATTTTTTTCAATTTACATTGAAAAATCGAGATTACTTAAAATTTTTTAAATATGATATAACATTATTAAAAACCCTTTTTCCTTTTTTATAATTTTAACCACCAATCGCATATGATTATATATGAAAAGACTAAATTAATAATTATGTTTTAGAGACAACATATTTATGGTTACTTACCATGTTTGGACTTAAAAATATTTTGACCATGTCTGTGTGGTATTTAAATGTTGGTCATATATTAAATTAGGGACAGCTGTAAGGGTTTGATATCTAGGAGACAGGGAGCATTCAAAGTAAGCAAGACGGAAGATAGGGTATTGGGAGGTGTGTCGAATGGTCTATTTCTCCATTTTTCAAACCCATATGGCACGCTCCGTTGTTGCTTGCCCTGTCTTCGTCAAAATATTACCTATTTTTTTTTTTTTTCAATTTGTATAATTTAAAATCACAGCAATAAGCAGTTCTTTTGACAACGAAAAGTTACCTTCACATGATTAGACTCACCACTGTTTAAATTACATAATTTACGTGGTCATAAGCTTACATAATATAATACTATACAAACCATAGGGTTTGGTTTGATAGTTATACGTACTACTACAATAAAAGAAAGAAATACTTAAACATACTATTTCACTAAATGAAGTCATATATGTCTAAACGAATTATCAATATATAAACCTTACTGATTGGATTGTTGGATTTTTATTTGTGTCGTATCTATATTTGATTTATAGTGTAACTTATTTATATTATATTTGTATTGTATCTATTTGGTCAGTTTATGAGTAAAATTGTTAGTTTTTCATTAGTATATTTTTCTTAACAAATATCTATTTAAAAATGATAAAAATATGATAAAACAAACATATCTATATTATTAAACTAATACCATCAGATTTTGGATTCCACTCTTTTTTTTTGTCGTTTAAAATTACTTATACCCTACAATACTATATTTAGATTAATCTAAACAAACAAATAGGGATTTTATAAGAGAATTTTCTCTAAAATTTAAGAAAATCACTTTAATTATGGATAATTGTTTAGAAAAAAATTATAATTATAGTAGTTCTTTTTTATACGTATATCTAAATCTATTATATATATTATATTATATGTTTGTATATCTTCACATCTAATCTATTAAGTCCATCCATCCTTATTTGTACTCCACAAATGTTTTTTCCATAACTTTTCATTAATTATCCTTAACTAATATTTTTCTATTGCCAATAGCTATTGGATCTTAACCTTCTGTTAGTGAAAGTTTAGTAAATTGCCTATTTAAAGGATCAATTTCATTGTAATGACATGTTAACAATACTAACCTTTTTTTTTTTCTCCCATTAATCCACCAGTCCTCTTCTTCAATTAATTTTGTTCTTCGAACCATCTTTATTCTTCAAATAAGAGCAATTATTCTCTTCTAAGTAAAAACATTTTAGACTGTTTATATATAAATTCTTTTTCTTAACCATATGTGGTGTTTATAGTTTTGTTTCAATAAATGTGACCATATTATATTGTGAATATATTCTATATACGTGCCATTTTCGTTACTGTATTCTTCTGTAAAGAACATTTCAATTTCAATGTTGGTCAAAACTAAACCTTCATTCATCATCATCTAAGTCCTATACAAACACATAACACATAAACAAGTTAAAAGCCAATATCCGGCTGAATAATAAACTAGTTATATTCATCCACAACATGATTACTGAGAGCAAGTTCTCAACATCACTAAGGCAGGAATCAACAAGAACTAACTCTAAACCTTTTTCATAACCCAACTTTCCTAAGGGATCGAAGTTGGCTTCATTCAGTGTTGGTCTTTCTCAGTGAAAAGAACACTTTGACAGTCTTGAAGTAATTCATGTTATCCCTGCAGTTTACATTAGTAGGAGGTGAAGTCACATGATCATATATATTAGAGTTAAGAGAATCTAATTCCAAAATTAAGTTCCCTATATGGATAGCAAGAAGCATTGCTTCAACATTACTCTAAAGTTTTGTTTCTAAAGGTGATGCAAAAACATTTCAATTTATGGCTAAGTGTTTTCATCCCATTGTTATTGTTCTTTGTCACATCGTTTTCGGTTTTTGTTACCACCGGGTCATCTTACTTGCCTATAAATTGCCACAATGCCCAAAAGTTTCCCCTAAAGCACATTTAAGTGTGCATATGGTTGTACCACCTCCATCAGGTCATTAAAACCAAAATTTGCAAAATTGTTAATTTCATATATGAATAAATATAATACTTTTTTCAAGATGAGAAGATCTCAAATAAAATTATGAAGAGAGAGGATTCTAAAATTTAGATTGTTTTTTTTTAAGCCATTATAATAGGGCCAGAGGAATCGAACATGATATCTCTCATATGAAGACCAAAAAATACCATTAGATTACAGGTCATTAACAAAATTTGGATTGTATTTTAATGAATCAAATTTTCGATAAGAAATTCTCTAGTTTTAATTGATAACCTATTCTTTGTAATCATTAACTAATTTGAAGTGACTACTAATTTTTTAATTAATTTGTTAATATATCTCTAATTGTCCCGCTGATACGACCCAAATATTACATGAGTTTCAAGTTGACCAACATCAACAAGATCTAAACAGACCAATAAGATTTGAAGACTACGCAACTTAGCTGGAATTGAAGTATAGAGTATAATCGAGTGTAACAGATTCTCATAACATGCATATAAAAAGTGTACACATCAGATATTTTATAGAATATAGTTTGCCAACTCAGATTTACGGTGTAACAAACATTATAAATAGAAAGCAAATATATAGAAGGGACATCAAACCCTAATTCTGGAAAGTATATTTTGGAGTTTTTGCCGACTCAAATAGGCATTCTTCTTTTACCTGCGATTATCAAACAAAACCCCTGTGAACAAGAGGAGTGAACTTAGTGTTTTCTATTATGGAGATAGCAAACACGAGAGTGAGAGGGCGAGTGATTGAACCCTAATTCCTTAGGGTTATTTTGTAGAAGAGAGCCGAGCCTTAGTTGTGGGCCAACATTTGTACACATATGCTATCATTTTTGGTGCTCTCTCTGCGGTAGACATTGATTTCTTTAAAACTACTTTGCTAGCTATTCAAGACAATATTAGTATTTAGGTTCCCGTATTGACAAATTGGAATTGAATCAAATCATTCCACTTCTATTCATAATGATTAACCAACAATGATTCATCATCTTTAGGGTTAATTAAATAGCAATACAGATTTATTGCTTAAGGGAACAAGTTGAGATTCCCAAATTTTCTAGGTCTGATGTGTTGGATGGGTGTTCAAAGTTGAACAATTTTTCGTGTATTCATGGTATTAAGGAATAGAGGATTACCATTCATCTTTCGCTTTGGAAGGGGATGCTCTTCAATGATATAAGGATGCATGTTAACAAACAACTGACTTCTTGGATAAAGTTTGTGGAAGCTTTAACCAATCGTTTTGGACCATCTGCATATGAGCATGTTCAGGGAATTCTATCCAAGTTAGTTCAGACGTCTACGGTGGCTCATGATCAATCTCAGTTTGAATCACTTTCTAATCGTACGGTTGGTCTTTATGAATCTTTTCTCATCAGTTGTTTCATTTCTGGGTTAAAACCTGCAATTGGAGAGAAGTACAAATATCACGACCTAAAAAAATGGATGTTATTTTGCATGCACGTTTACATGAGGATAAAATAAATGATCAGTATAGAGCATATAAACCTTATAACCCTACTGCTATTGTTTCAACTTCTCAATTACAGTTTTCAAATAGCCGCTTTTGCTTACTTGGGCTTGGCTCGTTTATTTTTTAACCAAATCGAGCTGAGTTAGCTTTTAACGAGCTTGTATGCAAGCTCGGCCTGAGCCCATTAAGTTTTTAAGCTCGAGCTCGGCTCATTTAGTTAAATGGGCTTGAGCTCGGCTCGTTTAGCATATATAATTTTTTTAATTATATTTATAATATTAAATTAATATGAATAATATTATATAATATTATATTAATATATATTAATAATATAATATCGATATTATATATATATATATATATTAAATGAGCCCTTATTGAGCTCATTCACGAGCTTGGTTAGTGAGCCCTTAAAGAGCTTGGTTTGCGAGTCCTTAAAGAGCTTGGTTTGCGAGTCCTTAACGAGCTTGCTTGCAAGCCGGCTCGTGAGCTTGGGGACAAGCTCAGGTTCGGCTCGTTTAACTAATTAAGCCCAAGTTGAAGCTCGAGCTCGGCTCGTTTAGCTAAATGAACGAGTCGAGCTGGCTTGAAATGAGTCGAGCTGGAGTAGCTTGCGAATAGCTCAGCTTGTTTGTAGCCATATATTTAAGGGTGCATATGGTTGTACCACCCATATCAAATCATTAAAACCAAAATTTGTAAAATTGTTAATTTCATATATGAAAAAATATAATACTTTTTTCAAGATGAGAAGATCTCAAATAAGAATTATGAAGAGAGGATTTTAAAATTTGGATTGTATTTCTTTTTAGTCATTACAGCGAGAAAGAGGGAATCGAACCTGATATCTCTCATATAAAAGATCAAAGAAAATATCATTAGATCATAGGTCATTGGTAGAATTAGGATTGCATTTTTAATGAATCAAATTTTCGATAAGAAATTATCTTAGTTTTAATTGATAACCTATTGTCTTTGTAACCATTAACTAATTTGAAGTGACTACTAATTTTTTCATCAATATGTTAATACATTCTCTAATTGTCCCGCCCTTGAAGAACCTCATCTTGAAGGTCTAAAATAATGTCAAACCATACTATTTGATGCTACTTAATAAATACCAAAAGAACAAGACCAAACTTATACTGGTCATTTTCCTAGAGAAGTGTGAAACTTTGCCGATAATGGTCATATTAGTTAGGGATCGGAGGATGATCCTAATATACCTTATATCTTATAATATTTTACTTAATTTAAAAACATACAAATATGAAAAAACCTATTCCCACAAGTGAAGGTACAAGTAAAACGTTTTCATACCTTGTGTATATCCTACAACTGTACCTAAAATATATAGATTACAACACAAATTTCAGGGTGACTTGTATCTACCCGGTAAAATTTAAGTTCTAAGTTTTTACCAAAAAGAAAAAGAAAAGTACATAATGCCAAACATGGAAATATTAGGCAAAAGGCCAGGAGGTTGAGTAATTTTAAACTATTAGTCTTATCATTGGCATAAAGTTTGCATATATACATATATACGTATAAATGTGATGTTGAAATGTCAAAAATTACCCTTCATGGAGGGTTAACAACTTGCACTATAAATGCTATAGAAACATTCATAGATTCAAAAATTTTGCCTTGAAATTTTAATAATATAAAAATGTAATTGAAAATTTTATAGGTTTCCATAAAATGTGCTATATATTAAGGATTTTATAGGATACAAATGCCAAGGTGCCACAAAATAGGTATTGGTTAAAAAATTTGGGAATTTGTATGATAAGAATCAAAATCCACTCGAAGATCCAAGCCTATGCTTAGAAGTCAAAAAGCAGTGGAATGGCCTGGGTAAAAAGATTTGCACATGTAGGCAAAGGCTTAGTGAACATTTGTAGTAGCAAGGCAAAAGAGCTTCTGATAATTAAAAAGTGAAGCAGAAACATGGTGAAAACATTTTGGAAAAGGGGCAATAATGTCATAAGCAAATCTTGAAGATAGTTGAAGGCTAAAATGTAAGAGGTAATCACCTAGAATGTATACAATAAAACCTTATAGATCCTACACATGCATGTAAAGATTGCAAGAATATTTGGAATTGGACAGGGTTATACTTCAAGGACTTAAAGAGTTTGATTAGTTTTTGAACTATTTACTTAATTTCGTTAAGAAGCATTTGGTATTACTTATGAAATTAGAGTAGAGTGGAGCTTAGGAATCAGCATTTAGAAGTTGAATATTAAAGAATCCAACTCTTGAAAAAGAGATACTAAGGAATTCTTAACTGTTTCTACCATGAGTGGTAAACCTTAGAGCTAATCAAAACCCTAGTTTATTTCTTGAGTTAGTGTGCCATATCTAATTCTAAATATGTCCATATTTTTTCTTGTTTTTTCATAAGAAACCATAAAATATAAAATTTTCATCTTTATTTAGTTAGGAAATCTATGGTCTTTCTTCAGCTATATATTTTGGTTAGGTTACTAGTTTTCTTACGTAGTATCGGAGAGGAGTCTTAGAGTTTTATTGCATTTATTTTGACATTGATGTTTAAAGTTTATGATTTCACATGCTAGATTCTCACCAGTTTCACTCCAAATCATACATGTTCTTAACTAGATTTTGCCAACATTTCTATTATTGATGTCTCTTAATGCACATTATTTCTCCATTTTTATATTACATATTCTTTGTATGCAAATCCTTTTCTTTTTATTTATTTTTTTTATGTTAATTAACTTCTTGTGATAAAAACCTTAGATTATGTTATAATCCTCGATTTGTGATTAAAAATCTAAAAGTGGAGTAAGAGGTAGAGGTATACTCCATAATAAATACAAGGAAGAAACACTCGCCTTAAGATAAAGAGGAAGAAATTGATTTATGTCACAAGATTTTATTAAAATTTCCTTTATTCAAGGTCCCCTCCTTCTATCAGTAAACTCCTTACTCATTAACATAGGTTTCATAAAATCTCACCAGTGTCATTTTCTTGTGACCTACATGAAAAATACCAGTGCCAATTGAATTAATTTTCCTTAGATGATAAAGGTATTATGATAGCGTTATAAGGGAGACTGGTTTTACTATGGGAGCTTTAGGTTTTAGGGTGTGGCATAATAAAGGGGTATGGTGTGGAGGATATTTTTAAAAATTTTTAATATGAATTTGTGGAAAGGGAGAAAAGATTAGTCTCTTATTTATAATGAAAGAGGAGAGGTAATCCCTCTATTTATTTATTTATTTTACCTTTCACAAGTGCTACTTTTTTCTCTCACTATTTATTTTACTAGTCCTTTTTAAAGGTAGGCAACTTCCTTACTCTTCTTAGCATAAATGCAAATTAAATCTCATACACACATTAAATGTTCATCTTACTTTTCAATAAACCACAGGGTCTTGAAGTTTTATGTTATGACTCAAAAATATAATTCCTTCATATTTTGCATAGAATTTTTATGTCATTTAATCTTAAATAAAGAAGCCAAAGTACTACTTTTAATTGTTTGGAATCATGTAAAAAATATTATAAGCCATATTACATTGTTTGCTAGGCATTTCTATACTCTGATTGGAATGGCCTCGGACCTGAACTCCTTTCCATCATTCTACCTATAATACTTGAACCCTAATATAAAATGCTAGATCTTTATATACTTTTTAATCTACTTAGTCTCTTGAACCATACCCTTAATCATTGTTGATAGAGGGTCTTATTCATCTCTCTTTAACTACCCCCAACAGCCATTGACAATTGATGATAAATAAACCCATTAGGTATGTTCTTAGCAATTGCCTTGATGTGTAAGAATATAATTACCATCTCTATTGTATTTAATTCAGTATATATACGTATACTCACACTCTTTTGATGTCTAGCCATTAATTTAAAAAAAAAAAAACCTTCAAATTCTCAGTCTTTGCCATGCTTCTCCTTTCTTCATAAGTGCTATCATCATTATAGATATAAAAGTACCTTATAAGTTAAAAGTAATTTTTACTTTTTAGCTTTTAGTTTATTTTAAATCATTCTTTCCACAACCAAAATTCCGTATTTATGGGAGCATGATATCTTAACCTTCTAAATATGTTTTTAGCAATTGGCTTGATGTGTAAGAATACAT
Source organism: Combretum micranthum (assembly GCA_024138025.1). NCBI lineage: Eukaryota > Viridiplantae > Streptophyta > Magnoliopsida > Myrtales > Combretaceae > Combretum > Combretum micranthum. Next base: position 384,792 of record JAMXBD010000758.1, on the reverse strand, counting down.
GTAGAAAGAGAAAAACTTCAAAAAAAAAAAAAAAATGAGTGACTTGTATTTCAACGGTTTTTATACTCATAACCTATGTTTTACTAATATTGGTTAGGAGACACGGAGACAAATGCTAACTTCCACTTAATTCAATTTCATAGTAATAAAAAAGATATTATTATTAATTGAATTTAATTAATCATAACTTAAACTACATAAATGAAAATGAAAGAAAAATGAAAAAAGCAAGTTGAAAAATGAGAGAAGAGATGGTGGCTGACTAATTAGTTTTTCGAATGGTGGGTGGAGAGCCATCCTTAAGAAAAGAAAGTTGTATTTAAAACTCTCTTCTATAGGAATATGAATATGACCCTTTGTTTTTTTTTTTTTTTGATTATGGGTAAGACTGAATTTTTTTTTGATCAAATTGGATACATAGCCAAATTGAACTGAAATTTCAAATTTTTTGTAATGGTTTGGCCCGTTGTTCAATTTGGTGAAGAGTAAATGGACCCCAAACCAAATTATTTTACATGTTAAAAAAAAAAAAAACTCAAACATATTGTTTTTTCCTTTAATTAATTTATTAAAAAATTTAATTATTATTTTTTTAATTTTTGGTTTAAAATGTATCTTTTATGAGAATGAAATTAGATTGAATGTCATGTTTTGATTGTTGTGATGTATCTATAAATAATTAACTTTAAGGATTTAGTCGTTAGTGTTTCAAACATTCTTTTTTATTTTTTCCTTTGTCTTACTAATTAGTTCATTTTTATTGTCTAGTTACTTATTAATTTATGTAATTGATAATGTGTTGATTAGAAGCATAATGGATTGAATTCAAAATTATTGAGTATGGTATATTATTGTAGTTTAGGATAATTTAAGGGAATGAAACTAATACACATTTGTTGTTTAGGATGGATGAAATCTCTCCTATTATGAGTTTTACTTTTACATATCTATATGGGTAATGATTAATTTCAAATACATTGTTGTTTGTATATGTATTAGTAATAAGAAACATACAATTGAAGTCCTTGATAGAATGTCTTTTTACTTTAAGAATATAGAAAAGTGAATATTAAATTGAACCACACCAAATCTTTTTTTTTTTAATTCTAAAATATTACAGATCGAATCGTATAATTCTAGTTAATTTATAAGAAAATCAGAACATTATGTACTGTTGGTACTTTTGGTTTAGGTGCGAATCCACACCTACTCCTATTTGTGAGTGGCTACCCATGCTTAGAAATCTCATTGGCCGACTCTCATAGGTCTTAAAGTAAAATGACAAATTAAATTTGCCAAACAAAGTTATTTAGGCTTCATAATTGACCCAAAATGAAATCGAGATTTCACATTCCATTTGCATTTCCATAGTTGAAAATGTTCTAAAAAGCTAGATTTGTGATCCTTGGGAATAGACAACTGCTGCTTTGAGGCGGGATCACAATTCTATTTTGCCTTCATTAATATTAATTACTATAATTACCTTTTTATTGTTCCAATTATATTATAGATAAATACCCTATTATACATATTATATTTCATGGATATAACCATATAAAAGAATATATTTGTCATTTTGTTACTCACGTTATTCAATTCTGAATGATTTTTGTGTATCAAATATAACATTAGAGCACCTAATATTATATATATTGCTATAATTCTAAAAGTTGAAATCTATTCAGTAAGGATTGAATAGGACTTTGATTTTTCCGTTTGAAACAGCCACCTGTTTTCTTTTTTATTTCTTTTTTCTACCAATTACACAACGTAAGCAGGTGAATCTTTGTATAAATAATTTGTCGGTGGTAAAGAGGATATAATTGGGGCATCATTGAAAAGTCAAATTCTAATACACGCAGTCTTCGGACATTTTCGGGCAACAAAAGTGGGAAAAAAAATTTACTTTGAAAAGTCTAACAAATGGCGTCGTTGATGGTCAACTTGTTGTTTTCCACGGGCATTTCTGGAACAAAGAATAACTTTTTGGTGATTACATGTATATATCTATACTAGTGGGGCAACATTTAATAATGTAAACGATCCTTTTGAAAAACGTTGCCAAATCTTAAAACGAGAACTTAGATACAATTCTCACTTCACATCACCAAAAAACATTGAACGATTCATGCATGTTTACATGGTTTTTCATTGGTCGAAAGATGGGATGGGTCGTCCGTTTTGTCATTCAATGATTAAGATTTGAATCTTAAACTTTATTATTTTCTTAATATTTATTAATAATTTATAAGTTAATGGATGTAACTATCTAGATTCTTAAAATTAAATATTTTTAACATCATTATTACGTCATTTTCTTTTTTGTATTTTTAACAATTTATTAAACATAACAATCTTAAAATAATAAATCAATAAAAATTGAGATAACAAATTTAAAAAATGTTTTGAAATAAATTGAGAAAGATTAAAATTAAAATAAAGAGGATTTATTTTAAGATAAAAAGTTATAACAGGGATCACGAGTTAGTCAGGCTGGTAGAATTATGAAAAAATAGATAAAAAAAACTCTATTATCTCGTTATGTTTTTTTTGATGGGATTGATCTTGTTAGTTATTTTATATATTTTAAATCATATAATATATAATTTATTATATATTTATTTTATTGATCAATGATTCCGCTCGTAAAAGTTATGGAAAAGGAAAAAACGAAAACCTTGTACGTCCGATAAAATGGGAAGGGCAGCAAGGGACCAAAGGTCAATCAATGGTTTATCAAGTACATGAATAAGCCCAAAAGACACGTACTTGAGACCACAATCACAATGCTACAAATTCGTTTTATATTCTTGTTTGATATATATATATAAAGAAAAGTTAGATCCAGAAATAAATAATAGAGGAGTTTGTTGTATTAATGAGGCAATAAAAATCTTTGAAACGGTGCACTTGTGCATGGCTGTCCACGCGGTTTCTCTGACCGCCAAATGCCAATACGATCGGAGAAGTAACGTTAAGCGACAGTCATGCGATTATGGAGCAGTAGTTGTTCTCATTTTTGGAGGATACATCACACCTTTCACTGCAAGTCTTATTGCTATGTAGATACGATAACATTAAAAATCTTGAAGACTGTCTCTCCATCATATATAATATATATATACACATACATATACATATACCTATCTTAATAAAGTATAAGTTATACCTTTAATGATATGAGTCAAATTCGATGCAGGACAAATTAAAAAAATAGCTTTGATACTAAAATTTAAAATTGTGGAAATTGTGGAAAGGCAATGGATGAAAAAAAATATTTTCTTTTAATGTCAAATCTTTTAGTTAAGATTTTATATTATACTTTAAATACAAGAATTTGTAATAGGTAGTGATGATGGGATATTTATTCAATAATATTTTTTTTTTAAATTCGTGTGATGCTTTTTTCTTTCTTCCTTTAATGGTGTGATTCTATTAAAATTTTTTGTTGATGTGGTGTGAAACCATACAATATGTCTTTTTAGGTTTGTCAAAGATAGTGTGAGAGTATTGTCAAATTAATTCAGTAATGTGAAACATATAAATATGTCTTTTCGAGTTTTTCTTTCCCTTTCATAGGGTAAAGAAAACATATATTTTTTTTCTCTATTTTTTTACAAAAATTTTTGGTGTCGGAGGCATTTCTTCCTATTTGTTCTATATTAAATTGTTATTAGAGCCAAATCTAATAAAAATTGTACTCGGTGTGAAACTGCCAAACTATCTTATTAATATTTTTCTCGATCGAACTATTGTCACTTAAAGATTCCCTGATGAAAGCAATTTGAAGACAATCAACCTATTTCTCCGTTGTCCTATATTAGCTTTGGTATCAGTTATCTTATCTTTTAGGATTCGACTTTAACATTCTATACTAGGACCAAAAGGATAATTTCCCTTTGTTTTATATAAAAATATCATACGGCATGGAATCTCTTTTTCATGATTTATAGGAAGTTTATGTTTAAGTTGGATGAAGTTGATGCTAAATTAGATGAACAAGTTGCCAACTTTGCCGTTTTGATGGCCTAGAAATTTTTAAATTACCTATAGATCAAATGAAATATGTCATAATCACAATTCTAGTCTCATATAATGTCTGAAAAAGAAAATACAAAGCACAATTCCCTTGAAATTGAGTTGAAAATTGAAAATATTCAAAATAATGCCTTTGATGTTATAAAGGAAGTTATCACAAGGACAAAAATTTGGAGAATGAAGGTTGTAGATAACGGGTTTGAAGATGTTTTAGTGGAAGTAGACACAATAGAGTAAAGCCAAAATAACATGAAATTGAAGAAATCGATGTACAGTGCAATAAATCAGAAATTATAAAAGTTTGAAAAGAAGATATTATCGAGGATGATGATGAAGATAAGATGTCCTTATTTAGTTTTTTTGGCATTATTGAAATTTTATGTGGAATTTAAAGTTAGTCCATGATCAATTTGGTTGGAGTTAGTGAAAACATTGTTTTTGTGTATTAATTTTATATCCTTTGTTTGAATCAAATATTTTATTAAGGTATTATTTTATTCTATAAATAGTAGAACTCGTAATGGTGATGAGATAACATATTTATTCAATAAAAATTCATTCTAGAATAGTATGCCTTTTTTTTCTTTAATGATGTGATTCCATTTAAATCTTGTTAGTTTGATTACATCAAGAAACTATGTGGTGCACGCCATATGATTCAATGGTGGAGTGAAACCTAACTTAAGTGGAGGCTATAGATATTTTCTTTTCTTGATTGAAAATAATATATATATATATATAATATTCTCTATCATCCTTCAACAATTTTACTATCCTTCTTCTTTAATTTGTCTTGCATCAGACTTGGTGTAAGCCAAATCTTTAATGGTGTGATCCATTAATATATGTTTTGTTTTATTTATTTATTTTTAGAAATAGGTTTGACATCAAAATTGTTCTATGACAGTAGAGAATAAATATTTTTCTTTTTTCATAAAAGGAAAAAAAAAAACATAGAAAGATATATCTAGCAAACTTACACCATTAGATTGATGATTTGATGATGGCTTTCACACACTATGGAATTGCATGATCTCTGCAATAGGTTAATCGGGAAGAAGGAACAATTGAAATTAACCCAAAAGCTCCTGTCGGGTTAAAATAAAACCAAGCTTCTGTCGGGTTAGAAACCGGTTACGGGTTGGAGCAAGTGGTTTGGGTACTAACATATGATGGGCTTAAGAAGTCAAGGGCCTCATCCTTGCAAGGCTCACATTTAATAAAGTCCATGTTATGCAGTAGCTATTTTATTTAGGCCACGATATTAGCCATTAGTTATAAATTTCTAGAATATGCTATGTAACCAACTTTGCTTAGTTGGCAGATTCTATCATACCTTTTTAGGAGTAATTTGTTACTGTAACTAACTAGCTATTACTATATATTACCCTGAGTGTAATACAAAGGATATGCAGAAAATATTCTAATACAATATCCCGTGATAATTGTTGCATTCGGACAATTGTGTATTGAGCCATCCTTGAGCTGTATTCGGCTTATTGGTGGCAACTAGAGAATTTATTTCTGAATTTAGCTTATGTGCTGCAAATGTATCAGAGCTGGAAACAGCCATGGAAACCAGGGAATCCAAACGTGTGGAAGAATCGTGAGAGGAATAGTTAAGGAACAAATTGAGAAGCAGAGAAATCATCCAGGAGCAGTCCGAGAAACAAGATACATGATCAAATCAAATGGTTTTCTGAAACCCTGCAAAAACAGCAAGCCATCATTGAGAAACAAATCAAGCAATTGACACACTCAAGCAACACATCCAAGGAAAATCTCCACAAATGAACAACAGCCCATCCGAAGTGATACTGCAGAATTATCATCGGTGGAAGTTAAAGGTAACAATACAAACACTCTTGTAATTATCAAATGCTACTAAAGTACAAAGATAGAATTTCCAACTTTTAATGGGACGGGTTTAGAGCTGGGTTGCTAGGGCTGAACAATTTTTTTACCTTAGATGAAACCCCTGAGGATTTCAAGGTAAAAATTGCATCAATGCATTTGAGTGACAAGCCTTATGCGTGGTATAATGCGTATGTTAAGGCTAGGAAGGAAGTAAGTCCAGTAACTTGGGAAGAGCTGATCCAATCTTTAAATGCACGATTCAATGAACGTGGGTTTGAGGATCCAATGTCAGAATTAAAAGATTTACAGCAAAATGAATCCTTACAAGACTATAATGATGAATTTATGCATCTATCAACTCAAGTTCAATTGTCGGAGTCAAACTTAATTAGCCGTTACTTGTGTGGTCTTAAACCAGAAATCCAATACCCTATCTGTATGTTCCAGCCAAAAACCCTCACTCAAGCTTATAGCCAAGTTGCAAGAAGCCACTTTAATTTTGTCTAAATAGAATCTTAAGACATATAAATCTACAAACACTTCAACTTACGTCCTTAAATACTCCACTTCTTACCATAACCCATACACATCCCCTCTGACACGACCAACTCCACACTTAAACACTAAACCAACACCAAGCCTAAACACTGCCCTTCCAAACACTAACCAGAACAATTTCCACCAAGGAAACCGAAACACTAGAAGGTTAACTCCTGAGGAACTTGAGGAAAAAAGACGTAAAAAACTCTGTTTTTGGTGTGACGAACCATTTGGTCTGGGCCATCGCTGTAAGAGTAAAAGATTGAATATGCTGGTGATCCATCCTGAGGTTGGAGAGAATATGGAGGAGGAGGTGAATGAAGTTGAAGAATTGGAAATAGAGTTAGCACAACTGACCCTTTGTGCAGTAAATGGAGTAGGGGGAGCGCATGAGCATAGCATGTGGATCAAAGGATATTACAAGAACAGAATTTTGAATGTCTTGGTAGATACGGGCAATTCTTCTAATTTCATTGATGAACGATTGGCATTGGAAATCAATTGTACTCTAACGAAGGTTGATCCAATTGCTGTGATTTTAGCATATGGATCTAAGCTGTTTAGTAAGAGTACAGTTCAGAAATTTAGTTGGAAAATGAATGAAATGGAATTTGAGTCGGATTTCTATACCTTAAGTCTGAGTTCTTGTGATTTAATACTAGGGATGCCCTGGTTATCCAGACTAGGAACCGTCCAATGGAATTTCCAACAACAACGAATGGAATTTGAGTGGCAAAATCAGTAGTGTGTCCTAATGGGAGAACGCGAGAAAATAAGCAATATAACAGGGCACAACTTGGCCCAATTGCTGAATAACACCACAAGTCCAGTTGAGATCCAGTGCTGGATGATTGTGGAAACCAAGGCTTCCTAGCTGAATTCTGAAGAGAAATTACCACCATCAATTCTGGACTTGTTAGAAGAATTCCATTCCCTGTTTGATGACCCACATGGGTTACCACCCAACAGGAATTGTAACCACCACATTCACCTTCAAGAAGGAGCAGCACCTGTAAATTTGAGACCCTATCATACTCAGCTTTACAAAATCCGTGTTAGAGGAAATGGTGAAGGATGCTAAGCAGTGGAATAATCAGACCTAGTCACAGCCCTTTTGCTTCACCAGTGTATTGGTGAAGAAAAAGGATAACACGTGGCGCATGTGTGTGGATTATAGGGATTTGAACAAACTCACAATTAAAGATCGCTTCCCTATACCTATAATAGATGATCTATTTGATGAACTGTATGGTGCAACACATTTTAGCAAGCTGGATCTTCGTTCTGGTTACCATCAGATATTGATGCAACCAAACGATGTTTACAAAACTGCATTTCGCACCCACGAAGGCCATTACGAATTTTTGGTCATGCCATTTGGTTTGACTAATGCACCCTCCACTTTTCAAGGCCTTATGAATGAGATTTTTAGGCCTTACATGAGGACGTTTGTACTGGTATTTTTTGACGACATTCTAGTGTACAACACTAGTAAGGAGTCTCATGTTAAGCACTTGAGAATGGTTCTTGAAGTGCTGAGAAAAGAGTGTCTATTCCTGAAAAGATCCAAATGCGTTTTTTGTGTCCAATAGATTGATTATCTTAGACATATTATAACTGCTAATGGAGTGGCTAAGGATCCTAAGAAGGTGGAAGCTGTAGCACAGTGGCCCATTCCCAAGAATTTGCGACAGCTACATGGGTTTCTAGAGCTAGCCGGTTATTACTGAAGATTCATCCAAGGTTTTGGTCAGATAGCTCGACCATTGACTCAGCTTCTTAAAAAAGACCAATTCAAATGGTCTCTTGAGGCTCAATCTGCTTTTGATCACCTTAAAAAGGCCTTAATCGAAGCTCCTGTTCTTAGTCTACTTGACTACTCTAAGGTCTTTGTAATTGAGACCGATGCAAGTGGAGAAGGCATAGGTGCAGTCCTAATGCAAGATCATCACCCTATTGCATTCATCAGTAAAGCCTTGGCTCTTAAACATAGAGGATTATCAGTCTATGCGAGAGAACTTATGGCAGTGGTTCATGCCATCGAGAAATGGAGGCACTACCTCCTGGGAAGACATTTTGTGATCAGAACAGATCACCAAAGTCTCAAGTATCTACTTGAGCAACAATTGTTGACATCCAGTCAACAGAAATGGTTGACCAAATTGTTAGGAATGGACTATGAGATTGAATATAAATCAGGTGCTACTAACATTGATGCTGACTCTCTTTCTCGCAGGGAAACCCATTCTCTAACTCAATTGGCTGTACAAATTTTCGTGCCCGAATTATTGGAGGACATTAAGGCTAGCTGGAACCTAGATGCTGATTACAAAATGAAGATCCAACAACTCTAGAATGGGACCACAGTAGGACATTTCACTTATGAGGATGCAATGATGAGGCGCAAAAATAGGGTGGTGGTGGGTCCTTCTGCTGCTCTTAGGACCAAACTACTACAACTATATCATGGGGGTTCACTTGGAGGACACTTAGGTGCCCAAGCAACCTACAAAAGGATCTCTACTGTTTTCTATTGGTCAGGACTTGAAAAGGATGTTCGACAATTTGTGCGTGAATGCACTATTTGTCAACATTTCAAATACGAAAATGTTGCTTCCCCAGGATTACTAAGTCCACTAAAGATCCCTAATGAATGCTGGCAGCACATAAGGATGGACTTCATTGAAGGATTGCCCAAATCAAATGGAAAGAGGTAATCATGGTCGTTGTAGATAGATTGAGCAAATATGGCCATTTCATAGCACTTGCTCATCCTTATACAACATCTACAGTTGCACAAGTCTTTTTGGATCAGATTTACCGATTACATGGTTGCCCAGAGACAATCACTTCTGATCGTGATCCTATTTTATCAGTAACTTTTGGCAAGAGTTCTTTAAACTCCAAGGTGTTGCCTTAAACCTATCTACTGCCTACCACCCTCAAACGGATGGGCAGACAGAGGTGGTCAACAAGTGTGTGGAAACATATCTTCGATGTGTTACAGGGGAGACCCCTAATCGATGGACACAATTTCTCTCCTTAGCTGAGTGGTGGTACAACACCAATTTCCACTCAAGCTCTAAGATGACTCCATTTGAAAGCCTCTATGGGTACCCTCCTCCACTCAATATTCCCTATATCCCTGGCGATTCTAGAGTTGAGGCTGTGGACCAAATGCTATCCAACCGAGAGGACCAAATGAAATTACTCAAATTCCATCTTCGACGAGCACAACAACGCATGCAACAATTCGAAGACAGGAATCACAGTGACAGAGTCTTTCAAGTGGGGGACTTAGTGTGGCTAAAATTACAACCATACAGGCACAGTACGATCCGAGCTAAGTACAATAAACTGCATGCTAAATACTATGGACCCTACAAGGTATTAGCACGAATTGGGGAAGTTGCGTACCGTTTAGGGTTACCACCCGAGGCGAAGATGCATCTTATGTTCCATGTCTCCCAGCTCAAGCGTTTCCATGGTCCACGCACAGATGCCTCCTTTGATAGACCTGTCATGGAACAAACAGATGAATTACAGCCCTGTGCTATATTACAAAGGAAGATGGCAAAAAGAGGAAATCAAGCCACCACAATGGTACTCATCTTATGGAAAGGGAAAGGAGCTGATGAAGCTACGTGGGAGGTTTATTCAGACATGGTGCTGCGATTTCCTACAAATCCCTTATGGGCAAGGGATTTTGATCGGGAGGGTACTGCAATAGGGTTAATCGGGGAAGAAGGAACAATTGAAATTAACCCAAAAGCTCTTGTCGGGTTAAAATAAAACCAAGCTTCTGTCGGGTTAGAAACCGGTTATGGGTTGGAGCAAGTGGTTCGGGTACTAACATATGATGGGCTTAAGAAGTTAAGGGCCTCATCCTTGCAAGGCTCACATTCAATAAAGTCCATGTTATGCAGTAGCTATTTTATTTAGGCCACGATATTAGCCAGTTAGTTATAATACTTCTAGAATATGCTGTGTAACCAACTTTGCTTAGTTGGCAGATTCTATCATACCTTTTTAGGAGTAATTTGTTACTGTAACTAACTAGCTATTACAGTATATATTACCCTGAGTGTAATACAAAGGATATGCAGAAAATATTCTAACACAATATCTTGTGATAATTGTTTGCATTTGGACAATTGTGTATTGAACCATCCTTGAGCTGTATTCGGCTTATTGGTGGCAACTAGAGAATTTATTTCTGAATTTAGCTTCCGTGCTGCAATCTCCTCCCCCCACCCTTCTTTTTTTTTTTTTTAATGGAATCACACTAACAATTTTAATGAAATCAATTTTGAAAAGAATCTTTTATTAATATAAAAATCTCTTATTTGATAAATATCTTATCACTCCTTATCATGTCGGATAAAATAAAATAAAATAGTCTAGAAAATTAAAAGATTTAATATATAATAGAATATACCAATCCTATTAAAATTCTAAGATTACAAAACCACATCTAATAAAATAAAACATAATAATTAAATTATTTCTATCCTAATATAGAGTAAAATAAAAATTATCCATATTCTTTTCTTCTTGATTTGCATCATTCCTCCACTCTTGAACAAAGGGATTCATTCCCGTATCCATATGAAAAAAAAAAAAAAAAAACAAATGTTTTCCACAGCCTCTGGCCAAGCCAATCCTCTACTACTTCTAATCTCCACATGATATTTCAGTAATGACAAAAGAAATTGAATGACCTACAAACAATAATAATGTAGTGGTAAAATATTTTTTGATCATTCATTTGAAAAAATCAAACTTGTTTTGTAGGCTACATTTCTTTGACAATTTCAATGTTGCTACCATCATTATTAATGTCAATGGTGGAATTTTTTTGGACCTCCTCATATTCGTCATCCTGAACTTATTTTAGAACTTCTATAAATTCTAATCTAATGCATTCTACATGGATTTCTTTAATTTCATGTTTTTTTTTTCTCTATAATTCCTACTTTGAGTGTAACGTCTACAAACTCATTTTCTACCGCTTCCATAGTCTCTAATTCTTTATCTGATGACCTCCATTGCATCAAGTGTCTTATATTGAACTTTTTTAATTCTTAGCTCAATTTCAAGGAAATTGTGCTCTATAATATTTTCTTGGACATTGTATGTACTAGAATTATAGTTATAACACCTTTCTTTTCATCCATAAGTAATTTAAGAATTTCTAAGCATCATAATGACCATCAGCTTCATCCAAGTTAAACATAAACTTCTTATAAAAATCATGAAAAAGCTATTCCATGCCACCGGATGTTTTTGTAGTGAAACAAAGGAAAATTGTCTTCTTTGTCCTAGAAAGAATGTTAAAGTCAAATGGTAATGGAGAAAAAAATGTTTTATTTTTTAATGAAATGAAAGAAAAACTTGAAAAATATATCTTAGCCTTATATCACTAGATTGGTTTGATGATTGTCTTACAATGTCATTGAATGGAATTACACCAATATGACTTTAATGGAATCAAACTGTTAAAGGAGAAGAAGTGTCATCACATCAATTCTATATACAAAAAAAAAGCTTTTTTTAAATATATATCTCATCCACTCCTCCTCACGTCTATTACAATTTACAACTTTACCTACTTATAGGATGAAATAAAATATAGAAAAAAATAGGTATGGTATCTAAAAGAAGATGCCAATCTTATTAAATCATATAATAATAAAAACATTTAATAAAAATAAAATGTAATAATCAAATTCTATCGTTCCTAATAAAAGAAATAGAAATCTTGCATAGTCCTTTGTTCTCCTAGTAGAATTAAGCATATTCATTATGAATGGATAAATTACGTTGAAAGATATCAATATTTGAAAATATATTTATTTAAGGTATCAATGTTTTTAATATAAATGAGGAATCAACGTTTCGCTATAAGGTATTAATAATTGACTATCGAGTAAAAATTAATTTAAACATTGATACTTTAAATGAATTTTACGAAATATTGATATCTTATTTAATCCACTTTGTGAGATATTAGTTCTTCTTTTTAACCACTCAAAACATTAATACTTTAAATAAACTTACTCTTAAACATTGATACATTTTAGTTCCTTTTTAAAGGAGGAATGTCATAACGTTTGGGAGAAAGTTTATCTGAGATCACAACATTCCGAGTTATTTATTTGAGGTTATAACATTTAGGGAAGTGGGTCAATTAAGATCATCATCGACAATGTGGTGGATCTTCTAAGGTTTGATTAATTTTTTCTTTCCTGTTGACAAGTGTCAATGGTAATCTTAATTGACACACTTCTTTAAACGTTATGACTTTAAATGAACAACTCGAAACATCATGACCTCAAATGAATTTATTCTAAACGTTATGACATTCTGATATAATTTACCCAATTTAGTTACGTAGTGTTGCTCATGTTTCATATATAATCAATATTCCGTGCGCATGAAGCAAGACATGTTAGTATATATATATATATATATATATATATATATATATATATATAAATGTATAATGTGTTGTCATTGTATTTGTGAAATAAATTAGGCTTGAAGGAGTGAACAATGTGCACTTAAATAAAATAAAGAGGATTAGAAAGGAGACTTGATTACTTCCGAAATTTTTAATGTATTAATTGGAAGTTGAGGAAAAAAAGAATATAAGAAACGGTAGATTGAAGAATTTGCACTAAGGAGTAGTTAAAACCTATACCAACCTTGAGTACATAAATTATAAAGAATACAATAACCCCTCTCTAGAGATGGCAGAAGAATAGCCGTATCCAGAAAGTCAAGAAAATTTGGTCAAATTTGTAAGAGAGTCTAGTCATGTAAGATCATATGTAATTAACTTAAACAAGAAACAACATCTATTATATATTAGGTAACATACAGTGAATCGATGTTGAGGATAAGATAAACGTTTTGAATGATTAAAATAGATATCAACATTTCATAATATGTGTAAAATAAGAGATCAATATTTTAAATTGTTAAAAAAAAAAAAGATATCATAAATGGAGAAAAAATGATTCTTGGCACCAATTTATGTAATGTTTTCTTTTAATTATTTAAACATTTACCTTAATTAACCCTACTTTGTAAAACGTACTTTCTTTTTTCTTTTAACTATTAAAACATTGATGTCTTATTTCACCCACTTTGTAAATGTAGATCTTTTTGTTTAACTACTTGAAACGTTGATACCTTATTTGAATTTACCTACAAAATTTGATATTTTTCTGATATAAATTATCCATATATCTATTAAATATTAAAATAACAGAATGGATATAGAAACTCTATGATTGTTAGATATCACATATAGGGTTCCAGTTTCAATTTTTCAAAAAACTTTTTCCCCCCTCTAAGCCAATCCTTTGGATGGATCCAAGGCGTGGTCGCCTGTCCTCATACAATTTCAAGATTTATACTCTTTATAAAACAAATATCAAATTTTAGGTTTCAAAATAATACATACTTTGAGGTAAAGGTTAACATTTGGTGGCTTAGATCCACGAGAGATATCAAGGCTTTCATGCTTTGAGACCCTTAAATATCGTGGTAACCCATAGATAGTCTATATTTTGCTGATCTTCTTAAACTGACTTCACTAGACTTATGCAATTAATAGGAGCATATAAATGAATAGACAACAAACAACGGTCGGGTGTAAATTGTGAAATTGTTAAATTTGATAGCTATTACGCACAACACCATTGCGCATATTTGACTTAACATAAGGCAAAACTGGGAGTAGCCCAAAACATTAGTATGATAACTTAAAATGTCTCATCAATCCACAAGATTGATAAAACATCGGAATTCAATTAGAGTAGGCAGGTAGTACCCTAAGTGCATAACAACACAACATCAATAACACTTTTAATCATCCAAAGGTAACGTCCCCTCAAGCCATAGCAAAGGCCATATTCCCTTAATAGAAGCTATCCTATGAAATTATTGGATCTTATGTGGCCTAAGACAAAGTTTAATGAGAAACCATGCCCAGATTGAATATCAAACACAACGACTAGTGTAAACCCACACTTTTTCAATTTACTCAAGAGAGAAACAATTGTTGCAATTTTTTTATGGTCTCATTTTGAACTATTCATACCTAACACACAATAACTAGTCATTTTGTTTCTTGGCTTGATCCAACCATTGATAGTTGGTGCATGGTCTCGTGGCTTACTTCACAATTAGATGATAGCATATGAAGTCATCACTTCTCATTGCATTCTTAATCTCTATGTTAAACAATGATAGCTAGTCCTATAAACTAACTTATCTTTCAATGGCCTCACATTGACACACTACCCCAATTATTTTGTCCGAACTATCTGACTTAATTGAACACCATTAGTTGATCCATTCTGCATACGTGCCCTATGTGAGGCAACAACCATCCATGACCTTTACTCTAACTTTCTCTCGACATCTTAAGTCACTTGAATGGGTATTGTTGGCTAGCCTACAAATAATAGCCAACATACACGATTCAATCAACCATGTTTAGCTTAATTTGTATGAGTATATTTTTCAGAGCAGTTGTATTAATTTAAAAATATGCAGTTATACAAATTATAAGACTAGAGGACCATCATCTCACCAAGTAACGCTATAACCATGAACCTTAAGTTGATTTTGATTTATTTGATAAGATACCTTATGTTTTAGACAAAAGGTTCTAAAGTCCATAAAATAAGGGGTTTTAATTGCTTGCTAACACCCTGTTTGTAGGATCAATCGACTTGTTTAGGTCATAACTCAACCATCTTGAGTGGGGCAATTCAATCAACTATCATTTAGTCCGATAGCCTCAAGTCAAACTAGAGGCAAATCTCAATTGGATCGTTTCCCTCTTTGGTTGATTACATTGTCTAAAGTTCCAAAAATTCTTCCTCCTCTAGTTAAATCAACTAAACAGAATTTCAATTGATTGAAATAGGACTTTCCTAAAAAAAAAAAAGGGTTCAAACTCTATTTTCGTTATCGTAATTGGAATCCTATGATTCCAAAACAATTTAATATCTTTATCCACTTTGAGTACAAGAATATGAAAAAGATTTCAACATTATACTTAAAACTCAAATACACCATTCACTTATTAGTTTATTAGTGATAATTAAAAGCCATTTGTCTCATTTAAAACACGATAAACCCACTTAACAATAAAAAGTTTCTTCAAATGCATTGGAAAAAATTTATACATCAAACAAGTTCTCTTTAATGAACTTCTCAAATTCTTTTTGAGATCCTCTAGTTCTTTCACCTCCTCTTTCTTACCTTTTTTTTGTTTTGTTTTTTGTTTTTTGCCAATCCTCTTCTCACTTATTAAAAACCTTATTTAGTCAATTTACTTGTTTGAAGAACTCCAAAATAAAACTTTGAACAAACTTTATTAGTATTTCGTATATTACAATTGTTATATAGATTATTTCATAATTTCATGATTCAATATTTCATGAATTCAATCCTAGAATCTTTGAACTACATGATTTTCACATATGTAATTGGATAAATCAACGTACCTTTTTCCATAGTCATGATATTATTTTGAATCCTGAAAGACAAAAAATCACTTGTTTCCTTAAGAGACATATTATCCATGTAACACAACTTTATTGCACCAAAGGAATGATTTCTCTACCTTTCCTTTAATTTGTTATGATGGATTTTTTAAATGAAGACAAAAGTGAGAACTATTCTTTAATGCCGACTCTTGTACATATATATAAGGGCAGGAAGAGGATCATACCTCTTCTGAAACAATAAAAGATGTCTTCCATCAAGACACCTATTAAAAAAAATTACAACTCTTCATATAAAACATTACATATTGAGCCACAATTTCTTACATTTTCCCATTTGGCCCATATATGCTTATTTAATAACTTAGAATAAATATAATGTGCATGATAACATTATTCTAAGTTTTCATTATGTTAATCGTACCATATATCACATTATTAACTTAAAAATTAACTAGAGTTTATGGTGGTTGTATGTCATCATCTCGACATAGTTCCTTCCATGTACTACATAAATAATTCATAATTTAAACATAAATTAATGAAGAGATAAATAAAGTCTTACTTTAATATCTTTGTAAAAGACACTTCCTGTTAAGATAATTCTATTTTAATCATGTATACAATATAAAAAACAGTAAATTTCAGAAACACCTTTTATTGAGTTCAAGAGTGTCATAAAAACAAATACATTATTATTTATTCAGGATGCCCTATAACACCCATTCTTTCAACATGCCCTCTAAAAATATTGGGCACTAATCCTTTTGTTAATGGATCTGCAACCATCAGTTTTGTAGTAATATATTCGATTGACACTCTTTGTTTCTAAACTTCTTCTTTAATGGCCAAGTATTTGATCTCTAAGTGTTTTGCACCCTTTGAATACTTGTCGTTTTTTGAGAAGAAGACCGCTGCAGACTTGTCACAGTAAAGTTTCAGCAACTTACTAATAGTGTCAACAACTTGAAGCCTTAAAATAAAATTTTGCAGCCATAAACCATGAATTTTGGCCGCAAAGCAAGCCACAAATTTTGCTTCCATAGTCGATGCAGTGATGACAGACTGCTTTGCATTTTTCCATGAGAATGCCCCTTCAGTTAATAGGAATAGGTAATCAAATATGGATTTTCTTGTATCAACACATCTAGCATAATCCGAATTTGGATAACTAACCATCTCTAATTGATTGGGCCTTCTATAAGTGAGCATGTGGTCCTTCGTTCCTTGCAAGTATCTCAAAACTTTCTTGGCAGCTTTCTAGTGATCCAATCCTAGATTACTTTGATATCTGCCCAACATCCCAACACTGAAATTAATGTCGGGTCTAATATAAGTTTAAAGATACATCAAACTCTCAACAACAGATGCATAAGGGATTGTTGCCATTTGTTCTCGTTCCAAATCATTTTTTGGACTTGCATACTACCAAATTTATCTCCTTTCTAAATTGGAACTATACCTGTTGAACATTTGTCCATTTTATATCTTTCTAGAACTTTGTTGATGAAAGCCTTTTGAGATAAGCCTAACAATCCTTGTGATTTATCACAGAATATTTCAATTCCTATCACATTTGTTGCCTCTCCCATATCTTTCATTTCAAAGCTCTTTGAAAGAAAATTCTTGGATTCACATAATAAACCTAGATCATTAGTAGCAATTAGGATATCGTCAACATATGGGATTAAGAAAACAAACTTACTCTCACTAACCTTCATGTATATACATCGATCAACAGTGCTTTTTTTAAAACCAAAAGAAGTTATGGTATCATTGAACTTAAGATACCATTGGCGAGAAGCTTGTTTAAGTCCATATATTGACTTCTTAAGTTTACACACCATATGCTTCTTTCCTTTAATTGAGAATCCTTCAGGTTGGTCCATATAAACTTCTTCTTCCAAATCTCCATTAAGAAAGGCGGTCTTAACATCAATTTGGTGTAACTCTAGGTCATAATAAGCAACCAAAGCCAAAATGATTCTAAGTGAGTCTTTCTTTGAAACCAGTGAAAAAGTTTCTTTATAATCAATGCCATCCTTTTGAGTGAACCCTTTGGCTACAAGTCTGGCTTTATGTCATTTAATATGTTATTTGAGTCTCGCTTTGTCTTAAAGACCCATTTGCAACAAAATCTTTTACATCCTTTTGGCAATTCGATGAGTTCTCAGACTTGGTTTTGATCCATAGATTTCAACTCATCTTTCATGGCATTCACCCACTTAACAGAATCATTACACTCCATGGCTTGTGAGAACGAAATTGGATCATTGTCAATTCCTATGTCAAGTTCTGACTCTTGTAAATAAACCACATAATCATTAGGAATAGCAGATCTTCTCTCTCTTTGAGATCTTCTTAATGTTGTTCCGTGTGGTTCCTCCACTATAGGGGTATCATTTATAACTTCATGATGTGTTTGATCTGTCACTTGTTGTTCTTCACTTTGGTGAATTTCTATAATATTAGGATCAATTGGCTTAGAAGGTAAAAGTATAGGAACTTCTACTCTAACTTCTTTAACGCACACATCATGTCGTTCTTTACTCACACTAATTTCGCCATTTTCAATGAACTTGGAATTTCCAGTTTTAGCAATTCTTGTACTATGATTAGGAAAATAAAACCTAAATCCTTTGGACTTTTCAGGATATCCTATAAGGAATCCACTAATCGTTCGAAAGTCCAATTTCTTTTCTTGTGGATTATAAATCCTTACTTCTGCAAGACAACCCCACACATGTAGATGTCATAAACTAGGTTTCCTACCAGTCTACAGTTCGAAAAGGGTCTTTGGAACTGCTTTACTAGGAACCCTGTTTAAGAAATATATTGTAGTTTTTAATGCATAAACCCACATGGATATAAGTAAAGATGAATGACTTAACATACTCCTAACCATGTCAAAAAATGTACGATTCCGCCTCTCTAAAACACCATTCTGTTTTGGTATGCTTGGCATAGTGTATTGAGCACATATGCCATGCTTTTCAAGAAACTTAGCAAACAGACCTGGACATTGTTCCAATTCATCATATTTCTCATAGTATTTACCACGCCTATCTGATCTTACAATTTTCACTTTTTTATCTAATTGTCTCTCAACCTCATTAATATACACCTCAAGGGCATTCACGAATTGAGATTTTTCATGCAAAAGATAGACATAAGCATAACGTGAAAATTCATCAGTAAAGGTGATAAAATACTTTCCTCAACCAAAGATGGAGAATTGAAAGGTCCGCATATATCTGTATGTATAATTTCAAGAAGTTGAGTGCTTATTATGGCTCTTTTTTTAGTGTGTCGAGATTGTTTTCCTTTAATATAATCAACACACATTCCAAGGTCCGTAAAATTCAAAGTAGGAAGAATTTCATTCTTTATTAATCATTGCAATCTTTTTTTAGATATGTGACTTAAGCGTTTATGCCACAAGTAAGTAGAGTTATCATTAACTGAACTATGTTTAGTTCCTATATTATGATGCAAGGTCATTAAGGTCTCAGCAAAATATTCATCAAGTTTAAACATGTAAAGACCACCACATAAAATTCCTGAACCATACCGTTTATTGTCCTTATACAAACTGAAAGATTCAAATCTAAATTTAAAAGAAAAACCTAATACATTAAGTTTTGACAAAAAAACTAAATTTTGAGAAAATGTGGGAACATAAAGGGTTTGGAACAAATCTAAGTGATGCTTAGTCTCCAAAATCAAGCGATAAGTCCCGATTTCTTCAACTGAAGCTCTGTTTCCATTTCCCATGAACATAAAGTTCTCATTTGACTTTATAGTTTGGATCGTAAGGAATCCATGCATGATATTGGAAATATGAGTTGTCAAGTCAGAATCAATCCCCTAGGTATTATATGGAACTTGTATAAGGTTTGACTCAAAACAAACAAAAGCACAAGGCTTACCTTTTTAATTGATCCAAGCCTTATGTTTCAAGCAATCTTTTTCAAGTGTCCAACCTTTCTATATAAATGGCACTTTATTTCCCTTTTGTGGATTTGTGCATCTTTAGAAGAG
Organism: Combretum micranthum; assembly: GCA_024138025.1. Lineage (NCBI taxonomy): Eukaryota > Viridiplantae > Streptophyta > Magnoliopsida > Myrtales > Combretaceae > Combretum > Combretum micranthum. Next base: position 364,789 of record JAMXBD010000758.1, on the reverse strand, counting down.
TCATTCAGGTTATGTAAACCTTTCTTCTTGCTTTTTCTAGCCCTTTTCTTTGAACTCGATGCAACTTTTTGATGACTTCTAAAATGAACAGAATGAGACTTTTGGTTCTTTAATCTTGTTTTCTCTTGAATCAGCATACTGGTTAATACATTGATATTCCACTTGTCCTTTATAGTGTTATAATTCATTTGAAAATGCCCATATTGTTAAGGAGGCAAGTAGTTCAAAAAGAACTATACCAAAAAGAACTCATCTACAATCATTCCTAAAGTCCTCAATTTTGCCGCTATATTCATCATTTCAAGGACATGCTCATGCATAGTACGAGACCCATCAAGCTTCATGTTGGTCAAAGTACCCATCAATGTATTAGCAAGAGACTTGTCAGCAGTTTGCGAACGCTCTTTCACAAATTTAATGAATTCCTTAGCATTATCAGTTTGGAGAAGAGTAGCTTTAATGTTGTTTGCTACTGTCATTCTCATAAACATCAAGCTTACTCTGTTCGACCTCTCCTAAAATTTATGGAGACGTTTTTCCTCATTACTGCTTTCATTAGTAATAGCAGTGGGTTTCTTAATTTGAAGAGATAAGTCAAGATCCAAAACACCTAAGTAAAATTGGACTTACTCATACCAATATGAGAAATTCAATCCATTTAATATCGAAATAGATAAAGTATGAAAATACAGAGAAACAAGAACATATATTGCAATAATTAAAAGAAGCAATATACATTAACGCTTTGAACAATCATACAAATTCAGATTCAATTAACTCATGGAATAACATAATTATATATATCGAGGTTTACCTTTGAGTGATACTAAGATATATAAACATTAATTATAACAAATAAGTTTCCATACAATTTGATAGATTTGCTATCTTTGGATATACAAATAAATCAAATAAACATACTTATCATGAACACTTGCATTATATATTATAAGAACAAAAACCATCTTTGGATGATTTATAATGCCTTATAAAAACAAACTTTTCATTTACCCAAATATAATCTATTATATCATTTGCAAATAAATTCATGGATAAAATTTAGATTTTATGTACTGAAATTTATTCATTTAATGATTTGGTCACTTTGGTGACTAACAAACCATTTATTATATAAATTTCTCATATATCATAATAATTAAAGTACAAGTATTTATAGCCATATTTCATCAAATAAAACATTGTGCCATATATTTTCAAGTTATAATATATTATCCAATTTCATTTTTCTTTATTTTCCCAATAAAGAAAATAATGCTTTGACAGTCGATAACTGTTTTAATAGAAAATCATAGTGCCATATTAGAATTTTTAATCTTTGTATAACACTAGAATTGTCATTCTCGTCCAACCAAAGATATTGATTTTATATATTTTGAAGTATTAGCAAATCAGTGCTTCAACAAACTGATAAACAATGAATGTTTGAAAACATTTCAAATTACCATCATTCTTCAACGGTTAGAAAAACGGACAAGTGTTAGTGTCCATCGTCTCATCTTCACCGATTAAATTTGATGGTCCATTAACATTCATGCCTTTTCGACAAAGTAGAAAATGTGGATAAGAAATGCAAATCATTTATTTACGACACTATTAATTTCCATTTTCTAGCACACTGTCCTGTTTCATAGTGACAACAACTATGACAATATTTCAATATAATTGCACTTGAAAATTGAAAGTCATCAATGCCTGCCGCAAATGGTCACGGACTTTCACGAGGAAAACTTAAATATAGCATTTCACAAGTATTGATAGTTTGGAGAATTTAAATTTACTGAAACTTCCATATACCAAGTCTTTGAAAATTTAACGGTTAACATATAATAAATTTTATTTTATATTATCCATGCAGGTAATGATCATACCAAAAGCCTTTATCATCTATTTTCAGAGTTGAAATAATATCCATAAGGAAAATCATAAGTCTTCTAACCATGCTCTGATACCACATATAAGATTATTTCATAATTTCATGATTCAATATTTCATGAATTCAATTCCAAAATCTTTGAGCTACATGATTTTCACATATGTAATTTGATGAATCAACATACCTTTTCTATAGTCGTGATATTATTTTGAATCCTAAAGAATAAAAAATTACTTGTTTTCTTAAGAGACACATTATCCCTCCAACCCAACCTTATTGCACCAAAGGAATGATTTCTCTACCTTTCCCTTAATTTGTTATAATGGATATTTTAAATGAAGACAAGAGTGATAACTATTCTTTAATGCCGACTCTTGTACATATATAAAAGGACGAGAAGAGGACCATACCTGTTCATGAAACAATAAGAGATGTCTTCCATCAAGATATCCATTATGAAGAATTACAACTCTTTATATAAAACATTACATATTGGACCACAATTTCTTACATGTTATGCTTGTATTTGTTATATTTAGTGTTGTATGTTAGCTTTAAATAATATTAGACCTAAGATTTGAATATAATGTCTTTCAACTTTATAGATGGTACAATTCAAGTGTTAACATGTTTGTATTGAGTTTTCTAATCAAAAGCAAATATATTCGTGGCCTAACAAGACACAAAGATCCTATAATTCTAAAAAGAGGTGGACACCATATATCATTGCTCCAATAAGGAACAATGACCCTACATATTGAAAAAACTGGGGAAATGTACTTTTGTTTATTCATAATAGAGCATTATTCATAAGAAAAAGGTAAATTCATATGAGAAAAAGATAACATATATTGTAATACAAAAATATAAGAGATGGTGAATGGTTTGAATTGATTCAAAGCAGTATTCGACTCTCTAAGCCAATATGGTAGATTACATAGAAGACTACTGTGAGCTCAACTGAATTGTGCCTTTGGGTGTTCCTCGAGAGAAACCGACATCACAAGGTTGTTCGCCGCCCCTTTCTTTGTCTGTTTGACACATTCCCATTGGTCGCGCTGCCCTCAGGTGGCCAATACCCGAAGATGACTCGTTGCTAGCTTCGATTGCAGCCCGACCCACTGCCCTTGGTCTAGTCGTGCGCCTGTAGTTCTCTAGGTCAGTTTTCTTCTTTTTATTTTTTAATAATAATAATAATAATAATAATAATAATAAGAGAAAATCTGATATTAATAATGATAATATATATTATATGTGTGACGAATATGTTGTGTTGGTATTCTTGAAAATCTAAAATATATATAATTAATATGTAGCGATAATGGTAATAGGGATTTTCATAAAATAAAGTGTGAATAATAATTAATGGATGCATGTCTTATGAATTTTTTTAAATTAGACTAAAGTTTTAGATAAAAATCGTCATGATAGATCGTATGATAATGTTTGAAATAGTCTCTGAATGTCCTTTTATACCATAATTTTGCCGTGCTAATATAATCTTGAATTTGATAATATCGAATTTTGTAAATATTTGATGTGTTCATGAAATTATATTATATTGATATCTTGTTTTATTATTACTTGTATTAATGTGATGATTGAGATAATGTAATATATTGACTTTGATCATGCCATTTGATAAATGTGTAAAAATACATGTTTATCCTACATTTATCTCACACTTGCATGCATTTTTTTGGACTTTAAAGTAAAATTCTGCTATAAATAGATGAATTATATGGACAATTATGGCAAAACGTACAAAAATACATTGAAATAGATCAAAATGATGCTCTAAGGTTCTAAATGAGTCATATTTGTTGTCTTGATTGAGCGCTTCAATTGTGCATGTGGTTAGAGAATTTGTTAAATGCATGTTTGGATAATTTCGTGCCTAAACAAGTGAAAAATAGAAAAGCAGGAACTATAAGGGCATTCTTGTACTCATATTTTGTGATCCTTGAAAATAGATATGCGATTGTCTTACTATAAGCGTTTATGTCCTGTAATTCTACTTTCAACAGCAACTAAAAGTGAAACCAAGAGCAGCTTCAATGCATCTAGTACTACTATGCTTAATCAGACATGAATAGAGTTGGATTATTGGTGTATTTGAATTCTGAAGTGCAACAGATGATTAAATCCACTTACCAGCAGCTACATCTGTCAAGAACTGTGCAACCTTGATATGCATCGGTAGGAACTAGTTGCTTAACAACAGCACATGCCGAGTGCCCTACTTCAATGCAAACACCGACCTGATCTCAAACCTCTGAGCAGCTGCTTGAAAGCTCCACCGACCAGACATCATTGTCCGAGCTTCACAGTAGCTAAACTGAAACATACTTGCGCCAAACAGACACGTAGAAAGCAGCCATCCAAGTAGCTGAAGCGCCAAACAACCACAACATAACTGATTTGCACTCTATTGACCTGATTGCCTCTCTGTCCCTGTCTAGCACCAAATGAACACCTAAGCGCTAGTAACAGCACACAACAGATCACCGAGTAAGAGCAGCAACAGATGAGTACCAACTAGACTTGTTGAAGATGTCCATTAAGCTGCACATTGAATGCACATGTCGACCTGGTTATTCTGCTAAAACATGCCTCTGCTCAACACCGACCTCCACATAAGCAATTGTCCGAGCTCCAAGCACATCTTTCAACTGTTGTGGATAAGACCAAGCTACTATAATTCCAAAGCAACCACTGACTAAGTTCATGCTCAAAACAACTCAAGCAATTGATTGAGTTCCACACACAAGTGCTGATCTGACCTCTCCTAAACCGAGAAGACTCAGAGCACTAAGCAGTAATACCAACTTGGTCTGGATCTAAGCTTTTAAAAGCATTGACCAGAGCTATTATGCAAAGTTGCTACTGAATTTTGAACTGTACTCATCTGGGACAGATGCTGATATGCTTATATCCTATTAAGCTAGCCACGATGCTGAGCAGCAGTGCCCAAGACAAATAGCAGCTAAATTGGATGATTAATCAAAGAGATTAAGCAACACAAACACAACTGAGTACTCCAACATGCTAGCTAATCTATGTAAATCATCTAAGCAACCTTGTATTCTTTTTCATTTGTTAATTTTACTTTTGAGACTGAACTCCAAAAGTCCATTTTGCTGTAGTACGGACAAGGTTTTATTTTTGTACTATGGTAGATTTTTAGGATCCAATCCATGAACTTTACCCACTCTACAACCACTCACCTCTTATAGCTTTCACATCACGGTAATCAAATCTAATCAACCTTCACATTACCATATCTCCACTTACCAACTCACCATTCATAGGCTATATATATACCACTTTCATTTTCATTTCCCTTTGTCTAGTTTGGTCTTGGATTGACCAATTAGGCCTTCTCTCTCTTACTGCTTAGTTTGGTCCTCCTGGGTCTAGACACCCCACCACTATCTTTCATCCATTTACCTTACTCACTGATCTCGATCTCACGTCACCTTATTGTTTGACATTATTTATTCTGAACATTCACAGAAGAGTGGATCTTGAACCATTAGGAAGACATTCTTAACATTTCTAGGTGATCTCTCTCTTTATCTCTTATAATGAATTGTACTAAGATTATTATTATGAATGAAATTTTATTTTTCAGTATAAGCTAATTTTATCTAGTGTGAGTATGTGATGTTTTATGGATTTCCTAAGTAGTTAATTAGTATTTTATGACGAGTTTTGTTAATCTGGAATTTTGATTATTTCTATTTTAATGTTTACAAGGCAAAAATTTGTTTATGAATTTCTTGTAAATTAGAGCTTAAGACAATCAAGAGGGATTCTCAAACTCGATTGAGATAGAAAATATAACTTCGAAACTAACACGGACCCGTGTTGTTTTTGCTCGAGTTGTAGAACTTATGCTCCTAATGGAATAGAAATTGTGGTTTATTGCCATGGACACGTGCTTGAACCATAAATTCAATTAGAATAACATGGCTTATGAGAAGTGTATATATTTATTTAACTATTGATCATAAATGGGTTACTCAAGAGGGATATCCATGTTATAATTAGAATCATGTAACTCGAGAAGGAAGCAAATTCTTGTGAGTTTAATCAAAATCCAAGTGAACAAACTCGATTATTACTATGATGCAACTAATGGAAATCCTTATCAAACTATTACATAATTCTACACTTATTTACTGAAGGAGTTTCCAAGTGTAATTTTAGAATTAATTTATTTTTTAATGTTCGATTAGTCATAATTTATAGTTGTAATTTGTAGAAGTAGTTTAATTAGTCAGAAATCTCAAACTCCATTTCGGTTGCCTAGCTTAAAGTAAAACCACTACTATCTAGTATTTAGTCAATTAGCTGCCTATAGATCATGACCTTGAATACTCATGCTACATTATACTTGTACGATTGGAACACTTGCCGGCGGTTTTCACACTTAAATTGATTCTCATTAAAAACGTGTATTTATACTTGTTTGACAAACTTAAAATAGCGAGATCGTTAAAAATACTTCAAGCATCATGCATGAATATGAATACATGAGTTTGTCTTGTTAGAATTTAAATATTTGATATTCATGATACTCATAGAAACCTTAATTTTGATAGTGTAGGAAGTGATTTGATACATATGATATGATCATCCTTTCTCAAAAATTTTGTTACTTAAGAAAAATTTGAATTTTTATGAAATTATTAAAGCCTAAATCGATAAATCTTAGGGTTCATATAAAAAAAATTGGTAAAATTAATAAGACTTAATGAAAGTAAAGCGATAACATAAGACTAAAAAAATTAAAATAATCAACAAATTAAAGCTCTCATTAAATAAAAGAGCTACATATCGTCTAATCTCGAATAGTGTGGACATAGGCACCTAATGGGCGACTAAAAACATGAAAAAAAATTATTTTTGTGAAATTGATGTGATCTTGTAAATATTGTTATTTTGAAGTAAATAATTATATCTTTTGTAAATTATGATGAAATTGACTAATTTTGTGAATATCTCATATAATATTAAATTTTATGATATTAAAGAAATAGCTTATGGTTAGAAAATTAACATGGTAACTTTAGAGTTTTAATAGGATAGCCCTTGGTTTCATAAATTTCTAGTTATTTGTTTTTTTAAAAGACAATTTTTCAGAGACGAGTAGCAAAATCTATTGATCCTAATTTAATTCTTTTTCGTAGCTTTGGTTGGGTGGTGACTCCAATTTCCAAAAAAAAAAAAAACTTCTTTTAATTTTTAGTTGAGAATTCGTATTAAATGGTTAAGGTTTAGTACAAATTAAGCTTAAAATTAAAATTGAGGCTCGACAACATGCTATCACCATTGTTGTAGTCATCTTACCATGAGTGTAGTACCACGGCCTTCGACTTACCATCATTGCCATCCATGTCGTAGTGGTGGCTGTAACCTATAATGCAATGATTATGATAGTGGTGCTAATATGGGGCACAACACGCCCTTGAGGTAATAATGGTGTGTTCATGGTGCTAGAGCATGTGGACTAAGCTAAATTAACACATGCAGCCTATCTATTTTTTGTAATGTTGTTGCAATTTATTTTGACCATATATGTTTATATATATATATATATATATGGTTTTATATTTAAAAAAACTTGATATTTCAAGTCCTCCAATTGAACTTTATTAACTCAAGTTACTTATCAATGTTTTTTCATGAGTACGAAAACTAATTAGAATTTATCTTAAATTTCTAACCTTAGTCTTTTTTTTTTCTTTTTCATTTTTCTTTACTACATGTCTAATATTTCTATGCATACTAGTCTATCAATACTATAGCTTTATTTAACATAAAAACATGTAAGCAATATAATATCTACTTCTTTCTTTATGCTCCTGAAGGAGATTAGTTGCTTATTTTGCACTAAGAAGAAGAGAATGTTCTTTAACCATAGCATTCCTACTACACCGCATTGGCTCAATTGGTTTTGTTTTCATAACTCTATAACTTTGAGTTCCTTATAACATCTCTAAAGAATATGGGTAGTATAACGCCTTAAACTTAGTGTATTATCAGCTTACCACGTGTACTCACTAAAGATGAACCTATTAAGGCTTAGATCCTATTAAACCACAGTAAAACCAAACATAACTCCACATCTCACATTAATTTAGGTTTCATCATATTCATTTATATCATTACTGAAAACATCTAAAAAACTCAATGGCATAAACCAAACACCAACTTAAACCCCACTTAGAAATATCATATGAAAAGTCTCATGATGTAAAAGAACCATAATAAAATAAAAATATTTCAACTTCAGGAGTCTACAATTCTAGCTTTCTCAAATTTCTCTTCCTTTAGTAATCAGTTGGAAAATCGACTGCGCTATCATCTTTCCCATAATCTATGTAAATATCATAACTGGTTAAATAAAAAACCATTGGATCATCATTTATTGCTAAAAAAGTAAAAAGGAATACTTGCAAGGCCCAGTACGCCAAATCACACCTATAGAAGCATGAACAAACAACATACATATTCACATGCAACATGGTAATATATGCAATAATCATAGTTTAATATCTTTTGATTAGCCAAGTAACTAATACAATTTAGAACCATTCGCAACTAGCCATAAACCTGAAGTAACTCATGACTCCATGATAAGCAGATATTGTCACGTCCAGAAATAAGGTCTAGGCGTGTCTAGTGCCACGTATAGTATCTATGGATTATACGCTCAGGCTAACCTTAAGAACCTGTTTATTGTGAACATTTGCTAACCAATTTTAAATTATAAAATCGTATAATTAGATTTTGCAAATAACTAGATTTAGCAATAGTAAAATAAAATTTATAATTACCTTTCTTATTCTACTCTCATTAGTAGATTAACTTTCACGAAAAAAAATCAGGTATCTTATCATAATACCTATTCATGATGGCAAACAAAGCTTTGAAGTTTAAATACAAAACCTGGGCTCTACAACTAGGCCCTTAAGAAAAATACAGATTCCAAAAGAATAAATCTAGTTTAATATAAAAACAAATAAAAATCTAACGATCCTAACTCGCTTTACTTTTCAACAAAATCTTCTGGAGTCATCACATACTCAAGAATCATCATCATCCAATCAACACATGGAAGGAAGAAAATAACAAGTGATTGTTTTCCACGTTTTCCCTTGTTCATTTCTTTAAAATTTAATTTATTTAGCTACATGTTTTACATCTTAAACTCAACAGACATAATCTTATAATCAACATACAAGTCATAATCATAATCTATAACACTCATAGAGATATTTCTACGTCATATATCAACAAATCATTTCATCAAACTCCTTAGTTCTATACTTGCTTACACAACTTAGGTTCTAGCATTCAAGTTCATATTTCACTAATATGCCAAATTTTATTACAAAGCCTACTTATATCTAGCTTTAATTCATCATGCTCATGCATAGATAACAATAAAAAACTAATGAAACAACTAACTTACTTGTCTAGTAACAAAAGCTACTTAACTTCTTTACTATTCCTCTTTTCTAGTTGATGAAGCTACTCTAAGCTTGTTTCTCAACTCCTATCTTGATTTCTATCTTCAATTTCTCTGATGATCTCATTGAATTTGAGAAAAGAAAAGAGATATGAAGAAGAAGAAGAAAAGAAACGTAAAGAAGAAAGTGAAGAAAAAGAAAGGAAGAAGAAAGGAAAAAGAAAAAGAAGATAAGACATCAAGGAAAAAGGAAAAGGAAAGAAAAAGGATAGGGATAAAAATAATTAAAGATATTAATGGGTAGGTGCTTTAGGTTTAGGCTTTTGAGATAATTATCATATGTGCTGAAAATAATTAAAAAGAAATATGAGAATTTATAGAATAGAAACTAATTAATTGAATCAAAAGTTTAGCTTAGGAGTTTAATTTTGTAAGAAATTGGTATTTAGTTTGGGTTGGGAATTAAGAACTGATGCTTACGAACAGGCAGATGAATTCAAAACTTATGAGAATTAAGGGAATAGGATTTAGGTTAAAATGGCTAAATAAGGCTTTTTAGAATTTAAGTAATTGAACTTAAGAAATTTATTTTATTTGAAAATTTAATGAAAAGGAGGTCTAATTGAAAATTTGTTGAGATGATTATGCATTTTAATTTGTTGTAATAGATGGTTAAACCCAATAGACATATTGAAAGGAATATTTGAAATCTTAAATTTTAATTAAATCTATTTACTAATTTAATTATGTGAAATTATCTAATCATACTCTATTGTTTACTTGTTTCATTTAATTAAATTATCCAAGTTTAATTTCTAAATCAAATTTAGATCAAAGTTCAAAGTTCAAAGTTAACCACCTATTATATTAATTAATTATGACAATTTTAAGTCAGCTAAGCAAAAAATTGGGTTGTTTCAAATACATATATACATATATAGATACTTATATATATTGGTGTTGAGGACTCCTTAACACTTAGGTACCGTACTTATACCACTCCTAAATTATCGGAATTCTCTTTGTGTGCAACTCCACTTGGGACAACTACACACACAAATCATTAATGTACTATCCTTGTAGCATTGGTATTCTCGATCCACTAAACCGAGCTAAGCATAAGCAATAAACAATTTAAAGCCAGATAATGTTAAGTAAATGCAGTTTCTAAGCCTACACTCATAAGCAACAACTAAGATAAGGATGTACCTGATATAACATTTGAAATAGCTAACTCAACAAAACCAGAATCACCTAATCAAATATAATAAATACTAACTCAAAACTCGATTTTAGAAAGAAAACATACTTCTAATGTTATCTAGCTTTTTAAGCTATCGAGACTATTACTACTTTGGGTCTAGATTTACCTTCTTATGTAGGGTTAGGTGTATTAAATGTTAAACTAAGGATTTATGTATTTGAAAATGTCAAAACAAGGATAAAAACAAGGTCACAATATTTTCCTGTTGATCACACCCGTGATGGAGGGTGTGATAGGCTCAAGAAAAAAACAAAACATAATCACACTCCATGTCACTCTCATGATGGGAGGCATGACAAGCCTTACTGCCTATATCACGGTCGTGATCGACCAAAACTCACGACTGCTAAGAAGATCACTGTAATCACCCTACTTTTACATAATCTAACTATAATAATTATTAAACATATAGTATAGAATCATGAAGAACTATGATAAAAAGTCATAGAAATCACTCCTAATTTTTCATGAATTAAAAATTATTAAATTATAAACATATAATGATTGATGATGAAATAGCATTAGAAAATTCACTAATAATAGTTAAGACAAGTAATTCCTAAACACTAAAAGATAGTTTAAAGATAAATCATTAGAATTATAAAATAGTAGAAAGATAAAAACTGATCAATACTAAAGAATCTAAACTCTAATTAAATATTTGAATTATACCAATACTTTAGTTAGAAAATTTAGAGTTTATAGAGAATAAAATTCTAATTTAACTATTGTAATCCTAGTATCTTTATAATTAGTAAAATAAATAGAATAGTAAATATAAAATAGATATTAAACTCATAACAAAATAAAAACTCTAAAATAAACCTAGGAGTAGTAATGAACTCATTTATAGTCTAAAAACTCGAATAGGAAATTCTTTGATCGTAATAGATACCAAAGATAAGATTTTGTATCTTGAATAAATAACTCAAGATATAATTAAAAGTACCTCTATATTTCAAAAACAATAAAAGACAACTCCATTAAAGACCTATTAATTATAAAATAATAACCAAAAGATGAATCACTAGTATTATAAATACGCGATAGAAACAAATATAGATTCATAACTAATAATCTAGACTTCATAAAAATATTTGGATGGTACCATTATTTTAGTTAGGAAATTTTGAACCTATGGGAACTAAAATCCTAATGTAGCTTATCAGCTCCAAAAAATCTTAATGTAAATTTTAAACTCAAAATTAAACTTTATAACAATCTAGAAAACTGTAAAAGCTTTAGATAAATTTTTAAAGACAAAAATCCTAAATAAATGACATATTTGTACTCATTTAACTTAATAAACTATCCCAAAACTAAGATAATTAATTAAATAAATAATATTATATTAATATATGTATACAATTCAGTGCAAATGGATGAGATATACGGTTGAAACTTCTTCAAATTCATAGCAGCCGAAATCTCAAAATGACTTGCCCAAATTTATAGCCAACAAAGTCAAATTGACTCAAGAATAGCCAATCAAAATTCTCCAAACAAACACTATATTAAATGCAGCAACATTCATGCACAAATGAAAGAGATTTTAGTGAAGAATTTTGCTCCTTCTTAGTCGAAAACATCATGCAAGCTGCCTTCTTTTTCTTATAAAAACAACACCTAATGAGCTAACAAACAAAGCTTTAATAACATCTAACAATAGCCCAAAACTACAATAACCAAAAACAACACAAACACACAAATACAACACCACACAAACAAGCTTTATCAAGACACAAAGCTAGCTTAGGAGTCAACAAACAAAGGTAAGTTAAATTCGTTTAAGTTGGTTTATAAGAAGAACTTTAGCTTAAACAATGTTTTTGTAAAAATAGGTTCGTTAAGTTAAGGAAAAGAGTATAACAATATTACACTAGCTCAAACAAGGTAACAATCCCCTCTAAAACTTTATATATATATATATATATATATATATCTCATGTTATAGAAGCTAAGGAATTACAAGTTAAGAAATTTATAAGTTGTTATTTGAATTGATATATCATGAAAAATAGTTGCAGATCATAGAAAAATACTGTGAAGTAGTATAAATATAAGTATAATACATGTATAATATAAGAAGATTGAATTACAAACAGAGAAAAAACGAAAAAGATGATGAACAGTGACGACAACGGCTATACACTGGTAGTGTTCTTGGCCAACGTCGACGGTGTTGAGATGGTGTACATTGGAATAGAAGTTACGTAATTTTTGAAAAACACATAAAATTGAATGAATGCGGCAAATTGAAATGCAACACCGGTATCATTGATGGTGGCGTACGTTGTAACGCTGGCGGCTTTGAGCAAGCGTTCAATGAACGAAGAATTACATAAAATTTTACACAAATGTTGGCAATATAGAGCTCAACGTCGGTGGTGTTGGAGCCAGCATACTTGGAAAATTTCTCCTGGAACGGATCTATTCATATGGAACATATTATATAATAATAATAATATAATAATAATATAATAATAATAATAATAATAATAGATAAAATGTTATAAAAAATAAATATAAATAATTTTAAAACTAACAAGCTTAAATATTTGTAAGTGGTATATTTCAATAACCATATACAACTAAAAGACGTTTTAACTAATCACACAAAACAAATAGATTATGATAATTGTCCAATAATTATTTTATATAGATAAATATATAAGAATAAAAATAAAATAACTTAAAATTACGAATAATGTGATTCCTGAAAATAATAGATAATAACTTGAAATAGAATTAAAGAAACATGATAAAACTAAATGTTAGAAAATAAGTTACCATAAGGTAATTACACTAACAAATGATATAAAAATAATAATGATAATGATAATAAAATACTAAACTATTAAACATAAACTCTATAACTATTCGATGAAATAAAATTTAAGTTTAGTAAATATTTGATATATATTAAAATCTAGAAAACCACGAATATATTAGAAAAATAATTAAAGAACTAAATAAATAGAAATTTCAATTAACATATAAGGTTGACAAACAAAGAAAATAATAAAATCCACTGTCAACATGGACACTAATGAAAGAGGAACTTAAGTAAATTTAGAATAAAGAAACAACCTAAAATAAAAAAATATATATATGTCAATTAAAATCAAGAAAATAAAATGAAAATAAATAATAGATAACAAATATCAATTACCTGAAGATAAATATACCAAAAAGACCATATATATAGAAAAAGCTTAATAACATAATTATCAATTACAATTCAAAATATTTTAAATTTAGAAGATTTCTCTTATATAAATATAAATTTTACAAATTTACTAGATGGATGTAATTTATATAAAGTTAAAACTAAAATATATATATTAGAATTGATAATTAGGATATGAAAGAATACCGTCAATATCGATAAATAACATAACAGTATATTGATAGATACTTGTTATCTTATTTCATAGGAAAGATAGATAAGTTCTTGGACTTCTGATAGCCTATTACGATAATTTAGCATGGACAACATATGAGTAACTTTGACCTTATCACATTGTTTGTGCTTATAGTATAGCTGCACTTATAATAATATATTCAATTGAAATGCATGGGGGATTGGGTATATTGCATGATTTGGTGTATGCTTGATTGCCAAAATTATCTCATTATAAGTGATAATTCTATTGTATGATAATTACTATATGAAGCATGTTGATATTGTCTGTGAATTGAATGATCACCTTAAAATTGACTAAAAACTTTTGGTACTATAAATGAAACGAACATGCATTGCATGGTATGCATAAACTACATTTGAGTACGTGGCAGCCTACTACGTGTTAGTATTTCGGATCTCTGGTAATGCTTGGTTTTTTTAGGAAAAGAGGCTATTAGTTTTACACAAGATTACCTTTATTTTGTCGGTACCATAGGAACTAAATGTTAAATGAAGGACGCCGCTTATAATATTATTATAAAATAACTAACACTTAGTGGAGTTTCTAAGGCTAAAAACAAAAAATGAGTGTTAAGATATGATAAATTTAAAGTGATAATTAAAGTGAGTATTGTTGTTTTTGTGTATGCTTAGTCTCTTTTGGTTAGGTAAGCTATAGTATTGTGTTTCTTCCAACCTGGTGAGAGGGCGTAAATCTTCATCATGTTTGGATTTCGGATTTCCAAACTTGTACTTGTACATATGATTGATTAATGCATGGCATACATTTGATAATTACACTTATTTGTTATTGCTTGATGTGTGGTCTGGTCAGGTTGTCTCACTGAGCTCTGTTCACTCACCCCTCAAAGTTTTTGTGTAGGATTAATACTAGCTGGGATTGAGCTAGAAATGTGTGAAGAATGCTTCTCCAACATACTTTATTGAATATAGAAATGTAGATTATGATAAACTTAGAATGTAAATTAGATAAATTGTGTAATAATTGAAATTTGTAAGTTGTAAGTTTGAAACCCCATTTTCACTATTTGGTAGGCGATACCGATTCTCTACAATCTTGGTAGAAAGTAGAAAATCGGATTCCATAGTTGAAATTCAGTAATATCATTATATGTAAATATATCATTTAAATGGTAGAATTAATAAATAGATAGAGTCTTATACACTCTGACTTACAAGATAGTTTGATATTACAGGTGCTTACGTGGTATGATAGCTTTAGATTAATCCTACTAGATCCCTTTTGAGGTGTGACAATCACGGCCTTTGTCATAACCGTAACCCCTGTTTGTACACTACTTCACTCCAAAAACATCCCTTTATTGATTTTAAACCAGACAAAAACTCCAAAACACAACTTATCAACATATAAACACTTTTATAAACATATTACTTGCAATCAAACGATTTTCTCCTCTTCTATTGCAAACAACGACCACCACAAGCAAAAAAAGATTAAGGCTTTCTCCTGATTTTTCCCAAACATGAACACCTTGACATCAAAAGTGCATGTTAGGGAAAGAAAACTCTTAAGACTACTAAAGGATAAGAAAAGAGAGTAATTTAGCTTGATATTTAGCCTCTTGGTAATCCTTTAATGGAAGTTCTCTCAAAAGAGCTTTTTAGGGCTTAAAGATTGTAGGTGTAACTATTGAGAAGAAAAAGTCACGTAGATTCAGTGTAAATAGATATTACTATATTTTTATTGTGAAAGATTATTTTGCCCTCTCATAAAATAACATAAGACTTTTCATTGCCCTTTTTTATAAATTATTATTATTTTTATATTATAGGTAGTATTTGGATATAAGAATAGAATGGAATAAGAAGAATTGAACAATATAATATAAGGGATATTGAACCGTACAATTCTCTTATATTACATTTGCTAAGCATAATATTATATAACAATTATTGTGTTGTCCATTATTTGGCATCACAAGAATGATAAAAAAATATTTTGATATTTATACTCTTCTATAATCTGATAATTATTTAATTATTTTTTTATATTATTCAATAGTACAACTTAAGTTGAGCATACGCTTTAAGCATGAAGGAAATGATGGTAAGAGTATGGGCTACTTTGGGACTTTTCAAAAAGAAAAAAAGAAGAAAACTTTATTTGTTTAGTGCATTTAGGTCTTGTATCATCATCCCCATGCTATAAATTTTTTTAATTTGTCCAGTACTTAATAGGCTAATTGTCCAATACTAAAATCCATAATAAAAACCAAATAGGGGTTTAGACTTTAATCTAATTTAATCCCATCAATTTTTTCACAACCAAACCTCCATATAGAGATGGTATAATTATATCCTTACTAGTGATGTCAATGTCATGATCATCTCTTTCAGTTGGTAGCTTTGTACTAGGTGCTAATACTAGACATCTCTTCAGGTCGGATTCGAACTATGACTCGACCTGACCTGGCTACAGCCTTAACTATGATCGGGTCTTACTCGTGAAGCTGATCAGATGGGTCTACAGGTTCATATGGGTTTGTTCTTTAAATAATTAATTTTTTTTTGAAAAATTAATATAAAGGGGATGGGACAAACCTATCTCAACCCGCCCCAGGATCCACCCCATCCTCTCCCCGAGACGGTTCCAAATTCCCATTTTTTAAAGCTACCCCATCCTGCAGAGATGTCCAGCTAATACCACCAATGTAAAAGCATCTTTCCTGCTAGTTGCTTCTATGTTGTTTAGCATTCCCTTGTCTAAACATTTTGATAATGATTTAAAACGTGTCATTCTCGTTGAAACTTGGATATTGTTGATCCTAATAGCCTATTATAACCATTGGGAAAGGTGGAAGCTGAACTTAATTCGTTCCATCAAGAAATGATATTCATACCATTAGACCACACCACACAGTCACGCACCAGACACGGTAGGTTAAATAGCATGAGTTAACAATAATATTCCCAACAAAGCAAAGCCCTTCCTACAAAAGAAAGAACATGGCATGGGAGATGATGTATAAGCTTTGGAATTTTCATTAAAGTTGGGAAGATGGAAAGAGGCAATGGGCTGGAGCACAAATGGAAAGAAAAGGGATTGGATTGGGCCCGGAATTTTAATGCGCGAAGAACATGATTATTGTTTGATTGTTGGGTCCATTA
The DNA here is from genome assembly GCA_024138025.1 of Combretum micranthum. Taxonomy (NCBI): domain Eukaryota; kingdom Viridiplantae; phylum Streptophyta; class Magnoliopsida; order Myrtales; family Combretaceae; genus Combretum; species Combretum micranthum. The sequence goes on along the minus strand of JAMXBD010000758.1, from coordinate 347,595 downwards.
GCGTCTTTACATTGAAGGCCGCGTGTTTTCGACTGGATGGATCTTGAAAGCTCACAGGTAGCGAAGCTTCGTAAGTAAGCAATATTTTTTTTTTTTGACCAAAAGTAAGTAAGCAATATTGGGTTAGGGTTTTTTTTTTTTTTTTTTTTTAATTGTGTTATTTTATTTTATTATATTTCTTTATTTAACAGGGTAATTTAACTAGCTTCCTTATTGTAATTTATATAATGCTTTTACTTTAGGGTTTTATGTGTGTTTATACAAAATTATCTTCTTGTAATATCTTTGAATTTACTTAGTGCAGTTTTCTTTCTTCATCTAAAATCTTAAAAGATAATATATGCTGCTTTGCAGTGGGGTTGCAAACGAGTTAAGCCAAGATAATACAATATTGACCTTGAGCTTGACTCGATTAATCTCGTTTAAACTCAGTTTATTACAAAAATAATTTAATTATAATTAAAATAATATTAATACTTAAAATAATATCAATTAACATTTACACTCCACTCGATCTAAATAGAACTGAATTAGACTCCTGGGCTAATCTAGTTAAATATATAAAAAATTTACGTTTGGCTTGACAAATTACTCGAGTGGCTAGACTTCAAGCTCGAATAGCTTGAGTTCAAGTTTAAGTTCGACTTCGACTTCGACTATTTTCAAATCAAACTTAAGTAATATCGAGCGGAATTTGAATAATCTGTCAATTAGATTGATTTATTTACGGTCCACTTTGCACTCATTCCTTGTTTTGATGCCAAAAAAAATGGAACACTTCATTGAATTGTTATTTGATTATTTATAGAATATGTTTCAAGACATTCGAGAGGATAGTAATAGGTTAAGATAAAATCAGTCCCTTTTCTGATTGAAGATTATATCTCAAGTCACATAGGTGGATGAAGGTTATTCCAAAACTGACATATGGCAATGGAACAAGGACCGGAGTTTATTTATCTCGAAGCATAGAAAAATAATCATTTTGTGATGGTACATTGTCATGTATAAGATTGATTTGAGATATCATGATTGATGTATCAAAAGCATATGGGATTATTGGGATAATAACGAGTCAATGCTTTTTGGAATTGTGAGTGGCTTCGTAGTTACATCTAAGATGTTTAAACAAGCTTCTACCATGACTCAGCTATTGCCCTGCTATCCTGATATTAATTTTTAAGGATCCTAACAATTATACAAATCCGAAGTATCATCTCATCGAGTATGTATGTGATAATCTAAAGGATGGAAAAATTGAACAGGTCTGTTTGGATGGTCCGATTTTTATCGATATCTATATCATATTTGTTTCATACCAGTATCTAGTTTGTTTGATCGGTTTATCAGTAAAAATATTTATTTTTTATCAGTATCTATTTTTAATAAATAATCAGTTTGAAAACAATAAAAAAAATGAAGCCAAAATGATAGATAGATATCGATTTAATTAGGAGGATACTGATTTGGAGATCTGATGGTGTTCATGTGGTGGTTTTTTTTTGTGTTTGCGTTCAATCCAATTAATTCGATTTTCCTGATTTTTTATTCCTTTCCGAGAAGTTGGGGGTTGTACTTAATCAGTACATCGAATGGTATCGAATTTGTTCCTTCAAATGTTAATCCGAACAAACTATTCAAGGATTATCTAATGAACTCCTTTTTCTTTTGTGGTTCGGTTCTTCACTGCTGCTGAAGAAGTGGATATTATAAGAAGACAGCAAATCCGGTTCCATCGCCCAGCTTTTCTAGTACATTTCTCAGAATCATGTTGCTGATAGGTGGTTCAGTTCAGCCCAACTGTAGGGAATCTTATATTTTGAGCATGATATGTCAGCACATTTTAATATGTTTATAAATATTACATAGTCTTAAAAATTAAAAACACCAAAATTCTTATACACCCTGCTTTAAAATAATCAAGAAATCACACATTTCTTGTCTTATTGTCTTTAGTTCAAATTTATTATCTACAAACATGACAGTGTCTTTCATTTTACCGACCATCCACCAACAATAAATGAACACACACACCACACCCCCACCCCCCCCCAATTCCAATTGCTTTTCAGCCTCCTGCCTGTTACCAACCAACCTTGCAGCAAAGTAATCCCCCTTTTCCTCTGTTCTGTTTTGGCCATGGCAGCTTCAACTACTGTAATCAAATTTTATTTTGTTTTTATTATGTGGCACCACCATTAATTCATCTTTCTGCTTGGTTTATTTTTAACACCAGATATGAAGGGTATTACTTCAATTCGACTACTACTCATTCCACTCCATCTTACTTCATTTAGACTCATAATTTTTTTACTATCTAGAACATCTAATCCTTTCCATACTTCCAACACTAAGATGCCTAATTTCCAAGAAAAGCATTCAAAACTCATTACACTTTCTTACTGCACAACCTAAGCTGGCTTGCGGCTCCATTAGGAGGACAGCTACCAAGTAAATAGTGCTGATTCCCATTTCACTTTCAGGAGGATATTTAACTAGCTAGCACTAAGATTTCACTTATACATTGCCAGCCAATTCGCGACATAGTCATGACAGATTAAATTCATGATTCAGATCAGGCACAACAGCAGTACACGCGAATGTATAGCTTGAAAGTTACTCTATCCTATTTCAGTGCATGCATTGTTATACTAATTCAACACTAGATATCACATCCATTCCTTATTTCCTTTTTCCTGTTTCAAATCTATATATACACTAGCTCTTATCTCAACCTTTTTCCTTCATTAAATATAGATAATTTCTACCCCCACACCTGCTTTGCAAATTTAAAGCAGTACGCGCAATGCATATACTCAATTCTATTTTCCTGGGACAAAACTTAACAGGGCACATACTCTAGCATGTCCTGCACACACGAGTACTCACATCGCCTCATCATTCATACTTGATCATTTTGGTCACCCAATTTTCAGCTCAGTTCTTCTTATTCCTCTACTTTGATAAGGGCAGATACAACACTTCATTGAGTCAAATGGCCAAGAAGGTTATGTCCAATTCCCTAATTAGATAATTGAGTTATTCCATTACAATAACCCAATGAATCTGGTTAGTCAAAAAATGAATTAAAAAAACAGCGGTGCGCTGAAGGAAAATGGAAAGAATTTCACTCAACTTTAATAATGAATCTGGTGATCACAAGAAAAAATTCCAATACTATAATAAGCTTCTCCTAGTCACATACTGATACGGCCCTAAGAGTTCGAAAGCCTATTGTAAATGTTTACAAGAGAAAAACTACTTAGTTGCTGTTTTAGTTAGTTTTGTTGTTGAAAGTGTGTGTTTGTGGTTAGTAGGATGCTGAGTTGTCATATGTTGTAGTATGTCATGTGTTGTAAGTGTGGATGTATTGTTAGTAGGGATGTGTTGTCATGTGTGCTGAGCTGGCATTAGCTAGTTGAGCTGGCATTAGTTAGTTGAGCTGGCATTAGTTAGTAGAAGAAAAAGAATATAAATAGAAGTGAAGATGTATACGGAGTAGATAAGAAAAATACATCACTTTTCGGAAATACTTTGGGAGAGAAATTGAAGTGAATTACCTATTGGTGTACTTCTATCTCTTTGGCTCTCTTTTATTTGGATAGTTGTTTTGAGTTCTAGATTGGTTGGAACGTATCAATTGGCGCCGTCTGTGGGAAACTCATTTGAGTCGAGATTTACAAAATGACTCGAATGGAAACTAGGATGGATTCTATGGAGAAGGAGATTAAGGAAATTGGAGATGAAATGCGAGGATGCGTTTCGGAATTGCAGCAGCAAATCCGTGACACGAGCGTTAAAATCGGTACCATTGATGGATCGATTGCATATATTCAATCGATGCTTCAAGAAATTATTATGGATCGAAGGGCAGGGGATTCTCGAAGGACTCATAGTGGATCGCCTTCAGTGAAACATTTTAACGAACAATTGGAGAGTTCGAAGAGGAATGAGCCTGTCGGAGTACATAAAGATGGAGGAGATATGTTTTCTGAAGAAATATTTGAAGATGAGGATTACAAAAGGAATGTAGCTTTAATTACAATTCCAGAGTTTCATGGATCTGAACCGGTCAACTGGATTACATTATTTGAACAATATTTCGAAATCCATCAGACTAAGACTGAAAGAAAAGTGCCATTGGTTTCTATGTATATGAGAGGCCGCACGGTTTATTGGTTAAAGATGTTGAAGCGACGATTTCCATGTTTGGATTGGGAGGTGTTTAAACAGGAGTTGCTGTTGAGATATGGAGGACATTCAGCTTTTAATCCTTATGAAAGTTTGTCGACATTACGACAAACAACTTCTATTGCTGTTTACATTGAGTCATTTGAGGCGATTACTTCTCAAGCACCAGAGATGACCGAGATGCAATTGCTCGGATACTTTCTTGGAGGATTACGTGAAGAGATCTTACTTAGGGTAAGGACATTCGAACCTATATCATTAGCTGATGCAATGGAATTATCTTTGAATATTGAAAGAGAGTTTAAGCATGGAGTATTTCTTTCACAAGATCATAGGAATATAAATTATGGATCTTATTATTTGAATGAGCCAGGTTCTTCTCGCATTAATCCTTATACAACTCATAATGGATCAGTTCCATATATGAAGAGTCCAGTAGCCACATCTTATGTTACACGAAATTCTCCTGTGGCTTGGAAGAATATTGGTAATAGTGGAGGTAATGGAGTGAATTCCAGTAACAATGGAGGAATTAGTATGTGGAATGATAAGAGAACAATCGGATCTAAACCTCCAAGTGTTTCAGATGGAGGTTCGAGTGTCGGCAGTTCTGGCTTGTCGCGTATGAGTGGAGGTAGGATGATAAAAAGAAGAAAGGAATCTGTTTTCATTGTGATTAGCCCTATAGTCCTAGTCATAAATGTCCTAATAAAGCACTTAGGGTGATAATTCTAGATGATGCTGATGTTGAAATTGTGGAGGAATTAAATACTGTTGAGAATGCAGTTGATACGGATTGGTCTCAGTCGGAAAATAAGAAGTCCGGTGAACTCATGGCCTTGACTCTATGGGCTTTGAATGGATTTACTGGACCTAAAACTATGAAATTTAGAGGACAAGTGTTGGATCATGAAGTTACGATTTTGGTAGATAGTGGAGCTAGTCATAACTTTGTTTCACACAAAATGGTTCAACAATTACAACTGTCTATTACCCCTACACCTACCTTTGCTGTGCAATTAGGTGATGGACAACACATACAATCTTGTGGTATGTGTGAGGGGCTGTTATTGCATATCAATGATATACAAATTGTGGTATCCTGTTATGTTCTGGAGCTAGGGAATATTGACATTATTCTGGGAGTAGCTTGGTTGAGAACTTTGGGAGAGGTCAAAGTGGATTGGAATTTGATGACAATGAAAATTCCGTTTGAAGGACGTGAAGTGCTTTTGAGTGGTGATCCTGCGTTGATCAAATCGAGTACTTCAATAAAATCGCTCCAGCAAATGGCTAGGGAGGCTGATTGCCGAGTGGTATGGGGGACAGGAATGACATTACAGGTCATTGAAACAGAATTGATGGATTCTAGGATTGAGGAGTTGTTGACTGAGTATGCTGATGTGTTTATATCTAAAAACACACTTCCACCTCCTAGAAAGACAGATCATTGTATCCCCTTGAAACAAGGAGTTGGACCAATCAATGTTCGACCTTATAGATATGCTCAAATTCAAAAGAATGAAATTGAGCATTTAGTTAAGGAGATGTTAGCAGCAGGGATTATTAAAGATAGTTCCTCTCCTTTTTCAAGTCCTGTTATTTTGGTTAAAAAAAAAGATGGATCTTGGAGATTTTGTGTGGATTACTGTGCTTTGAATGAGGCAACCGTTCCTAACAAATACCCTATACCAGTGATTGATGAACTTTTGGATGAACTATTTGGTGCAACAATTTTTTCAAAGATAGATTTAAAGGCCGATTATCATCAAATCCGAGTACATCCTAATGACATTCCCAAGACAGCTTTTAGGACACATCAAGGACATTATGAGTTCTTGGTGATGCCATTTGGACTCACAAACGCCCCAGCTACTTTTCAATCCACTATGAATGAGTTGTTTCGCCCATATTTGCGAAATTTTGTATTGGTTTTCTTTGACGACATATTGGTTTATAGTTCATCTATGGACCTTCATTTGGATCATTTGCGGATAGTATTGAATTTGCTTCGAATACATCAGTTCACTGCCAACAAAAAGAAGTGCGTCTTTGGTCAATCTTCATTGGAGTACTTGGGACATATTATTTCTTCTGACGGAGTTTCTATGGATCCTGCTAAGGTGAAATCAGTGTTGGAATGGCCAATTCCAACTTCTTTAAAGGCTGTTCGGGGATTTCTAGGGCTGTCGGGTTATTATCGGAAATTCATCCTTAACTATGGGAAGTTAGCAAGACCACTTACCAATCTTTTAAAGAAGGATGCTTTTGTTTGGGATGAGCTTGCTTTAGAATCTTTTCGTTCCTTGCAGCAGGCATTAATTCAAGCTCCTGTATTGGCTATGCCGGATTTTTCTCAGCTGTTTCTCATTGAATGTGACGCGTCAGGGACAGGAGTGGGGGCTGTTCTTATGCAAAATAAGCGCCCTATTGCTTATTTTAGTAAGGCCTTATCAGATAAGAACTTGATGAAGTCTACATATGAAAAAGAACTCATGGCTTTGGTTTTAGCCATTAACCATTGGCGTCCCTACTTGCTTGGTCAAAAGTTTATTGTGCGCACGGACCAAAAAAGTTTACGCCACCTCTTAAATCAACGGATTACTACTCCTAACCAGCAACATTGGTTAGCCAAATTGCTGGGATATGAATTTGAAATCCAATATAAGTCGGGAAGAGAAAATTTGGCAGCTAATGCATTGTCCAGAAAGTTTGAGGAGGTCGAGTTGAAAGGTATTTCGGGTCCTATTTGGACTGACATGGATTCTATTCGAAGAGATGTCCTTAAAGATCCCCTTTTAGCTACCAAAATCCAATTGTTGCATGAGGGCAAAGAGGCAGGAAAGGGATTTCATTTGATTCAAGATACACTCTACTATTATCATCGGTTAGTTATTCCTTCTAATTCCCCTTGGGTTCATTTGTTTTTGCATGAGTTTCATTCGTCTTGTGTTGGAGGGCATGCTGGGTTTGTTAAAACTTATAGACGATTGATCTCACATTTATATTGGCTGGGAATGAAAGGGGATGTAGCTAAGTTCGTTAGTGAGTGTGCTGTGTGCCAAAGGAATAAAATTCAAAATCTTTCGCCAGCTGGGTTATTAAATCCTTTACTTATTCCTAATGCTATTTGGGAAGACATCTCTATGGACTTCATTTATGGACTTCCGAGATCGAAGGGGTTCAATGTCATTCTTGTGGTTGTTGATCGATTCTCCAAATATGCCCACTTTTTGTTGATGAAACATCCATATTCAGCTAGGAGTGTGGCTGCGGTTTTTATGCGAGAAGTGGTGAGACTCCATGGGTTTCCTAGAACTATTGTTAGTGATCGGGATCCTCTATTTGTTAGTAGCTTTTGGAAAGAATTATTTGTCTTACAAGGTACTAAATTACATTTTAGTACGGCTTATCATCCGGAAACGGATGGTCAAACGGAAGTTTTAAATAGATGCTTGGAATGTTACTTAAGGTGCTTTGCCTCGGATGTTCCTAATACTTGGGCCACTTGGGTTGGTTGGGCAGAATTTTCTTATAATTCTTCCTTCCATTCATCGGCGGGTATGACTCCCTTTGAGATTGTCTATGGTCGGCCTCCTCCTTCTTTACCTATCTTTATTCATAAGGAAGTCACCAACTCAGATTTACGCCAAGCTTTAAGATTGAGAGATGCTATGTTACAAAAATTGAAGGTTAATTTAGAACGAGCTCAGCTTCGCAATTGCAAAGCTGCGAATTTAAAGCGACGAGATGTGGAATTTCAGGTTGGGGATTGGGTATTCTTGAAGTTACGACCTGCCTTGCAAAACCGTGTGAAGGTTAAATCTACTTCAAAATTAGCTCCACAGTTTTATGGTCCTTTTCAAATAGTGGAGCGAATTGGGTCTGTTGCCTATAAATTGTCTCTACCTTCCCATTGTAAAATACATCCGGTTTTTCATGTTTCTCTTCTTAAGAAGTCACATGGTACATTCCCAGTTTTGCACGAATTACCTTCGGATTTCAGTCATCAAGAAGATTTCGAAGAGGACTTAGAGGAGGATTCTTATCCAATTCAAGTGTTGGGAAGACGGTTTGATATTAGAGGAGATTTGGAAGTACCACAAGTTCTTATTCAGTGGTCAAATTCTACTGTTGAGGAGGTTACATGGGAAGACAAGGCGGCTATTCAAGCTCAGTTTCCTTTTTTCATCCTTGAGGACAAGGACCTTGTTCATGAGGGGAGTATTGATACGGCCCTAAGAGTTTGAAAGCCTATTGTAAATGTTTACAAGAGAAAAACTACTTAGTTGCTGTTTTAGTTAGTTTTGTTGTTGAAAGTGTGTGTTTGTGGTTAGTAGGATGCTAAGCTGTCATATGTTGTAGTATGTCATGTGCTGTAAGTGTGGATGTATTGTTAGTAGGGATGTGTTGTCATGTGTGCTGAGCTGTCATGAGCTGGCATTAGTTAGTTGAGCTGGCATTAGTTAGTAGAAGAAAAAGAATATAAATAGAAGTGAAGATGTATACAGAGTAGATAAGAAAAATACATCACTTTTCGGAAATACTTTGGGAGAGAAATTGAAGTGAATTACCTATTGGTGTACTTCTATCTCTTTGACTCTCTTTTATTTGGATAGTTGTTTTGAGTTCTAGATTGGTTGGAACGTATCACATACGTTTACAAATAATTGGAAAACACCTATATTATATATATGCAGAAAAGAATAGCCAGCATCAACTCATGTTCATGACCTTCTTCAGTTTTGAATTTGTGTAGCTGAAAATGGGCCCTTCTGGAACAGGTATGCACTTGACAATCCACCCAATAGGCCATGATGCAGCTGCAATACCGATACACGCTCCCCACTGTGCCCAGTTCAACCTTTCTGTGTTGGCGAACCTCTTGAGGAATTCCACCATGATCACCTGGAGAACAATGGTTATGCAGATGATACCCATGAAGAGCTTGTTCTTGTTGAGTCCTTGGAACACGTTCTTCTTCTCAAGTTTCCTCGCATTGAACTCATTGAATATTTGGCACAAGACAAATGTATTGAAGATAAGAGTACGATTTACTGCGTCATTCACTCCGAAGATGGATTCACCTTTGAACTGTAGGGTCAGAAGGATGGTCATCTGGTACAGTGCTTGGGCAAATATGTTTCTCCACATGATGTTGCTGATAAGTGGTTCAGTTCGGCCAACTGGTGGTTTCTTCATGAGCTCTTGTGTTGGTTTTTCAGTGGCAAGGGCAAGAGCACCAAGAGTGTCCATGATTAGGTTCACCCACAATAACTGGACTGCTGTTAATGGGACATCACCAGAGGAAACTGCAGCTACAAAGTTGATAACTAATGCTGCAACATTTACGGTTAATTGGAACTGGATGAACTTTTGGATGTTGTTATAAACACACCTACCCCATCTCAAGACTGTTACCACTGAAGTGAAGTTGTCATCTAGGATGACAATATCTGAGCTCTCTTTGGCCACCTCAGTGCCTTGAATCCCCATGGAAAGTCCGATATCAGCTTCTTTGAGTGCAGGTGCATCGTTAGTCCCATTTCCTGTAACCGCAACCACATGGCCCTTCTTCTTCAAGCACTCCACCATGAGAAGCTTGTCGAAGGGTGAGGATCGAGCCATCACACGGATCTTTTCTACTTTGCTAGCCTCTCCTCTGGGTGTAGTTGCGGAATTCAGCCCCTCCACTATGGCCCCGCTAATTCATCCTCATGAGGCTTGAGTATTCCACACTCAGTAGCTATAGCTTTAGCAGTAAATATATTGTCACCTGTTATCATTTGATTGTTACACCTGCGTCCTGAAAAGCTTCCACAGCCTCCTTCACCCCAGGCCGGCATGGATCCTTAATACCAACAAGCCCCAATAACGTCAATCCATCTTCTTTTAGCTTCAACTTTTCATTGCCTTCCTTGAACTCTTGCTGAGAAAGTTGAGTATGTGCAAAAGCAATGCATCTAAGGCTCTTAGCTGCCATTCCTATGATGATATGGGCGAATCTCATTTTCTCCTCATCACCAAAATCTCTTGTAATCCCCGATGCATCATAATAACTTGTGCACATTGCCAATATCATCTCAGCAGCTCCTTTCCAGTGCACATGCACTGCATCATCTTTCTTATTATTTATCATGACTCCGCTTCGCTTCTTCGTGGAAATGAACGCCTCAACGTGGATAACAGTGTTACCCTGCTTCTCTTCTTCCATGTCCATGTGGAGGTGCCGGACAGCCCAAGAAAGTATAGCTTTCTCTGTTGGACTACCGGAGAACTCGGATTCTGATCGAGGAGAAGACTTATAGACGGCACCAGTGGTGTTTAAAGCAACCCCTTTCTTAATGAGACCGAGGACGTACCTTGAAATCGAAGAGTATGTGCCTTCCTTTACATCGTTCTGGCCGAGCCAAAAGTTGGTGACTTGCATTTGGTTCGTAGTCAAAGTGCCGGTTTTGTCGGTGCAAATAGTGGTAGCAGAGCCCATAGTCTCACAAGCAGATGACTTCCTCAAAATGGCTTGATCAGCCATCATTCTCTTCATCGAATATGTGAGGATAAGGGTGACAGCAAGAGGCAAACCTTCAGGAATCGCAACCACAACAATGGTGATCGCAGCTGCTATGATTCTCACAACGGCATAAATTATATCAGCTGCTATGATTTCTACAACGGCATTAATTATATCATCAGCTGTTGTTTGGCCTTTGACGTACTTAGTATTTCCATTGTCATCTTGAGTGTTTCCCGTGAAATAACGAACAACAGAACAACCAGGACTAAGATGCAACTGCTGAACCAACCTTTCCGATAGCCGAAGTAAGCTGATTCAATCGACCCTGTAACGATGTTTGTTCTCCCAAATCACGATTGATCGAACTCATCATCTCGCCCCAGGTCGTATTCATCGCGACTGAGGTAACTAGCATCGGAGCATAGCCATCTGCCACTTTAGTACCCGAAAATATGAAAGGATTGTGGGAGCTATTGACTTCCACATGATCACTTTCTCCTGTCATGCTGGATTCATCAACTTGCAAGGAATGGCCATCCACAAACAATCCATCTGCTGGAATTTGATCTCCGATCTTCAAGCAGACAATATCTCCGACAACTATATCGAATATCGATATTTGCTGTCGCCTGCCCTTCCTCACAACCATCAATTTGGATATTGTTGCTGACACGAATAACTTGTCAAACTGTCTGTTCTGCCTGAAATTACTCCCGCAGAAACAGCGATAACAAGGAAAACGGCAACAAAAATGCTTCCACCATCATACCAACCTTCAGTGATTCCGTTCTCCTTAATGCCAAATCCAAGGGAGAGTGCAGCACAAACTAGAAGGATCAGTATGGTGAGGTCCTTAAACGCTTCCACCACAAAATGGAAGAAGCTCTTGGTTGGAGGCCTTTTGTAAGTGTTGCTGCCAAATGCTCTTTGCCTTCTAGCAGTGTCTTCCTCATCCCCATCAATCCATTGCCAGTGTCGGTGTTCAGAGCCGAAGCGACGCTTTCGACTCCGCCAAATTCGGAAAGACTCAGAAAGTTTTTATCCTTGACAAAATGAGTAAGTCTGGATTGATCAATACTGAAAGTATTGTCGTCAACTTTGCCAAAGGAGATTACAGTGTATGAAGGAGACTTTGTGACAAACAATTGGGTGAACTGGTTTTGTGATTCCTTAGAGAATTTTTTGGTATTGGAAGGAAAATTAGCAATGGTTCTGGAACAATAAATGGTTACAAAGGCCGAATGCCACTTCTTGAATGAAGATGAACTTTTGGGCAGATTCAAACCGACGTCAAGAAGATGAACATACTCACCACTAAATCCGCTCAAAATACTTGTCATGCTCAGGATGGTATAAATATAATAGGATAGGATGATTGGTTTGATAGTATATGTGTATTTGATGGTCTGTCAAATGGAACGTTGAATTTGGGTTGAATTCTATTCTATGGGAATGGGAGTCAATGCTCCTTCAAGGACATGTTTGCCTTTTATATAGCTAGTTCCTTGTCCGGAAACTCTCCCTTCATCGTGCAGTCGACGTCACGCCCGCGTAAAATAAAAGAATACCGAGGATAATTGGAAATCCGAGGAAATTTCGAAAAGGGTTTCGGTTTAGTTTTAATATGTAAACGTGCTAAAGAAATATTAGTTATTTTAAAATTCATAACTTTATTTATCCATTTGGTGTCTTTTTTAATTTTTCTAATTGCTCTTAAATAAAATCATTATTTTCTTATTTCATTAAGACTTAAAAATCAAATATACAACTTTAGAGGCATTTTAATAATTTTCATTTTACATATTTAAAATCTAAATAATCTTGTAACAACTTCCACCCACCATTTTCTATCTCTATTCCTTTCTTTTCCTTTTTTCCTCATCTTCCTTTATTTTTTTTTCCTCCTCAAGGATCCTGCTTTTTTTTATTAAACACACACCATAATTGGTAGTCTAAAATAGTATCGATTTTTTAAAATAATTATGAATAACTGCTCCCTTACTTTTAATTTTTATTTCTAACAAAACTGATTTTTCTATTTAGTTTCCATATAGAAATTTGCATTAAAATTTTAAATAGGAAAAATTAACATAGAAAAACTTTTTCCATTTAAATCAAAACTATATAGAGTTTTTTATTTTTAAATAAATGATAAAGAATTCATAAATTTTTTAATTAACTTTTTATAATTTAACAGTATTAAATTGCACTGGGATACGGTATAGCGTATAGGTATTAGCTATTTTCCCGAAAATTTCGGGAAATGAGTGTTGACTATTCGCCGCGTGTGGGCCATTTTTCAACCCCACCTACACCAGAGCTTTCCTCGCCGACTTTTGGCAATGATATGATCGTTTATGGATTTATACTATTATGGTTGTTTTAAAAAAAACTAGAACTGTATTTGTTGTGGCGATAAATGCATTTTTGAAACTCTTTTTTCGATATTTTGAGGAGTCGAAACCTTATAAACTGTTGAATTTATTTATTGCAATGTTAAGAGATTGCGATTGGCAGGGCAGTAAAATTGCAGTGGAGATTAAGTAATAATAAATTGTTTAAGAAAATATCGATAAAATGGGAACAGAAAAAATATCGTCAAAATGGTTTTTTTTTTTTTTCATGTCTATTTTTTTCTTCATTTTCAATTAGATAGTAGTTGATGCCTAATAGAGCAATGCAAGACATGAGTCAAACGCCCAAACCATTTAATTTTAAAATAAAAGAGAATGAAAAAGCTGGATTAGATTGTGTTGATGGTCCAAAATGGAGCATGGACCACCCAAGCTAAACCTAGCCCACAAGTGAATTGGGGTAGCTCCGCTGGACCTAGGCCCTAACCAAAAACTCTACAACATAACTATTTACCCAATCGACCATGACTCCCTACTCGGCATCCAACCTCTGATCAAGTAGTCGGACTGGCTTATATGCCACTCGACACTATTCACTCAACTAAATTCAACACACAATAGTATAGTGGATCTATCCCATGACCCCCATGACTGGACCAACCTTCTACTCACCCACGATCCTACGACGCACATAACCATTAGGTCAGCCACCTATAAATACTCACCTACTCCTTGGGAAATGGTAATGTCACATTCAACCTGTCTTGTGTATTCAATTCATAAGCCTCCCATTATGTCTATTAACTTAAGCATCTGAGTGGCCATACTAGACCCGTACTTGTCCAAGCCCAAAGTATCTTTATCCAATCTCTATCGAATTTGAGTAAGCGGCATTTGGCGCCATCTGTGGGAAAGTTTACCCCTTGGAGGAAGTTCTCTAACGGATTTGAGTAAGTGGCATTTAGAGTCACCTATGGGAAAGCTTATACCTTGGCAGAAGTTCTTTCCTATTTTTCTCTAGAAAGTTTCTTGTACTCTTTAAGAACTAGAAGAAACTACTTCACTTATGCCACCACGTCCTAAAACAAAAAGCTGCTTCAGGGCAACAGCCCTAAAGGTGACTTGAATTCAACCTCGAATTCACCTAATTCACAAGAGTTAAGGGGGTTCCAAGCGAACCCCAACATTTGATGGCTCCCTAGACTAAGGTCGCATGAGCCGATTGGATGACATGCTCCACCAAGTAGTGGAATAAAATATCAAGATTATTAAGTGCAACAAAGACGTTGAACAATACTTTAGGGAGTAGTAGTTAGGATCCTAAAACTCCCTACGCCAGCGTAATAGCAACAGAACCCCACCTCTACAAGGTAGCTACCACCGGTTCTAAGAATTGATTCCTATCCCTACTACTCCTGCAGGATCCCATCGTAGTAAAAACCTTTCTATCACATTAGTGACATAAAAAAAAAAAAAAAAAAAACTCAAGCAGTCGATCCTTTTCCTGTTGACCTCTCCATGTGTCAAGGCAAGTGTTTTAAGATCTAACTCCTGAAGAGATGGAGAAAGAAATCAAAAGAATGTTGAAAATCAAAGAAGTAAATAAGCATCCTAACCACTCAATTGTTAATAAAGCATCTCTACCCCAAAAAAGCAAACACTGCCCAACCCCCACCCCCTTCCCCTCCCCTTCCAACCCAAAACAAAACCACATTCAACTATAAAAGAACCTTGGCTCAAGGAACAAAGTTGCTAACATTCAAGTAGTACAACGAGACAACTGACAAGAAGAACATCTTAGGAGATACAAGGACAAATGTTGGTCTTTGGTTTGATGATACCATTTTTTGTTAAGTGTTCCTAAGAACGCTACAAAAAGCAACCAAATTGGTTCCACCAACTACTCACTGGTTTGATCACATCATCTGAGTTGGTAACTGCATTTAAGACTCACTTCACGGTCAGCAGACCTTTGAAGAAGGACACCTCGTCCCTTTTTTGGTAAATCCAAAGAAAGAGATCTCTCTAAGATTACATCACTTGATTCAACTAGGTTGTCATCAAGGTGGATAATCTCAATCTTAAGCTTGCTATCTAGGAAACAATCCATGGAATCTAAAAGAATGAGAGCCTATTCCATTCCCTTGCCAAGAATAAACCCAAGACCCTCGAGGAATTCTGGGAAAGAGCCGACAAGTACATCAAGTGAGAAGACTTCATCGTTGTTTGAAATGAGATGGAAAAACCTCAAAAAGAGCATCTCTAAAACTAAAAGGTTAGAGGCTCGACAAAAGATCTAATTGGCCTTCCTTCTAAAAAGGAAAAAAAAAAAAACGAATTAGAAAATTAGCATAAGAAGTCTAGGAAATGGAGGTTCTTCTAGACGAGCTTCTTATCCTTCAACAAACCTTAGGAAGACATCTTCCTTGAAATCAGGAATTCAGGTATCTTACTTGAACCATCCAAGATACATAGAAACCCAGGCAAAAGCGACCATGACAAGTATTGTGATTACCATCAAGATGTAGCACACAAAACTAATGATTGCTTTCATTTAAGAGTTGCCCTCCAGGAGGCCTTAAAGAAAGTAATCTTACATAAATACATAGCCGAACATAACAGTACTATGGAAAGGTTGAATTAATGTAGGAGTTTGACCGCCTTTAGTTTGCCACTAATTGATCGATTAACAATCTAAAGATACCGCTCAAGTAGCTATAAACACCATTATTAGAGGACCATACCTTGCTGTTCTCTCTCAGTACTTTAAAATGACAAGGGAAAAGAGGTAATGCTCCTAGTCCTCGTGAAGAGAGAAAATAACCACTAGTGGTTATATGTGATGAATCATGTTTGTACACAATGCAGTGCATATAAGTAGTTTTTAAATCTTATATATTTTGATGATCAATGAATTAGAAATAAATATATGAAAGATTTGATTTTGTTAAGCGGAAATTGTTTTTGACACCATTGTCATGAGAATTTAATTATTAAAAGTACGAAATTTAGATGGTCAAAGAGCCTGTTTTGATTATCTAAAAAGTAAAGAGAGATAGGTTATTAGGACTTTTTAATGTTTATCCAAGATAAATTAGAAATCTTTGTGTAAAGACCCGACCCACTTAACCTATAGATTAAGCATGCTAAATCCCACCACGCAAAATACCCAAGGATTAGGAAATACTCAAGTATTATACGTAAGGTCGTCTAAAAAGAAGTGTTTGTAATGATTGCTTGCTTAAAAACAGATATAACATTCACATGATTTGAATTAAGAAATACTACCACTATACTAGTAGTAGGTCATCTCATATATATAAAAAATACATTATATACATTGCTTAAGGATCTCTCAAGGATCACACCAACATATAAAGCTTACCCACATTTAGGCTACATTACATAAACAACTTAAATCAAAATTACATTCCAAGGCTTAATAAATAAGCCTAGACACTTCACAAAATACATCAAAAGTCCTAAATATACTATTAGGTCATACTCCTAATCATCTATAGATGTCTCAGTCGGTCCCATAGCCCATATCATCGTAGAGCTCATCCTCATAATCACTTACAAGGTAGCAGCATGAGCCAAAGGCCAGTACATAATAGTGCAAACAAATACATATGCCAAGCACACTTAACTAATTGTGATGCAAAGTTCACAATAACTTTATTATCTTTAGTTAAGTGAGTAAAAGAAAACACTAGGTATTCAAACTCGATTCAAGCTTAGGAATTCTGAGGATCCTGAGTAACAACAGCTGCTCAGGGAGTTAATATAGATAGACCGATACATATATCTCCTATATCTAACCAATAAATATTAGTAATAGCTTCATCTAGGTTCACACTGCTTCATACACTCCACTTATCCCGGTCTATAACATCAATTAGTTCAACGATCCGATAACTGTGGACTAAAACATATTATTTCCTCTTAAGTCTAAGTGGAGAATATACCAATATAGTTAACCCCATTAGCTATCCACTTGGCCATTAAGATAAACCACCATAGCATCATGAATTTGAGTCATTGCATCATGGCAAAGATTTGGACTAAGTGCCTAAACTACTGTGCCATTTCATCATGACAATTGTCGTTCCCGAACTAAAGATGACTCAACCACAAATCATTTTAATAAACTTTTCATTAGTCTTTAATTAAAGTCAAATGTGAATATGTTTGTCTTAAGTAATAATCAATCAAATTATTGTGTACCTGGATCGGATTGAGAATCAAAGGATTCTCCAACTGAGTATCTATCTCTGTTCCACACAAATCAACTATATCAACATCACTATCCTCAGTCAAGCTTATACTCACAACTTTAAAACTTAGGAAGTTATTGAATCTTATTTAAAAACAATCCAAAGTCATCACATGACATATATATATATATATATCATATAATATCATATAAGGCAAATCTTTACTAAAAAAGTCATATTATATATCGGAAGATGTTGGAAGAAAGTTAGAAAAATTGAAATTTACAAAGCCCATGCTGGCAATTAACCCCGGCAATGTAAGCCTCAACATCGGTGGTGTAGGGATTATATGCCAGCGGTGTTTAAGCCGTCGTTAAGAAAATACATTATGTACAAAACTTTTGGTTCTTTACGCCAGCAATATAGACCTTAACGCTGGTGGCGTTTAGTTGCATTTCAAAAGATCAGAAGCCAGAACATTAATGTCGGGATATATGCCGGCGGCGTTCAAGGCAGCGTACATTGCAATTCAGGTTGCAGAATTTCCTCTGTTTTTCAAACACGAAAATTCTTACATTTAACTCTTCCAACTCCTTCCAAACCACAATATAACATTCCTAATACATAGTATACGAACCCTATATCATCAAATACACACAAACTCCATTATAACATCATTGAAACACACTACTCTTCCTCAACCATTAAAACACGCAAAACACTATGATTTCATTTTCTTCACATTCACTACTTCAACATGAATCCACTCTTCAATACAAATCAATAATATCAACTTCTCATCACACTACAACTCAACACATCCTTGCACTTCCATAACAAGTCTTAAGTTATCTCAACATCATAATATAACAATACACATATATTTAACATGCATTATATTTGACAGAAAATTCATGGATTAAAAGAGAAATAAAGCACCTTAAACATCATATAAACTTACCTTAATATATATATGACGGTTGGGGATGGATTCTTGGTGTGTTGGGTACAAGAAAACTTGGTTTGGGTATTGGAAAATATTGCCTTTCTAGAGTTACGGATTTTTCTTTTCTTGGTTCTGTTTTTGGATGTCCAAAGTGTACAAATAGGGCTTGATATTTGTCCAAAATCATTGACTTTTGAGGCAGATTTTCTTAGGGCTTTGGGCCTTAATTAAACTTTGATTTTGGGCTTAATTTGGGTTTAATAAAGCCAAAGAAAATCTGCTAGATTTATAGGCTACACTCTCAGTTTAAAACAAATTTAATTCATCAAATATTATTCACTACAATACCAATTAGCATTATAATAATTATTAACATGAATAAACTATCATTCTAAATATATTTACCATAGACTATTATCTATTATTACTTCCTAACACATACAATTATTTCAAATGCCACAATTCACACTAACACACACACACACACATATAACAATCAAATTTACATGCATTAATTATGAATTTAACTTTGGTCATTTCACTTTGCATCAATGATCAATTTCGTAAACTGAATTATAATGATATTTTTGGTTAGGATCACCTTGATATTGATTTACTCTTTGAATTAGATTACTTGCTTATGATATAACTAGTTTTCCTTGATTTCACTAACCCCCCCTTTCTTTTTCTTCATTTAATCTTTAAATACAAATAAGTTTTAGTAATCCCTAGGATTCGACCCTACTCACTACTATATACAAGTTATATGAATATTTAGAGTAAGAATTTAATTTGTTGGATTTGACACCCTCCAAATTTTGGCACCGGTATACATAATGTTAGTGATGATTTCTGATGAAAGTTCGCAGTATAGTAAGCAGTGCTAAAGTTTTGATTTTGTGAATAGGCAAGGCCAACTTAAAGCCGGTGGCATTGATTTCTAATTTTCTGGTATATAGATATAATTCGAACGCTGATGTTGATCTGTTCGAAGGCTGCCAGCTTAGGTTCCTTTATATTGCCAGCATTGCTTTGTTTGTGATGAAGGTTGTCTTTGTTCATTATAAGCTAGCGGCCTCTATTCCTCATTTGCTGGCCTACTTTGTTCAATTCACCAAATTTGCATAAGACTTCTCTAAATTTCTTTTATTTGTAATAGAATTCTTTCAAGATTTGAAATATCAACGTAAACATACTTAATTACCAATTCCTCATGATTTCTATAAAATCAATAATAAATCAAACATGATTTGTTCAATGAAAAGTGAGCATAATCTGACTTTATCATCAATGTTGTTAGAAGGGGAGAAGTCTCTCTAGAGGTACTTCCATTTGCAAGCTCACTCATGGTGCAAGAAGAATTACAACTCTCACCAGTCATTTTGAATCGAGATGAACAATAGAAAGATGCTTGAAAAAAATTAAGAGTTTCAATCGCAAAGAATGATAAGAAGAAGATTGCAGAGAAAGAAAATGATAGATTGAACAAAGGGGATATTATAGATCCTAAATAGGGATGGATTAAGAGTCAAACAGTTGGGGGGGTGCAGGATCTATTGTGTCTTATTTGTTAAAATGTTTATTTATTTATTTTTTCACATTTTCATTATAGCATATATATTAATCAATATTTATTTATCGTTTTATTTTAAAAAGATACATAAAATTTATATAGTTTATATTCTCAACAAAATAGATTAGAAAAAAAAAATATTTCAATACAAAACTGCAGGTAAAATAAATAGAGTAAATTAACATAAATATTTTTATTCTATAATTTTTTTAATAACTTTGCGTATTTGTCAAATTAAGAATATATCAAACATTTAATAATTTACATCATAACAGTAATTATAAAATAAAACATTGTTACCAAACTAAGTCATATAATTGGTGATATTTACTGATAATTGATACGTTACGATAAAACATATGCAATTTGGGTAATAAAATAATTATTTATGGTGCACTACTAATATAAGTAAAAATATAAGATAATTTATTTACCTAAATGTAGTTTTAAAATAAATGAATTTAATGTTATTAGTTATTATAGGTAAAGTCTTGAAAAATTAAAATAACAATTATGTGATTCAAACCCATGACCTCTTGACCACAAAATCAAGCCTTTTACTACTTAGACATGTATACCAATATGTTTATATTTACTTTTTAAAATATACATGCTATACATATTTTTATTTTATTTTATTGTAAAACCTATGAATGTACATTTTCTAAGCTGAGGGAGGGAGGGGGAAGGAAGGAGGAGGGGAGGATGGGATCCATCCATGCTCCTAAAGAAACCATTGGGAAAAGAAGTAATGATGAAGAAATTAATGTCACGTTTGGTATAAGGGAATGGTTTAGAATTGAATGGAATGAGTTCCGAAATGATAAATCCATTCTAGTTTGGAAGCGTTCACGGAAGAGAATGGCTATAAAGTGTAAAAGTAAAAAATATCCCTTGCAATAAATGTTGTATATAAATATTTGGTAGGAAAAAAAGTTAATTAAGCTACATATAATTAATGAAGCTAGAATGGAATCGCGATTCCTTCTTTAAGAAGGTGAAATCCAATTCTTCTCTAAAGTTAGAATTGTAATTCTAGAATCAACGATTCCAACTTTTAAAAGTGCATCCAAACATGAGGAATGAAATTAAACCCAAAATTGCGATTCCATTCCGAGTTCATTCTCATGTACTAAATAAGACATAATAGTCATTAGTCCCCAACTATCAAATGCATAACCAATTTAATCCAACGATCAATATTTGATGGCGTAGGATGACACTGCTTGTCATAGTCTGGATAAAACAACCATCATGTCTCACCACCACGACATGTATCCACACATGATATTCCCACCATAATTCAAAAAGCCATCACTTTTCAAATATGGTAGCAATGCTCACTGACAATGGAGGATGATCGATTTGTTTCACAACGGGGCAATATTTCATTGCTTGGCCACTATATCAAATGTTCAACCAAGGCCTGGACTTGACTTAGTTGACCCTTCCTTTAAGCTTACTCCCTTTGCCCCTCCTGAGACAAAAGGATATATGGGTGGGGACAGTTACCCGAGCCTGCCTAGTTGTTAAGTCCTTGAGACACGAAGACTTTTAAAAATGGTTTTTATAAAATGAAGTGCTAAGATGTTTAATTTCAATCACAACTACCAGTTAGGCAAGCGTACCTATCGAAGTAGTATAGAAAAATTATATCATATTCTTTGGAGACCGTTAGCATCTAACATACTCACTCTTAATCCATTATCTAGCTAGGCAACATTTAAAAGAGCATGGAAATAGGATATTTACAAACTAAGTTAAAGTCTGCATTACTTATGTACATGTTTTCAAGGCAAAAGCAGATGATAAGTTTAAAATGTAAGAATGAACTTAGGGTTTTGCTTCACCATGCCCTTATCATATGATTTATAAAACCCTAACTTGAAGAGTTAGTTTTGTCGAGAATGCTTGTATTATCAAGTTCATGAAAGTATGTTAGTGCCTCTTTGTAGGTTAAACCATTAAAATCTCTTCTCAAGCTATCAGTAACGTAGATTTGCACTAAGTTCAAGAATCCTTTGATTAAAAACCATATTTAATGCATTTTAGTCAAGTGACAAAAAGTTTTACTACCCCTATCTCTAGGCAGCCATGAACAACTTCATTAATAACCTAAATCGATAAAAAAGAATGATTTCTCAATCTATTTAGTTGAAATTTGGCAAGAACTTATATGGTGCACTACGCATATAAACCCAAGCATTAAAGTTCAAGCTATTAAATACAAGTTTTCAATAGTATTTCATTTAAAAAGCACATTAAAACCACATGAATTAGGCCTTGGATTCATAAACCCTAAATTAAAATGATATTTTTACCCATGGGTTTTGATAGATTAAAGCATAAATCATGAGAAACAATAAAAAATAGAGAAAGATATCACCGATGAAGTACTGATTGTTGCAAAATAAACTTAGATTGAGCTTGTATTCACCTTGAAAACTCAAACCCCTAGCAAGAACAGATACTCTCTCTCACTAGAATTTCTCACATTAAAGATATTTACAAAAAAGTTATAGAAAAATAGTATAATGCACAAATATATGTGCTCTTTACACCCCAACCTACCCTTATTTATTGAGGTAGGACACACGAAAGTGAAGATTTTATTGTTGACATGACAGATTCACTCTAACGTACTTATACAAATACCCGTGTTAGAGTCTATGTCCTTTAAAAAATAAGACATGCATAATGTTAACTTATACTACAGATAAGGCTCATTGGCACAGTTTAAGGCATGGTATGGAGTTTTGTTTTGCTTTCTTACCTTCGGTTGCGGTTTATCTATTTTCCACTGTCTTACTCTAAATCTTGATAAAATGACTTTGTTTCTTCTTTTTATGTTCTTAGGAGATGGAAAACAAAAAATGAACTATAACAACACAATTTTATGTGAATTTTATCTAATAACTAATCAAATTGAGTATAAATTCCTATGGTTTGAATAGAGTAATAATAACTTATCACTAGCTCACAAGTGAACTAGGGCCATTCTGCTAAGCCTAGGCCTTAACCATAGACTCTGCAATATAAGACCTTACCTAGATGTCCATGAATCATTGCTAAACATTTTACCTTTATCCAAGCAATTGATTGGTCTTAATTTGTATGCCACTCGAAACTATTCACTCGGCTAAATTCGATACACAATAGTGGAGTAGTGGGTTTATCCCACAACCCCCATAACTATGGCCAAATGTCCACTCAACTACCTACCCACGATCCCACTACATGCCCAACCATCAAGTTAGCCACCTATAACTACTCACCTAACCCCATAGGAAATGGTAATATTGCACTCAACTTGTTTTGCATATTTAATTCATAGGCCTCCCATTATGTCTATTAATTTAAGCATCAGAGTGGCTATGCCAAATCTACAACAACGCGCCACTAACAAAGTTCTTATTTTGCTGGCCTTACTCTTACCGTAATAGTCCAAGCCCATAATATCTTTATCTAGCTCTTGAGTAAGCAATAAGTTGAAAATTCCATTCATCTAACATATGGGCTATTTTAGCCTGCCGTACTTAAGCTATGGGTTAGAGCAGCCTATCATGCTGTAGCCTACGGGTTTGGTACATGAATGATGAACCTACATTAAGGAAAAAAAATAAAAAAACTATTGCCTGGTGCGGCTTATATTTTTTTGGAATTTTATTCAAGTCATTGTGTTGATAAATTACAATTTTTAATTTCTTGAAAAGTTTTATAGCCTTATTTTAATTTAACTTTAGGTACGATTTCAGAATGGTTTCTCCATCTAGACGCGGGGATGGGTCGCGTTTGACTTGCGACCTGGCTTAGCATGTCCCTATAGATCATGAACCGCTAATGACTTAGTGGTTGCCCAACCGAGAATAGGTCACCTTCCAGGCCCATCAAACGGTGGGTCAGACTCAAGCTGTTGAATTTTGGAAAAAAAAAAAAAGAGAAAAAGCAACTTATGATCGGAAATTGTGTAAGAAAAGAAAATTAGAAAAAAAAAAGAAGGAATGTGAATGGACTATGATTATCAATCTTTGCCTTCCAACTTTTTGGTTTATAAGTTCATCCCCTTTGCTTGTTGCATTGTATCTTGTTTGCTAACTAAGATCCTAGCCTTCTATAACATTCTTCTCCGACTTAGCATTGAGGTTTATTTGCATCCTACAACACTTCCATGTAATTAGACTCATTGCATTTTAAATGTTCGAGTTTTCTATATCTCCTGTGTCTTGTTTGTTTCATCTAGAATGGAATATGATTTTTGGAAGTAAAAGAGAGAAAGAAGAGAGAAATAGGTGAAGGTTTTAATTTTGGGAAAGTGATTTTCGGGTAGAGTGAGGGGAGAGAAAATTGGGAGAGAGAAGAAAAGTAGTTGCAATGGCTTGAGGTAGATATTTCACTACTTTTAACACTAACAACAAATGTACATTGATTTATGGAAATGAAGAACAGTTGGTTCAATGGGCCATGAACTGGCTCATAAACCAGTAGTTGGCTGGTAATTAGCCCGATCTGTGCATGTTTGAGCCAGTTCTGAGCCATAGTTTGCTCGACTCATGACTTGGTGGTCCAGGCTGGGGTCGGGTATGATCTAGCCCCTATGTCTATTTTTATCTATGAATTTTTTCATAAAAATCTTGTTTTGTTCTCATTTTCATAGAATCAATGTCCTATTTATGTTTAAATAGATCAAGCTCATACTTTCGAGTTCATAACTATCTTAAAAGTTGAGAAGTTACTTTTTTTCAACTCTAATTCTAGTTTTAATTTATTATATCGAAGGACAATGATACCGATATACAAAGTCACATATACAAAACCATTAATTTGATTTATATTGAAAATTGATAATGACAATTACTGCATTAACTTGCTATTTAATAATAACTCTAGTAAATAGAATGACAATAACAAGGAACCTAAAATATTATTTATCCTAAAAGTAAGATATCAATCTAATTGAATCCTTAATTTTACACCCTATATGTAAATAAAGTTTTTTTTAATATTATTTCAAAATAATATTTATTTTTAGTATAATCATATTATTATATTAAACTTTTCCTTACAAAAAAAAAAAAAAAAGGAAAGCAAGCAAATGTGTAGACCTACTTGATATACCAACTTGTAAGAACATGTAAACTAAAAATTTTGGTATTTTACCAGCCGAATCAGGCTAATTGCTTAACCCAAGAATTAAATTGAGAGGGAATGGATTGGTCCACTTAGTTCTCTTACACAACTTTGTTCCCATTACCTCTGTCATCAGATGTTACTTTAAAGGTGAAGGTACTGTATCGTCACTTCCAATTTGTGGTAGCGAGGTAGATTAACAATGGCACTTTTTCTTTCTCCTTTCCATTTTCTTATCCTTTTATTGGCTCCCTCTCTTGTTTGTTTTTTCATTATCTTTTTTTTATAAAAATGTTTTTTTTGTAACACGTATTTATTTACTTGTTGAAATTTTTCATGAATTTATCAATAAATATTATATTAATTAATGTAGTAAAGGAAAATGATAACACCTTAATCTATTAGTAGTTTATAAATGTTACATGTTGATACGACCCAAATTCATCAACATGCAGCACAAAACAGAAGGAAGCCAAGATGGCTTGACAACTATTCCACAACAAATTAATAGCTTGTTAAATGCATGTAACAAATAGAATAGTTACAACTCATGTAACAGAATAGAGTAGTTACAACTAGATCTGTAACTAGATTTCAACAATATTACAGAACTAACCAAGTACACAGGAAGAATGTATAAATACAGAGAAGTGAATGAAAAGAGACATGGATTTCTTCCTTGAAGTAGACTTTAAAGTCTTGGAGTGTCTGGCAACTCAAACTGCCTCTGTTATCATACACTACTACCTGCAATAGATTAGATATCAGTTCAAGTTAGTTAGCTTACTGATATAAAGAGAGAGAGCAGGAAATACGAGAGAGAAACATAAAGTCTTAGATAGGGTTTGGAGGTGCGAGAGAGGAACTGGTGGAGGTAGACGAGGAGGAGAGTATTAGGTTAAAATAAGTGGGCCTTATCATTTGGTGCTCTCGTTATGGCTCCTGAAACACGCAGCAATAATCAACAGTCAGATTCAGAATTTGTCAAAAATTCATTGCTTGCAATCCAAGAAGTTTGGGATTACTTACTTCACGAATTGAAAAGTTGGAATCGGCACAATGTGGAACAACATTCCCCAAGGAATCAGAACATTAATGATTCATCATCTTCCCGACTTGGATCCTCCTTTCATGATTCTTTTCTTAAAGGAATCAAGTTGGAAATTCCTAAATTTGCTGGGGAGGATGTTTTGGGATGGATATTTCAAGTAGCAATTTTTCGAATTTCATGCTGTGCAAGAAGAACAACGAATGACTATTTGTTCTTTTACATTTGAAGGGGCAGCTCGTGAATGGTTTAAATGGATGTTAAGGAACAAACAGTTGAGTTCATGGCAGAAGTTTATTGACGCATTAACATATCGTTTTGGTCCATCACCATATGAGGATGTTCATGGATTATTGTCAAAGCTGGTCTAAACTTCTACAGTTACAATGTACCAGTCCTAGTTTGAGGCCTTGGTAAATCGTACTGAAGGACTTTCAGATAACTTTTTGCTCAGTTGTTTTATTTCGGGCTTAAAGCCTGCAATAAAACGAGAGCTTCAACTAGCTCGTCCGAAAGATATGGTGGAAGCTATATGGTTAGCTCGAATGCATGAGGATAAGCTGAATGATCAAGCAAAACAATACAGGCCACATATTTTTCAATCTCCTGTTTCTTCCCTTTACTGGTACTTTACAATTCTAAACCTTCTAGTTCTAATTCTAGCACATCTAAACCATATAATTCGATTCCTATTAAGAAACTTACTCCTGAAGAAATGCAAACACGTAGAGAGAAAGGTTTATGTTTTAATTGTGATGAGAAATTTCACAGGAATCATAAATGTAAACCTAAGTTTTTCTTATTAATGACTCCGTCTGATGACGTGGAAGACGAAACTGAGGGTGTAGCTAGAATGGATGAAGTGTGTACAGTACACGAGGATGACTCATGTGCCATCAATTATCATGCTCTCATTGGAATTCATGTTCCTCGAACTTTACTTTTTTCGGGGCAAGTTAATCATAAGCTATTGACAGTGTTGGTGGATTCGGGTAGTACCCACAATTTTATTTAGACTAGGATAGCTAGTCAAGTGGGTTTACCTATTTGTCCAACCGACCAATTTCCAGTTGTCATAGGTAATGGTCAAAAGTTGTATTGTGATAGTGTGTGCAAAGATGTTCTGTTGCACATTCAAGGTTTGGATTTTCTAGTCAATTTGTATGTATTACCTATACAGGGGTCGGATGTGGTGTTAGGAGTGGATTGGTTGGAGACTTTAGGGCATGTAACTATTGAATATAACACTTTAACAATGTAGTTCTTGCATCAAGGACATTCGTGGTATTACATGGTTCTCAGTCCAAATTGGGTGGTCAGATTTCCTTTAGTCAACTCAGAAGATTTTCCAACATGACTCGGTGGTTTCATGTTTTTCTTTGGAGGCTCAAATGGATTATTCTTCGCAGCAATTCACCAACAATACACTTATTGAACAAGTGCTAGGCAAATATAATCACATTTTTGAGCCACCTTCATCATTGCCTCCTTTGAGAGCAGTGCAACATCGGATACATTTGAAGGAAGGTGTTTTAGCTATCAATGTCAAGCCCTATTGGTATCCTCATTTTCAAAA
Source organism: Combretum micranthum (assembly GCA_024138025.1). NCBI lineage: Eukaryota > Viridiplantae > Streptophyta > Magnoliopsida > Myrtales > Combretaceae > Combretum > Combretum micranthum. The sequence goes on along the minus strand of JAMXBD010000758.1, from coordinate 320,049 downwards.
AGAGGAAATCGAAAGACAAGTTCAAGAGATGTTGGAACAGGGCATTATACAGAATAGTAGTTCACCTTTCTCTTCGCTAGTTCTTTTAGTGAAGAAAAGGATGGTAGTTGGCGGTTTTGTGTGGATTACAGAGCTTTGAATGAAGCTACTGTTAAAGATGAATACCCTATTCCTACTATCGATGAACTTTTGGACGAATTGAAGGGGGCTACAATTTTTTCAAAGCTGGATTTACATGTAGGGTACCATCAGATTAGGATGTGTCCATCTGATGTTGCCAAGACAGCTTTTCAGACTCATGAGGGACACTATGAGTTTTTGGTTATGCCTTTCGGTCTCAGTAATGCTCCTGCTACTTTCCAATCTATTATGAATGATATTTTTAAGCCTCTCTTCAGACGATTTGTCATCGTTTTCTTTGATGACATACTGATATATAGTGAGACACTGGATTTACATGTAACACATTTGGATAAGGTATTGTCCATTCTTGAGGAGCATACCATGTTTTCAAAGAAATCTAAATGTGTCTTTGGTCAGAGTTCCATCAAATATTTGGGGCATGTGGTACAGGCTGAGGGGGTTTCCCCTGATCCTAATAAGTTGGTGGCTATAGAAAAATGGCAAGAACCCACTTCTTTGAAACAGCTTCGTGCTTTTTTGGGTTTGGCCGGGTATCATAGAAGATTTATTAAGTCTTTTGCTTCCTTAGCTAGTCCATTGACTGACTTGTTGAAAAAAGAAGGGTTTCATTGGGATGACACTGCCCTTCAAGCTTTTATTGAGCTCAAACAGGCTTTGCGTCAGGCCCCTATATTGGTACTGCCAGATTTCAAGAAGCATTTTGTCATAGAGATTGATGCATCCGGCACAGGGATTGGAGCTGTTTTGCTACAAGAAGGCAAGCCAATTGCTTTCTTTAGTAAGAAAATGCCTGTACATTTAGTTAAGGCATCATCTTATGTGTGAGAGTTATATGCAGTGGTAGAAGCGGTGCGGAAGTGGAGACAGTATCTATTGGGTTCCCATTTTATTATCCGAACAAATCACAGAAGTCTGAAAGAGCTTTTAACTCAAGTTATTCAGACTCCAGAGCAACATAAATACTTGACCAAATTACTTGGATATGATTACTCTATTGAGTATAAGAGTGGGAAAGAAAATGTTGTGGCTGATGCTCTTTCAAGACAACATAAATTCAGTTATCTTGCTTTTTCAATGCTACATTTTTCTTTTGTTGACAAGTTAAAGCAAGAATACAAGGAGTTGCCTGCTTTTGAGAAAATTATTTCGGACTTAGCAGCAGGACATCCTCTAAAATGGAATCTATGATGGTTCAATGAGTTACTCTTTAAGGGGCATAAATTATTTTTGGTTCCTACTTCTTCTTTGATTCCATTACTTTTAGAGGAATTTCATAGTATTCCTACTACTGACATTTTGGAATTAGAAAGACATATCAGAGATGGTGGCTCAATTTTATTGGCCTGGAGTAAAACATGATGTGGAATTGTTTGTTCGTGGCTGTCTTACTTGTCAACAGACTAAATATTCCACTCAACGCCCTGCTGGCTTATTACGGCCATTGCCTTTGCCAGAGATGATTTGGGAAGATTTATCTATGGATTTTGTGATTGGACTTCCCAAATCTCAGGGGCATACAGTGATGATGGTTGTAGTGGATCAACTTTCCAAGTATTGTCACATTGGTCCATTGGACACTCATTTTACTACTACAAAGGTGGCTCAGTTGTTTCTACAACTCGTGGTCAAGTTACATGGTTTACCAAGGAGTATAGTAAGTGATAGAGATAGCATATTTATGAGCCGTTTCTGGCAGGAACTATTTCGTTTGAGTGGCACTAAACTCTTCACGAGTAGTGCTTACCATCCCTAGTCGGACGGTCAAACCGAAGTTTTGAATAGGTTATTGCAACAGTATCTTCGAAGTTTTGCCATGGACAAACCACATGATTGGGTCTCCTATTTGGCATGGGCTGAATTTGCCTATAATGTGTCATATCATGAAGGGGCTGGAACTACTCCATTTGAAGCTGTCTATGGCCGTAGTCCTCCTACGGTACCCATGTAGTTGCGAGGCAATTCTAAATTGGAAGCTATTGATTATGAGTTAAAAAATTGAGATGAGATTTTATCTCTTCTCAAAACTCATTTATCATCAGCTCAGCAGAGAATGAAGCATCAAGCTGACAAACATCGAAGTGATGTTGTATTTTCCGACGGGGACATGGTTTTTGTGAAATTGCAGCCTTATAGACAGACTTCACTTGCTGGTGACTATCACAAATTATCAAAGAAGTTTTATGGCCCTTATTGGATCACTAAGAGGATAGGTCAAGTTGCATATGCTTTGCAACTGCTGGAGGCTTCTAGGATCCATTATATTTTCCATGTCTCATGTTTAAAGCCAGCTTATGGGTCTGTACTCCCTAGTCTGGATTTACCTCTTAGAGTATTTCACAATAATCCTGTTTTAGACCCTATTTGTATTCTGGATTATCGTACTATAGTGAGACATGGAACACATGTTCCTTAAATCCTTGTTCAGTGGTTAGGGTTACCATCAGAGGACATAAGTTGGGAGGATCTAGTCAATTTTCGACGACTTTACCCCAACTTTCACCTTGAGGACAAGGTGTTATTTCAACTGGGGGAGCCATTTGATACGACCCAGATTCATCAACATACTCAGATTCATCAACATGTAGCACGAAACAGAAGGAAGCCAAGATGGCTTGACAACTATTCCACAACAAATTAATAGCTTCTTGTTAAATGCATGTAACAAATAGAATAGTTACAACTCAGGTAACATAATAGAGTAGTTACAACTAGATCTGTAACTAGATTTTAACAATATTACAGATCTAACCAAGTACACAGGAAGAATGTATAAATACAGAGAAGTGAATGAAAAGAGACATGAATTTCTTCCCTGAAGTAGACTTTAAAGTCTTGGAGTGTCTGGTGACTCAAACTGCCTCTATTATCATACACTACTACTTGCAATAGATTAGATATCAATTCAAGTTAGTTCAATAGCTTACTGTCATAAAGAGAGAGAGCAGGAAATACGAGAGAGAAAGAGAAAGTCTTAGCTAGGGTTTGGAGGCATGAGAGAGGAACTGGTGGAGGCAGACGAGGAGGAGAGTATTAGGTTAAAATAAGTGGGCCTTATCACATGTTTAGATTTAATTGATCAAGTATATCATAAGATTAAGTAGGTATTATTGGATAAACTAGGATTTTATTGTGGTAGTGTAGACTCCTATGTTTCGAAACTACAGTCTATTTTATAACACCTTGAAAGCATCTTAAGATCTAGGTCTTGAAATTTATAGGATACAAGGCATCTTATGTACATTGAAAAATTTTCTATACAATTTTAGATTTCAAAGCTAAATTCTTTATAACCTTTTTCATAACAACCATCATCTTCATTCAAAATATATCTCATATGACACACAAAATATACATCTTATATTGCCCTCCGTGAGTATGAAAACGAGATAAGAGAGGCAAAAAATGAAAAACATGCATATGGGATAAAAGAGAGGTAGAATAAATAAAGTAAAAATAGTTTTAGGATTTAATGGATGATGGTAATGGATGATGGGTTAAAACCATTGACTATATGTTTATCTGATTTTTTTCTCCCTTTTCGGTTGTTCGGAAGTTAAAATTATAATATTATTTTACTTCTATTATTATTAGTTATTTATTATTTTTACTGGACGGGTGTAATGCCCTGAAATTTGTATCCGTATATACCTTAATGTAAATACAGGATAAAGACATATTATAATTGTACCATACTCTATAGACCAAGTCTAGAAAATTGTTCCTGGATCCTAACTTAAAATCTTCAATATTCGCTTAGAATCCACGTGGTTTACGCAGTGTAATAAAATTATTGACTTCTGCCTTGTCATAAAAAAATTAACTTTCAATGTATGCTTTTTCCAGATAGAATGTACACTTCTTAATTGCATATTAACCATTATATTAGAAACCTAGCATCACAAAAGGTCATTTCTAATATACGTCTAGTATTAACATATTTGACAACATAATAATAATATAATAATATAACATAGACCATAATAGGAACAATGTCATGATTTACACTTTAACTTCACACCTTTTTATAATTATACTTTTGAAATTTTAAATTGATAATTTATACACTGGATTAGATATATCATTATTATCATTTATACCTCTTGTTTTTTTGCTTTGTATTGATGATGCCTTCTTTTTTTTAAGTCATATGGTAATATGATTTGGTATCAATATTTAATATAAAATAAAACACCAAAAGTGCAGCATTATGATTGATTGTTGGTGTTGAAGAGATAATAATAGTTGACAAAAGAGATAATAACTAAATATCTAATTAGGTGTATAAATTTATAATTTAAAACTTCATATATATAATTGTAAGAAAATGTAAAGTAAAAATGTAAATCACAACATTTATCCCATGCAATTTATGTGTGTGATACGCCTTTACTGTTACCATGGTTCAAAATCCTACTTCATCAAAACATATATGGTTTTCTTGTATTGTCCTTTGTAGTATTATAAATGGTTTTAAAAATTCTTCCTATCCATATCCTTTTATTAACCATTTTGCAAGGGATGGAAACTTTATATACGACTTACATGTAAATATACAAAATTGCATCTACTTGAGGTGATTTTGCATTGGTAAATTTTTTTTAATTTGTATTTGTGTAATTTTTCTTTGTCAAATCCGTAATAAAACAATTTTCTTCTCTGTGAATATTGTTCTTTAATATAGTTGCCTGATATTTGATATTATCTAGTGTTGTTATATATTTGGTGTTTTTTCTGGGCTTTTATGAAGGTGGGCCTACTTCTATTCCGTTCAAGTTTATTTCTATTCAAGCTATTCACATATATTTATCTATCCTTTTTTCTTTTTGTGGCCATAATATATTCCATTTTTTTGGCTACACCATAAAATAAAGATAGAATCAAACATGGATTAATATAAAAAGTGGTTATAATTTGAATTAAATGTACATATGAGGGCCGTTGAGAACTTGTGATTATATAAAAAATACCCCCACACTAAAGATATATCACCCCTTTTTAATCAAATTCGTAGGTATGAGAGAGAGTGTTTTGTTGGGGTAAAATAGATTCTTTCACTTTCATTAGGCCTTAAATCAATTGAGGTGAAGGTAAAATAGCAATTGTTTATGAGCCGAGAAGCATTAATTTTTCCTTTTCACTTTTTCTTTTTAAGAGATGTATTTTGTATAGAGTTTACACATCCACTGTTATTAGATTTGTTCTATCAAATATTAAGTTTAACTTAACGGCCAAAATATATATATATATATATATATATATATATATAAGTTTAACTTGCCATTGGTTTGGCGCGAAAGGGCCCAAAAAAAAAAAAAGCAAAAAACAAAGTAAGACTAATGGTTTATTTGCACTATTAAGACGATTACTTATATGAAGAGGAAAATTCTCTCCTCTTAAGTTCTCTATGGTTTCTCCGATGCTATAATATGCTATTTTCTCAGCTTTTTTTTTTTTTTTTTTTACATTTTTTGTTCCCTTTAATCCTTCTCCCCTCTTTCTAGTTTAATAGTACATGGAAACAAACTGTATCGTTGAAATTCTGACAAGCACGTGGAAACGAACTGTAGGGTTTCTCCGATGCCGACTTTGGTTCATTACTAATTAGGGTCCTTTTTTTTTTTCCCGAATAATTAGGTCCTGATTGGTTGGGCTTTTATGAGTTTTTTTTTTTTTTTTTTTAATGATTTTCAATCATACCGTTTGTAAAGAAACAGATACAAATGAAAAGCGGATGTTTTTACTCTAAAACAAATAAAACAAATCAGATATAGATTTAGATACAGTTAAGATATGGATGCAGTTTAAATATAGATATATATATATACACATATATAAAATATAGATATATATATAAACATATATAAAAAAAAATCATACAATTTAAATAGACCCTTAATAAATGCCCTTTGGTTTTATTTTGGGCAAAAATAAATTGTCTTATCACCAATGTGTCATAAGATGATGCTCTAAGAACCTACGTCCATGTTGCGTATTACACACAATCTTTAACAATGAGTTGCTTATGCCATATTAGTATGTTAAACAAGTTTCTTTACTAAGGAACTCACTGTTTTATCCGTGGCTTACTTCAATAAAAATTTTTAATATTTTTTTAAGTTTTAATACATTGTGATATAACAACAGTAAAAAATCTGGCATGTTGTTAGAGATAAAGAGAAAAAAATAGTGTTAAGCACAAAATGATGCTTCATCAAGAAACTCCACTTATTGGTGAAGCACCATTTTTTAGTCTTGGTTTCCGTGTAGCAACGCTTATGACATTGCTTTTATTTAATCGTCCACCTTGTAGTTTCATATGATAGCTGTTGTAAAGTGTAAAACATACTTTGACTTGCCAAAGGAATACTATTTAATCATCTTAACACTATAATTGGTTAAATGGAATGGAATCAGTATTTTAACTTTATTTTCATAGAATATCTATTCTTTTTGTTTAGTTTGCAAAAAAATCTATCAAAAGAATATCTATTCTATATGATGTGAAATAGATAAGGAATCATCATTTATTTCCTTTACTGAAGGAATAACTATTCATGACCAAAAATTATGTTTCATTTCGAAAATATCTCTAAGTATAAAATAAGGAATTGCAATTCATATCCAGCCTTATTCTATTCCAATGAACCAAATGTATCAAAAATTAGCTAAGGATTAGAAAAGAGAATTAATTGGAACTATCTGACAGCCATTAAATGCCAAAAAAAAAAAACAAAGTGGGAAGTTGTGGCTATGTTTGTTTAAGTATACATCATCATGAGTTTGAGTTAAAATTGGAAATTGATCCGACCTATCATTGCTGGTCTTCAAACTGGGAATCAACCCATTGATCAAAGGTTTGAATCACGGCTTAAGACTTGCTAGTAAAGTTGCAAATAAGTCGAGCTGAGTAGAGCTTTTAAAGGCTCAAGCTCAAGCTCAAGCCAAGCTTTTTATTGAGCCTAAAATTGAGGTTTGAGCTCGGCTTATTTATAAAATGGGCTTGAGCTGCCCAAGTTTTTTATCTAGCCTAAAATTTAAGTTTTAGCTCAACTCATTTAAATAGCATGTTATTCATTTTTTTTAAACCTAAAATATAATATATAAGTGTTGTTATAATATATATATATATATACACATAATTATTAAATAGAATTTAGTTTTATTTTTTTATTATGTAATTATAGATAATATATCATGCATAAAAAATTCACAAATCTGTTAAAGAACATATTAACGAGCCCACTCGCGATCTTGTTCACAAGTCTAAACGAGCTTATACACAGGCCAACTTGCAAAGTCCAAATCAAAGTTTGAACTCAGCTCGTTTAGATAAATAAGCTTTACTTTTGGGCTCAACTCATTTACCAATAGAGTTGAGCTTGAAGCACGCGAGCTCGAGTAGCTCATGAATAGCTTGGCTCGTTTGCGACTCTACCCACCGGTTCTAGCGGGTTGGGATGGTTTAGAGCTTAGAACCGCCGGTTTTGGCAATTCAAGATCAAGATCTACTAGTTTTGGAACTGGGCATTAGACCTGTGGGCTTGGTGGTTCCATGGTTGGTCTAGCCAACAAAATTAAAAAAGAAAAAAAAAGAAAAAAGAAAGTCTAAAAAGGAAAGCTAAAGAAGATAAAATATGACAAAAATGCGATTTAATTTGGGCACAAAAATACTAAAAACTCAAGTGTTAACGTTGCTATGTGAATTGTTTCTATTGATAGTAAATGTCAAAACTATTTGATAGAACAAATAAAGAATAATGAGAATGACACCAAATAATTAAAATAAAATATATAGTTAAAAGTGGAAAAAAATCAATAATATTGTCAATAGAAATTTCAGGTCGATTGTCCCATTTGAGTACCTTCATCAATATCTATCTTTTTTTTTCTTTTTTATATTTTATAGAATGCCATTATTAAAATTTAATTAAAAAATAGTGGAATGAATTAAAAAAGAATTAAGAAACTCATACATTGGAACTTATTATGTATTTGTGTATTTGTTTTTTTATGTTAGAAACCAATATAAAAAGAGGGAAAAAAATTAATGGAACCAGAACCGAACTATGAAAACCGCCGATTCTTTAGAACCACGAATTGGTTCAGCCTTCACGATTCCAGTTCCGAGTCTATCAAAATTGGAACTTACAAATTGGCGATTCAGATTCGATTCTAGATTGACCTAAACCATGACGACCTCTATGTTTAGGTATATGGAAAGGAGCTTCCTTCTTTTTATAAAACTTATCTTGTAATTTCTTGTACCTTATTCATGCAATTTGCTATTAAGCTTGGAAGTTTTTATTTCAAGATATGATTTTATTTATGCCTTATCTATATTTATTTCCATTCGATTTTATATTGTTTGAAAAATTCTTAAGAAAATTACTTAATATGTGCCTTTGCATGTTTTCATTTCTTCACTATAGTAAAATGGTGATTAAATAGTGAGAATTTACATAGTTTAAAAGAATATTTAATGCATTAGAATGAGAAATTTTGTTTTATTTTATTTTTATAAAAATAAATAAAGTAAAACCATACGTAAATAAACTTTATAGGAGACAATTTTCCGAGTATTAAATTTTATAAGAATTTCTATTGGAAAAAAAAAAGAAAAAAAAAACGTAATAGCATATATATGTATTTATATTTTTACTTTGATATTTATTTCCTTTAAGAATGATGGCAACAAGATAATAAAAAAAAAAAAAGAAAGAATGAAAGAAAGAAAGAAACCGCAACAAGCCAAAATAAGATGAAACAACAAGCTCAACATTTTCTTCAAAATAAATATCTGGTATTAGAAATTAGGATTAATGGTACGTATATTACTTGAATTTTGATAACATATGTAATTTAATAAATAAATTTTAAAATTGATCAATTTTTTTAAATGATAACAAAACACTTCATTAACTAAAAAACTAGGAAAAAAAAAAAAAAACAAAACCAAGTACAAAACAACAGGCCTTAACCAAAGTGTGTAGAGGAGGCCCCGGGATAATAAAAAAAGAGCAGCATCAACAGATTTCCTGCTGCTGCTAGGAGAAGGTGCAGTTTCGGTCGAATTGCCGGCAAAAAGGAGCGTGCCTTAAAGCACATCCGAGCAAACTAAAAAAAAAAAAAAAAAATAATTCAACATTTAAATTTTAAAATTAATTAATTTGTTATTTAAAATAACTGTCTGTCCATGTTAATAATATCTTTATCTAGTTTTTTTATGTATCCAATTAACTAATTTTAAATTTTTTAGGTATTAAATTATTTAGTTTTAAAATTTTAGATATTAAATTGATTATTTTTAAAATTTAAATACATAATTATAGATTTTATCAAAATTTAAATATCATTTATAACATATCCATAAAACTATTAACCATCCAATAGAAAACGAAATATAGCACACATTGACTTCCAGGTCTTAGTATATAAATATTATTTTTTGCTTACAACTGATGTGGCTTAGAAATTAAAATTTTCACCTTAACTACGGAAGCAAAAATAACTTTTAATTAAATAGATACCGCTGAACTTCCTCACTGTTTCATATGCACTATCGTATGCATGAGAGCGTTTAATAGTACAAACACATTAGGTATTCTATAGAGTTGTAAATAACAAAGGTGAGCGTGGATTGATTTGATTCTGGGTTTTTTTTTTTTTTTTAAACTAAACAAAACTATAATTTATAGTTTTTTTTTCTCTTCCGAAATCAAACCTTAAATAATGGTTTGATTTAAATTAGAAAATTTTTAAATCATTAAATAACTGTTTGATTCAGTTTGGATTATGGATTAAATTAAAATTCTAATAAAAAAATTTTAGTTATAATATTTTATATATGTGTGAATATTCATATATTAAAATTACTCTACAAAGTTCATATTACAAATCTCAATAAAAATATTATATAAATCCATCACATTCATAATCCATAATCCCTCAAAAAATCATTTAGTGACTAACATATTAAACTTACTGACTAATACATAGTAAAATATAATCTATAATTCTCTAAAAAATCATGTTGTCAATCATCTACTAACAAATTTGGAGAAAAAAATCGTCTATTAATAAAAGTCATTTATGAATAAAAGTGATCTACTAATGAAATATACAATGAAAAATTAACACATCATAAGATATATAACTAGATAACAAAATCCATACTCCACATAGTTCAAATAATTAATAAAAAACAATATTTTACCAATGAAGAAATATATCTTGAACCTAAAAAAAATTTAAAAAAGAAATAAATTATTATTAAATAATATTTATCATATAATAAATATCATAATAAAATTATAAAAATATATATGATATTTAATTAATCATCATAACAAAATTTATAATTACAAGTAAAATATTTTTATATTTATCTAAAATGGTATGGATTGGTTCGGTTTACTCCTCAAACCAACTATAAATTTATGAATTGGTTTAGATTGAGAATTTTTTAACCAAATTGTTAAAAAAAAAAAACTATATTTTCAGTTTGGTTTGGTTCAGTTACGGATTGGCTATATTCAATTGGTTTTTTTCCCTCCCTCAATAAATAAATGTGTTAAATAAAATATGGTACCTAAACTTTGACAATATATATAATTAGATATCTGGACTTTAAAATTAATCAGTTTAGTATGTGAGTTTTCAAATTAATTAATTTTAAATACTTTTGAAATTGATCAATTTTGATTACTTAAAAAACTTTTATTGCATGTAAATAATAACTCTATTTAGTTATTTTAGATATTAAATTAAATAATTTAAAAACTCAGGTTCTAAACTGGTCAATGGAAAAATTCTCGCCGGCTCATAAATACGAACTTCGCAGAAAAGGGCAAGCAAATGCGTGGCTGGGAATAGTGTTGCGCGCGTGGCCGTGTTTCTTCAGGATGGAGCGTGCTCCTTCTCAAATCTCATGGAACATACATGCAAGTTCTCAAAATTTTTAATCATTGGCATTTCCTACGGTTGACGGGAACGGATAAATGGAATGTTGACCGGCTACTGGGGGTAGATGCACGTGGGACTATACTTTTTTTTTACTGATTAAATTCCATTGTAATCCCGGAAGTACTGTATGAGAAATTTCCTGGGGGAGGACCAAAATGGCAAACAACAGATATTTAATATTTAACATATCAAATCAAGAGTCTCGCCAGTATTTGTTATGGCGAATCATTATATATTTGAAGGATTTTTTTTATTATGTGTGCTAAAATTATTAAATCTAATAATATAATTAATTTAGGAAAACATTACTATATTATGTAATTTATTAAGACTTTTGAAAAAAAAGAAGATATAAATCAACTTGATGGCAATCACTTTATTAAGTATTTAATTTTATAAAATAAGGGATACACACACACACATCTAACTGTTTAAGGATGAAACAAATGTCTACAAACTTTTAGAAAAGAAATTACAAAAAAATAATTACCAAAATATCAATACATAATCGCATATAGAAAATGCAATTCAATTTTTTTTTAATGAATCGCTTAAACAAGATGTGATTTAGCAAAAATGCTAAAGTGCTAAATCGCATATCATTAGTGTGATTTAGGTATATACGATTCATGTTTGTACATAAATCGCATCTAATATGTGCGATTCATGTGTAAATTGATGAATTGCATTTAATAGCAGCAATTTAGCACTAGTAATTTAATAATTAGTTTTATATGGTTTTTATTTGTATAATTTTTATTTGAGTGGACAGTAGTCATACAATTTCTTTCACTATTTAATAATGATAGTAAAAGAATTAAAAAAAATGAAACAAAGGAAAATGGGATTTTAAATAAGCAAAATTGTTAAATATGGGATTTCTTAATGAGTAAAATTTTCTTTTCCAATTAAAAAATTGTTAAAATTTTCTGTCTACAACTGTAGCTTAAACATGAGTTTTGCACCTTATTATCCTTGTAAGCGAAAGATTTTTAATTTATTTACCTGAAAAATAGTTAATTTGATAAATGGCAGTGAAATTGATGTGCCAAATAAATGTGGTATGCTATTAAAGAAATCCCCTCTATTTACCTTCCTTTTTGTTTTATCAATTTATTTTTTAAAAATACTGTCGTATATAATTAATAATTAAAATTATATAAAAAATTAATGTCATAATAGTGTGATAAGATATTTTATGAATCTTGATAATTTTAATAATTAATTTATAAATAAGCAAAATTGGAAAAGAAAAATTAAAAGATCTCAAAACCTATTTTCTTATCTTATAATTTGTATTTATAAACATTTACTCATTAATAAAAGGCATTGCATTCTTAGCCTATTAATCATAATATATGGTAGCAAGATAAATATTGGTGATAACTTTAAATAGGATAAATTGTATCGATCATTCTTGTAAATTTTATAAATAATATTAATATTCATTTTTTTTTTCAAAATACAACTTATTGTTCATCTTTTTGTTTAAGTGGATGCACACTTAACAAAACGCATGTGTCCTTATTAATTATAGTCACTTTTTCCGGAATTGAACTGAATTGGAATTGGGACTGCTAGTTCTGGTTCTTGAAATTGGGGAATCGAAACTGTCTCCTATAGTTCCTTTTTGGTTCTAGTTTTGGAACCATTGAAATCACCTTCTTTTTCAAGTAAAGATAAAAATACATAAATAAATGAATTTAAATTTTTAATAAAATAAATTTTAGACTTAAAATAATTATTGGGTCTAATAGTGTTAAATTATTTAATCAAACTTAAAATAATTATTGGGTCTTAAAAATTTGTTTAGAATGCATATTTATTTACATACAAATACATTTAAAATCAATTGTAGTTAATAATATGGGATTACAAAATACCCTTTAGGGTAAAAAAAATTAGTCTTATGTCATGTTTGATACATCGGAATGATTTGAAATAAAATAGTTTGGAATTGAATGGTTTGGAAGTGTATAAGGAATAGAATGGCTATAGGATGTGTTTGTCCTTAGTAATAAATGCAAGTTAAGAATCTACAATATGATAAAAGAGTAATTATATTGCATGTAACTAATAAAGTTGGAATTGAATCGCGATTTTACCCTCTCAAAGGTTGAATCGAATTCCCTTTCAAAGTCAAAATTATCGATTTTAAGGAATCATGATTTTGGCTTCTAAAGATGTATCCAAACATGAGAAATGGAATAGAACCTGGAATCGTAATTCCATTCTGAGTCCATTCTGGGTCCATTCCTACATACCAAACATTACATTACATTACTAAGGAAATAAATTTTGCTTTCAGTGGAAGTTTATAAACTAATTATATATGCTTATAAGTTATATTTATTTGTATTGTTGATAATAACACCTTAAATATTGTGAATTGATAATAAATTTTACTATTATATGAAATAGTTTAAACATTAATAATTATATATTTACTATTTTTGAAATTCTTTATTTAATTTTTTTTATAGTCTTATAGCTTGTTTACACGTATTTTTTTTACTACCGGTATTAGTTTGTCTTGTGTACTATTCAAGTTACTATTCTATATTATTTATTACTATTTCATTATCTCTACTTTTTCTTACTATCTATTCTTACAGTCTATACACCTATTTTGTACAATTTTCATTTCCAACACTACTTTATACTTTTCATATCTTACACATTACTTATTTTTCATTGCAAAAATATAAAACAAATCAATTTTCTCTCTCTCACATGCCTATGCCCATGCCCGGCACCCCACTCCTTCTCTCTATCTATGGTATTTCATTTCCATTTAATTTAATTCATATTAACTTCCACTCCAAAACTCTATATATACTCCTTTCCTCCTTCATTCTTTACACACTTTCTAACTACAACAAAACTCTTGCATTTTTGTTTCTCAAATCCTCTCTCTCCCTCTTGTAGAACCGTGAGCCTCACCATCCCATTCCTAAACTTTTTCAACAAATTTTTCTTTCATCTATCCATCCTTAATCATCTTCCATCACCATATACTTTAGATAAAACTCTAAAGCCCATCTCTTTTCCTCATGCAACATAGCATGAACACCTTGTTATTTTGATTTCTAAAACCCCATAAGCATTATGCTAGGGATGCGATCATGAAAATAACAACTTGTTCATGCCATTGTTCAACACCATGTTTATTTATAAATGTTATATGTTTTCTTATCGCTCCTAATCTAACTCCTATATGTTATTAAGTATAGTTGTGTATATATATATTCTTAAAGCATATAAGCTCATTAACATAATCTTTTATTTATGCTTTTTATGTTTCTTGCAATTTGTTTATTTATTTCATGCAATTTATTAAGACTAGTCATTCTAGTCTTAAACTTATCCTCATCAAGTCAAAATAATTTTTTTCTTTCTTTTTGGATTTTTGTCCATAATTTAAGTTCGGGGAGTCTTGACATAAATCTAAAACTCTCATGATTTTATTATTTATTTTCTTATTTTTCTTAAAAGACTTTCCCATGTCTAAGCTTGGGAAGCTTTGATACAAGCTAAGACTTCCCAATAGTTGACCTTCACTTATGTGCCTATTTAATTTCTATATCTTTTATTTTTTATGAATTATTTTTGTCATACTATATAATTGCAAGTTCATAATCATACATGCTCATATTGTTGTTGTCTTAATAAAATAAAAAAGAAGTTCTTTTCTTTGATAAAAATAAGACTAAAACTCTCTATAAAAATAATTTTATCACCTAGAAAAAATTCCCATTTAAAATTTTGGATTATGTTTCAATAACATTCTTTTCAAAATTGTAAATAGGTTCATTATAAATTTTTAGTATTGATATTATGCAAAGCTTCTTCAAGATTTAATTATGTTATTCCATTACTCACTCTTTTCATAATACTAAAATAAATTTATTATTAAACCTTAATATTGATAATTCTTTGTTATGAAAATTTTTCTTAAAACTTATTTATAAGATTTATACCAACATGATGGAGGCATGGCTAGAAGATGGAGAGTCGATCCACTTGAGATAACACCTAGACTGGCTTCAAGGACTCAGGCTAAAAGATTCAAAGGAAGCACTTCGTAGGTTGAGTCAAGAGGTTCAAGAGGAGGAGATACATTTGCACACCATCTAGGATGAACCCAAACTGATCAACATCATCAAGGCAAGCTCGGGAATGGACCAAGACAAGATTTGGGCAAATCTGACCTAAGTCGGCAAAGTACACCACTAGCCTTGATTTAAGCACCATCAGCCTTCACCTAAAACAACCAGCATTGAAAATGTTACCATTGGGCAACTTATCTTCTAAATTAGCTCAACACTGCTAGCTTTCACCACATATGCTACCAGCATACAAGCTTAAGCTGTTGGCGTACGTACCAGCGTAGATGATCTATTGCTCTCAGCTTTCAATTCCAATTCTTGCTAATTCTTGTAGGCTGCCAACGTATATTTGATGATTTTTCAGTTTCCTTGTTTAGTGTTTTAGGTTTCCTTTGCTTGTTTATAAGTAGTCTTTGGTTTGTATTTTGAACACATAACTTTGATAATACAATTGAGAGTTTTCTCTTTAGTTCTTGACTAAACTTCTTCTTGAACTTATCAGATCTACTCCATGGCGTTCAATGTTTGACTTATCGAAATCTCCACTTTTAATTGTGACGTCTATGACATATACTAAGGTTCTTGCCTCTATATAGGCAATGAGTCACGGCTCCATCCAATCCTGATGATCTTGGGTTATAGTTCCAATCATATTGGTATTAAGTTTCATCATAGGTTGACGGGGTTCGTATTAGTTTGGTATAAGAGCCTAAGGTTGTTTAAGGTTTGCCTATCCTTTTCCTTAATTAAATTTTGTATCTTTTAGGGTTTGAAGTTTTTGTTTTGTGAGTTTCTTGTCAGATCTTGATTGTTCCATAGATTAGATCTTGATAGTTCATAGTTGTGATAAAAAAAATAGAAAGAAATTTGCACGCAAAAAAATTCGTGCAAGAAAAAAAATATCAAATTGATTGAATTCTTGGAAGATTAGTTACAAAGTCGTCAAATTGTTTGGGGTGGCAAAAGATTTATTTCTTGATTTGTTCAAAAACTCCATTGATATTGTTTGACTTAATTCTTGTCTGTTCATATTCTTTTGATAAGTTAGATTGAATTCTTGGATAGATCTTGAATTGTTCAAATTAGTTCTTAAAGAACTAAAAGAGGAATTTAAAAATAGGAATAAAATCTGATTTATGTGAAAACACGTAGGGTTGAGTGAATCATCTATAGAGTGAAACACGCAAGGGAGTGATCTATGAGGATTATTTTATTTCTAACCTTGTTTCCTGCAGGTAAGAAAACATGTTACAGAAGGGTATATCTAAAGGTGAGAAGGTGGGAGTTGACACGAAATTGATTTGGAGGCGTTGACAACTAAGATGAAGAAGATTTTGGAGGTGTGGACAACTTAAAGAGCAGAATTTTTGCCTTCATTTTCTCCTTCTCTTCTCCCTTTCGAAACCTACGTTTCTACACATATACACACTCCACATATCAATTCCATTTTCTTCTTCTAAATCATCAAGAACAACAAGTTAAGCCTCCATCTTCGAGTTAAACAAGAATAAGTAAGTTAACTCATGCTTTATCTTTGTTGTTTTTATGTTTTAGTTGCAAGATTAGTGTTGTTGTTGGTTAATGGCTATTTTAGGATGGTTATGATGCTTGGCCAGTGGTAATGTGAAGTAGAGTGGTGGAGAAGTGGTTTTAAAGTTTTAAAACTTAAAGTTCATGGTTGGTTTGTTGGTGATTATTTAACGTGAAAGATAAAAGATGGATTGGAAGACTTGAAGGATTTAATGATGAATTTGAGACTTGTATGAAGATGTTAGAGTGTATTGGATAGATCAAAGGCAACTAAAGTTAGTTAAAGTGAGTAAAAATGTGAAGTGAAAAAGTATTTTTCACTCTCAATAGGCCACGAGGCGTGAGAGAAGGCGTGGCATGAGCTGAGTGCAATCTGGATTACCAGGCCCCTTATCATGGAGCATGGCAAAGGTGGTGGTAGCCCATGTGCTTCTCCATATGGGGTGTAGCAGAAGTGGTGATAGCTTCTGTTCTTCGCTTTGTTTGATAGGCCCTTAATATGGGGCGTGGCAAGGGGCATGGTGAAGGAGGTAGTGATGCTTGTGTGTTTCCCTATTTCATATGGCCCTTGGTACGGGGCGTAGTGAAGGGCGTGACAACCTTAAAGTGTCTTTTTATCTCCTTTTAGCTTTAGAATTTTGTTTAATTCTTCTTGTCTTTGTTAAGTGCATAGTAATATAAGCTTTTCTATCTTATAGAAATCCTAGATCACGATTTGGACTTCCTATTGGACTATTAGGACGATTAAGGAGAATGCACGGGTAAGTAACTTGAATCTTATCACTTTGTTTGTGGTTGTAAATAGTGAAATATAGTTTAATCATAATTATAAGGAATCAAATGCATGAGGATGAGAAATCTTGTATATTATATGTTGTATGTTTGTTGTAAATCTTAATATTCAAAGTGACAACTACTTGCTTGACATTAAATTTTAGTTGCATTATTGAGTGTCTGAAATTGATATGACAACATGATAATAGGGAATTAAGTTTATTGGACTTTAATATGACATGCATTTCATAACATTATACTGCATTAGCATAGTACTCAGGTCACGTGTTAACATTTCGATTCTATGGTAATGCTTATTGGGACCAATGGATCTTCTTGTAGGTTACCATAGGGTTGTCAGCTTCACAAAAATTAAGCAGGCTTTGAAGGAGATCGTTTGTGTTGGAGTTGGCTTTAGAGTGTTAATACTTAGTGAGATTACTCAAGTTTGAAATAAAGTGGAGGCTGTTTATGTAAAAACTATTTTTGAAATGGCAAAAGAGCATGAAAAAGCCCCCATTCTTTAGTTTTGAGATTCTCATTGGCATGAACTACTAAACTTATCCTTCAACCCTTAGGAGGTGTAAATCCCCATAGGTTTGAATTCCAGTTATTTGAACCATATTTGCTACATATGGTTGATGAGCGCATTGCATATTGTTGCTAACAAAACTTGTTTGGTACTAATAACATGTGTTATTCGGTTATTCAATAAGCTTTATATGCCCATGCTCCCTTGGACTGTTGATTTACAAGGTTTCAAGCGTGAAGACCAAAACCAAGCTCAGGTGTGGGAATTAGTGTAGGATGGACTTTTGTATTCTTTTGGAAAGAAGACCATATATGTAATAGAGACTTAGGAATGGTTTGTACTAGTATAAGTTAAGTTTTGTTTTCCTTGTAAGCTTCGTTGTAAAAGGGATTGATGAAATCCTGAAGACCATAGTTATAATATTTTGTAATGACCTAGATTTGTTTGTTATGTTTTTTTTTTATGGTTAATATATATATACAATCTCTTTCTTACTCAAAACAACTATCGATCTTGTTTAATTGTTCACTTCAAATGGGGAATGTTAGTTGTATAGTATGCATGTAACTTTCTAGAGCTTGCAATTAGTTACATGAGTTACATGGTGTATTATTACAACTAGGTACCCTATAAGGGTGTGACAGGACCACTCTGTAATATCACGGTTGGATATAATGTGAGCCATTAAATAGTGACGGAGCTGGTCATATTAAACTTAATTGCGAGAGTATAGAATTTTCCTTATAATTTTCATGCTGTAGTAATGAATTAATTAGAGCCAAATACAATGGCTCTAAAGTAAAATTTCTGCAAAATACATGAATTGCACGTTTCATATTAGACGCGTCAAATGGGTCCCCCTCCTGTGGCGAAAATAGATTAGAATGAGTAATCGAGCTTAATAGCAATTTTAAGTTTCCTATTTTGTTACTTCAGAATTCATGTCTTGGTTTCAATTAACTATAATAAATCGCCCTTGTTTGCTTATTCTATTACTGCTGATATGTAGAATTAACGGGAGTTATTCCATTACAATAACCAA
Source organism: Combretum micranthum (assembly GCA_024138025.1). Lineage (NCBI taxonomy): Eukaryota > Viridiplantae > Streptophyta > Magnoliopsida > Myrtales > Combretaceae > Combretum > Combretum micranthum. The sequence goes on along the minus strand of JAMXBD010000758.1, from coordinate 300,956 downwards.
ATGAATCTGGTTAGTCGAAAAAATAAATTGAAAAAACGGCGGTGCACCGAAGGAAAAAGGAAACAATTTCAATCAACTTTATTCATGAATCTGGTAATCACAGGAAAAAATTCCAATACTATAATAAATTTCTCCTAATCGCATGCGTAAAGAAAGAATTGAAATACACCTATATTATATATATATACAGAAAAGAATAGTCAGCATCAATTCCTGTGCATAAGCTTCTTCAATTTTGATTTTGTGTAGCTGAAAATCGGCACCTCTGGAATAGGTATGCACTTGACAATCCAGCCAATAGGCCATGATGCAGCTGCTATACCGATACACGCTCCCCACTGTGCCCAGTTCAACCTCTCCGTGTCCGCGAACCTCTTGAGGAATTCCACCATGATCACCTGAAGAACAATGGTTATGCAGATAATACCTATGAAGAGCTTGTTCTTGTGTAGTCCTTGGAACACGTTTTTCTTCTCAAGCTTCCTCGCGTTGAACTCATTGAATATTTGGCACAGGACAAATGTATTGAAAATGAGAGTACGGTTTACAGCCTCATTCACTCCGAAGATGGATTCGCCTTTGAACTGCAGGGTCAGAAGGATGGTCATCTGGTACATTGCTTGGGCAAGTATGTTTCTCCACATGATGTTGGTGATAAGTGGTTTGGTTCGACCGACTGGTGGTTTCTCCATGAGCTCTTGTGTTGGCTTTTCGGTGGCGAGAGCAAGAGCACCAAGGGTGTCCATGATCAGGTTCACCCACAACAACTGGACTGCTGTTAATGGGACATCACCAGAGGAAACTGCAGCTACAAAGTTGATAACTAATGCCGCAACATTTACGGTTAATTGGAACTGGATGAACTTTTGGATGTTGTTATAAACACACCTACCCCATCTCAAGACTGTTACCACAGAAGTGAAGTTGTCATCTAGGATGACAATATCTGAGCTCTCTTTGGCCACCTCAGTGCCTTGAATCCCCATGGAAAGTCCGATATCAGCTTCTTTGAGTGCAGGTGCATCGTTAGTCCCATCTCCTGTAACCGCAACCACATGGCCCTTCTTCTTCAAGCACTCCACCATGAGAAGCTTGTCGAAGGGTGAGGATCGAGCCATCACACGGATCTTTTCTACTTTTGCTAGCCTCTCCTCTGGGGTGTAGTTGCGGAATTCAACCCCCTCCACTATGGCCCCGCTAAATTCATCCTCATGAGGCTTGAGTATTCCACACTCAGTAGCTATAGCTTTAGCAGTAAATATATTGTCACCTGTTATCATTTTGATTGTTACACCTGCGTCCTGACAAGCTTCCACAGCCTTCTTCACCCCAGGCCGGCATGGATCCTTAATACCAACAAGCCCCAATAACGTCAATCCATCTTCTTTTAGCTTCACCTTTTCATTGCCTTCCTTGAACTCTTGCTGTGAAAGTTGAGTATGTGCAAAAGCAATGCATCTAAGGCTCTTGGCTGCCATTCCTTGGATGATATGGGCGAATCTCGTTTTCTCCTCATCACCAAAATCTTTTGTAAGCCCCGATGCATCATAATAACTTGTGCACATTGCCAATATCATCTCAGCAGCTCCTTTCCAGTGCACATGCACTGCATCATCTTTCTTATTCTTTATCATGACTCCGCTTCGCTTCTTCTTGGAATTGAACGCCTCAACGTGGATAACAGTGTTACCCTGCTTCTCTTCTTCCATGTCCATGTGGAGGTGCTGGACAGCCCAAGAAAGTATAGCTTTCTCTGTTGGACTACCAGAGAACTCGAATTCTGATCGAGGAGAAGACTTATAGACGGCACCAGTGGTGTTTAAAGCAACTCCTTGCTTAATGAGATCGAGGACAAATCTTGAAATCGAAGAGTATGTACCTTCCTTTACATCGTTCTGGCCCAGCCAAAATTTGGTGACTTGCATTTGGTTCATAGTCAAAGTGCCGGTTTTGTCGGTGCAAATAGTGGTGGCAGAGCCCATGGTCTCACAAGCAGATAACTTCCTAACCATGGCTTGATCAACCATCATTCTCTTCATCGAATATGCGAGAGTAAGGGTGACAGCAAGAGGCAAACCTTCAGGAATCGCAACCACAACAATGGTGATCGCATCTGCTATGATTCCCACAACGGCGTTAATTATATCATCAGCTGTTGTTTGGCCTTTGACGTACTCAGTATTTCCATTGTCATCTTGAGTGTTTCCCGTGAAATAACGAATCAACAGAACAACCAGGACTAAGATTGCAACTGCTAAACCAACCTTTCCGATAGCCGAAGTAAGCTGATTCAATCGAGCCTGTAACGGTGTTTGTTCTCCCAAATCACGATTGATCGAACTCATCATCTCTCCCCAGGTCGTATTCATCCCGACTGAGGTAACTAGCATCTGAGCATAGCCATCTGCCACTTTAGTACCCGAAAATATAAAAGGATTGTGGGAGCTATCGACTTCCACATGATCACTTTCTCCTGTCATGCTGGATTCATCAACTTGCAAGGAATGGCCATCCACAAACAATCCATCTGCTGGAATTTGATCTCCGATCTTCAAGCAGACAATGTCTCCGACAACGATATCAAATATCGATATCTGCTGTCGCCTGCCCTTCCTCAGAACATCAATTTGAATATTGTTGCTAACACGGGATAACTTGTCGAACTGTCTGTTTTGTCTGAAATTACTCCCGGCGGAAACTGCAATAACAAGGAAAACTGCAAAGAAAATGCTTCCACCATCATACCAACCTTCACTGATTCCATTCTCCTTAATGCCAAATCCAAGGGAGAGTGCAGCACAAACTAGAAGGATTAGTATGGTGAGGTCCTTAAATGCCTCCACCACAAAATAGAAGAAGCTCTTGGTTGGAGGCTGTTTGTAGGTGTTGCTGCCAAATGCTCTTTGCCTTCTAGTTGTGTCTTCCTCATCGCCATCAATCCCATTGCCAATGTCGGTGTGCAGAGCGGAAGCTACCCTTTTGACTCCGCCAAATTTGGAAAGACTCTGAAAGTTCTTATCCTTGACAAGATGAGTAAGTTTGGATTGATCAATACTGAAAGTATTATCGTGTTCCGGGTAAATGGAGATAACACTGTAGGAAGGTGACTTTGTGACAAACAGATGTGGTTCCTGGGAGAGTGTTTTTATTTTGGTTTTGGAAAGATCAGAAATAGTTCTGGAACAATAGATGGTTACAAAAGCAGCAAGCCACTTCTTCTTGGATGAAGATGAGCTTTCGGGGACATTCAAACTGGAATCAAAAGGATGAAAATACTCACCATTGTATCCTCTCAGAATGCTTGTCATGCTCAATTCAATATCCTATAAGTACAACAAGATGATCGGTTGCTGGCCAAAAAAAAAAAACACAAGATGATTGGCTTGATATTATTTGTCTGTCTAATTAATGTTCGGTTAATGGAACGTTGAGTTGGGTTCGAAATCGTTTTTCGTTTATAGGTCTTCTCTTCGCCGCGTAACTTCTTCGTCAAGAAATCGAGGTGACCGTGTCGGTCGTATCAGACACAATAGGATTCCGATTCGGCTTTGCACAATTGCATTGCCGGTTTTACACCCCACGCCGAAATTTGCATTTGTTGTCTTTGGATTCATAACTTAAGTCGGTAGTTGTTTTTAAAACAAGCAAGGGAGCGTCTGTTTTGCGGCAAATACTTTTTCAACTATTTCGCGATGATTTGTTGTTGGAGTCATATAAGATTTAAACTTCAGTGATGCTAAGATTGCAAAAGCGGCAGCTAAATGTGAAAGTGAAGGTGGAAGGGTGGCAGCTGCTATTCCATGATAATAATTAAACCATTATGGAAAAAATCAATAAAAAATAAAAAATGGTTATCATTATTTAAAAATTATCTTTTTCTACTTCTAATTGGCAATCTTCGGGTTAAAAATCCCTGTAGATAGATAATGGCAGGCCACCATCATCGGTCATCACTTGCTGCTAGGCAACCATTTAAAGGTAAATGTACCGTATAGTCAGCAATAACAAATAAAAGGAGTCAGCAATAGCTTTAGGTAACTTCATCTCGGGACCAAATATAAAATCATACTAATAATTTGTGAAAATCAATATGAGTAGTCATGATTTTAAGTGCTCTTATATATATATATATATATATATATATTGGCGAGTGACCCTATTTTTGAATTTAAAAAAAAAAAACCTATATATTTATTCTCTTTACCCGGTCTATTTTTGGGTTTCATTAAATAATATATATTTTTCTTTTACCCCTAAATCTTGACATGGTGGAACTTGTTATAATAGAAGGTAAAAGTCTATCTATTTTTATTTTTAATAATACTTCTGATCCATATGTGTTATATAAAAATAAAAATTTTATAGTGGAATCATTTTACTACGTATAATCATCCTTTAAATAAAAAGTGTTTCTTTACTCTTAAAAATAAATATAAGTAAAAAGAAGAAAATCAAATACAAAATATTAATAAAAAAATATTACACACACAAAGACATAATTTTGAAATAGTTCAATAAAATGGGGTTAATCACAAAAATATAACCCGTGTTTTAGTAGTTTTACAAATAAGTGATCTAAATTTTGATTTCTGATAAGTATATAACTTGTATTTTGATATTCTAGCAATCAAATAATCTAAGTTTTATTTTTAACAAATACATCACTGAAGTTTTGTGCTTTTACAAGTAAGTGACATGAGTTTTGACTTTTGACAAATATACAACATGGATATCTGGCACTTTGTGAAATGTCCCAAATTTTTACCAACCTAAGCTAGGAATATTATAATTAAACAATATAATAGGTGGTTGATTTAGAATTTTAATTTTAATTTAATTTAGAAATTGAACTTAGATAGTTTAATTAAATAAATCAAGTAATTAAACTATGGTGTATGATTAGGCAAATTAACATAGTTGAATTAGTAAATAGATTTAATTGAAATTAAAGATTTTAAATACCCTTTCAACTTATCTATTTGCTTTAATTTTATATTCAACAAACTAAACTACTTTACGCTTTTCAATTTTCAAATGAACTAAAATTTTCAAGTTCAATTACATATTTTAATGAATCAAATTACTTAGTTCTTTCCAACTATCAATTTGAACTCCATTTTCTTCCAATGTCAATTCTCTAAATTCTTAAAATGAAACTTAGCTAATTTAATGAATTCCTAAACCCAAAAATCTAGTTATTTTAGTCTAAATTTCACTTCCTTAATCCTTAGAAATTTAAATCCGACTACTTGATCATAAATGTCAATTCTTAAGTCTTAAAATCCCAAACTCAAACTAAATATCAAATTCTTACTAATTAAATTCCTAAGCTAAATTTCTAATTCAATTTATCAATTTCTACATCCAAAATTCTCTTACCAAATTCTAATTCTTAAAGCTTTGAAAAGAAGAAAACCCATTTACCCAAAAGCCCAACCTAAATCTAAAGCCCAACACCAAGCCTAACAAAACCCTAGTCCTGTCTTTTTATTTTTCGGCTACCCATTTCCTCTCCAATTCTCTTTTAATTTCTCTCACACAGACACTCCAAAATTTCAAAACAAAATCCTTTCTAATAACAATACACATAAGATATTAAGTGAATTTCAAGATTGAAGTTGGGAATTAAGCTTGAAGAAACTTCATCAACTTAAAGAGTAATAGTAGTGAAGATTTAATTGCTTGTATTTACAAGATAAGTAAGTTTAGTTGATTTCCTTAATTGATTATTGTGAGTACATGATTTTGATGAAGTTAGTGTTAATTAGATATAGGATTTAAGATGATTTTTGAAATATCCCAAAAATTTCTTACTAGTAAACAAAAATAATAATATGGATAGCCAATAATAATTATATTGTAATAAAATATATAATGAAAATAATGAATAGCAATAATAATAGTATTCAATAAATATAATAGGAAAGTTTTAACAATAAATAAAATAGCACAAAATTAGGAATATAATATTAAAGAGAGCAAGTAATTTAAAAAGGGAAATATTAACAAAATCAAAACAAGTAAGGAAAGGTAAAAAATAATTTAGGTAATAACTTACTTAATCAACACAAGCCATGTAGTCATACGAGTAAATTATATTTCAAATGTATAATTCATACATTTAAGGCATCTTACCTTCATATAAAAGTCTTAGTTTCATTTTTCCTCTCATTCCTCACATTCTCAAAACTTATTGAAAAATTTTACTCTCAAAAACTCTCTCTATAACTTCTTCTAGAAGAAAAACAAACAAAAACTCTCTTAGGATTTGGAAATCAATACAAGAGGAATCGAAAAGAAATTCCTAGTATGGATAATCCTTTATTCATTACACCAATACGATTTAACCTTAGGATAATCAATAGATCAAGAAGGCGGAGGTGTGTGTTTAAGAAGTTTCAACAACAAGCAATTTCTTGATTGGTAGTAGTAGTTTAAGAGTGTGTTTTTATTCTTCATAGGTAAGTAATTTAACTTATAATCTTATATTCATTTGTTATGTTGCTATGATTAATGGTTGAACAATGAAATCATTGATTTTGATATTAGATCTATAGATTTAGGAATATATTATGATTGATATTAGTATATGTTGATGTTAGTGTGCTAGAAAAATTATAGAAGTCACTGAGATGTAAAATCTAAATAAAATATCAAACGAATTTATTTTTGTATGAAATTTCTAGTAATGGTATTTATTGTGTCTATATTTTAACTGAAAAATCTTTGTGATTTTTGAAAAAACATTTAGTATTTTTAAAGAATTAAATTACAAAATAACAAAAATACAGCAAAATAGAGTTTTTGACAGCATAATGGCGGCAAGGTAGATGCAGGATTATATGACTAGGGAGCCAGATCTTAATTAAGTTAATTTTAAAATTATTTATTAATGTTTAGTCGCTATTACAATTATATTACATCTTATATATTTATGAGAATTTTATAATGACTTCAATGTGATATTTTTCAAAACTTCATGAAAAAAAATCATTCAAACAATAATTTAGAGTATTTAATACACCTCATAAGGAATGATATATGTAATATATAGAAAAATATTTTATAAAGAAGGGAAAAAGAATGTCATTTGTTAATTAAGGAGATGTAAATTTTGGTTATTCCTAATAAATGAGATATATAATAATCATCCCTCATATTGATGATGGTCCACAAATCTTTAAAGATAGTAAATCTTCAATAAATTATGATAAATGGCAAAAGTTGTCATATATTGAAAAATAAGAGGGTTTTATGATCCACCTTAGTATTAAGTTGATGGTTTTGTCTATGATCTAGAGATGTTTGAAGAATAGCTTTTGACAAAGGAAAATTGGTCTCTAGGCCGTCAGCTTATATGTGAAAGCCGCCAGCGTAAAGCTCTTGGGCTTTTATGAAATTTGTGAAAACCGGCAAGAAGGCCACCGGCGTAAGGACAGAGGCCATCGGCGTTGGATTAAAGGCTTCCAGCGTAAGTGCCAACTTACCTGCTGAAATGCTTTGTATAAATAGACTTTAGGGTTTTTGTTTTCATAAGTCCTTTTTTCCTTTGTGTCAAAGAGCGTTTTTAGAGTTCTTGAGTGTTCTTGGAAGAGAGAATCATGTAGAGATTAGATATGGATCAAAGTGTAAGTAATTTCACATTTATCTATCAAGTTCTTCATAAATCGATTCATTCTCATAAGGTTTTGTTTGGATTTTGAAGGGATTTTCTAAGAAACCCTAGTTTTGATTGAGATCCAATCTTTGAAAAGCAAGCAAGGATCAAGATTCAAATAAAATAAGTTATGTCTTTTTAATCGTAGATTAAACAAAGGAATGACCAGCGATATATCATGTTTCTTGTTGGTTTATCTATCTAGGGTTTTGAAGAAATTGTTCTTCTAGGATTTTGTTCGTTGATAATTGAAGAAACCTAAGGTTTGATTTAAGGAAGAATTAAAGGTGAGTTCTTATCTTTTAAATCAAAGGTTCTATAAAAGTTCGGTTTTATGGAGAAATTTGTCTGTTTATGTGGATTTGCATATTAGGTTTTTAGAGAAAGATATGTTCTTTTGGTTTTGAGGATTTGATAGAAGAAAAAGAAATTGTGTGTTGTGGTTTCCATAAAAGGTTAGGGTTTTGGAGATTTCGATAAGTTAAGGTTGTATGGGTTGAGGATTTACATATTTCTATTTATTTGTATATTAGGAGATTTAGAGATTTGATGTTGTCGTTCATAAAGGATTTGTAGATTTGGAGAGATTTTTCCTAAAATTGGAAAAGATACGACCTTTCCTTGTTTGCTATATTTGCTTGCAGGTTTAGTTTTCTGATGGTTGCTTGTAGGAATAGATATATAAATGAACTTAGCTTAATTTTTTTCTGGATGTCTTTGGCTTTGATAGCAAAGACTTGGCAGATAGTGATACTGGTGAGACACCCTGATGATCCTTGTGTGTCATTGTCTTAGTAGAGTTGCACTTGGAGATGATTCTGTAGATATATGTTTATTGCAGTATGGCCACGGGTGTTTGGGGAGTAGCCATTCACCAATATATGTATATAATTATTTATTTTCGATATCTGGTTGTTTTTCAGGAGTCTAAGTAACTCTAGTTTAGGATCAGAGATCTATAATTCTGAACTGTGTTGTTTTGCAGGCTAAATGAAGATAATAATCCTGCTTTTACATTTAGTTATTGCAGTATATACATGTTGTTTGTGCATTTGCATTTTGTTTGTGGACAGTACTAAGCTTTTTCGCTCATCCTTTCTTTTTCAGTACAAGTGATGGAGATATTATTTATGACTTGTCTGGTTATAACTTATATTTTGATCATGGGGATGGCGATAGTGGACCTGACTACATTGCAGAGGAATAGGATGTTATACAGGAAATATAAAAAATGATTTCTTAAGTTATTGAAAATTTTTGAAACAATATTTTGATTATTTATCTTTTTGAGGATTTGAAGTATTGGTTTTTATGTAATAGTTTATTAAATAGGATTATATGATTTTAATTTGAAAGTTAGATCTTTTTCGGATTATTGTTGGCTTTGGTTTTTCCAACTCGGGTTTAGTTTATATTAATGAATATTTGAAAGTTATAAATTACAGATTTTGTACCTTCTAGAGTACCCTTAATTGGGGGTTCATGGAGATTTTTTATATGTTTATTTTTGTGAAATTTAGATTTAAAGCCTTTGCTTGTCTCTTTTAAGAGAGAGAAACGTTGGTGTCACGCCTCGAGGGGTACCCTAAACGTGGCAGTCTGCCGTACACAATACTAAAGCCTAGGAATGACTACCTCAGTTACGCAAAGGCTTCCATATCATGTACAAGGCGTACATCACGACCAAGGAAACATTGGAGTAGTGAAATTTATAATTGATAATAATTAAGTAATAAGGCAAAGAGGATACTTATCATAAAACATAAACATATATTTACAATTCTTAGGGGCATATCCCTCTATTGTCTTCAAATAAATATACATCTTAGAATTTCAAAACACTAACACAGAATACATTACATACAAAGAACCTTACAAATAACTTCATCTTAAGTTTCCATTTCCTTCATGGAAGCTTAACATCCTTCCATGACTTCCTTAATGTCATGATCCTCAATTTAAGCCACGGGTATACCTTTCAACAAAATCTATAGGGGTATAAGCTACAACTAGCTTAGTGAGATATTCATTTTCATTCACACCATGTTTTCAAATAAGTTCATTTAAATTTTTATACATATGTTATGCGTACAATGCAACAATCACGTGGTTACATAATATATATAGTTATCCGGAAACCATATATAGAATGGATTTACCTCTCCGTATCGAATGTTGTGGAGTCGGTGATGAAGATCCTCGTTCTTCTACTACTAGTCCCCAAGTCCCTATCCAAAGCGTTCGGTTGGCTCGGCTCCGAACCTAAAGTCGCATTCTTCGGGCGATTTGGATTCTCTATGAAGGAACATGGCCCGCGTCGAAATTCAACTCTACGCATAGGAGTAGCAGCCTTCCGAAAGAGATGTGATTCGATAGATGCTATGCATAAGCGTTTTATTTTTTCATAAGCCAAACCTTATCTAGGTTTATTAGGGGGTGATCAATCAATTTAGCAAATAAACAGTCATACAAGTAAGTAAACAAAAACACTTAAATAAGCAGTTTGAAGTTACGATATTTTTTAATTCTCATTTCACGAATGGGCAAAGAATCTCATATATACATATCCTCGAATTCCTATACATATCCATTTTTATCTTTTCTTAGTATGCTAATGTCACTACTTTACAAGCACGAGCAAGGTAACGAAATTAAGAGGAATAACTCACTCGTCCATTTCGCGATCTTCTTAGTCGTAGTAATCCTCAGGAAGGGTAATCTCATATCCTTCATCACCTAGACAAAAGAAATACCCGGGATGAGTATCTCGTACAAATTCTATTTAAACTTTTTAATTCTATTTCACTATGTTCGCAAATTCGCATGAAATGAAATTCCAACTTACAATGGCTATAACTTGCTCAGTTTAACTGGGAATTTCGCATATAATATACCTTTTTCTACCTATTCGAAAAGATCTATCCATTTCTAAGGTTATCTTTGTCATATAAGGTCATTGGGTTCCGAAAAAGTTAGGTACAGATTTAAAACAAAAAGTTCTAGATTTTGCAAAACTATTTCCTAACTCAACTTCATTCAAAAATCTTTTAGTAATACATATATATATATATATATATATAATTGATAAATCCTTTGAGTATATAGATAAGCTCACTTATATGCAAAATTTCTAGATAAGCTCAACAATTTAGATCTTTTTGGATTATTGTTGGCTTTGGTTTTGCCAACTCGGTTTAGTTTATATTACAAGAGATATTTGAAAGTTATAAATTACAGGTTTTGTACCTCCTAGAGTACCCTTAATTGGGGGTTCATGGAGATTTTTATATGTTTATTTTTGTGAAATTTAGATTTAAAGCCTTTGCGTGTCTCTTTTAAGAGAGAGAAACATGGTGTCACGCCCCGAAGGGTACCCTAAATGTGGTCGTCCACCGTACACAATACTAAAGCCTAGGAATGACTACCTCAGTTACGCAAAGGCTTCCATATCATGTACAAGGCGTACATCACGACCAAGGGAACGCATTGGAGTAGTGTAATTTATATTGATAATAATTAAGTAATAAGGCAAAGAGGATACTTATCATAAAACATAAACATATTAAATTACAATTCTTAGGGCATATCCCTCTATTGTTTTCAAATAAATATACATCTTAGAATTTCCAAAACACTAACATAGAATACATTACATATAAAAAACCTTACAAAATAACTTCACTTATGTTTCCATTTCCTTCATAGAAGCTTAACATCCTTCCATGACTTCTTTAATGTCATGATCCTCAAATTAAGCCACGGGTATACCTGTTTCAACAAAATCTATAAGGGTATAAGCTACAACTAGCTTAGTGAGATATTCATTTTCATTCACACCATGTTTTCAAACAAGTTCATTTAAATTTTCATACATATGTTATGCGTACAATGCAACAATCACGTGGTTACATAAATATATATAGTTATCCGGAAACCATATATAGAATGGATTTACCTCTCCATATTGAATGTTATGGAGTCGGTGATGAAGATCCTCGTTCTTCTACTACTAGTCCCCAAGTCCCCATCCAAAGCGTTCGGTTGGCTCGGTTTCGAACCTAGAGTCGCATTCTTCGGGCGATTTGGATTCTCTATGAAAGAACATGGCCCGTGTCACAACACGATAACAGTTAATCCAACTCTACGCATAGGAGTAGCAGCCTTCCGAAAGAGATGTGATTCTATAGATGCTATGCATAAGCGTTTTATTTTTTCATAAGCCAAACCTTATCAAGGTTTATTAGGGGGCGATCAATCAATTTAGCAAATAAACAGTCATACAAGTAAGTAAACAAAAACACTTAAATAAGCAGTTTGAAGTTACGATATTTTTAATTCTCATTTCACGAATGGGCAAAGAATCTCATATAACATATCCTCGAATTCCTATACATATCCATTTTTATTTTTCTTAGTATGCTAATGTCACTACTTTACAAGCACGCAAGGTAACGAAATTAAGAGGAATAACTCATCGTCCATTTCGCGATCTTCTTAGTCGTAGTAATCCTCAGGAAGGGTAATCTCATATCCTTCATCACCTAGACAAAAGAAATACCCGGGATGAGTATCTTGTGCAAATTCTACTTAAACTTTTTAATTCTATTTCACTATGTTCGCAAATTCGCATGAAATGAAATTCCAACTTACAATGGCTATAACTTACTCATTTTAACTGGGAATTTTGCATATAATATACCTTTTTCTACCTATTCGAAAAGATCTATCCATTTCTAAGGTTATCTTTGTCATATAAGGTCATTTGGGTTCCGAAAAAGTTAGGTACAGATTTAAAATGAAAAATTTCTAGATTTTGCAAAACTATTTCCTAACTCAACTTCATTAAAAAATCCTTTAGTAAATACATATATATATATATATATATATAATTGATAAATCCTTTGAGTATATAGATAAGCTCACTTTATATGCAAAATTTCTAATGGTAGTGTCTCAACAATTTATTTCATAAAATAATTCTTTTTAAAAGTGTTAAAACTTAAGTTGATAAATTTCTTTTCAAGTATTTTGAAGAAACTTTATATTTTCATAAATTATTATAAATGAGTATATTCTTGTTTTATTTTCTTCATTCATTTTTCCAAAACAAGTAAATTTCCTTAACCTTAGTCTTTCATAAATTTTACTTCTAGTTATGAAAGATCGAAGTTATCAAAATGTATTAAGTTGTTGAAAACGTTTTTATAACTTTTTATTTAAAATGGTTTTAGAAAATGAGTCTTGTCTTCTTACATTTATTATCTAAAATATAAGTTTTTGTTTTCTAAAACTTATTCTTTTATTTTCTTTGAAAAGAACCTTCTTTATTGATAAAATTCTTTGTTTTTAATCTTATATTATTTATATTCTTTGAAAATAAGTTTCTTCTTTGAAAATCATTATTTTCCTAAGTGGGTTCATAACTTTATGAGTTGATTTTATTTTAACTTTGAAAACTAGTTTATTTCTTGGTTTTGTCATGGAGTTTAAAAGGGTTTAATCTTTAAGCATTTTGTAAGAACTTTGAAAACTAACAAATTATTTTAACTAAAACTTAGGTTCTCATAATATACAATGAAAGTATTTATTTCTTATGTTTCCTTAGTTAAAACTATCTTTGTTATTTAAGAAAACTTTTGAGAAACTTGATTACTTTATTCTATGTTGTTTGATAATAACTCCATTATTTTGTGACAAGTCACATAATAAAAATCTAATTTGAAGTTCCTTTAGTAAAAATTCTACTTTTAAGTTAGTTGAGACAATATCATTATGTAGATGCAAGTATTATGAGCATGTAAAATAATAAGAACATGAGAAAATACTAGAAACAAATAATAAGCAAAATAATAAAAATATCAAGTATTGGGAACCTTAGCTTCATCAAGGTACCCGTCAGTATTGGGAGCCTTAGCTTCATCAAGGCATCCCGGGACTAAGAATAGACTAGTCCCTAAAAAATAAAGAAAATAAAGAAAAGATTTTTTTGACTTGATATGGACAAGTCTAAGACTAGAAAGACTAGTCTTAAAGAAATAGCATGAAATTAAATAAATAACAAGTGAGCTTATATGCCTAAAGATTATATACAAATACATAAATATATTTAGTTAGTATGAATAATAAAATCAACATAACAACATAATAAAATAGGAAGTTCATATGCAATAACAAAACATGAACATGTTGTTGCTTTTACTACTCATATAAGTTTCAAAACAACACCACGGTCATGTTAAGTTAGATGATATGGATAAGTAAATGGTTTGAAGAAATTTTTTACCTAAAGTGTTTATGTGGTATGAAGATGGTAGTGAATATATGGTTATATGGTTATTGAGAAATGATAGTTGTATTGTATAGAGAGAAATTTTTGTGAGTATTTAGTGAAAGAGAGTTTTGGTAGAGGAAAAGTTTATGGATAGTGTTTGTGTAGAGAATTTGAGAGAGTTTTGGTAGTGAAGTGAGTTGTGTGAAGAATGAAGGAGGAATGGGGTATTTATAGAATTTTGGAGTGAAAATTAGATGTAGTTAAATTAATTAAAAAAGAAAATAAATGAGGATGAAGAGGGAGGAAGAGGTGGACTGCAATATTGAAAGGAGAGATAGAGGATTGATTAAAAATTAATTTAGAAGAAAAGTGTGAGAGAAGTTTAGTAACATGTGGTGTAAAATTTTTATGGGAAAAGAAAATTATAAGAAATAGGTATGTAGGTGTAGGAATAGATAGTAAGAAAAAGTAGAGATAGAGGACTAGTAATGAATAGTAGAAAAGTACTATGAATGGTAAACTAGACAATTAAAATACCGGTAGTAATAAAAATACGCATATAAATGCGATATCTATAATTTTTAGCTACCGAAAAATTCTAAAATTGATATTTTTGAAATCCTTGTTTAATTATGAGTCTTTTGGTATTATTGAAATATTTTTATTATTCCAAGCTTCGTGACACGCTTTTCGAGAACTGATCCGTTTGAGTCTGAAGAACACTCGAAATTCACGAATCTGATATTTTTAGGCTTCCTTATATTATTTGAAACTATTATCAATAATTATTTTTATTTCGTTGTTTAGGGTTTAAGAGCGCGGGATTGCCGGATCTTAAATACTAGAGTTTGTTGTAAACTTTGTTGACTTTTAGGGTTCTAGTTTGACTTCCGGTTTTGTTGAGTTATTCGTAAGATCATAAAATTTTGGAGTTTTGACCGTATTATATTTTTAGTTCGATCTCTATGGTTTATCTCATTTTATTTGTGATTATTTAATAGTTTTTAGTTCTCGAGATCGTTTAACCGAGTCTAAGGTTATGAGTTGACTCAATTTGACTTTTGGTGAAAATTGAAATTTCTAATTCTAAAATTCACCGAAAGATATAAGATCTTAGCATTTTGTTGTCGAGTGTTATTTGGATATATCGTTTGATTTGTGTTTTAGGAATCGAGTAGATGATTTGATTGGCGTATGAATGTTGATTCAACTGATAGTTGGATTTTATATTTTGTTTTGAGGGTTCTCATTTTCTCAAGACTAAGAATTCTCGTTTTTATCTTTTTTAGAAATAAGTTTTAACTTGGTTTGATTTTTAGGGTTTCGATTCCGGTGTTTGACTCTTAGGATTATTTTCTAAGAATTATGAAATTTTCAAGGGTTACATGTGGCGGGTTGTAATGCCTTAGTTTAGGGCGTTACAATATATATGTCACTTGAAAATTAATTATTAATGAAAAAAATATAGAGCTAATATCTGTATAAATTTTTCATTTAATAAAAATAAATCATGAAATATATCTAGATATGATATTTATTCAATAGTTTGTGTTTATTTTTCTAGTATTACATGTAGAAAAAATAATGTTACCAAACCAAATTATATAATTAATGTGCAATGTGATTGCTTTTAGCACTAATAGATCATAAAAAATATGTAGATATGATAATTATTTTAAATAGCAATAATTGAAGAAAAAAAGTCACTAAATCAAATTATATGATTAGTATGCAGTAATATTCGATTGTAATATAGGTAATAATAATTATTACCTTATGGTATACTTTGAACATAAAATAGTTATTAATTAGAATTTATTTAGTTTAATAATTTTATGATGAAAATAATTTAATATTATTAGTCATTGTGAAAGAAAAATTAAAAACAAACAAACATATGTACATATATATATATATATATAATATATATAGAAAGAAGAGAGATTAGTTAGTATAAGAGAAAGAAGTAGTTAGTGTAATAAAAAAAGTAAAAAAAAAAAATCCAATGGGATTTCAACCCATAACATCATTGATATAAAAGTAGATGATTAACTACTACACCACACTTAATTTTATGTCATAATTTTCTTTTTATAATATACATATAACATATACTTTTTTTTCTTTTTTAAAAAACATTTAAAAATTAATTTTTTCCCGACTTTAGGGGCCTGGGCCTCCATTGGCCCCCCTTAAACCGCCCCTGAGTGGCGGTAATGTATAAACTGAACTAATGACTTTTTCTTATCCTTTTAGAGTAAATCATAATGGTTTGAAGGATCAAGAAGTCTATTTTTACTATGGTGTAAAGAACCAGACAGAAATTGGTCAATAACATTCTCAATTTTGCATGAACGAGTCAGTCAACAACGATGTCTCCCTAATTTAACCAGATTTGATTTTTTTATTTTTAAATCATATTAAACTAATTCAATTAGATTGAAACAACTTAGAAACATACAAATCAATAAGTTAGGAAGTTTACATAAAAATTTAGGCTTACAATCGGTCAAGAAGTTAGTGAACTGATCCAATTAGATTAGAGTGCGCATTAGTTTCCTATATAAAAGTAAACTATTGAAATTTACAGGAAATCAATTCTAATCAAATAAATATGGAATAATTGTAAATACTATGGTTTCATATTGAAATATGAATTTTAAGATGTATAATTAGTTATTTTTTTAGGAAATTATTTAATAAATAGATAAAAATAATCACTTATAAGTTAATAACAATTTATTAGGAAGCTAATTTAGATTCTTAAGAGTAAAGTTGATGTATTAATGATATGGATGGATTAATTATATATTAAATGAGTTAATTTTGTTTGATAAAAGTTTATTTGATTAATATTAGAAATATCACTTTAAGGAATTAATCACTATAGATAAGCACAAATGGCTAAGATAAATAGTTGATGAACTTTAATGTATATAATAAGTTTTTAAAACTAAAATTTCCTTAGAACTTGATATTAATTTATGAATAATATTAGAAAAGGTAATACATATCAACAACTTAAGACTTTAGTAATAAGAAATCTAATACGAGTAAATGATTGAGTTGGTTACTTTGAACTTATTTTAGATAATTTCCTTATACAAATTCTTGTTCTGTGGATTACCTATTATTTGTTTGTGGCGACATTCCTACTTTAGTATAAGTACACAGTGATTTGAGTGCTGCTTGCTAGGATAAGAATCCTAAAATGGATTAATATTTAAAGATGGCCTAAATAACGGTTGCTTGAGTGCGCTTGTGTCCTTTTTGGGATTCAATCCAATGAGGGACAACCTTACATGATGTGTCAGCATGATAGTTAGGCACTTAAGCCACCATGGGTGGCTTGGCAGCTAGCTAATAGGGCATACGGTAGCAAAGTAACCTTTATTCATATTGGAGAAAAGTTGTAACAAGTAGTCTAATAAGTGGACTCTGTTATTCTGCTTATTATCAATGGATTGGTATGGATAAAGATAAGTAACAGCTGTAGCCCTAGACAGGGCTACTTATTTGATATAGAGCTAGAAGACATATGTATCCGGACTACTTATATCAACCTCTTGAGTAGTTACTCTACTTACTTAGAACCGCTAAGTTCTAGTCGTTTTGCCAGAGTGTGAGTACTCTACTATTACATTGCTCCATCTTAATTAAAGATATAAATTGATGGTTATTGCATGTGCATTAGAATAGCAGTGTATGATCATACCGTATGTGCTTGTGTTGCTGTTATACCGAGCTTCAGCTCATTCCTTTCTTTTTCAAGTGATAATGATGATGTTGATATGGATACTTCAATTACCTAGACTATGGGTTAAATATTGATGAGAGACTCAATGGGCTAGACCTTTAGATGCGTTGGATTTTGTTTTAATATTAATTTAAGAGTTTAATATTTGTGTTGTGAGGTTTGCTTTGTATTAATGAGAGATTATTTATTGTTATTTAAAAAACTTAAATAAAGTTTTCTTAATTTGAAATTGATTAGAGACTCATTTAGTTAAGGATAGCCTTTGCTAATAATGCCTAAGTATTATATGTTGTGGAAATGTTAGTGGTTTAGACCCTATTTAGGGTGTGACTATAATACCCTGAAACTCTACTCACCGAGGTATTGTTTGCTTTGGCCACTCACTGGATCGTGTTATCCTTTGGTGCCAGCGCTTCCTAGGAGGTCACCTATCCTAGGATTTCTTTACCCAAAGCACACTTAACTTTGGTGTTTTGACGAACTCCATACCATTACATAAAATGGCGTCTTTGTCTCATGTTCAATTCCTTTGTGTAAAAATATACTTTAAGCTCTTATGATCATTATATTTTACATCTCTCACCAAATAGATAGTGTCTTCTCAGCTTCAAAGCTAATACTATAGTCGCTAACTCTAAATCATGTATTAGGTAATTCCTTCATGTGCCTCAAATTGTCTTGATGCATAAGCAATCACCCTACCATCTTGTATCAAAACACATCCAAGACCTTATATAGAAGCATCACTATTATAA
The DNA here is from genome assembly GCA_024138025.1 of Combretum micranthum. NCBI lineage: Eukaryota > Viridiplantae > Streptophyta > Magnoliopsida > Myrtales > Combretaceae > Combretum > Combretum micranthum. The sequence continues at coordinate 282,516 of JAMXBD010000758.1, read as the reverse complement.
CAAAGTCTTTGCCATTGACTAGCAAGGCACAAACATATGCCATCACTAATCTCCTTTTTAGCTCAAAAACTCTCTTCACACTTATCCGACTACACAAACTTAATGTTTTTCTGTGCTAATCTCGTCATCAGAGCTATTATCTTCAAAAAACCTTTCTATAAACCTCTTATAGTAGCCAATGAGACCAAGGAAACTTCAAATCTCAGTCACACTCATTGGTCTCTGCCAATTCGTAATAGCCTTAATTTTCTTGGGATCAGTGAACATGCTATCTTTTGTCACCACACGTTCTAAAAAGGCAACTTCCTTAAACCAAAACTTACACTTGCTAAATTTAGCATACAACTTTTCTTCCCTCAATCTCTAAAGTGCAAGCGTTAAATGTTTCTCATGTTCCTCCTCAGTCCTATAGTATATCAAGATGTCATCGATAAACACTATAGATTCTATTAAAATCACTTTCATTTAATCTACAGTGTAATATATTCATTGCAATTTCATTTAAATCAAGATTTTCCAATCTTCCTCTGAATAATCTGCTTCTGATTTTCCTTCAATTTTAAAAGGCTTGTTTTTAATAACATTCCATATCAATCTATTTTGGGCTTTTAAATTTTTTTTCATCTTACACTTCCAGTAAGGGTAATAACCTCTACATAGAAGCGAAGGTCTATTAATTGCTTGCCCCTCTCGAAACCTAGTGTATTTGTAGCCATAATCTTTACTTTATTTCGTGGTTAAGTATAGAAATAATAGAGACAGACTCTCATACCAATTGAAAACACACTAGGAATACTTGAGGGAGGGAGGGATGAATTGAGTATTTGCCCAAAAATTCAAAATAATTAATTTTGAAATCAATAGATTAAAAAAAACAAATAAAATTGCAGCGAATAAATAAACAATAGATATAAAGTGTAAATTAAAGAGATAAAGTTAGAGAAAATCAAGACAGATTTAACGTGGAGTTCGGCCGACTTCCTACTCTCCGCGTTCCATAAAATAACTCTATTCAGGTCTTCACCAACACTTCAATTAATTTCAAAAGTTGGCTCGAGACGAGCAATATTACACAACTCAGGAAATAAAATATTTCCTCTCTTTCTAAGTACTTTAAAAGAATAGCAATAAATTTGAACTGAGCACTAGAGTGTATTTTCTCTCTCTTAATAATTTGCAAATATTATGTACAAGAGAACAAAAAGAAAATGAATTTGTTTGATTGCACTTAATGAGCTTGTAAAAGATTTTGGCACTTTGTTCCCCATTTTTTTGTTCTTTTGAACTTTGTATACAAATAGTCTTTGAAATTCAAAAGTTTATTAGACACAATGTCTATAATATGCCAAATATTAAATGCGCTTCCACGACTCTTTTCTTGCCACATCATCTTTAGACTTTAAGTTGTTGTGCCTCAAATATCCTTCGCACCTCACTTCACCATGCCCAGATTTTTCCATCGATAGCCTCTCCATATGCACCCTTCTTTGAGCCTCAAATTTGAACTATCGCGCGCTAAACTTGAATACGTTGACACCTCGACTTGCCCCTCAACCTACACTGTGTTGTCTTTAGTTTTTTCGAGCCTTGAATTTGATATAATCATGCATTAACTCTTTAGCATGTTAAGCCCTCGACGTGACCCTTGATAAGTTTATTTTTTTCATTGCCTTGTTGCGCTTAGACTTTAACTTGTCGCATCTTGATTACTTAATTTGTCTAAGCCTCGACCAACCCCTAGACCACTAATTTGGCATTCTTGAGCTTGTCGAGCTTTGGCCCTTTCTTTATCGTGCCTTGATTGCTCGGCTTGCTTAGGCCTCAACCAACCTTCGACTACTGATTTGGCATATTTAAGCTTGTCAAGCCTTAGCCTTAGCTTTATTAACCCCCGACCATTTACCATGGCTTCCCCTCGATAGTTCTTGCTTCTGCTAAAACCTACAAAAACATGAACAAACAACATAAAGCACACACACACACACACATATATATATATATATTTGACTAATTAAGTGTAGTTTACAACAAATAAATAGTTATTTGTGCATTAAATTATCTCATTAAAATCCTCAATAAACCTCAAGTTCAAAATATTTTAAATAGGAAAAAAAAAAGAAAAGAAACTAAAACATTATTTTATATTTTTAAAAAGTATAAGCATTGGTTTTAATCATTTCTTTCAACTCTTTCTCTCTTTAGTTTCATTTTCAAGAGATGCAACATCAAGATCATTGCTATACATTATATATCTATAACATTGGTGATTTCAATGAGTGAATTTATTTAACTTCATATAGATACATGTAAATTTTGAAAATTTCATTTGTGATGACACTATTTATTATTATTTTTTACACTTATATATATTTTGCATGTAGAATCTTCATTGCAAATTTTCTTTACTTCATTACGCTACATCCTCATAATAATTGTACAAGAAAGTATTGCAGTTTTTAGATTCTCACTTTTATTGTATGCTTGTTATCAAATAACCTATTTTTAGATCAAATTATCTATACACTTTTTCGTGTTTTTTTATTATTTATTTTAATATCATTTGGTCTGCAAAATAAATGAAAGTTGCACATAAAATGCTTGATCTAAAAGTAATCTATCATCATAGCAACTATCTTTTAAAGTGGTCAGTGGTACTATAGCCTAATGGCATATGGTCCAGATCCTCATAATTGAGGTACCGAGTTTGATTCCCCGTATTAGCGATGGCCTTAATAGCCACTTTTATTGAAACGATCAAAAAAACTATCTTTTGAAGTGTTTCTATTTGCTTAAACTAAATGCAACCATCTTTTCAAGCAAGAATTAGGAAACTTTTATTCAAGAGACATTATGTTGAAGAGATATATCTTTTGACATGGATGTAAGTTTTGTAATAATCCTTTCTTTTATATAATTGATTCCATATAATACAATCTTGCATCATGGTGTTTTGAAAGTCATTTTTAAATGGCATATTATTTCATTAAAAATTGTCATATTAAATATTGATATATATGTATATATAGATTATATAGAGATATATAATAGTGGTTATGCTATGTTTATTATGATATAATTCTTTGGACTTTATACCTCTTCAACATAGAAAAACTTTAATGATTTGTGTATTTTTATCAACAATGTTACCTAATTACTCAATTATATTTTATTTTATCACTTATGTCTTTTTACTAATTAAAGTTGATTACTTTTGATTAGTTTTTTCACATTGGCTAAAAAGATTTGTAACTTTTAAGTTTTACATAAAAAAATTGCAATGAGAGTTGTAATATTTGCATGATGTTGTATGAATGATCAATCTTGACATGTAATATTATATTTTCATAATTTAAAATATTATAATTTTTCCTACATAACATAAGATAATTAATATCATATAATGTCAACACATAATATACAATGAAATAATGAGATATGTGCAATATTATAATTAATTTATCAACTTGCATTATTAAAGTGTTAATTATGATAATTTTTTAAAAAACTTAATATTTTAATGTTGTGTTCATAAAAAATAAATCTATAGATAGGGTGGGGTTTTATTATCATTGTTGTTATAGTACCATTTTAATATTACTTTTATCATACTGTACTTTTTTAGTATTATCTCTTTTTTTAAAGATATATTTATATTGTTAATTTTTTTTATAAAAAAATTAAATTATAATTAAAAATTTACTCTACTTATTATGCGGGCTTAAAACTAGTTTAATAGTCAACAAAAACCAATCGTATAGTACAACGACTTGGAAGATGTATGTCACTTTGGTTGACTAATAAATGCGCTCTCCTTTCTGGGGCCAATCGTAAATTGTGTCCTCACTATTGTCGCATCTTAGACAATGGTCCACCTTAAGTTTCATATGATATTTCCCGCCAAGTGTGAAACCGACTTGACTTTGTGAAAGGGAAAATTTCACAATCGTCCTTAGGAAACAAAGAATCAGAAAAGCAATCTAATTGGAAATGTATGACAACACATTAGCAAATGGGGAGTCGCCAAGGGGTGGACATGTTTCTCTCGGTGTAAGGCAACAACCCCCCGTTTTCATGGAACTAACCATGTAATTGCCTATTGCTTATCTATGCAACTTCTATTAAACTTCATATTTTTCACGTCATCAATATTTATATCTATCCTGTTTTATATTATTTCAAAATTTTATTACCAAGAAAATTACAACCTAACTTTTTCATGTATAAGGTTATGGATCTTTGCACGTAATTTCTCATTACTTATCCATACAGCTTCCTACTAAACTTTATAGTCTTTGTTTTTTAAGATATAACTTGATTTATATGTTATCTATATCTATATTTACTTTGTCTCATATTGTTATAAAAATTTATTATTAAGAAAATTACTTGATATGTATCTTTAGGATAAGGGGAATAATAATAATATTTTAATAAAAAAATTACAAAAAATGCTCATGAATGAAATAAATTATGAAAATAGACAAGATACATTTATCTTTTGAAAATATAATTTTGAATTACAAATAACTTGTTTCTTCAAAAGCTGCAAGAGACAGATTTATTTATTAACTATTTCCTTTGAGAGATGAGTTTAAGACAACTTTAATGAATTTTTTTTTTTTTTTGCCATTAATGAATTCATCTACTAGAAAGACGAGTCCTATACAATATAAACCCATGTTGTCAAGAAATGAGGTTTTTTATTTTATTTTTTTGGCAAACAAGGCATTAGGTGTCTCAAGAAACAAGTTTAAGTTGTCTATTTTTAAAATTATTTTCAGCAGTATTTTTCTAATTCTTTTTGAAAAAAATATATTTTTCCCTTAACTTTGTGTGTTTAGATGTATTCATTTCTTGATTTTAGTAAAATGGTGATTAAAAAGTGAGAAATTACATTTGCAAAAAAATCGAAAATATACCTAATGCGTTATATTAAGATATTTTTTTTTATTTTTTTATAAGAAAAAATAAAGTAAACCATATGTAAGTAAACTATATTGGAGTCAATTTACTAAGCGTATATATTTTATAAGAATTTTTAAGGAAAAAGTAATTAAAAATAGAATATATGTATATATACTTTTACTCTTTCGATATTAATTTTCGTCAAACGTACATCCTTTAAGAATGATAGCAAAAAGATTTAATAAAAAGAAAAAACAAGAAGAAGAAGAAGAAGAAGAAAGAAAGAAATTACCGAAGCAAGCGAAAATGGGATGAAATGAACAAGCTCAACATTTTCTTCCAGATAAATATATGATATTAGAAATTTGAGAATTTTTATGATTTCGTCACGGGACCTTAATGTCACTAATATTATAATTATATTAATTATAAAAAAAATTATTAGTTACAATAACTATCGCAATAAAGCTGAAGTATTGGATGCTGCAACGGAACCGATATTATTATAATCTATACGAACGATAGAATTTTTCCCAGAAACTCTCCAATATAAAACGAAATATAGCACACATTAACTTCCAGGGGTAGAGATGCAATCGGGACGGGTTCGGGAAGGATTTTTTGAAATCCGAACCCGACCCGAGTTCTTAATGGATGTCCTAAAACCCGAGAAAAATCTTATCGGATTTTTTTTTATCAATCCCAAAACCCAACCCGCTAGGATTTAAGGAACCCATAATCTGATCCGACCTGACCGGACGTCGAGATTTTTAATTTTTTTCTTTAAAAAAAACATAAAAAACAATTTTGTTTTAAATTATTAATGATACAAATACTTATATTGAAAGAATGAATTTTAGACAATAATATCATATAAAATGATGCAAACACTTCATTTCCACTTGTTTTCATATACATATAATATAAATGGGATTCTTGCTTTAATAACTTAATATTTTGAATTTACGTCGGATCGGATTTTTTCAACGGGTTACATGATAAACCCAAAACCCGATCAAATAACTTATCGGTTTTTTTTTTAATCCGAAAATCAGTCCAAACCTTATAGGATTTTTAGCGGATTGAATAGTCGGATATCCTATAACGACACGCCCTGCTTGCATCCTTATCCAGGGCCTTATGCAAGCATTATTTAATTTCTGCTTACAACTGACGTGGTTTACACGCAAAGTTCTCACCCGATCCATGTAAGCAGAAGACTTTTAGTTTAACAGATGCCACTGAATGTGTCAAATAAGAGTGGCGCCATTAAGCACAATCTTTTGTGATTACTTTACTACTATTATTGGTGGCAAATCCACACACACGATCTTAAATATGCACCATTATTTGCTCTTAAAAAATCCTTTCCACTTAATTTCTCTTTATTTTAATTAATTTACATTTTAAATATTATCACATATAATTACTAGTTAAAATTATATAAAACAAGATACTATTATAATAATATGATAATATATTCCATAAATATAAACAAATTTAAAAAAATATTTTATAAATTAATAGAAATTGAAAAAAGAACAAAGAGGATCCAAAATCTCTATACGCTAAGCTAGTAATTAGTATTCATAAACTTTTCTTCATTAATAAAAGGCATTGAGTGTTTTAATCTATTTTATTCTTTTACGCTTGAATTTAGTTTGATACATGTTTTCGTAAATAATCACAATATATGGTGGCAAGGTATATATCGGTGATAATTTCTAATAAAACAAATTATATTCATCATCCCTATATATTTTATAAATAGAGTTAATACTCCTTTTTTTTTTTTTTTCAAAACATATCAAATTATTCATCTTTTTGTGTATGTGGATGCATATGAGAAAAAAAATATAAGGTAACGACTTGAAATTTCATCAACGTGTTTAGTTGCTAAATACAATACCTTAAGTATTACATGCATAGGTTTTGTCAAAAGATTTGTTTATGCCAAATATTTGCTAGCCAATTTTAGATTTTTTGAAATCATTTAATTAGATTCTGGAGACAACTGGACTCATAACTATAAATTAAACCTCTATGAAAACATTTACTAATTCAGTCTCATTAGAGATAATCTTTCTCATAAACAAAACTATACCATCAGGTTTTCATCAAAATACCTATTAATTATGGTAAAAAAAAAAAACTTTAAAAGCTTGAATACAAAATATTGGCTCTATAGTTAGGCTTTACAAAAATAAGTTACCAAAAAAAATAAATCTAGCTCTTTAAAAACAAAACAAAAAAAATAAAATATATCTATGTCTTAAATCACTTCACTCTTCAATAAACTCCTTTCGACTTGTCCCAACCCAAGCCAATCATCATCATTATCCATTCAACACTTGGAAAGAAAACAACAATGAGCCAAGCTTAGTACGATGATAACACAAGCACACACCAAGTTATACACATGCTTATTCTAATGCAATGTACAAACAATAAATTGTTATCTTTAAATTAAAGTGAAATAAGCAACACGGGAGCATTCATACTCTGGAACAAGCCTTTAGGAATCTAAGAGGTCATAAAACAGTAGCTGCTTAGGGGGTTGATACAAGTAGCCGGATACTTATATTTTTTGTATTTAATCAAAAAAGAAAATAGTCTCATCTAAGGCTCATAGCTGTTACACATCTTTACTTATCTTAGTCCATAACATCATTTAGTTCAACCGGTCCCATAAACGTGAACTAAACAATGCCACTTCTTTCCCAGCTTAAGCAAACGTTATGCCAACATTATTTGCCCCATTAGCTATTCACCGAGCCACTTATGAATTGCCATTGCATCATGGTAAAAGGTGGCCTAAGCACCTAACTACCGTCCCTGGCTTTAGGCAAAGTTGTCGTTCCCCGGACCAGATTCGAAGACACAAGTACAAACAACACTCAATTATTAGGTCATCTTTAAGTTTTAGTTCATTCAGGATATATGCCTACCTATGTGTCACTGTGTACCTTATTGATTCGAAATCCAAACAGAAACTTAGAAGCCATATGAGATGATGGATTAGAGGGTTCAGAGGTAAACATCTGCTTAAGAAATTTAACTATATAAGCAATTAAATAAGTTATCCATTGATAAGTGTCTAAAGACTGTCATTATTCATATTGTTTTAATATGATATTATATAAATTTTATGTGAATTATTAAAGAAAATAATATTCATGTGGTTAAAATATTAATTTCAGGAATAAAGAAGATTTTGAGCTTAATGAAGATTTTTGGACGAGTTAAGTGAGATTTTAATGAAGAAATAGGAAAATTGAAGATTTATAACATATACAACAATTCAACACAAGTTGTGTAGAACACTGATATTAGAGATAAAAAGTGACTAGTGGACATTTTTAGAGTACACAATATCATACACAAGCTATTGGCACGTCATTTTGAAGATGGAAAACGACTATAAGCATTTTTAGAAGTACATGACCTTTCTACACCGGCTGTGTTCATGGTCGTGTAGCTTTGAAAAACAAAGTAGGCTAACAAGAATTCGATTTACGCCGTCGGCCTTCATTATATGCAGATAAGTTTTGCTTCAAAGCCCGTCGGCCTTTGTCCGACCTTTCCTTTAACAAATAGACTTTCTTGTTTGCTCTATAAAAGTACTGTAATGTCGTGCTATGGGTGTATTGGAGAGGCTTATATGCATGTAAAAAGGGTTGGTGTAAGTCATGTGGGCTTCCCAGCGTTACCATTTCACAGTACATCGCCCTCATCTGTAAACCCGGGTTCTACCGGGAGGACCTCTCGCTCACAGCCTTTTGGGGACCACTGCTACACATGGTGTGAAAGATTGTCCCACATGGGTTTGGCTCAATCCTTTTTTACATGCATATAAGCCTCTCCAATACACTCATAGCACAACCATTACATATAGTCTGTAATGTAAAAAAATATAAAATAAATTTAACTAAGAAAAAATAATTTACTTAATTTAACTAAGAAAAAATATAAAATAAATTTTAACTTGAAATAACATTGAGTCTAACAATAATTGTTCATAGCATTAATTAAAAGGAATTCTATAATTATGTATTTATTTATATACAATCACTTGCACTTTTTTAGTTATTATATTAGCAATGTGACACTATAAAATATTCAAGATATAAATAATTCTCAATAACAAAAAACGAATCACACATTGTTAAGAAAGAAAGTCTACTTTGATTAGAAGTCTGCATAAATTTAACAATATATGATTTCAAATGTATTTATTACTTATGTTGTTAATAATAACACATTAAATATTGTGAATGCGAAATAATTTTTTTATTATTTATGCAAAAGTAGTTTTAAATATTTGTTTTATAATTACAATTTTTTATAATGTTCTTTTCTTTTTTCCTTAATTTTTATATAATTTTTACGGTGTAAACCGTCGGTTCTACCAGGAACCGCCGGGTCATGTGGTTTTTAGGGATGAAATTGTAAGACCCACCAAAACCAAAGGTCCTTTATCGGTTCAGACCCGTCATTCCGGGCGGTTCTAGGTTCAGGAACTGCCGGTGACGGGTCAGGTTGGTTCCCGGTTCGAAACTGACTTGTGATGATGTCTAAGGGAAATAACAATCAATATCCAACCGGATCACATGTGGTTCAGACTCCAATATTTTATTAGATATAAAAGCCAAATAACCTGAGGAAACCCTAGCGCCTCTACCAATCTCTCAGATAAGTCCTCTCTTTATGAACTCTCTTCTTTTTCTTTACTCTCATGAAGTAAACCCTAATTTTGTACTAATGTTTGGTATTGCAGGTTGGAGGAGGTGAGGAAGATTGAGGCTATTTCGAACAAGCCTTCTGCTCTTAATTACACTTGTAATTTCTAAAAAGCAAGGGTAATCCCACCCTTTTCTGCCTTGTTCGTACTTATAGATTTCTCAGATCAATAGATCCGTTTTATATGCTAGCTATCAAAAGGTTACAATATTTGTTATCTAGCTGTTTATCTAGTTGTTCATAACTGTTTTAGATCTATCTATTGCATGTACATCATTTGTTGCTCTTTTTGCTAAACTATTTGTAACTTGTTTAAGGGGACATAGTCCCTCATCCAGCTTGGCTGTCTCTTGTTTCTGTTTCTGTAATTCATAACAAATGTCTCCCCTTCTTGAGATAGAACCTTGTCCTCAAGGTTGTAATCTGAATAAATTTGAGAAAAAGTGTCCCAATCTTCCCATGAAGTGTCCTGTGGCGATAACCCACACCACTGGACTAAAACTTGTTTGATAGTTTGTCGATTTCTAATAATAGTTCGAACATTCAATATAACCAACGGTTAAATCAAATTAGTTGTTGGTAACCTCTGTAGGTAGCTTTAAGGACTGATCTATAGCTCCTCTGGCTTTTTTAAGCAAAGAAACATGAAATACATCATGTATCTTAGAATATGGAGGCAATTTGAGCTGATATGCACAAGACCCTATCTTCTTTAGGACTTCAAATGGTCCATAAAATCGCTTGGATAACTTGTGAGACTTCTCTAATGATAGAGAAATTTGTCTATAAGGCTGTAACTTGACATAGACCAATTCTCCTGGTTGAAATTCCAAAGTTATCCTCTGTTTATCTGCATAATACTTCATTCATTCTTGAGCTTTTGAGATTAGCTCGAAGAGTAGTCAATAATTCATATCGGTTGAGTAATTCTTAGTCTATTGCATCCAATTTTGAAGCACCTCGCATATATGATGCAATAGTGGGGGGGGTTTGCCATAAACTACTTGAAATGGTGTAGTATCCACACCTTCATGGTAGGAAGTGTTATATGCATATTCAGCCCAAGGCAAAAAAGAAACCCATTCAGCTGGACAATCCATTGTATAGCACCTCAAATATTGTTGTGATGTTTTATTCATGACTTCTGTTTGGCCATCACTTTGAACGTGATGCACTACTAGTTAGTAACTTGGTCCCACTCAATGAAAAGAGCTCTTTCTAAAAATGGATCATAAAAATAGCATCCCTTTTTGTCAAAATTAAATGAGGAAAACCATGTAATTTAATGACCATATGTAAAAACAAAGAAGCCACCTTGGTAGCAGTGTAGTGAGTATGAAGTGCTCCTAAATGATAGTATTTAGAGAGCCTATCCACTACTACCAATATTACTGTTAAGCATTGGGATTTGGGAAGGGAAGTGACAAAATCCATACTGACATCTTCCCAAATACATTCTGGAATAGGTAGTGGACTTAATAAGCCTGCTGGATGTCGAGGAGAGTATTCAACTTGTTGACAAATGGCATAAGTCCTCATGAAATTTTCCACCATGGCACGCATTCCCTCCCAAAAAAATTATGAAGACAACCTATGAAATGTCTTCAAACATCCAAAATGCCCCGAAGAAAGTGAAACGTGAAACTTTGACAATAAGTGATGAATAATAGATGATTGAGGCACCAAAAAAATGCGAGTATCCAAATATAGCAAATCATTCCTCCACGTCAAGTTGTATTTGAGTGTTTTACCTTCTTTCATGGCGGATATGATTTCACAAAAACCCTCCAAAGTATTGTATTCGCTCTTTAGTGTATGAATAACAGAAAATGTGGGACTTGACTAGGCAAAATAAGTGCCATCTTCTGAATATTGTCGAGATAATGCATCTGCCACTTGGTTTTTCACCCCAGCTTTATACAGGATGGTATAGTCATAGTCCATAAGCATTGACAAATACTTCTATTACTCAGGAGTTTACATAACCTGAGTGAGGATCTCCTTAAGACTACGATGGTCAGTCCTAATAATAAAATGAGAACCCAAAATATATTGCCTCCATTTTCTCACAGCCTCTACAATGGCATATAGTTCTCTCACATATGTTGAGGGCTTTCGCAAATGAATTGGCATCTTCTTGCCGAAAAAGGCAATGGTATGATCCTTCTGCAATAATACAACATCTATTCCTAATCCAGAAGCGTCAGTTTCTATAATAAAAGTCTCTTGAAAATTAGGCAATGCCAAAATACGAGCTGAAATCAAAGCCTATTTAAGTCTTTCAAAAGTTGTCATGGCATCTAAGTTCCAATGAAAAGCATCCTTTTGTAATAAATCTGTCAAAGGACTTGCAATAGATGCATAACCATGAATAAAGCAACGATAATAGCCCGATAATCCCAAGAAAGCCCCAAGCTTCTTAATAGAAGTTGGAGTAGGCCATTGAGTGACTGCTTCAACCTTCTTGGCTTCAGGTTGAACTCCTTGATTGGAAACAATATGACCTAAATACTCAATACAAGACTCCCCAAAATGACATTTGGAATGCTTAAGATAAAAAGCAATGTCTAATAAGACTTGAAGTACCTGACCCATATGATCAATATGATTAGACATAGTTCTACTATATACTAATATATCATCAAAGAAAACTATAACAAATTTGCGAAGAAATGACTTGAAAATTTTGTTCATAATGCTCTGAAATGTTGCGAGAGCATTGCTGAGTCCAAATGGCATGATAAGGAACTCATAATGTCCTTCATGCATGTGAAAGGCTATTTTCTCAATATCACGTGGATGCATCCAAATATGAAAATAGCCTGTGCGTAAATCCAATTTGGAAAAGATAGAAGCACCATATAACTGTCTAGTAACTCATCAATGGTAGGAATTTGGAACTGATCCGTAATGGTGACATGATTTAAAGCATGGTAATCTATACAAAATCGCCATGTGCCATCCTTTTTCTTTACCAATAACAATGGGGAAGAGTAGGGACTGGTGGTATGTTGGATAATGCCTTGATGAAGCATGTCAGTCACCTGTTTCTTAATTTTAGTTTTCTGAAAATAAAGGTACCTATAAGCCTTAAAATTTATTGGACCCTTTCCTCCTTGAATATGAATTTGATGCTGAATATCTCGAAGTGGTGGCAATGCTGAAGGTGCTTCAAACACCTTAGAGTATCTGCCCAATAATGCTTTTAAGTCTTTATTGATGGTGGTAGACTCACATGTGTTACTACTAACCTCCTGAGCTAAGAATTGAAAACAAGAAGCTACTTCGTCTCGCTTAAGTAATCTATGAAAGTGATGATGTGAAATCTGAGATAAAGCATCATTTTATCTATGCAAGGTCAGCAATAATCCCTGATGCATAAATTGCATAGTCAATTGGCCATAATCAATCGTTACTGGTCCCAAGGACTATAACCACTGAACTCCCACAATTACTTCCACACCCTGAATTGGAAAAATACATTGAAATAGATCAAAATGATGCTCTAAGGTTCTAAATGGGTCATATTTGTTGTCTTGATTGAGCGCTTCAATTGTGCATGTGGTTAAAATTTGTTAAATGCATGTGGATAATTTCATGCCTAAACATGAAAAATAGAAAAGCAGGAACTATAAGGGAATTCTTGTACTCATATTTTGTAATCCTTGAAAATAGATATGCGATTGTCTTACTATAAGTGTTTTATGTCCCGTAATTGTACTTTCAACAGCAACTAAAAGTGAAACCAAGAGCAGCTTCAATGCATCTAGTACTACTATGCATAATCAGACAATAATAGAGTTGGATTATTGGTGTATTTGAATTCTGAAGTGCAACAGATGGTTAAATCCACTTACCAGCAGCTACATCTGTCAAGAACTGTGCAACCTTGCTATGCATCGGTAGGAACTAGTTGCTTAACAACAGCACATGCCGAGTGCCCTACTTCAATGCAAACACCGACCTGATCTCAAACCTCTGAGCAGCTGCTTGAAAGCTCCACCGACCAGACATCATTGTCCGAGCTTCACAGTAGCTAAACTGAAACATATTTGCACCAAACAGACACGTAGAAAGCACCATCCAAGTAGCTGAAGCGCCAAACAACCACAACATAACTGATTTGCACTCTATTGACCTGATTGCCTCTCTGTCCTTATCTAGCACCAAATGAACACCTAAGCGCTCGTAACAGCACACAACAGATCACCAAGTAAGCAGCAACAGATAAGTACCAACTAGACTTGTTGAAGATGTCCATCAAGCTGCACATTGAATGCACATGTCGACCTGGTTATTCTGCTCAAACATGCCTCTGCTTAACACCGACCTCCACATAAGCAATTGTCCGAGCTCCAAGCCGATCTTTCAACTGTTGTGGATAAGACCAAGCTACTATAATTCCAAAGCAACCACTGACTAAGTTCATGCTCAAAACAACTCAAACAATTGATTGAGTCCACACACAAGTGCTGATCTGACCTCTCCTAAATCGGGAAGACTCAGAGCACTAAGCAGTAATACCAACTTGGTCTGGATCTAAGCTTTTAAAAGCATTGAACAGAGCTATTATGCAAAGTTGCTACTGAATTTTGAATGTACTCATCTGGGACAGATACTGATATCTTATATCCTATTAAGCTAGCCACGATGCTGAGCAGCAGTGCCCAAGACAAATGCAGCTAAATTGGATGATTAATCAAAGAGATTAAGCAACACAAACACAACTGAGTACTCCAACAGGCCTAGCTAATCTATGTAAATCATCTAAGCAACCTTGTATTCTTTTTCATTTGTTAATTTTACTTTTGATGAACTCCAAAAGTCCATTTTGCTGTAGTACGGACAAGGTTTTATTTTTTACTTTGGTAGATTTTTAGGATCCACTCCACGAACTTTACCCACTCTACAACCACTCACCTCTTATACCTTCCGCATCATGGCAATAAAATCCAATCAACCTTCACATTACCATATCTCTACTTATCAACTCACCATTCATAGGCTATATATATACCACTTTCATTTTCATTTCCCTTTATCTAGTTTGGTCTTGGATAGACCAATTAGGACTTCTCTCTCTTACTGCTTAGTTTGGTCTTTTTGGGTCTAGACACCCCACCACTGTCTTTCATCCATTCACCTTACTCACTGGTCTCAATCTCACGTCATCTTATTGGTTGACATTATTTATTATGAACATTAACAGAAGAGTGGATGTTGAATCATTAGGAAGACATTCTTAACATTTCTAGGTGATCTCTCTCCTTTATCTCTTATAATGAATTGTGCTAAGATTATTATTATGAATGAAATTTTATTTTTCAGTATAAGCTAATTTTATTTAGTGGGAGTATGTGATGGTTTATGGATTTCCTAAGTAGTTAATTAGTATTTTATGACGAGTTTTGTTAATCTGGAATTTTGATTATTTCTATTTTAATGTTTACAAGGCAAAAATTTGTTTATGAATTTTTTGTAAATTAGAGCTTAAGATACTCAAGAGGGATTCTCAAAACTCGATTGAGATAGAAAATATAACTTCGAAACTAACACGGACCCATGTTGTTTTTGCTCGAGTTGTAGAACTTACGCTCCTAATGGAATAGAAATTGTGGTTTATTGCCATGGACACGTGCTTGAACCATAAATTCAATTAGAATAATATGGCTTATGAGAAGCATATGTTATTTATTTAACTATTCATTATAAATGGGTTACTCAAGAGGGATATCCATGTTATAATTAGAATCATGTAACTCAAGAAGGAAGCAAATTCTTGTAAGTTTAATCAAAATCCAAGTGAACAAACTTGATTATTACTACAATGCAACTAATGGAAATCCTTATCAAATTTACAAAATTCCATACTTATTTAATGAAGGAGTTTCAAAGAGTAATTTTAGTATTAATTTATTTTTTAATGTTGGATTAGTCATAATTTATAGTTGTAATTTGTAGAAGTAGTTTAATTAGTCAGAAATCTCAAACTCCATTTCGGTTGCCTAGATTAAAGTAAAACTACTACTATCTAGTACTTAGTCAATTAGCTGCTTATAGATCATGACCTTGAATACTCATGCTACATTATACTTGTACTATTGGAACACTTGCCGGTGGTTTTCACACTTAAAATCAATTTTCATTAAAAACGTGTATTTATAGTTGTCTAACAAACTTAAAATAGCGAGAGCGTTAAAAATACTTAAGCATCATGCATGAATATGAATACATGAATTTGTCTTGTTAGAATTGAAATATTTGATATTCATGATCCTCATAGAAACCTTAATTTTGATAGTGTGGGGAGTGATTCGATACATATGATATGATCATCCTTGCTAAAAAATTTTGTTACTTAAGAAAATTTTGAATTTTTATGAAATTATGAAAGCCTAAATCGATAAATCTTAGGGTTCATATAAAAAAAATTGGTAAAATTAATAAACTTAATGAACGTAAAGCGATAACATAAGACTAAAAAAATTAAAATAATCAACAAATTAAAGTTCTCATTAAATAAAAGAACTACGTGTCGTCTAATCTCGAATAATGAGGACGTAGACACTTGATGGGCGACTAAAAACATGAAAAAAATTTATTTTTGTGAAATTGTTGTGATCTTGTAAATATTGTTATTTTGAAGTCCATAATTATATCTTTTGTAAATTCTAATGAAATTGACTAATTTTGTGAATATCTCATATAATATTAAATTTTAGGATATTAAGGAAATAACTTATGGTTAGAGAATTAACGTGGTAACTTTAGAGTTTTAATAGGATAGCCCTTGGTTTCATAAATTTCTAGTTATTTGTTTTTCTAAAAGATAATTTTTTGTAGACGAGTAGCAAAATTAGGATCAATAGGTTAATTCTTTTTCGTAGCTTTGGTCGAGTGGTGACTTCAATTTAAAAAAAAAAATTCTTTTAATTTTTAGTTCAGAATTCGTATTAAATGGTTAAGGTTTAGTACAAACTGAATTAAAAGAAATTAAGCTCAAAATTAAAATTGAGGCTCGACAACATGCTATCACCATTGTTGTAGTCATCTTACCATGAGTATAGTACCACGACCTTCGACTTACCATCATTGCCATCCATGTGGTAATGGTGGTGTAACCTATAATGCAACGATTATGATAGTGGTGCTAATATGGGGCACAACACGCCCTTGAGGTAATAATGGTGTGTTCATGGTGCTAGAGCATATGGACTAAGCTAAATTAACACATGTAGACTACTCTATTTTTTGTAATGTTGTTGCAATTTATTTTGACCATATATGTCTCTCTCTCTCTCTCTCTCTCTCTCTATATATATATATATGGTTTTATACATTTAAAATTGAACTTTATTAACTCAAGTTACTTATCAATGTTTTTTCATGAGTACTGAAAACTAATTAGAATTTATCTTAAATTTCTAACCTTAGTCTTTTTTTTTTTTTCATTTTTATCATTTTTCTACTACTACATGTCTAATATTTCTATGCATACTAGTCTATCAATACTATGTCTTTATTTAACATAAAAGACATGTAAGCAATATAATATCTACTTCTTTCTTTATGCTCCTAAGGAGATTAGTTGCTTATTTTGCACTAAGAAGAAGAGAATATTCTTTAATCATAGCATTCCTACTACACCGCATTGGCTCAATTGGTTTTGTTTTCATAACTCTATAACTTTGAGTTCCTTCATAACAGTCTCTAAAGAATATGGGTAGTATAATGCCTTAAACTTAGTGTATTATCAACTCACCACGTGTACTCACTAAAGATGAACCTATTAAGGCTTAGATCCTATTAAACCACAATAAAACCAAACATAACTCCAACATCTCACATTAATTTAGGTTTCATCATATCCATTAATATCATTACTGAAAACATCTGAAAAACTCAATTGGCATAAACCAAACACCAACTTAAATCCCACTTAGAAATATCATATGAAAAGTCTCATGATGTAAAAGAACCATAATAAATAAAAATATTTCAACTTCAGGAGTCTACAATTCTAGCTTTCTCAAATTTCTGTTCCTTTAGTAATCAGTTGGAAAATCGACTGCGCTATCATCTTTCCCATAATCTATGTAAATATCATAACTGGTTAAATAAAAAACCATTGGATCATCATTTATTCCTAAAAAAGTAAAAAGGAATACACGTAAGGCCTAGTATGCCGAAGCACACCTATATGAGCATGAACAAACAACATACATATTCACATGCAACATGGTAATATATGCAATAGTCATAGTTTAACATCTTTTGATTAGCCAAGTAACTAATACAGTTTAGAACCATTCGCAACTAGCCATAAACCTGAAGTAACTCATGACTCCATGATAATAGATATTGTCACGTCCAGAAATAAGGTCTAGGCGTGTCTAGTGCCACGTATAGTACTATGGATTATACGCTCAGGCTAACCTTAAGAACCTGTTTATTGTGAACATTTGCTAACCAATTTTAAATTATGAAATCGTATAATTAGATTTTGCAAATAACTAGATTTAGCAATAGTAAAATAAAATTTATAATTACCTTTCTTATTTTACTCTCATTAGTAGATTAACTTTCACGAAAAAAAAAATCAGGTATCTTATCATAATACCTATTCATGATGGCAAACAAAGCTTTGAAATTTAAATACAAAACATGGGCTCTACAACCAGGCCCTTAAGAAAAATACAGATTCCAAAAGAATAAATCTAGTTTAATATAAAAACAAAATAAAAATCCAACGACCTAACTCGCTTTACTTTTCAACAAAATCTTCTGGAGTCGTCACGTACTCGAGAATCATCATCATCCAATCAACACATGGAAGGAAGAAAATAACAAGTAATTGTTTTCCACGTTTTCCCTTGTTCATTTCTTTAAAATTTAATTTATTTAGCTACATGTTTTTACATCTTAAACTCAACAGACATAATCTTATAATCAACATACAAGTCATAATCATAATATAACACTCATAGAGATATTTCTACTTCATATATCAACAAATCATTTCATCAAACTCCTTAGTTTTATACTTGCTTACACAACTTAGGTTCTAGCATTCAAGTTCATATTTCACTAATATCCCAAATTTTATTACAAAGCCTACTTATATCTAGCTTTAATTCATCATGCTCATGCATAGACAACAATAAAAACTAATGAAACAACTAACTTACTTGTCTAGTAACAAAAGCTACTTAACTTCTTTACTATTTCTCTTTTCTAGTTGATGAAGCTACTCTAAGCTTGTTTCTCAACTCCTATCTTGATTTCTATCTTCAATTTCTCCGATGATCTCATTGAATTTGAGAAAAGAAAAGAGAAATGAAGAAGAAGAAGAAAAGAAACGTAAAGAAGAAAATGAAGAAAAAGAAAGGAAGAGAGGAAAAAGAAAAAGAAGATAAGACATCAAGGAAAAAGGAAAAGGAAAGAAAAAGGATAGGGATAAAAATAATTAAAGATATTAATGGGTAGGTGCTTTAGGTTTAGGCTTTTGAGATAATTATCATAAGTGCTGAAAATAATTAAAAAGAAATATGAGAATTTATATAATAGAAATTAATTAATTGAATCAAAAGTTTAGCTTAGGAGTTTAATTTTGTAAGAAATTGATATTTAGTTTAGGTTGGGAATTAAGAACTGATGCTTACGAACAGGCAGATGAATTCAAAATTTATGGGAATTAAGGGAATAGGATTTAGGTTAAAATGGCTAAATAGGGCCTTTTCGAATTTAAGTAATTGAACTTAAGAAATTTATATCATTTGAAAATTTAATGAAAAGGAGATCTAATGGAAAATTTATTGAGATGATTATGCATTTTAATTTGTTGTAATAGATGGTTAAACCAAATAGACATATTGAAAGGAATATTTGAAATATTAAATTTTAATTAAATCTATTTACTAATTTAATTATGTGAAATTATCTAATCATACTCTATTGTTTACTTGTTTCATTTAATTAAACTATCCAAGTTTAATTTCTAAATCAAATTCAGATCAAAGTTCAAAGTTCAAAGTTAACCACCTATTATATTAATTAATTATGACAATTTTAAGTCAGCTAAGCAAAAAATTAGGTTGCTTCAAATACATATATACATATATAGATACTTATATATATTGGTGTTGAGGACTCCCCAACACTTAGGTACTGTACTCATACTACTCCTAAATTATCGGAATTCTCTTTGTGTGTAACTCCATTCGGGACAACTACGCACACAAATCATTAATGTTCTGTCCTTGTAGCATTGGTATTCTCGGTACACTAAACCCAGCCAAGCATAAGCAATAAACAATTTAAAGCCAAATAATGTTAAGTTAATGTAGTTTCTAAGACTACACTCATATAATATAGAATCATGAAGAACTATGATAAAAAGTCATAGAAATCACTCTTAATTTCTCACAAATTAAAAATTATTAAATTATAAACATATAATGATTGATGATGAAATAGCATTAGAAAATTCACTAATAATAGTTAAGACAAGTAATTCTTAAACACTAAAAGATAGTTTAAAGATAAATCATTAGAATTATAAAATACACAGAAAGATAAAAACTGATCAATACTAAAGAATTTAATCCCTAATTAAATATTTGAATTATACCAATACTTTAGTTAGAAAATTTAGAGTTTATAGAGAATAAAATTCTAATTTAACTATTGTAATCCTAGTATCTTTATAATTAGTAAAATATATAGAATAGTAAATATAAAATAGATATTAAAATCATAACAAAATAAAAACTCTAGAATAAACCTAAGAGTAGTAATGAACTCACTTATAGTCTAAAAACTCGAATAAGAAATTCTTTGATCCTAATAGATACCAAAGACAAAATTTTGTATCTTGAATAAATAACTTAAGATATAATTAAAGGTAGCTCTATATTTCAAAACTAATAAAAGACAACTCCATTAAAGACCTATTAATTATAAAATAATAACTAAAAGATGAATCACTAGTATTATAAATACGCGATAGAAACAAAAACAGATTCTTAACTAATAATCTAGACTTCATAAAAATATTTGGATCGCACCATTATTTTAGTTAGGAAATTTTGAACCTATGGGAACTAAAATCCTAATGTAGCTTACCAACTCCAGAAAATCTTAATCGTGTACATTTTAAACTTAAAATTGAACTTAATAACAATCTAGAAAACTACAAAAGCTTTAGATAAATTTTTGGAGACAAAACTCCTAAATAACTGACATATTTGTACCCATTTAACTTAATAAACTATCCCAAAACTAAGATAATTAAATAAATAAATAATATTATATTAATATATGTATACAATTCAATGCAAATGGATGGGATATACGGCTGAAACTTCTTCAAATTCATAGCAGCCGAAATCTCAAAATAACTTGCCCAAATTTGTAGCGAACAAAGTCAAATTGACTCAAGAATAGCCAATCAAAATTCTCCAAACAAATACTATATTAAATGCAGCAACATTCATGCACAAATGAAAGAGATTTCAGTGAAGAATTTTGCTCCTTCTTGGTTGAAAACCTCATGTAAGTTGCCTTCTTTTTCTTATAAAAACAACACTTAATGAGCTAACAAACAAAGCTTTAATAACATCTCACAATAGTCCAAAACTATAACAACCAAAAACAACACAAACACACAAATACAACACCACACAAACAAGCATTATCAAGACACAAAGCAAGCTTAGGAATCAACAAACAAAGGTAAGTTAAATTCGTTTAAGTTGGTTTATAAGAAGAACTTTAGCTTAAACAATGTTTTTATAAAAATAGGTTCGTCTCAAGTTAAGGAAAGAGTATAACAATACTACACTAGCTCAAATAAGGTAACAATCCCCTCTAAAACTTTATATATGTATATATATATCATGTTATAGAAGCTAAGGAATTGCAAGTTAAGAAATTTATAAGTTGTTATTTGAATTGATATATCATGAAAAATAGTTGTAGATCATAGAAAAATACTTTGAGAGTAGTTAAATATAAGTATAATACATATAATATAAGAAGATTGAATTACAACAGAGAAAAAAAAAAGATGATGAACAGTGACACAACGGCTATACACTGGTAGTGTTCTTGGTCAACGTGACGGTGTTGAGATGGTGTACACTGGAACAGAAGTTACGTAATTTTTGAAAAACACGTAAAATTGAATGAATGCTGGCAAATTGAAATGCAACACCACTATCATGATGGTGGCGTACGTTGTAATGTGGCGGCTTTGAGCAAGCGTTCAATGAACGAAGAATTACATAAAATTTTACACAACGTCAATATAGAGCTCAACATCGGTGTGTTGGAGCCGCGCACTTGGAAAATTTCTCCTGGAGCGGATCTATTCATATGGAACATAATAATAATAATAATAATAATAATAATAATAATATAATAATAATAATAATAATAATAATAATAGAAGATAAAATGTTATAATAAATAATATAAATAATTTTAAAACTAACAAGCTTAAATATTTGTAAGTGGTATATTTCAATAACCATATACAACTAAAAGACATTTTAACTAATCACACAAAAAAATAGATTATGATAATTGTCCAATAATTATTTTATATAGATAAATATAAGAATAAAAATAAATAACTTAAAATTACGAATAATGTGATTCTGAAAATAATATAATAACTTGAAATAGAATTAAAGAAACATGATAAAACTAAATGTTAGAAAATAAGTTACCATAAGGTAATCACACTAACAAATGATATAAAAATAATATGATAATGATAATAAAATACTAAAATATTAAACATAAACTCTATATTCTCGATGAAATAAAATTTAAGTTTAGTAAATATTTGATATATATTCAAAATCTAGAAAACCACGAACATATTAGAAAAATAATTAAAGAACTAAATAAATAGAAATTTCAATTAACATATAAGGTTGACAAACAAAGAAAATAATAAAATCCACTGTCAACATGGACTAATGAAAGAGGAACTTAAGTAAATTTAAATAAAGAAACACTAAAATAAAATATAATGTCAATTAAAATCAAGAAAATAAAATGAAAAATAAAGAATAGATAACAAATATCAATTACCTGAAGATAAATATACCAAAAAGACCATATATATAGAAAAAGCTTAATAACATAATTATCAATTACAATTCAAAATATTTTAAATTTAGAAGATTTCTCTTATATAAATATAAATTTTACAAATTTACTAGATGGATGTAATTTATATAAAGTTAAACTAAAATATATATATTAGAATTGATAATTAGGATATGAAAGAATACCGTCAATATCGATAATAAATAACAGTATATTGATAGATACTTGTTATCTTATTTCATAGGAAAGATAGATAAGTCTTGGACTTCTGATAGCCTATTACGACAATTTAGCAAACAACATATGAGTAACTTTGACCTTATCACATTGTTTGTTATATATAGCTACACTTATAATAATATATTCAATTGAAATGCATGGGGGATTGGGTATATTGCATGATATTTGGTGTGCTTGATTGCCAAAATTATCTCATTATAAGTGATAATTCTATTGTATGATAATTATTATGAAGCATGTTGATATTGTCTATGAATTGAATGATCACCTTAAAATTGACTAAAATATTTACTATAAATGAAACGAACATGCATTGCATGGTATGCATAAACTACATTTGAGTACGTGGCAGCCTACTACGTGTTAGTGTTTCGGATCTTGTAATGCTTGGTTTTTTTAGGAAAAGAGGCTATTAGTTTTACACAAGATTACCTTTGTTTTCGGTACCATAGGAACTAAATGTAAATGAAGGACGCCGCTTATAATATTATAAAATAACTAACACTTAGTGGAGTTTCTAAGGCTAAAAACAAAAATGAGTGTTAAGATATGAATAAATTTAAAGTGATAATTAAAGTGAGTATTGTTGTTTTTGTGTATGCTTAGTCTCTTGGTTAGGTAAGCTATAGTATTGTGTTTCTTCCAACCTGGTGAGAGGGCGTAAATCTTCATCATGTTTGGATTTCGGATTTCCAAACTTGTACTTGTACATATGATTGATTAATGCATGGCATACATTGATAATTAACTTATTTGTTATTGCTTGATGTGTGGTCTGGTCAGGTTGTCTCACTGAGCCTGATTCGCTCACCCCCAACAGTTTTTGCAATTAATACTAGCTGGGATTGAGCTAGAAATGTGTGAAGAATGCTTCTCCAACATACTTTATTGAATATAGAAATGTAGATTATGATAAACTTAGAATGTAAATTAGATAAATTGTGTAATAATTGAAATTTGTAAGTTGTAAGTTTGAAACCCATTTTCACTATTTGGTAGGATACCGATTCTCTACAATCTTGGTAGAAAGTAGAAAATCGGATTCCATAGTTGAAATTCAGTAATATCATTATATGTAAATATATCATTTAAATGGTAGAATTAATAAATAGATAGAGTCTTATACACTCTGACTTACAAGATAGTTTGATATTACAGGTGCTTACGTGATGATAGCTTTAGATTAATCCTATAGATCCTTTTGAGGTGTGACAATCACGGCCTTTGTCATAATCCGTAACCCCTGTTTGTACACTACTTCACTCCAAAAACATCCCTTTATTGATTTTAAACCAGACAAAAACTCCAAAACACAACTTATCAACATATAAACACTTTTATAAACATATTACTTGCAATCAAACGATTTTCTCCTCTTCTATTGCAAACAACGACCACCACAAGCAAAAAAAGATTAAGGCTTTCTCCTGATTTTTCCCAAACATGAACACCTTGACATCAAAAGTGCATGTTAGGGAAAGAAAACTCTTAAGACTACTAAAGGATAAGAAAAGAGAGTAATTTAGCTTGATATTTAGCCTCTTGGTAATCCTTTAATGGAAGTTCTCTCAAAAGAGCTTTTTAGGGCTTAAAGATTGTAGGTGTAACTATTGAGAAGAAAAAGTCACGTAGATTGTGTAAATAGATATTACTATATTTTTATTGTGAAAGATTATTTTGCCCTCTCATAAAATAACATAAGACTTTCATTGCCCTTTTTATAAATTTTTTTTTTTATATTACAGGTAGTATTTGGATATAAGAATAGAATGGAAATAAGAAGAATTGAACAATATAATATAAGGGATATTGAACCGTACAATTCTCTTATATTACATTTGCTAAGCATAATATTATATAACAATTATTGTGTTGTCCATTATTTGGCATCACAAGAATGATAAAAAAATATTTTGATATTTATACTCTTCTATAATGATAATTATTTAATTATTTTTTTATATTATTCAATAGTACAACTTAAGTTGAGCATACCTTTAAGCATGAAGGAAATGATGGTAAGAGTATGGGCTACTTTGGGACTTTTCAAAAAGAAAAAAGAAGAAAACTTTATTTGTTTAGTGCATTTAGGTCTTGTATCATCATCCCCATGTTAAATTTTTTTAATTTGTCAACTTAATAGGCTAATTGTCCAATACTAAAATCCATAATAAAAACCAAATAGGGGTTCGACTTTAATCTAATTTAATCCCATCAATTTTTTCACAACCAAACCTCCATATAGAGATGGTATAATTATATCCTTACTAGTGATGTCAATGTCATGATCATCTCTTTCAGTTGGTAGCTTTGTACTAGGTGCTAATACTAGACATCTCTTCGGTCGGATTCGAACTAGACTCGACCCACCTGGCTACAGCCTTAACTATGATCGGGTCTTACTCGTGAAGCTGATCAGATGGGTCTACAGGTCATATGGGTTTGTTCTTTAAATAATTAATTTTTTTTGAAAAATTAATATAAAGGGGATGGGACAAACCTATCTCAACCCGCCCCAGGATCCACCCCATCCTCTCCCAGACGATTCCAAATTCCCATTTTTTAAGCTACCCCATCCTGCAGAGATGTCCAGCTAATACCACCAATGTAAAAGCATCTTCCTGCTAGTTGCTTCTATGTTGTTTAGCATTCCCTTGTCTAAACATTTTGATAATGATTTAAAACGTGTCATTCTCGTTGAAACTTGGATATTGTTGATCCTAATAGCCTATTATAACCATTGGAAAGGTGGAAGCTGAACTTAATTCGTTCCATCAAGAAATGATATTCATACCATTAGACCACACCACACAGTCACGCACCAGACACGGTAGGTTAAATAGCATGAGTTAACAATAATATTCCCAACAAAGCAAAGCCCTTCCTACAAAAGAAAGAACATGGCATGGGAGATGATGTATAAGCTTTGGAATTTTCATTAAAGTTGGGAAGATGGAGAGAGGCAATGGGCTGGAGCACAAATGGAAAGAAAAGGGATTGGATTGGGCCCGGAATTTTAATGCGCGAAGAACATGATTATTGTTTGATTGTTGGGTCCATTACCGTCTTTACATTGAAGGCCGCGTGTTTTCGACTGGATGGATCTTGAGAGCTCACAAGTAGCGAAGCTTCGTAAGTAAGCAATATTGGGCTAGGGTTTTTTTTTTTTTTTTTCCTTCTAATTATGTTATTTTATTTTATTACATTTCTTTATTTAACAGGATAACTTAGCTAGCTTCGTTATTACAATTTATACATGCTTTTACTTTAGGGTTTTATGTGTGTTTATACAAAATTAACTTCTTGTAATATCTTTGAATTTACTCAGTACAGTTTTCTTTCACCATCTAAAACCCTAAAAGATAATTTATGCTACTTTGTATTAGAGTTGCAAACGAGTTAAGTCAAGATAATACAATATTGATCTTGAGCTTGACTCGATTAATCTCGTTTAAACTCGGTTTATTACAAAATTATTTAATTATAATTAAAATAATATTAATACTAAACTCAATAAATTCAATTAGCATTTACACTCGACTCGATCTAAATAGAACTGAATTAGACTCCTGAGCTAATCTAGTTAAATATATAAAATTCACGTTTGGCTTGACAAATTATTCGAGTGCTAGACTTCAAGCTCGAATGGCTTGAGTTCAAATTCAAGTTCAAGTTTGAGTTTGACTTTAACTATTTTCAAATCGAACTTGAGTAAATATCCAGCGAAATTTGAATAGTCTATGAATTAGATAGATATATTTACGGCCCACTTTGCACTTATTCCTTGTTTTGATGCCAAAAAAAAATGGAACACTTCATTGAATTGTTATTTGATTATTTATAGAATATGTTTCAAGACATTCGAGAGGATAGTAATAGGTTAAGATAAAATCAGTCCCTTTTCTGATTGAAGATTATATCTCAAGTCACATAGGTGGGTGAAGGTTATTCCAAAACTGACATATGACAATGGAACAAGAACCGGAGTTTATTTATCTCGAAGCATAGAAAAATAATCATTTTGTGATGGTACATTGTCATGTATAAGATTGATTTGAGATATCATGATTGATGTATCAAAAGCATATGAGATTGTTGGGATAGTAATGAGTCAATGCTTTTTGGAATTGTGAGTGGCTTCGTAGTTACATCTAAGATGTTTAAACAAACTTCTACCATGACTCAACTATTGCCCTACTCTCCTAATATTTAATTAGCAGGATTCTGATTTGGAGATCTGTGTTTGGTTTTTTTGTGTTTGCGTTCAATCCAATTGATTCGGTTTTCCTGATTTTTTATTCCTTTCCGAGAAGTTGGGGGGTTGTACTTAATCAGTACATCGAATGGTATCGAATTTGTTCCTTCAAATGTTAATCCGAACAAACTATTCAAGGATTATCTAATGAACTCCTTTTTCTTTTGTGGTTCGGTTCTTCACTGCTGCTGAAGAAGTGGATATTATAGGAAGACAGCAAATCCGGTTCCATCGCCCAGCTTTTCTAGTACATTTCTCAGAATGACGTTGCTGATAGGTGGTTCAGTTCAGCCCTACTGTAGGGAATATTATATTTTTAGCATGATATGTCAGCACATTTTAATATGTTTATAAATATTACATAGTCTTAAAAATTAAAAACACCAAAATTCTTATACACCCTGCTTTAAAATAATCAAGAAATCACACATTTCTTGTCTTATTGTCTTTAGTTCAAATTAATGATAGAAATGTTCTGGACATTAGCACCTCTTTCTTTTCCTAAAAACATCAAATTAGTAGCACTTACATTTATTATCTACAAACATCCCAGTGTCTTTCATTTAACCGACCATCCACCAACATAAATGAACACACTCAACACCCCACACCCACACCCACCCAACCCCCCCAACACCAATATTCCAATGTTTTCAGCCTCCTGCCTGTTACCAACCAACCTTGCAGCAAAGTAATCCCCCTTTTCCTCTGTTCTGTTGGCCATGGCAGCTTCAACTACTGTAATCAAATTTTATTTTGTTTTTATTATGTGGCACCACATTAATTCATCTTTCTGCTTGGTTTATTTTTTAATACCAGATATGAAGGGATTACTTCAATTCGACTACTACTCATTCCACTCCATCTTACTTCATTTAGACTCATAATTTTTTACTATCTAGAACATCTAATCCTTTCCATACTTCAACACTAAGATGCCTAATTTCCAGGAAAAGCATTCAAAACTCATTACACTTTCTACTGCACAACCTAAGCTGGCTTGCGGCTCCATTAGAGGACAGCTACCAAGTAAATGTGCTGATTCCCATTTCACTTCAGGAGGATATTTAACTATAGCACTAAGATTTCACTTATACATTGCAAGCCAATTCGCGACATAATCATGACAAAATAAATTCATAATTCAGATCAGGCACAACAGCAGTAGTAGTACACGCGAATGTATAGCCCGGAAGTTACTCTATCCTATTTCAGTGCATCCATTGTTATACTACTTCAACACTAGGTATCACATCCATTCCTTATTTCCTCTTTCCTGTTTTAAATCTATATTTTCAGTAGCTCTTGCCTCAACCTTTTTCCTCCTTTTTCCTCCATTAAATATGGGTAATTTCTACCCCCATACCTGCTTTGCAAATTTAAAGCAATACCCACAATGCATGTACTAAAATCTACTTTCCTTCGACAAAACCGAACAGGGCACATACTCTAGCATGTCCTGCACACACGAGTACTCACATCGCCTCATCATTCATACTTGATCATTTTGGTCGCCCAATTTTCAGCTCAGTTCTTCTTATTCCTCTACTTTGATAAGGGCAGATACAACACTTAATCTAAGTCAAATGGCCAAGAAGATTATGTCCAATTCCCTAATTAGATAATTGAGTTATTCCATTACAATAACCCAATGAATCTGGTTAGTCAAAAATGAATTGAAAAAAGCGGTGCACTGAAGGAAAATGGAAAGAATTTCACTCAACTTTAATAATGAATCTGGTAATCACAAGAAAAAATTCCAATACTATAATAAGCTTCTCCTAGTCACATATGTTCACAAATAATTGGAATACACCTATTATATATATATGCAGAAAAGAATAGTCAGCATCAACTCATGTTCATAACCTTCTTCAGTTTTGAATTTGTGTAGCCGAAAATCGGCCCTTCTGGAACAGGTATGCACTTGACAATCCAGCCAATAGGCCATGATGCAGCTGCAATACCAATACAAGCTCCCCACTGTGCCCAGTTCAACCTTTCCGTGTTGGCGAACCTCTTGAGGAATTCCACCATGATCACCTGGAGAACAATGGTTATGCAGATGATACCTATGAAGAGCTTGTTCTTGTGAGTCCTTGGAACACGTTCTTCTTCTCAAGTTTCCTTGCATTGAACTCATTGAATATTTGGCACAAGACAAATGTATTGAAGATAAGTACGATTTACAGCCTCATTCACTCCGAAGATGGATTCACCTTTGAACTGTAGGGTCAAAGATGGTCATCTGTACAGTGCTTGGGCAAATATGTTCTCCACATGATGTTGCTGATAAGTGGTTCAGTTCGGCCAACTGGTGGTTTCTTCATGAGCTTTTGTGTTGGTTTTTCAGTGGCAAGGGCAAGAGCACCAAGTGTCCATGATTAGGTTCACCCACAATAACTGGACTGCTGTTAGTGGGACATCACCAGAGGAAACTGCAGCTACAAAGTTGATAACTAATGCTGCAACATTTACGTTAATTGGAACTGGATGAACTTTTGGATGTTGTTATAAACACACCTACCCCATCTCAAGACTGTCACCATAGAAGTGAAGTTGTCATCTAGAATGACAATATCCGAGCTCTCTTTGGCTACCTCAGTGCCTGAATCCCCATTGAAAGTCCGATATCAGCTTCTTTGAGTGCAGGTGCATCGTTAGTCCCATCTCCTGTGACTGCAACCACATGGCCCTTCTTCTTCAAGCACTCCACCATGAGAAGCTTGTCAAAAGGTGAAGACCGAGCCATCACACGGATCTTCTCAACTTTTGCTAACCTCTCCTCTGGGTTAGTTGCGAAATTCAACCCCCTCCACTATAGCCCCGCTAAATTCATCCTCATCAAGCCTGAGTATTCCACACTCAGTGGCTATTGCTTTAGCAGTGAAAATATTGTCTCCAGTTATCATTTTGACTGTTACACCTGCATCCTGACAAGCTTCCACAGCCTTCTTCACCCCGGGCCGGCATGGATCCTTAATACCAACAATCCCCAGTAAGGTCAACCCATCTTCTTTTAGCTTCAACTTTTCATTGCCTTCATTGAACTCTTCCTCGGAAAGTTGAGTATGTGCAAAAGCACATCTAAGACTCTTGGCTGCCATTCCTTGGATGATATGGGCGAATCTCATTTTCTCCTTACGCCAAAATCTTTTGTAATCCCCGATGCATCATAATAACTTGTGCACATTGCCAATATCATCTCAGCAGCTCCTTTCCAGTGCACATGTGCTGTATCATCTTTCTTATTTTTTATCATGACTCCACGTCGCTTCTTCTTGGAATTGAATGCCTCAACGTGGATACAGTGTAACCCTGCTTCTCTTCTTCCATGTCCATGTGAGATGCTGGACAGCCCAAGAAAGTATAGCTTTCTCTGTTGGACTACCAGAGAACTCGAATTCTGATCGAGGAAAGACTTATAGACGGCACCAGTGGTGTTTAAAGCAACCCCTTGCTTAATGAGACCGAGGACGAATCTTGAAATCGAAGAGTATGCACCCTCCTGTACATCGTCCTGGCCTTGCAAAATTTGGTGACTTGCATTTGATTCATGGTCAGGGTGCCCGTTTTGTCTGTGCAAATAGTGGTAGCCGAGCCCATAGTCTCGCAGGCAGATAACTTCCTAACCATAGCCTGATCAGCCATCATTCTCTTCATCGAATAGCGAGAGTAAGCGTGACAGCAAGAGGCAAACCTTCAGAATAGCAACCACAACAATGGTAACTGCAGCTGCTATGATTCTTACAACAGCATTAACTATATTGTCAGCTGTCGTTTGGCCTCCGATGAACTCAGTATTTCCATTTTCATCTTGTTGTTACCCGTGAAGTAGCGAATCAACAGAACAACCAGGACTAAGAAGCAACTGCTAAACCAACCTTTCCAATAGCTGAAGTAAGCTTATTCAATCGAGCCTGAAGCGGTGTTTTTCTCCGAATCACGGCTGATTGAACTCATCATCTCGCCCCAGGTCGTATTCATACCGACTGAGGTAACCAGCATCCGAGCATAGCCATCTGCCACTTTAGTACCCAAAACATAAAAGGATTGGAGCTATTGACTTCTACATGATCACTTTCTCCTGTCATGCTGGATTCGTCAACTTGCAAGGAATGACCATCTAGAAACAATCCGTCTGCTGGAATTTGATCTCCAATCTTCAAGCAGACAATATCTCCGACAACATATCGAATATCGATATTTGCTGTCGCCTGCCCTTCCTCACAACATCAATTTGGATATTGTTGCTGACACGAGATAACTTGTCAAACTGTCTGTTCTGCCTGAAATTACTCCCAGAAACACGATAACAAGGAAAACGGCAACAAAAATGCTTCCACCATCATACCAACCTTCAGTGATTCCGTTCTCCTTAATGCCAAATCCAAGGGAGAGTGCAGCACAAACTAGAAGGATCAGTATGGTAGTCCTTAAACGCTTCTACCACAAATGGAAGAAGCTCTTGGTTGGAGCTTTTTGTAAGTGTTGCTGCCAAATGCTCTTTGCCTTCTGGCAGTGTCTTCCCATCCCCATCAATCCCATGCCAATGTCGGTGTTCAGAGCCGAAGCGACGCTCGACTCCGCCAAATCGGAAAGACTCTGAAAGTTTCTATCCTTGATAAGATGGGTAAGTCTGGATTGATCAATACTGAAAGTATTGTCATCAATTTTGCCAAGGAGATTAACTGTAGGAAGGTGACTTTGCGACAAACAATTGGGTATACTGTTTTGTGATTCCTTAGAGAGTTTTTCGGTTTTGGGAGGAGAATTAGCAATGGTTCTGGAGCAGTAGATGGTGACAAAGGCCACACGCCACTTCTTGAATGAAGACGAACTTTTGGGCAGGTTCAAACGGACATCAAGAAGATGAACATAGTCACCACTATATCCGCTCAAAATACTTGTCATGCTCAATACGGTATAAATATAACAGGATGGGATGGTTGGTTCGATAGAATTTGGGTACTTGATGGTCGGTCAATGTATCGTTGAATTTGGTTTGAATTCTCTGTGAATGGAGTTTATGTTTCTGCAAGGACCCTTTTATATGTCCGGCCAGTTCCTTTTATACGCGGCGACTTTCCTTCTCTATTTGGGCCGCGTCGAGACCCATAAGAGATTTTTAATTGGCCTGGACAGCGTTGCTTTGCGTGTTTCAGCGTTCAGCCCCAACACACCGGAGCTTTCCCCGCCAAATTTTCCCAATGTATTTATACTTCTTTGTCGGTTGTTGTTTTAAAAATAAATTAACACTGTGTTTATTTTGTTGATAAATGATTTATTGAAACTTTTATTTTTTTTATTTTTTATATTTTGAAGAATCGAAACCTTATAAATTGTTGAATTTATTTATTGTAATGTTTAAGAGATTGCGATTACTAGAGGCAGTAAAATTGCAGAGGAGATTAAGTGATAATAATAAATTACCATAGAAAATATCTATAAAAATGAAAAAAATTATCGTCAATTTTTTTTTTTTTTATGTCTATGTCCTTTTTTTTCCCTTTCATTTTCAATTAGCTATTTTCAGCTAAAAACCACAGTAGTTGATGACTAATAGAACCATGCAAGAGACGAGTCAAACGGCCCAGCCCATTTCAACCTAAAAAGAAAAGAGAAAGAAAAAGCCGAGTTAAGTTGACACTCTTTCAAACCTTTTGCTAACAAATTATTTATCAAAAAATAGATATAGATTAAAAAAAGTTGACAGTTCTCATCAAAAGATCAAATAGAACAAATATAGATAAAATTTAGATGTAAATCGGATATATTTACACATATCATTTTGAAAAAAGATACAAATACAGATGAAAAACAGACAATCCAAACAGACCCGAAAATGCCATCCGTTTAACATATGTGCTATTTTGGCCTGCCCTACTTAACCTACAGGTTTAAAGCAACCTAATATGCAAATGCTGATGCCTGGCAGGTTTGGCACGTGAATGATGAACCTACACTAAGAAAAAAAAAAAAAGTAGAAAAAAAAAACTATTGCTTGGTCTTGGCTTGTATTTTTTTGCAATTTTATTCAAGTCATTGTGTTGATATATTACAGATTTTAGTTTCTTGAAACGTTTTATAACTTAATTTTGATTCAGTATTAAAATCGGTTTTAGACTGATTTCTCTATTTGTAAACCTTTTTTCTTAGAAAGATCCTATTCTGTTCTCATTTTCATAGACTCAATGTTCTATATTTATTGAAATGGATTAATTTCATATCATCCCTAATCTTAAAAGATGAGAACTTAATTTTTGCACATCTAGTTCTATTTTTTGTTTGTTATATCGAAGGACAGTGATACCAATTTATAAAGTTACATATGTAAAATATTATCTATCCTAAAAATAAGATATTAATCTAATTGAATCCCAAAATTTTTTAACTCTAATAATAAAATTGGGATAAACTGCAAATACATCATAGGAAAAGGGAAACTAATATTTTTTTTTTAAATTACAAAAGTCCCACTAAAACAAAATTATCTCACTTTTAAGCAACTTAAATGAGTTACTTGGAGGAACAAGTTCATAAACTCATTAATGAATGAACTCGTCTCTTTAAGTGACAAAATTCATATAAATTCTTAACCTCATCACTTAAAGTTACAAAGTTTATAAATTTTTTTGAATATCTAGTTTTTCTTAACATTTTCCAATGTCCCTTTTGTCCTCTCTTTTCATGGATATTCACACCTGTCTGCTTGTTTTTATTGTGGAAAATTTTACATTGTCTTTGTCTGTTCAAGCAACGAGATCCACATATTTTTTTATACTTTATCTCTTGAAGAGACGAGCCCATTGGTGGATGAACTTGTTTATTCAAAAAATAAGTTTATGTTGTCTGAAATTAAGATTATTTTTGTTCTAATGATATTTTTGTGATTATTTATTTAATTTTTTTTCCTTTTCCCATGCACCTTATATGCAAATAATTTTTTGAATATTAATTTAAAATAACATTTATTTTTAGTATAATCATATTATGATAAAGTTAATGGGTAGACTCACTTTATCTACCAACTCGTAAGAACGTGTAGCTAAGAATTTTGGTCATTTTATTTTATTGGCCAAAGTAGGCTAGTTGCTTAACCTAAGAATTAAAGGACCAGGCAAGAAGGAATGGATTAGTCCATTAGGCCTGTTTGGATTGTCAGATTTTTATCTGTATCAGATATGTATTGGTGAATTATCGATATAAGATCATTATAAGTTCGGTTTGATTAGTTTAAGAGTAAAACTGTTTATTTTTCATCAATATCATATTTGTATCAGTTTAGTTTGAATTCGATTTGAAAATGATGCTAGAATGATATTAAACCAATGTATCCAAATAGATCCCTCTCTCTTACACAACTCCGATACCATTACCTCTACTATCAGATGTTACTTTAAAGGTAAAGGTACTATATAGTCACTTCTAATCTGTAGAAGCAAGTTAGGTTAGCAATTAATTTTTTTTCTGCCTTTCCATTTTCTTTTCATTCTATTGGCTACCTCTCCAGTTTGTTTTGTCATTATCTTTCCTTATGAAAATATTTTTTATTGCAAAATGTATTTATTTACTCATTGAAAATTTTCATGAATTAGCAATATATGTTATATTAATTTATGCAGCAAAAAAAAGGAAGAATGATAGCATGTTTATCTCTTAGTAGATTCATAAATGTTATATGTCAGATTTAATTGATAAAGTATATTATAAGGTTTAAGTAGGTCTTATTGGATAAATTTGAAATTTATTGTATGGTTGTAGACTCCTAAATTTTGAAACCACAATCTGTTCCATAACACACACCTTAAAACCACCTTAAGTTATAGACCCTTGAAATTTACCGATAGGAGCTCGACACACACAAAACATAGACAATTCTTTTCAAAATATCAAGACTATATGGTAGCTTAAACAATAAGTAGTTGATGGTTGTAAAAGTAATTAATACAAATGATAGTTAGCAAATTACGAATAGTAGAGATTGTAATGGAAATGTACAAGCTATATGATGAATATAAATGAAGAGAAGACAAAGGAGAAAACTATTCTTGGCCCCAAGTAAAAAGAAGTCTTACGATTGAGGAAAGTAGGCTTTCTAGAAGTAGCTTATGTACCTGCCTTAACATTCACAAACACATATTAGAAGTAGCATCTAATTTGGTAGACAAAATAGAGACAGAACGAGAGTGAGGGTTCTGTACCTTATCAGAGAAGAAGAAAGATTGATGGAGAGTAAAGGTTAAAGTAGGGTTAAGTGAGTACTTGATTGGGTAGGCTTGAGTGAGTAATTGGGCCAAGATATTAACATTAAGTGCTTTTGCCACTAGTTGATCTTGATCTTAATGGTAATTATGGCACTGAAACAAGAAATGCAACATTGGATGAGAAACTAGACAAATTGCAACAACAGTTGAGTCAAGAATTTGACAAGAAATTGGCATCTTTCATGCATATGGTGATGCAAATTACAAGTAACAAATTGCAAAATATAAAGAATTATATTTCACATAATTCATCGTAGCAAAGCTCTCATAACTAGGAATCATCATGTTCTAGTACTAATGCCTATGATTCTTTGGTAAAAGGTATTAAATTGAAAATTCCTAAGTTTAATGGAACTGATGCCATGGGTTGGATCTTTAAAATAGAAAGATACTTTAAATTTCACAAAGTATCTGAAGAAAAACATCTTACCATTACATCTTTTGCTTTAGAATATAAAGCATTAGAGTGGTATCAATTGATGGACAAAAATAATAAACTTTCCACATGGAGTGCTTTCAAGAAAGTAGAGGATAGATTTGGTCCATCCAAATATGAAGAGTGCAAGGGGAGCTGGCAAAATGCACTCATCATCGGTAGACAATTATTAACCTCAATTTGAGTGTTATGGGACTTTTGAACGGTTTTCTTTATAGATGTTTCATATTAGGTCTTAAATCCTATTTGAAATAAGAATTACAAATTGCAAGACCAACATATATGATAAAAGCAATTGCATTGGCAAAACTACAATTAGCTAAATACACTGACCATTGATTTTAGAAACCATCCTATTCCCTAAACACTCAAAACACATTTCCCTAAACCTCATTCTTCTACCCTTAAATTTTCAAAACCAACCGCATTTGTAAACCCTTAAACACATTCTTCTACGCAATCTAATTCAATTTCAAAAACAAATTTACCATCAAGAAACTGTCTTAAAGTGAAATGGTTGCAAGAAGAGAAAAAGGACTCTGTTATAATTGCGATGAAAAATATAAGAGAGATCACAAGTGTAAAGCACGTTACTTATTGGTAGTGCAAGATGATGAATATAAGCAAGAATGTGGCTATGGTGATGAAGTGGTATGTGTACAAAATGATGTGAGAGATGATTAATATATGCAATATAATGATGCTACTATTAGTCTACATGCTTCATCATGTATGTATATTATTATGACATTACGTTTCTTAGTTGTGATTAATAATAAAATTTTTTTAATTTAGTAGATAGTGGTAGTACTCATAATTTTTTGCCATCAAGAGTTGTGAAGCATTTGAATTTACTTGTGCTACAAGCCCCTTCTTTTATGGTATTGATTGGTGACGGAACTAAAATGATGTGTGAAGGATAATGTGTGGACATACCTGTATAGATACAAGGATTAGCTTTTTCTATTTCTTTTTATGTGCCCCCTCTTTAAGGAGCATGATTAGTTATGGGTGTGTAGTGACTTTAGAGTTTAGGTACCATCGCTATTGATTACAATGCTTTAAAGAGTTTTCCTCATAATAATAAATTGGTGTCTCTTAAGGGTGAAACTTCTTATCCGCAACATGTTTCTAATAATCAACAACGTAGAATGTTTCAAATAGATGCGATTGCATCTTGTTTTTAGTAGGCAGCTTAAGGTGTGACACTCTAATCGAGTTCCACCGGCAACCACTCATTTGAGAGTGTGTTGGGAAAATTCTCTAAAGTATTTGAAACACCTTCATTGTTGCCACCTTATTGTTAAGTTCAACATAAGATTCATCTTACATAAGGGATTGGACCAGTGAATATGAAACCATAGAGATATCCTCATTTTCAAAAAAATGAGATGGAGAATCAAGTGAAGGATATGTTAAAGTATGCAATTATAAGAAATATCACAAGTCCATTTTCATCTCCAATTTTTTATTTAAGAAGAAAGATGGAACTTGACGAATTTGTATAGACTATAGGGCGCTCAATCAAGTCATTTTGAAAGATGAGTTTCCTATATTGACAGTAGATGAATTACTTGACGAATCGTATGGTGTATCATATTTTTCTAAATTGGATTTATGATATAGGTATAACCAAATTAGAATGTTTGATAGAGATATAGAGAAGATGACTTTCAGAACTCATGAGGGACATTACGAGTTCCTCGTGATGCTATTTGGCCTTAGCAATGCACAAACCACATTCCAAGTGATAATGAATGGAATTTTTTAACCTTTTTAAAAAATTATTGTCATCGTTTTCTTTGATGACATTCTTGTATATAGTAAAACTATTGAAGAACATCAAGCACACTTAACTTTTTGTTTTGTAGATGCTATAAGACAATGAATTTCATGTGAAGAAGTCTAAATGTTCTTTTAAACAAAATAAGATTGAATGTTTGGGTCACATGGTGTGTTATGAAGGAGTACAGCTAGATCCAACTAAAATTGAGGCTGTTTTATGTTAGTTGAAGCCAAGTTTAATGAAGGAATTGAGGGCATTCCTTGGTTATTAGAAAATAGAAGATTTATTAAGGGGTATGCTTCTATTGTGAGCAGGAATGTAACCGGATAGGCCATTATAAGGTTCCCAATCCATCCAATTTGTTAAAGACCCTATAGGGTTTTAAGGTCGTGTTTAGATATATAGTAAAAACCTTATAAGGTTATAGGGCTAGGTTTAGATCATATAATGAATTTCCAAAAACCCGGCACTATAACTTAAATAAATAAATAAAAATATTTCTAATGGGGCAAAAAGTGGAAATGATACATGGATGAGCTACTATCTTTTGTACCTCCTAGAGATGTTTTTCCTTTTATGTTTATTAGACTTGTTAAGGATTTTAGAACTTTTCATTAAAATTTGTTCAAGTCATGTTTGCTTTAATATTGTTTGATATCTGTTATATTTTACCCCAAATAGGAGATTAAATTTAACCATTTTCTTAAAATGTTACGTCATTGTTTAAGTCTATTATATGAGACATGGTTACAAAAATAATACATTTATATGTTTAAATGTTGAATCATGAATGTTGTTTTCCATATATTTTGTCTATTTCATGTACATCTTTTCATTTTCGAATGTATAAAAGATGTATGTTAGAGGCATCGGCTTCTCTTAAATTTATTATTAAAATTTAAAAATAGGTTGGAAGAAAAATAGGATAATAGGGTTATAGAGTTGGGTTCGAGTTTTAAATCAAACCCTATAGGGCAGATTTGACTATAGCATAAAAACCCTATAGGATTATAGGGTCGAGTTTGATAGACCTTATTAGGTAGTGGGTTAGGTTTTATGTTCATATGATCCATATGAAACCCGACCCCATTCATCCCTAATTGCTAGTCCCTTAACCGACGTTGTAGCAGGATAAATTTGAGTGGACAAATATATCTCTCAACGCTTTTGAGTGCTTAAAGCAAGCTTTATGTGCAACACCTATTCTTAAACTCACTAACTTTACTTAGTCTTTTATAGTGGAAACAAATACCTCAAGGTAAGGGATTAGAGCAATTTTATTACCAGGAAAACAACTTATTGCTTTGTTTAGCAAGAAGCTACCATCTCATTTGAGAAAAGCTTCTACTTATGTTAGAGAACTATCTGCTGTTGTTGAGTTGGTCAAGAAATGGTGACTGTACTTGTTAAGGAAGCATTTTACAATCATGAATGATCACAAGAGTTTGAAGGAAATACTTAATCAAGTGATCCAAACTCCAGAACAACAAAAGTATTTGTCTAATTTGATTGGATATAACTATACGATCACTTACAAACATAGCCATGACAATTTGATAGCAGATGCTCTATCATGTCAGAATTGTCATTGTGGTGAATTTTTTTAGCATTTCAACTCCATATTTCAAAATTCTAGATGATTTGAAACATGAATATTAGATGTTTCTTGCGTTTAAGGAGTTATCGATTAAACTTTGACAAGGAAAACAAATGAAATATGAAGTGCAATGGAGGAATGAGTTTCTATACTATGGATCGAAATTATTCTTGGTGCCTCAGTCTCAACCATTCCAGTTTTGACTTAGGAGTTTTAGTGTTCTTCTTTTGCTAGTCATTTTGGTGTGTTAAAGACATTTAAGAGATGAACAGCTTCCTTTTATGAGGAGCAGATGGAACATACTGTTGAAGAGTTTTTGAAACAATGTATTACTTCTTAGAAAGAAAAGTACTTAACTAAATCTCCAACAGGACTTTTGTAGCCTTTACCAATACTTGAGCATATGTGGGAGGATATGAGTATAGATTTCATCACATTACTTACACGTTCACAAGGTTACTCAGTGATCTTAGTAGTGGTGGACCGACTTTCCAAATATTGTCATCTAAGTGCTTTGGAGGATCATTTTTCAGCCACTTAAGTTGTAACCTTATTTTTACATATGGTTGTCAAGTTACATGGGTTCCCTTGTACTATAGTATCTGACGAAGATCCTCTTTCTACAAGCCAATTTTGGAAAGAGTTATTTCAGTTAAGTGAAACTCAACTTAAATGTTGAGTGCGTACCATCCATTGTTGGATGGATAAACCAAAGTGTTAAATGGAGTTATTAGACAATAACTTATAAGCTATGTGATGTAATAACCTAGGTATTGGATTAAATATTTGCCTTGGGTGGGGTATTCTTACAATACTTCCTTTCATCAAGGAGCTACTACAACACCTTTTTGGGTGGTTTATGGGAGAGACTACCTATAATTCCATCATATATTGGTGGTACTTCTAAGCTAGAAGCTACTGACTCTAAGTTACAAGATATGGGCATACTTTTGCGTTTATTATGCAAATGACTATCGGATGCTTAGACTCGTGTTAAAAAGATAGCCAATCAACATAGATTTGACATCTAATTTAATGTGGGAGATTTAGTGTTCATCAAACTTCAACCCTGCAAGTAATTATGTGTGAGCCATGGTTATCACAAATTGGCTAAACACTATTATAGGCCATTCTAGATTTATAAAAGAGTTAGAGAAGTTGCTTATGAGGTTGAGTTACTTCCCTATGCCATGATACACAATGTGTTCCATGTCTCTAATCTTAAGTTGGCTTATGGTGTCTCTATCCTAACCCTAGAATTAGTGGACATGCTTTAGATAATCATTTGGTATTATAACCATTATTTATTTTGCATTTTAGGGTTATTTGCAAAAAAGGTCGTGATATTCAATAAATATTGATTTAATGCCTTGGGTAATAACCAGAAGACATGACATGAGAGGATTGTGATACGTTTAATAAAGTTTATCCTCATTTCAACCTTGAGGAAAAGGTTGTTTTTGAAGACTTGAAGACAATTGTTATAGATAGAAGCTCAAGACACACAAGTCATAGACAATTTCCTTCAAAATATCAAGACTATATGGTGGTTTAAAGAGAAAGTAGTTGATAGTTGTAAAAGTAGTTAATATAGTTGATAGCAAGCTACCAATAGCAGAGATTGTAACGGAAATGTAGTAGATTATATGATGAATATAAATGAAGGGAAGACAAAGGGGAAAACCATTCCTAGTAAACAAAAGTCTTACGATTGAGGAGAGTGGGCTTTCTCGAATTAGCTTGTGTACTTGCTTTAACATTCACAAACATATATTAGGAGCATCATCTAATTTGATAGAGAAAATAGAGAGAGAACAAAAGTGGGTTTTGTAGGGTTAAGTGAGTACTTGACTGGGTGGGCTCGAGTAAGTAATTGGGCCAAGATATTAACATATCTAAATATAAAAATTTATCAATTTAGTACCTAAATTTTGAAAGTAATTATCCAAATATAAAAAAGTTTCTTCCTTAAGTTTTTTTAAGTATTAAATTAATCAATTTCAAAGTATTTAAGTTACTAAAGTAATCAATTTCAAAATTATAGTATTAAATTGATTAATTTTAAAGTTTATATAATAATTATATATTTTATCAAATACAATAGCATTATTCCTAAATAAATTACATCACTTGTCATAAATATCTTAGCTAGAAAGTCTGGCTCTCATAAATACGAAGCTTTGCAGAAAAGGGGAAGCAAATGCGTGGCTGGGAATAGTGTCGCGCGCGTGGCCGTGTTTCTTCAGGATGGAGCGTCCTTCTTCTCAAATCTCATGGAACTTACACGTAAGTTCGCAAGCCGTGCTAACTTTTTAATTATTGGAATTTCCCACGGTCGACGGGAACGGTTACCTCGAATGTTAACTGGCTATTGCCGGTAGATGCACGTGGGGCTATAATTTTATTTACCGATTGAATTCCATTGTAATCCCGGGAGTGTTGTATGAGAAATTTCCGAGGGGAGGATCAAAATGGCAAACAATAAATTTAATATTTAATATAGTAAATCAAGAGTCTCACTAGTATTTGTTATGGCGAATCTAAATTTTTTTATTATGTATGCTAAAATTATTAAATCAAATAATATAATTAATTTAAGAAAACATTACTATATTATGTAATTTATTAAGACTTT
Organism: Combretum micranthum; assembly: GCA_024138025.1. Classification (NCBI taxonomy): domain Eukaryota; kingdom Viridiplantae; phylum Streptophyta; class Magnoliopsida; order Myrtales; family Combretaceae; genus Combretum; species Combretum micranthum. Next base: position 240,536 of record JAMXBD010000758.1, on the reverse strand, counting down.
TGAATAAAAAATATATAAATCAACTTGATCGTAATCACTTTATTAAGTATTTAATTTTATAAAATAAGGGCATGTATACACACACACATCTATATCTTTACTTTTGTTGGTATTTCCTTATACAGACTGTTTAAGGGTGAAGCACGTGTCTACTAATTTTTAGAAAAATAATTACATAAAAATAATTATCAAAATACCGATGCAGAATCACAAATAGAAAATGTAATTCAAAATTTTTAATGAATCGCTTATACAAGATGCAAATTAGTAAAAGTGCTATAGTGCTAAATCGTATATATTATATACAATTCATATTTCTACGTAAATCGTATCTAATACATGCGATTCATGCGTAAATTGATAAATTGCATTTAATAAAAGCGATTTAGTGTTGGTAATTTAGAAATTATTTTTATATAGTTTTTATTTGTATAATTTTTATTTGAGAGGGTCAGTAATCATACAATTTCTTCCACTATTTAATAATGATAGCAAAAGAATTAAAAAAAATGAAACAAAAACGAAAATGGGATGAAACAAGCAAGATTGTTGTCTTTTTTCAAATTAAATATCTGATATTAGAAATTATCCAATAGTAAATGAAATACAGTACATATTGACCCCAGGACCTTTGTAAATAAGCATTATTTTCTGTCTAAAACCGTAGCTTAAACATGAGTTTTGCACCTTATTATCCTTGTAAGCGAAAGATTGTTAATTTATTTACCTAAAAAATAGTTAATTTGATAAATGACAGAGAATGTGATGTGCCAAATAAGTGTGGAATCATTAAGCCTTAGCTTTTGTGATTGTTTTTCTATCATTTTTTCAATTATTTTTTTTGGCCGGAAGTTTTACAATTATTTATTGGTGGCGAATTCACACACACGGTCTTGTTGGCTCAACAGTCTCTAATTCTCATGTGCCATTGGTGTGTTATTGAAGAAATCCCTCTATTTACCTTCCATTTTATTTTATCAATTTATTTTTTAAAAATACTGTCGTCTATAATTAATAATTGAAATTATATAAAAAATTAATGTCATAACAGTGTGATAAGATATTTTATGAATCTAGATAATTTTAACAATTAATTTATAAATAAGCAAAATTGGAAAAGAAAAAATAAAAGATCCAAAAACGTATTTTCTTATCTTATAATTTGTATTTATAAACATTTACTCATTAAAAAAAGGCATTGGATTGTTAGCCTATTAATCACAATATATGGTAGCAAGATAAATATTGGTGATAATTTTAAATAGGATAAATTGTATCGATCATTCTTGTAAATTTTATAAATAATATTTATATTCATTTTTTTTTCAAAATACAACTTATTGTTCTTTGTTTTGTCTAAGTGGATGCACGCTTGACAAAACATAATGTGTCATTAGACTTATTAATTATAGTTACAATTTCGGAATTGAACTGAACTAGAATTGGAACTGTTGGTTTTGGTTCTTGAAATCGAGGAACCGGAACTGTCTTCTACAATTCCTTTATGGTTCTAGTTTTGGAACCATCAGAACTGCCTTTTTCTTCAAGTAAAAATAAAAATAGATAAATAAATGAATTTTAGTTTTTAATAAAAGAAATTTTAAACTTAAAATAATTATTGGGTTTAAAAGTATTAAATTATTTAATCAAATCCCTTAAAAATTTATTTAGAATGCACATTTATTTACATACAAATACATTTTAAATCAATTGTAATTAATAATATAAGATTATAAAATAACCTTTAGGGTAAAAAAAAGAAAATTCTTATGTCACGTTTGTTACACTAGAATGATTTGAAATAGAATGGTTTGGAATGGAATGGGTTCCAAGATAACAAATCCATTCCTGTGTTTGAAAATATAAAAGGAATATAATGGCTATAGGATGTATTTGTCCCTAGTAATAAATGTAAGTTATGAATCTACATTAGGATAAAAAAGTAATTATATTGCATGTAATTAACAAAGTTTGAATAGAATCGCAATTTCGCTGTCTCAAAGACCGAATCAAATTCCCTTTCAAAACCGGAATTATTGACTCTAAGGAATCATGATTCTGGCTTCTAAAAGTGCATCCAACCATGGGAAATGGAATGGAACCTGGAATCGTGATTCCATTTCGAGTCTATTATGGGTCCATTCCTACATACCAAACATGACATCACATGACTAAGGAAATAAATTTGCTTTCAGTAGAAGTTTATAAACTAATTTTAGATGCTTTTAAGTTATATTTATTTGTATTGTTATAAAAAACATCTTAAATATTGTGAATTGATGATAAATTTTACTATTATATGAAATAGTTTAGGCATTAATAATTATATATTTAGTATTTTTTTAATTTTTTATTTAATTTTTTATAATCTTATAGCCTGTTTACACGTATTTTCTTTACTATCGATATTAGTTCGTTTTATTTACTATTCATTACTATTTTTACTTTTTCTTACTACTTATTCTTATAACATATACACCTATTTCTTATAATTTTCATTTCCAATACTACTTTATACTTTTCATATCTTATACATTACTTACTTTTCATTAAAAAAAATACAAAACAAATCAATTTTCTCTCTCTCACATGCCTGTTAGATATTTTCAGCAGTTATGACCTATTCTATAGCAGTCCTATTCATCAGCAGTAGTTGTTATTTGATTTAAGTTGTTATGCTTTCCAAGATTGTAGGAGTTAGTTTCGTATTTTCTGTTTTCTTTATTATCTGTACAGCCTATTTAAGAAGGCTTTTTCTTATTGAATAAAGAATATAGTACCTCCCAAACATTATCTCTCCTATTTTTGTTTATATTTGCTATTACTTCCTTTTGTCGTTCACATAACAGTGGTATCAGAGCAGTGAACGACAGATTTTAAAAAAAAATGTCCTCTGATAATTTTGTACAACCAGCGATTCCCCGCTTTGATGGTCACTATGATCATTGGAGTATGTTAATGGAAAATTTTCTGAGATCCAAGGAGTACTGGCAGGTAGTTTCTGTGGGCATACCAGAGTTGGCTGAGGGCACAGCAGCAACAAATGCACAGAAAACAGAAGTTGAAGCTTTGAAACTGAAGGATCTTAAGGCGAAGAATTATCTTTTCCAAGCGATTGATCGTTCAATCTTGGAAACCATCCTTTGCAAAGATACATCAAAGGAAATTTGGGATTCAATGAAAAAGAAATTCCAAGGATCAGCTAGAGCAAAGAGGCAGCAGCTTCAAGCACTTCGCTCAGAGTTTGAAATCCATCGAATGAAATCTGGGGAGTCTGTTTCTGACTTCTTCTCAAGAACGATGGCCATCATCAGTAAGATGAGAACATTTGGGGAGAAAATAGAGGATGTGGTTGTAGTTGAAAAAATTCTCCGCTCATTGACACCAAAGTTTAATTATGTGGTTTGTTCCATTGAGGAGTCAAAAAATATCGATCTTTTATCCATTGATGAATTGCAAGGCTCATTATTGGTGCATGAAAGAAAGTTGCAGCAGCAAGACAATGCAGAGTTAGCATTGAAAGTCTCATTAGATCATTCGAGCAAAGGAGATGGTGGACGTGGAAATGGCAACTATAACAGAGGCCGAGGTAGAGGTCACGACAGAGGTCGAGGCAGGGGAAGCTATAATCATCAACAGAATCAACATCAGCGAAATCAATCCCAGGAAAGAGGAAGAGGACGAGGCGGTTATAGGCAAAGTCTGTAGACAAGTCAAATGTGGAATGCTATCGGTGTCATAAGTATGGTCATTACAAATCAGAATGTCGAACAAATTTGCCAAGATCACAAGGGGAAGAGTCCAATTTTGCAGAAAATGACGGACAGCAGGTTGGAGAAATATCATTGCTGATGGTTTGTCATGAAAAGGAGTCAACTAATAAGAACGTGTGGTATTTAGACACCGGGTGCAGCAACCACATGAGTGGAGATAAGTCAGTATTCTCTAATCTTGATGAATCATTTAGAGATAATGTGAAGTTTGGAAACAACTCAACAATCTCTGTGATGGGAAAACGACAGGTAACTGTACTGACTAAAAGTAATGTTGCTCAAACCATGTCTAATGTCCTTTTTGTCCCAGATCTAAAGACCAATTTGTTAAGTATTGGTCAGCTGCAAGAGAAGGGGTATGAGATCACAATTAAAAATGGGGTGTGTCGAGTTCTTGATGACAAATTGGGGTTGATCGCTCAAGTTGCTATGACAGCAAATCGAATGTTTCCTCTCTACCTTAATCATTCTACTCAGTCATGTTATGCAGCAGGTTCGACTGATCAGGTGCAATTGTGGCATTTTCGTTATGGTCATCTCAGCTTTGGAGGTTTACAGACACTTCAGTGGAAAAACATGGTAGCTGGTCTTCCACATTTCTCTAGACCTTAATATGTATGTGAGGAATGTGTTCTCAGTAAGCAACATCGAGAACCATTTCCAAGAGGAAAGTCTGAGAGAGCAAGAAAACCATTGGAGATAATGCACTCTGATATTTGTGGGCCAATTAATCCCATTTCTAATGGAGGTAAACGATATCTTATCACCTTCATTGATGACTTGAGTAGAAAAACCTGGGTTTACTTCTTGCAGGAAAAGTGTGAAGCTTTGACAGCTTTCAAGAGTTATAAAGCAATGGTTGAGAAAGAAGCAGGCCAACCGATACAAGTGCTGCGAACTGATCGTGGAGGGGAATATAATTACATGAATTCACAAATTTTTGTGAAGAGCAAGGAATTAAAAGGCAACTAACAGCAGCCTATACACCACAGCAAAATGGCGTATCTGAGAGAAAGAATCGAACGATCTTTAACATGGTGAGAAGTCTACTGCAACGAGGTAAACTTCCAAAGAAGTTTTGGCTAGAAGCTGTCAATTGGAGCATTCATGTTCTGAATAGGAGTCCAACCTTTGCTGTTCAGAATATGACACCAGAAGAGGCATGGAGCGGAAGGAAACCTGATGTCAGTCATTTCAAAATTTTTGGGTGTATTGCTTATGCCCATGTTCCTGACCAGAAGCGAAAGAAGTTGGATGACAAAGGAGAGAAATGCATCTTTCTTGGTGTTAGTGATTATACTAAAGCTTTCAAATTGTATAATCCTAACACTAAGAACATTATCATCAGTCGCGATGTAATCTTTGATGAAGAAAATTTTTGGCACTGGGAGGCTGAAGTTCAACGGAATATTGCAGCAGACTTTGATGGAGAAAATTTCGAGCTGCAAACTGAGGAAATTCGCAGCCACCTCATGAGGAAGCAGCAGTTGAAAATGTACCTGAAGTTGCAGCGATTCAAAATGCACCTGAAGTTGTAGCAAAGCCAACATCACCCCGTATAAGAAAAAGACCTCCATGGATGAAGGATTATGAAGTGACTGGGATCAACCAATCTGAAGACCCATTCATGTATTTTGCTCTTTTTGCAGATTGTGATCCTGTAGTTTTTGAAGAGGCAGCTAAACAATCAAAATGGAGGAAAGCGATGGATGATGAAATTGCTGCCATTGAAAGAAACAACACTTGGGAGCTGACTGATCTTCCAAGGGGACATAAAACAGTTGATGTGAAGTGGGTGTACAAGACAAAATTGAAGGAGAATGGTGAAGTTGACAAATGCAAAGCACGCTTGGTAGCGAAAGGATACAACCAGGAGTTCGGCATTGATTATAAAGAAGTATTCGCTCCAGTTGCTGGGCATGATACAATCAGAATGGTGATCTCATTGGCTGCACAAAATTCTTGGCCGATTTTTCAGTTAGATGTCAAATCAGCGTTCCTACATGGAGATTTGAATGAGGAGGTATTTGTTAAACAACCTCCTGGTTATGCTAAGACCGGACAAGAGCATAAAGTGTATAAATTAAAAAAGGCTTTATACGGACTTAAGCAAGCTCCAAGAGCTTGGTATAGTCGTATAGAAGCTTATTTTCTCAAAGAAGGTTTTCAAAAATGTCCTTATGAGTATACACTTTTTATGAAAGTTGAAAATGATGGGAAAATGTTGCTGGTCTGTTTGTATGTTGATGACTTGTTATTTACTGGAAATGATCAGACTATGTTTGATAAATTTAAACGGTCCATGATGGCTGAATTTGACATGTCTGATCTTGGAAGAATGCATTATTTTCTTGGCATAGAGGTTGTTCAATCAGATGCAGGCATTTTTATTTCCCAAAGAAGGTATGTGCAAGAGATTCTAAGAAGGTTTCAAATGGATGACTGCAATCCGGTTTGTACACCAGTAGAAACAAGTTTGAAGTTGGTAAAAGATGCCAATGGAAGAAATGTTGATAGCACTTTGTACAAGCAAATTGTGGGAAGCTTGATGTATCTTACTGCAACAAGACCGGATATAATGTATGCTGTAAGTCTCATTTGTAGATTCATGGAACATCCAAAGGAAGTGCATCTCCAAGCAGCAAAAAGAGTTCTTAGATATCTGCAAGGTACAAGTGATTATGGAATGCTATACAAAAGAGGAGAAAAATCATATTTGATTGGGTTTACGGATAGTGACTACGCAGGAGACCAAGATGATAGAAAAAGTACATCTGGTTATGTCTTTAAGATGGGGTCAGAGCTGTTTCATGGGCTTCCCGAAAGCAACCAATTGTCACTCTGTCAACAACAGAAGCAGAGCTTGTAGCTGCATCAGCATGTGTCTGTCAAGCCATTTGGCTAAGAAAGCTTTTAGAGGAAGTTCATTTCAAGCAAAAAGGGCCTACTCTTATTTACTGTGACAATAGTTCAACCATAAAGCTGTCCAAAAATCCTATTTTGCATGGGAGAAGTAAACATATTGATGTTCGATACCATTTCTTGAGAGATCGTGCAAGTAATGAAGAAATTGATCTGGTTTATTGCAGGAGTGAGGATCAAATCGCAGATATATTCACAAAGGCTCTCAAACTTGCAGCATTTCAGACGTTGAGGCAGATGCTTGGAGTTAGCAAGGCAGAAAGTTCTTAGTTTAAACTGATATTAGAAATTAATGTCAGTTTAAGGGAGGGTTTGTTAGATATTTTCAGCAGTTATGACCTATTCTATAGCAGTCCTATTCAACAGCAGTAGTTGTTATTTGATTTAAGTTGTTATGCTTTCCAAGATTGTAGGAGTTAGTTCGTATTTTCTGTTTTCTTTATTATCTGTACAGCCTATTTAAGAAGGCTTTTTCTTATTGAATAAAGAATATAGTACCTCCCAAACATTATCTCTTCTTTTTGTTTATTTGCTATTACTTCCTTTTGTCGTTCACATAACAATGCCTATGGCTGGTGCCCTGCTCGCCTCTCTCTCTATATCTATTTTTATTTTATTTTCATTTAATTTAATTCACACTAATTTCCACCCAAAAACTCTATAAATACCCTTCATCGTTCATTCTTTACACACACTTTCTCAGTATAACAAAACTCTTGCATTTTTGTTTCTCAAATCCTCTCCTCCCTTTTGTAGAACCGTGAGCCTCACCATCTCATTCTCAAACATTTTCTACAAATTTTTCTTTCATCTATCCATCACCAACCATCTTCCATCACCATATACTTTTGGTAAAACTCTAAACCCCATCTCTTTTCTTGATGCAACATAGTATGAGCACCTTGTTATTTTGATTTCTAAAACCCAATGAGCATTATGCTAGAGATGAGATTATAAAAGTAACAACTTGTTCATGCCATTTTTCAACACCATGTTTATTTATAAATGTTGTATGTTTTATTATTGTTCCTAATCTAACTCCTATGTTATTATGTACAGTTATGTGTGTGTGTGTGTGTGTGTGTGTGTGTATTCTTAGAGCATATAATTTCACTAACATAATCTTATATTTATGCTTTTATGTTTCTCGCAATTTATTTATATATGTCATGCAATTTATTAAGACTAGACTTGTCCTCATTAAGTCAAAATAATTTTCTTATTTCTTTTTTGATTTGTCCATAATCTAAGTATGGGGAGACTTAATATAAATCTAAAACTCCTATGATTTTCTTATTTATTTTCTTATTTTTCTTAAAGGACTTACCTATGTCTAAGTTCGGGAAGCCTTGATACAAGCTAAGACTTCCCAATACTTGACGTTTACTTATGTGCCTGTTTAATTTTTATGTCTTTAATTCTTTATATGAATAATTTTTGTCATACTACATAACTACAAGTTCATTCATACATGATCAAATTATTATTGTCTTAATAAAATAAAAAAGAGTTCTTTTCTTTTATAAAAATGAGATTAAAACTCTCTGTAAAAATAATTTTGACACTTAAGAAAAATCCCCATTTAAAGTTTTGGATTATGTTTCAACAACATCCTTTTAAAAATTGTGAATAGGTCCATCATAAATTCTTATTGTTGATATTATGAAAGCTTCTTCAAGATTTAATTATGTGATTCCATTACTCACTCTTTTTATAATACTAAAATAAATTTATTATTAAACCTTAATGTTGATAATTCTTTGTTATGAAAATTTTTCTTAAAAACTTATTTATAAGATTTATACCAACACTTTAGTAAAAACTAAGAACAAGACAAGTATTTTTTTTTTTTTTAGTCAAGTTAAAATCAACTCACTGGTTGAAAGCTCACTCAAGAAATAAAACTGATAGATAACTTAAAGGATCAAACTTTGGAAAATAAATTTATTTTTGAAAAGTTAAAAAAATATAATTATAATATGGAAATACTCATTTGTATTGACTCAAATTTTTAGTTTTCGACAACTTAAAGAGAACTTTTGTAAACTTCATCCTTTAACTCCTAAAATGAAGTGTGTTATAAAAAATTGATGATTGGACAACACCACCATAATCATGCATATAATGTGAGTTTCTATATATATTCAAAGGATTTTTCAATTATATAAATATCTATATGCTTTCTATAGGATTTTTTAAATGATGAAAAGCTTAGAAAAATTTCTTTTTGAGGGTTGGGAATTTTGTAACAATTTTGTACTGAACCATTTTGGATCCTAAATGGTTTTATATGATAAAAATAACCTTAGAAACATATATATCTTTTTGAATAGGTAGAAAACGACATATAATATGTGAAATTCCAAGTTAAAATGAGTAATTTATGACCATTTTAAGTTGAAATTTCACACCATCCGAATTTTGATGAACATAGTAAGCTAGAATAAGCAAGTTAAAGTAGAATTCCTATGAGATACTCATATTGGTTATTTCTCTTGTTTTGGTGATGTGGAAGACAACTTTCTTTATCCCGACGATTACTTTGATTAGTAGATTTTCCGCATCATGGCCAAGTGAGTTTATTTCCTTAGATTTCGTACTTATACTTTTGTTGGTAGTATACTGGCACTAGAATAGGAAAAGATAAAAATAGGAAAGTGCATGTGCCTTATACGATTAGTTGTATTCATACTAAGCATATCGAGGCCTAAATTATCGATAATAGAATGGTTGTTTAGTATTATATTAGAGTGTCTGTAAATTCTATGATCGACACTAAGATATTTATTATTATGATAAAAGAATCTAATTAAATGAACTCATGTATATCACAAAATGAGTTGTATTGTATTTATTACTATGCCCTTAGTGGGACAAGAGTATGGTAGCGAGGTACATAGAGGCTTGAAAATCTACTTTTATCATTTAGCGCGTTGGAGCTCGTATAAACTACATCTTTAAAGGTGAGTAGTAGTCCGAAAGAACTACAAAATCTATTATTTGTGAACTTTGGTCATATGGGCACGGAATACCTAATTCTGAATAGAAGGCGTAAATCCATTCAACATATGATTTCCGATTAATTATATGTATTGCTCATGTGTTTGCTACATTACATATGTTTACTTAAATTAACTTATTTGAAATTTGATGTAATGAGTATTTTGTTATGGAAATATTTCTCACTAAGTAAGTAAGCTTACACCCCCTTAGATACCTTTTGCAGCTCTCCTTTTTTGTGGTTGAAGCCTCGGGGATATTTTACACAAGTATTAACCTTTTGACATCTAGGAGCTTTCGAAAGATGTGGTTGCCTAAGAAGTAGATTCAGACTTCCAAGGAAAACTCCTTCGTATTTATCTTTTGAAGAATTAGTTTATGGACTAAAGTGTATATTTTTTATGGGGATATGCCCCTTGATTTCCATAAGGCTTCTTATATTATCAACTAAGTTGTAATATTATGATTTCCATTCTTAATCGCTATTATGCATATCTCCTTAAACTATTTGTTTCAAAGTTTTGCTCTCTATGATCGTGAAAGTACGCCTTATATCCGGTATTGTAACTTTCGCACGATTAAGGTAGTCATACTTAAACTTTAATATTGAGTGTAACGGGCTGTCACTTTTAGGCTATCCTTTGAGGTATGACACTTTAACTAGTTCTAGAAACAGTCAATTGGTTTGATTTCAGCTCTAGAATTGACAGTGATGATTTTGGTTTTGTTTCCGGTTCAAAACCAAACTATGCCTATGTCTACTTTTTGTCACATGAGAAAAATCAATAATTTTACTAAGACATTATAATTTTAATAATAATTTAACTTAAAAATTAATAATCTCACTTAATATATATTAAATTAAATTAAGTAATAAAAAATTAAAGAAAATTTAGAAAAATAAAAGAAAATAGATTAAATGCTTATTTTATATATATATATATATATATATATATTGTCTTAGCTACTTAAGAGCCTAAGTTAGGGTGAGTTAACGACTAACCCGTTCCATATATATTGTAGCGGCCTAGACACTTAGGGAAGTTGGTGGGTCATGATTCTTTATATAGAAGTGGACTGTGTGATCCCTTAATATGGTGGGCATTCACCACGATAAAATTAAAATACAAATAAATGGAAGAAAATCATTCAGATTGCAATTGGAACAAGAACGATTGGCGTATGGGTGGAGATAAAACGGAAGAATAGGAACATAGAATACCAGTTTACCATCCAAGTTTTAGAGAAATGTTGTTTTTAAGCAATTAATAACACAATCCTATCGTGGGAAATGTGATTTATGTTTTGTTAATTGGTTTAGTTTACATTTCTTGAAAATCGAGACCATGGATATGTTTAATTTGCGAGGTAGTTTTTAAATGAACAAAATGAAGAAGAGGGAAAAAAAAATTGAAAAACCAAAGTGTTGAAATGCCATTTTTTTTAGTTTAATCACTATGAATCACAGTGCGGAAACGAATGAGGTATGTTTATTACTGCTGGCTACTGGTTTTATTGTATTGTATCTTATATTGGTGTTTAAACGAATTCGTGTCTGAATAGCAAAAGAAAAAAATATATATATATATAGGTTTGTGTTTCCAAACCTCAACCCATGAACTATTAGATTAAGGAAATTTTATTATATTATGCAAGTATTAGCATCATTATTATATTATCTAAAAATGAAGTTTGTAAATATGTCTGTAAAAAAGGAGGAAAAAAAAATCTTGTGGATGTGATAAGACTATTATGTTTAGTATTTAACAATTTCTTTTACTCATTATTTTATCATACTATGCAAGCATTAGCATCGTTATTGTTTTATCTAAAAATTAAGTTTGTAAATATGTTTGCAAAAAAAACAAAAAAAAGAAGCTTATAGATGTGATAAAACTATTTTATTTATTATTTAACAATTTCCTTTACTCAGAGATAAGAATTTTAACCTAGGCTCTGCCTTGGAAAGGTTGGTATGATGGAAGAAGCATTTTTGTTGCGGTTTTTCTTGTCATTCCTATTTCTGCCAGGAGTAATTTTACGCCGAACGACAAGTATTTCCATGTCAGCAACAATATCCAAATCGATGCCGTAAGGAAACGTGGGTGACAAGATATCGATATTCGATATTGTTATTGGAGATATTGTTTGCCTGAAGATTGGAGATCAAATTCCAGCAAATGGACTTTTTTAGATGGACATTCCTTGCAAGTTGATGAATCCAGCATGACAGGAGAAAGTGATCGTATGGAAGTCGATATCTCTCACAATCCTTTCATGTTTTCGGGTACTAAAGTGGTCGCGAATATGCTTGCATGTTGGTTACGTCGGTCGAGATGAACACGACCTGAGGCAAGACGACAAGTTCAATTTGCCATGATTTGAGTGCAGACACCCTCACGGGCTCGACTGAACGAGCTTGCTTTTGCTATGGGGATGGTTGATTTAGTTGTTGCATTCTTAGTCATAGTTGTTCTGTTGATTTTGCTAAAATGGAAATACTGAGTTCAACGGAGGCCAAATAATTGATGACATAGTTGATGTTGTTGTGGGAATAATAGCTACTGCGATTACCATTGTTGTGGTTGCAATTCCTAAAGGTATGCGTCTTGCTGTCACCCCACTCACATATTCAATGAAGGCAATGATGGCCGGTCAGGCCACGGTTAGAAAGTTATCTTCCTCTGAGGCCATGGGTTTTGCTACCGCTATTTGCACTGACAAGACTGACACCCTAACTTTGAATCAAATGCAAGTTACCAAATTTTGGGAAGGCCAAGATGATATAGAGGAGAGTGCATAATCTTTGGTTTCTAAATTTGTCCTCGATCTGATTGAGCAAGGAGTTGCTTATGTTATCTATACTCTATAAGTCTTCTTTTGGATCAGAATTTGAGTTCACTAGAAGGCTAACAGAGAAAGTGATACCTTCTTAGGCTATCTAGCATCTCAACAATAAGGAAGAAGAGAAGCAAGGTTGCATTGCTGTCCACGTTGAAGCTCTCGATTCCAAGAAGAAGTGAAGTGGGGTCATGGTAAAGAATAAGAAAGACGATACAATGCAAGTGCATCCGAAAGGAGTTATTGAGATGACATTGGCAATGTGCACAGGTTATAATGACTCCACAGGAAACATAAAGAATTTTGGCAATGTGAAAATGTTGGATTTTTTCCAATAATCTCGACAACAACTGGATAATGGTCCATGAATCCCACAATATCAGGAATGTGGGATAATGCTCCTCCAACGTTCGGAAACAATTGAGTATATCTCAACAACTGACTCATTGATGAATTGAGTCTATATATATATATATATATCATCTTCAGGGTCCCTAAGCTTACTCACTTCTTAAGAAAATACACCGTCATATTAAAGAGAGCTAAGGTTTAGAAGCACCCAGACAAAATCAAAAAGGAAAATCAGAGACAAAAAGAAAGGATAAAATGAAATTGAAACTCGATTTAAGCATTTCTTACACTTTACTTGCAATGGCTGGAGGTATGTGACACGATCCCTTTTTGCTTCCGCTTTCTGTTCCTTTTCTTTTATGTTCATTGGGTTTGTTGAACATGATTAAGATTGTGTAAATTTTTTATCATTTGATATCAGAGCCTTAAGATTGTCTCTGCCTTGTTCTGTTTTTGATTGATATAATTTTCTGGTATACATAAATGTACACTTTATATATGTTTCAAAAAAAAAAAAAAAAGGATCTAAAACGGTCAAGTGACCCGACGAAAGGTAGAAGACGATACATATACTTGTATGTTTTAAGTTTACATGTCAGGGTGCTTCAGCCTTTAGTGAACTGTTGATTTGAATTAAATTATTTTAATTATATAATAAACAATAGCCTTTTGGAAAGTTACAGACTTCTTGTTCCCATGCATTATGAAATGTCAATTTTATGTTAGAGTGCATGTGTTATGAATAATATCCCAAGCTGTTTCGGTGGTGGTATGTCAAACTTCTTCATAGAATCCTTGATTTAGATTAAATTATTTTATTAGTTTAAAAGATATGTGGGTCTTCATGTCACTAGATGCCATATTCATGATACATGCTAGGTTAAGGTATTAGTAATTATTAATTAAGTTGGATGTGTTCTATTTGTTTAGGAGAAACAGAGTGTTGTGTTCATCATCAGTCTACTAAAGACGACATAAATATACATATATATTCCGAAGTTTCATAAAATAGTAATATAGCTGATTGTGTCAGAGTTAGCTATCTACTAAATTAATATTCGTTCTTCAGAAGCGTTATGAAAAATGTACACTAAAACAGGACACTTGCCCACTCTATGGTTCTAATGAAACTTTTATAATTTTTATGTCTTGAAATTATTTATTGTTAATTAAGACTAACATTTAGTTAAATAATTTTACACATTAAAATTAGTTTCTATTGGTTATTTTAGTAAATTAATTCTTGTTGGCTTTCTACAAATTTAATTATTAATCTTATATGCTTATATTGTTTATTTAATTATATGTATAATTTATAGTTTATCATTATACATGAAATGTTGATTATATGATATAAATATGTTAGAATTAAGTTCATAGGATATTGCTTATAGTTTTATGCAATAATTGAGCCTATGAATCTAATTAATGTTTAAGCAATTTAAATTAATTAGAGAGGAGCCACATCATCTTTAATTAATTAAAATTGTATATTAAGGATGATTTAAGATCACATATGGAAAATAAACATTAATGGTGATTAATTATATGCAATATAATAAATCTTATCCCACAAGAAATTTTATTATATTGTGTATGATTAATTAGGATAAAATGTCGAATTATATTTTCTAATTTACCCACAGAGATTAGGAAAAGGAACATGATTTGATAGTTTTATCATAAGACTTAAGATGAATCTAATTGAATTAAAACTTTAGCCCATAGGCAAGTTTTATGTCACTAGATTCATACTTCAGCATGATTTTACATTGGTAAAACATGTTCTATATTAATTAGTCTCAAAATTTTATAACATGAGTATGTATGTTTAATTATTGCAGCAATTCAACCTGTCAACTACTCTAATATGCGATGTGATATTCCAGAACTTAAAGGGGATAACTATAAAGTTTGGAAGGAGAGAATTCTCCTTCATTTGGGATGGATAGACATTGATTATGCCATAAGGAAAGACGAGCCCTCTGCAATAATTGAAACTAGTACTCCATACGCAATAAGTCTTTATGAAAAATGGGAGCGATCTAATCGCTTGTTAGTTATGTTCATAAAGACCAAAATTTCTGTTGGTATAAGGGGCTCCGTCGAGCAATATCAAAAGGTCCAAGATTTGTTGAAGGCCATTGATGAGCAATTTGCCACTTCAAACAAGGAAATGGCCAGCTCCTTAATTATAGAGCTTTCAACTCTGAGGCTCACTAGAATTAAGGGTGTACGTGATCATATCATGCACATGAGGGATATTGCGGCCCAATTAAAAGCATTGGAAGTTGAATTGTTGGAACCCTTTCTGGTTCACTACATTCTTTGCACTTTACCTCAGCAGTATGACCCATTTAAGATATCCTACAACATATATAAGGATAAATGGTCAATCAATGAGTTGTTGACCATGTGTATTCAGGAAGAGGGCAGACTGCTTATGGAGGAAAAGGAAAAGGAAAAGGAAAGGGTAAACTTAACTACTCATGGAAAGAGTAAGAAGAAAGATCAGGCCAAAGACAAAGGGAAAGGGAAAATCCCTCCCGTAAAGGACATAAAGAAGGAGAGTGTGTGCTTCTTCTGGAAAAAGAAGGGATACATGAAGAAACAATGCTCCAAGTTCATGCAGTGGCTTGATAAGAAAGGTACTTAACTTTCATTTGTTTGTTATGAATCTAATATGACTGATTTTAATCATAACACATGGTGGATTGATTCTGGTTCTACAATCCATGTGACAAATTCATTACAGGATTTATTAGACCTGCGGAAGCTAGTAGGAAGTGAGTGTAGCATCTATTTAGGCAATAAGATGTCTTCATATGTGGAGGCCGTTGGGATGTGAATCTTAGTTATAAGTAGTGGTTGCATTTTGAATTTGAAAGGACATTTTATGTTCCTGGTTATTCTAGGAATTTGATTTCAGTTTCCAGACTTATGTTAGATGGTTATTCCTTTAACTTTTTAGACTCTGGATTTAATTTATTTTATAAATCTGATGTTATTGGATGTGGTACTTTGTCTAATGGTCTTTTTCTTCTTAATCTACGCAATGATGATAACCATACTATTATGCACATTCATGAAAAAATTGGCACTAATCGATGTATTGTGAATGTAGAATCCTTTGTGTTATGGCATTGGAGATTAGGACATATCTCCATTGATAGAATTAAAAGGTTGGTGAATGATGGAGTACTTGGTACTTTAGATTTCACTGATTTTGAGACTTATATAAGCTGTATTAAAGGAAAATAGACTGACAAGTCAAATAAGGGTGCCAAGAGGAGTTCTGAATTTTTGGGAATCATACATTCGGATATTTGCAGTTCAGACATGGATACGTATTGTGATAAATACTTTATCTCTTTCATAGATGATTACTCACAATATATGTATCTCTACTTGCTTAACAACAAGAATGAAGAACTAGATGCTTTTAAGGTATTTAAAGCTAAAGTAGAGAAACAATGTGGAAAACAAATTAAGATCGTGAGATCCGAGGCGAAGAGCACTATGGTAGATACATAGAGAGTGGACAAGCGACTAGTCCATTTGTCAGGTTTCTACAAGAAAATGGGATTGTTACCTAATACAGGTTACCTGGTTCTCCAGATCAAAATGGAGTAGCTAAAAGAAGAAACCAAACATTATTGGACATGGTATGGAGCATGCTTGCAAGCTCCAAGCTTCCTAATTCATTGTGGGCTGAAGCTCTTAAAATGGCAACGTATATATTGAACCGAGTTGCAACCAAGGCTATTAAAAGGATGCCATTTGAGTTATTCAAAGGGTAGAAACTGAGTTTGCGACATATACGCGTTTGGGGATGTCTGTCTGAAGTAAGAGTTTATAATCTAAAGAAGAAATTGGACCCAAGGACTATTTGTGGATATTTCATTGGATATGTTGAAAAGTCTAAGGGATATAGATTTTATTGTCCATATCATAGCATTAGGTTTGTTGAATCAAGAAATGCAAAATTTCTTGAGAATAACTTGATTAGTTGGAGTGATCAATCTCATAGCATTAGTTCTAAGAACGATCATACAGATGCTCAATGTACCACTTCAAGTAGCGGACTGATTGTTGTTGTTTACAACATGCTTCTAGTGCAAATGCGTGTTGAAGAACCAGTCCCGAACGAACCACAAATTGCTGATCCTAATCCAGTAGATACTAAAGTTCAACAAATGTCCGAAGCTATTGAACAAGCTACTGATCAACATGATTCAATTCTTAAAGAGAATGTTGATGCAACATTAAGAAGATCTACTAGAGTAAGGAAATCAGTAATTCATAGTGATTATGTTATGTATCTACGAGAGTCTGACTATAATGTTAGAGCCGAAAATGATCTTGAGACGTTTTCACAGATGAGTTCTGAAGATTCGAACTTGTGGCATAATGCCATGAAAGAAGAGATGCATTTGATGGCATGTAACAGAGTTTGGAATCTCGTCAAGTTGCTTGGTGGTGTAAAAGCCATTAGATGGAAATGGGTTTTCAAAACATTGAAAGACTTACAAGGCAACATTAAGAAACATAAAGCAAGATTCATTGCTAAAGGATTCACTCAGAGAGAAGGAATTGACTACACTGAGACATTTTCTCATGTATCTAAGAAAGATTCCCTTTATGTAATTATGGCATTGGTTGCACATTTTGATTTGAAGTTACACCAAATGGATGTGAAAATGGCTTTTCTTAATGGTGATTTGAAGGAAGAGGTTTACATGAAACAACCAGAAGGATTCTCCACTAGTAATGGTGAGCATTTGGTTTATAAGCTTAATAAATCCATATATGGATTAAAACAAGCCTCCTTTCGGTGGTATTTAAAATTCCATAATGTCATCACTTCATTTGGTTTTGAAGAGAACATTATGGATCAATGTATAGACCAGAAGGTCAGTGGGAGTAAAGTTTGTTTTCTTGTGCTATATGTGGATGACATTTTGCTTGCAACCAATGATAAGGGTTCACTATATGAGGTGAAGCAATTCCTCTCGAAAAATTTTAATATGAAGGATATGGGTAAGGCATCTTATGTCATTGGCATTAAGTTCCATAGGGAAAGATCTTGAGGCATTTTAGATTTGTCTCAAGAGACCTATACCAACAAAGTTTTAGAGAGATTTCGAATGAAGGATTGTTCACCAAGTGTGACACCCATTGTGAAGGGTAACAAATTCAGCTTAAATCAATGCTCCAAAAATGAGCTTGAAAGGGAACAAAAAACAAAACATCCCATATGCTTCAGCCGTTGGAAGCCTAATGTATGCTCAGGTCTATACTAGACTTGACATTGCATTTGTTGTTGGGATGCTAGGAAGATATCAAAGTGACCTAGGTGTTGACCACTGGAGAGCTGCAAAGAAGGTAATGAGATACCTTTAAGGGATAAAGGATTATATGCTTATGGATAGACGGACAAGCAATCTGGAGGTTGTTGGATACTTTGATGCGGACTTTGCTGGCTGTGTTGATTCAGGAAAACCAACATCTGGTTATATTTTCATGCTTGCCGGTGGAGTCGTGTCTTGGAGGAGTGCGAAGCAAACCTTGAATGCTACTTCCACTATGAAAGCTGAGTTCGTATCTTGCTTTGAGACTACCTCACATCGTGTATGGTTGAAGAGTTTCATGTATGGGCTTAGAATTGTAGATTTTGTTTATAGGCCATTGAGATTGTACTGTGATAACTCGGTTGTTGTATTTGTGGCTAAGAACAACAACAGTGGTAGTCGAAGTAAGCATATCGGCTTCAAATACTTAGCCATAAGAGAACATATAAGGGAAAAGAAAGTGGTCATTAAGCATGTTAGCACTAAGTTAACGATGGCTGATCCTTTAACTAAAGGCATACCACCAAAAAATTTTAAAGATCATGTAATGAGAATGAGACTTGGTTCCATGATGTAATTTTTATTGTATATGCATTTGATGTTTTAAATGGAAACTCTTATTCAGTTGATGCTTTCTCATTTGGTTTTGTGTATACGTTTGTTTATTTATTTATTTTGATAAATATCATTAAATTTAGACCGCGAATAAACATTAGGTTTATTCATCAAGATATATGGGCTTGAGAGACATAGTGCATTGTAATATATGGAAGATAATACTCATCATTAGAGGACATATCGCCATGATTCATGTATTTTGTTTCTTATGAAGATGAATTGTGGAATACATGGACCAAGTGGGAGAATGTTGGGTTTTTTCCAATAATCTCGGCAACAACTGGATAATGGTCCATGAATCTCACAATATTAGGAACATGGGATAATGCTCCTCCAACGTTCGGGAACAGTTGAGTATATCCAACAACTAACTCATTGATGGATTGAGTATATATATATATATATATCATCTTCGGGGTCCCTAAGCCTACTCACTTCTTAAGAAAATACACCATCATATTGAAGATAGCTAGGGTTTAGAAGCACTCAGATGAAATCAAAATGGAAAATTAAAGACAAAAGAAAAGGGAAATATGAAATTAAAGCTCAGTTTAAGCATTTCTTACCCTTTATTTGCAATGGCTGGAGATATGTGACATGATCCCTCTTTTCTTCCTCTTTCTATTCCTTTTCTTTCATGTTCATTGTGTTTATTGAACATGATTAAGATCATGTAAATTATTTATCAGAAGATACTGATGTTCGAGCATGTCATTTAAGTTCTAGTAGCCAAGAGCCTTAGGTGCATTGCTTTTGCACATTCTTAATTTTCTGAGGAGGAGTTTAATGAAGGCAATAAGAAAGTGAAGTTAAAAGATGATGGGTTAACATTATTAGGGCTTATAGGTATTAAGGATATATCCCAACCTAGGGTGAAGAAAGCTGTGTAAACTTGTCAGGATGCAGGTGTAACAATCAAAATGATAAAGGGCAATGATATCTTCACTAGCAAAGCTATAACTATTGAGTGTGGAATTCTCAAGCTTGATGAGGATGAATTTAGCGGTGCCATAGTGGAGGGGGTTGAATTTTGCAATTACATCCAAGAGGAGAGGCTAGCAAAAGTTGAAAAGGTTCGTGTGATAGCTCGATCCTTACTCTTTATCAAGAGAAGGGCCATGTGGTTGTAGTCACCATAAACAGGACCAATGATGCATCTACACTCAAAGAAGCTAACATTGGAGTTTCATGGGGATTCAAGGTACTGAAGTGGCCAAAGAGAGTTTCAATATTATCATTCTTGATAACAATTTCACCTTTGTGGTAACAATCTTGAAATGGGGTTGATGTGTGTATAACAAAATTCAAAAGTTCAATTAGCTCCAATTAATCGTAAATGTTGCAGCATTGGTAATCAACTTTGTAGTCGTGGTTTCCTCAAGCAATGTTCCAAAGAAAGTCCAATTGTGATGGGTGAACCTAATCATCGATACTATTGGTGCTTTTACTCTTGCCACTAAAAAACCAACACAAGAGGATATACTTTTAAAATAGATATAAGTTAGAATCCATTCATCATTGTAAATATTCAAAATAAATACATAAATATAAGATAATGGTAGACCAAGTATTTATATTTTCAAATTTTGCACTCTAGTGTCTCATCTTTAAATTTTTGTGAATTAATGCATATACTTTCAAAGTATGTATAATTAAGTATCTCTGTGGCGAATGTTTATTTTTTTAACAAGTTAATGCAAGGCCTAAATGCCAATAATTTCAATTCTTTTTGTAATTGTTTAGCATGCATCTTTAAATTTTGGCAACTTTTTGTCAAACGTCTACCATTATATTGCCATAAAAATAATTGTCCATTAAATATTGTGTTAAAGAGATACTAAATTGCACATATTTTAAAAGCACCGATATCAATTAGCCAAAATCTAAAAATGAAATATTAAATTACCAAAAATTAAAATTAGTGACACTTTCAAGTGCCACATATTAGATATTGGCAAATTAGTATTGTACACACTTAGAATTTCTTTGTACTTTCATTGATATTATTAAAGAGGTCATGTAGAGATTTAAAACCACATTCTTAATAATTTTGATAGTCAAAATATAATTTTACAAATAAAGCAGTATACCTACGTTAAGTAATAAAATAAAAAAATAAATAAATAAATAAAAGGGTAACAGCAATTGATCGATCATTTGAGAAGAAGAGGTTTGGAAGGTGAAAAGACGGATAGCTCTAGTAAATGTGAAATGGATGCAATCTAACTCAGATTTATAAATTGGGAGCTTAGGGTCTCTTGAGGAGACCATTTCATAATACACGATTGGGCATAGTGTGAATCATTAGATGATGATGAAACTAGTCATATTAAAATTAATTTCGAAAGTATAGAATTTTCTTTATAATTTTCATGCTGTTGTAATGAATTAATTAGAGCCAAATACAATGGCTCTAAAATAAAATTTCTGCAAAATACATGAATTGCACGTTTCATATTAGACGCGTCAAATGAGTCCCCCTCCTGTGGCAAAAATAGATTAGAATGAGTAATCGAGTATTGATCTTAATAGCAATTTTTAAGTTGCCTATTTTGTTACTGCAGAATTCATGTCCTGGCTTCAATTAAACTATAATAAATCGCCCTGTTTGCTTATTCTATTACTGCTGATACGTAGAATTAACAGCAGTTATTCCATTACAATAACCAAATGAATCTGGTTAGTCGAAAAAATGAATTGAAAAAACGGCGGTGCACCGAAGGAAAAAGGAAAAAATTTCAATCAACTTTATTCATGAATCTGGTAATCACAGGAAAAAATTCCAATACTATAATAAATTTCTCCTAATCGCATGCGTAAAGAAAGAATTGAAATACACCTATATCATATATATATATATATACAGAAAAGAATAGTCGGCATCAATTCCTGTGCATAAGCTTCTTCAATTTTGATTTTGTGTAGCTGAAAATCGGCACCTCTGGAATAGGTATGCACTTGACAATCCAGCCAATAGGCCATGATGCAGCTGCTATGCCGATACACGCTCCCCACTGTGCCCAGTTCAACCTCTCCGTGTCGGCGAACTTCTTGAGGAATTCCACCATGATCACCTGAAGAACAATGGTTACGCAGATAATACCTATGAAGAGCTTGTTCTTGTGTAGTCCTTGGAACACGTTTTTCTTCTCAAGCTTCCTCGCGTTGAACTCATTGAATATTTGGCACAGGACAAATGTATTGAAAATGAGAGTACGGTTTACAGCCTCATTCACTCCGAAGATGGATTCGCCTTTGAACTGCAGGGTCAGAAGGATGGTCATCTGGTACAGTGCTTGGGCAGTATGTTTCTCCACATGATGTTGGTGATAAGTGGTTTGGTTCGACCACTGGTGGTTTCTCCATGAGCTCTTGTGTTGGCTTTTCGGTGGCAAGCAAGAGCACCAAGGGTGTCCATGATCAGGTTCACCCACAACAACTGGACTGCTGTTAGTGGGACATCACCAGAGGAAACTGCAGCTACAAAGTTGATAACTAATGCTGCAACATTTACGGTTAATTGGAACTGGATGAACTTTTGGATGTTGTTATAAACGCACCTACCCCATCTCAAGACTGTTACCACTGAAGTGAAGTTGTCATCTAGGATGACAATATCTGAGCTCTCTTTGGCCACCTCGGTGCCTTGAATCCCCATGGAAAGTCCGATATCAGCTTCTTTGAGTGCAGGTGCATCGTTAGTCCCATCTCCTGTAACCGCAACCACATGGCCCTTCTTCTTCAAGCACTCCACCATGAGAAGCTTGTCGAAGGGTGAGGATCGAGCCATCACACGGATCTTTTCTACTTTTGCTAGCCTCTCCTCTGGGTGTAGTTGCGGAATTCAACCCCCTCCACTATGGCCCCGCTAAATTCATCCTCATGAGCTTGAGTATTCCACACTCAGTAGCTATAGCTTTAGCAGTAAATATATTGTCACCTGTTATCATTTTGATTGTTACACCTGCGTCCTGACAAGCTTCCACAGCCTTCTTCACCCCAGGCCGGCATGGATCCTTAATACCAACAAGCCCCAATAACGTCAATCCATCTTCTTTTAGCTTCACCTTTTCATTGCCTTCCTTGAACTCTTGCTGAGAAAGTTGAGTATGTGCAAAAGCAATGCATCTAAGGCTCTTGGCTGCCATTCCTTGGATGATATGGGCGCATCTCATTTTCTCCTCATCACCAAAATCTTTTGTAATCCCCGATGCATCATAATAACTTGTGCACATTGCCAATATCATCTCAGCAGCTCCTTTCCAGTGCACATGCACTGCATCATCTTTCTTGTTCTTTATCATGACTCGGCTTCGCTTCTTCTTGGAATTGAACGCCTCAACGTGGATAACAGTGTTACCCTGCTTCTCTTCTTCCATGTCCATGTGGAGGTGCTGGACAGCCCAAGAAAGTATAGCTTTCTCTGTTGGACTACCAGAGAACTCGAATTCTGATCGAGGAGAAGACTTATAGACGGCACCAGTGGTGTTTAAAGCAACCCTTGCTTAATGAGACGAGGACAACTTGAAATCGAAGAGTATGTACCTTCCTTTACATCGTTCTGGCCCAGCCAAAATTTGGTGACTTGCATTTGGTTCATAGTCAAAGTGCCGGTTTTGTCGGTGCAAATAGTGGTGGCAGAGCCCATGTCTCACAAGCAGATAACTTCCTAACCATGGCTTGATCAACCATCATTCTCTTCATCGAATATGCGAGGTAAGGGTGACAGCAAGAGGCAAACCTTCAGGAATCGCAACCACAACAATGGTGATCGCAGCTGCTATGATTTCTACAACGGCATTAATTATATCATCAGCTGTTGTTTGGCCTTTGACGTACTCAGTATTTCCATTGTCATCTTGAGTGTTTCCCGTGAAATAACGAATCAACAGAACGACCAGGACTAAGATTGCAACTGCTAAACCAACCTTTCCGATAGCCGAAGTAAGCTGATTCAATCGAGCCTGTAACGGTGTTTGTTCTCCCAAATCACGATTGATCGAACTCATCATCTCGCCCCAGGTCGTATTCATCCCGACTGAGGTAACTAGCATCTGAGCATAGCCATCTGCCACTTTAGTACCCGAAAATATAAAGGATTATGGGAGCTATCGACTTCCACATGATCACTTTCTCCTGTCATGCTGGATTCATCAACTTGCAAGGAATGGCCATCTATAAACAATCCATCTGCTGGAATTTGATCTCCAATCTTCAAGCAGACAATATCTCCAGCAACGATATCGAATATCGATATCTGGTGTCGCCTGCCCTTCCTCAGAACATCAATTTGAATATTGTTGCTAACACGGGATAACTTGTCGAACTGTCTGTTTTGTCTGAAATTACTCCCGGCGGAAACTGCAATAACAAGGAAAACTGCGACGAAAATGCTTCCACCATCATACCAACCTTCACTGATTCCGTTCTCCTTAATGCCAAATCCAAGGGAAAGTGCAGCACAAACTAGAAGGATTAGAATGGTGAGGTCCTTAAACGCCTCCATCACAAAATAGAAGAAGCTCCTGGTTGGAGGCTGTTTGTAAGTGTTGCTGCCAAATGCTCTTTGCCTTCTAGTTGTATCTTCCTCATCCCCATCAATCCCATTGCCAATGTCAGTGTCCAGAGCCGAAGCTACCCTTTTGACTCCGCCAAATTTGGAAAGACTCTGAAAGTTCTTATCCTTGACAAGATGAGTGAGTTTGGATTGATCATACTGAAAGTGTTATCATGTTCCTGGTAAATGGAGATAACACTGTAGGAAGTTGACTTTGTGACAAACAGATGTGGTGACTTTGTGACCAACAGATGTGGTTCCTGGGAGTGTTTTTATTTTGGTTTTGGAAAGATCAGAAATAGTCCTGGAACAATATATGGTTACAAAAGCAACAAGCCACTTCTTCTTTGATGAAGATGAGCTTTCGAGGACATTCAAACTGGAATCAAAAGGATGAAAATACTCACCATTGTATCCTCTCAAAATGCTTGTCATGCTCAACTCGATACCCTATAAGTACAACAAGATGATCGGTCGCTGGCAAAAGAAAAAAAAGATGATTTTTTTTTTTTTTTTTTTTGTTTTTTACCAAACACTGAAGGGGAAATGGGGGAAACGAAACAAGTGAAAACAAGGAGAAATGGGGCAAAGGATACGTGAAAACAAGATGATTGGCTTGATGTTATTTGTGTATATCGTTGAGTACTTGAGTTGGGTTCGAAATCCTTTTTCCTTTTATAGGTCTTCTCTTCGCCGCGTAACTTTTTCGTTAAGAAAACCGAGGTGACCGTGTCGGGTCGTATCAGACACATACTTTTCGCCGCGTATAATACTCACTCAGGATTTTTACATCCAATTGCGCTATTGTCTTTGAATTTATAACATAAGTCGGTAATTGTTTTTAAAATAAGCAAGGGTGTGTCTGTTTTGAGGCCAATGCTTTTTCAACTAGTTTGCCATGACATAAATTATTAAATTTAAACTTCAGTAATGTTAAGATTGCAAAAACGGCACCTAATTGTGAAAGTGAAGGTGGCAGGGTGGCAGTTGCTATTCCATGATAATAATTAAACCATTATGGAAAAAATCAATAAAAAATAAAAAATGGTTATTGTTATTTGAAAATGATCTTTTTCTACTTCTAATTTGCAAATTTCGCGTTAAAAATCCCTGGAGATAGATGATGGCAGGCCACCATCACGGGTCATCACTTGCTAGTATGCAACCATGCAAATGGAAATGTACCATATGGTCAGCAATAACAAATAAAGGGCGTTAGCAATGGCTTTAGGTAACTTCATCCGGGGACTAAATATAAAATCATACTAACAATATATGAAAATCAATATGAGTAGTCATGATTTTAAGTGCTCCTTTTCTTTTTTTTCTTTCCCGAGGGACCTATTTTTGAGATTTTTATTAAAAAAAACTATATATTTATTCTCTTTACCCGTTCTATTTTTGGGTTTTATTAAATAATACATATATTCTTCTTTTACCCTAATTTTGACATGTGGAACTTGTTATAATAGAAGGTAAAAGTCTATCTATTTTCATTTTTAATAATCCTTTCTAGTCATTCGTGTCATATAAAAAAAAATTTTATAGTGGAATCATCATTTTACTATGTATAATAACCCTTTAAATAAAAAGTTTGCTTTACTCTTAAAAATAAAAATAAATAAAAAGAAGAAATCAAATCCAAAATATTAATAAAAAAATAACACACATAAAGACACAATTTTGAAATAGTAAATAAAATAGGGTTAATCACAAAAATATAACCCATGTTTAGTAGTTTACAAATAACTAAATTTTGATTTTGAAAAATATATAACTTGTGGTTAATAGTCTAGCAATCAAGTGATTTAAGTTTTATTTTTGAAAATACATCACCGAAATTTTGTGCTTTTACAAGTAAGTGACATGAGTTTGACTTTTGACAATATAACAACATGGATATTTGGCACTTTGTAAAATGCCCCAAAATTTTTACCAACCTAAGCTAAAATCTATAATTAAATAATATAATAGGTGGTTGATTTTGAATTTAATTTAAAATTAATTGAAATGAAATTAATAGTTTAATTGAATAAATCAATAAATAAACTATAGTGTATGTTAGATAATTAACATTATTAATTAGTAGATAGATTTAATTGAAATTAAAGATTCAAATACCCCTTTCAACTTATCTATTTGCTTTAATTTTCTATTCCAACAAACTAAACTACTCCATCCCTTGCAATTTCAAATGAACTAAATTTTCAAGTTCAATTACCGATTTATAATCAAATTACTTAGTTCTTTCCAACCATCAATTTTAAACTCCATTTTCTTCCAATGTCAATTCTCTAAGTCTTAAAATGCAACTTAGCTAATTTAATGAATTCCTAAACCCCAAAATATCTAGTTATTTTAGTCTAAATTCACTCCTTAATATTAGAAATTTAAATCCGACTACTTGATCATAAATGTCAATTCTTAACTTAAGTTTTAAAATCCCAAACTCAACTAATATCAAATTCTTATTAATTAAACTCCTACACTAAATTTAATTCATTACAATCTACATCCAAAATTCTCTTACTAAATTCTAATTCTTAAAGCTTTGAAAAGAAAAAACCATTTACCCAAAAACCCAACCAAATCTAAAGCCCAACGCCAAGCCTATATATATAAATATATAATATTAATTTCCCTTAGAAAACCTTAGCCCTCTCTTTTCAATTTTCAGCTGCCCATTTCCTCTCCAATTCTCTTTTCATTTCTCTCTCACAAACACCAAAATTTCAAAACAAAATCCTTTCTAAAACAATGCACATAAGATATTAAGTGAATTTCAAGATTGAAGTTGAAATTAAGCTTGAAGAAGCTTCATCAACCTAAAGAGTAGTAGTAGTGAAGATTTAATTGCTTGTATTTCCAAGATAAGTAAGTTTGGTTGATTTTCGTAATTGATTGTTGTGATGCATGATTTGATGAGATTAGTGTTAAATAGTAAGATATAGGATTTAAGATGATTTTTGAAGTATCCCAAAAAATTTTTACTAGTAAACAAAATAATAATATGGATAGCCAATAATAATTATATTGGAATAAATATAAATGAAAATAATCATAGCAGTAATAATAGTATTCAATAAATATAATAGGAGAAAAATAAAGTAGCAAAACATTAAGAATATAATATTTAAGAGAGCAAATATTTAAAAGGAATAATTAACAAATATGTGTTACATATCATAAACAAATAAGAAAGGGTAAAAAGGAATTTAGGTAATGACTTACTTAATCAATACAAGCCATGAGGTCATATGAGCAAATTATATCTCAAACGTATAATTTATACATTTAAGACATCCTATCCTTATAGGGTCTGTTTGGATTGTCTGTTTTTCATCTGTATCTGTATCTTTTTAAAATGATATGTGTAAATATATCCGATTGCATCTAAATTTATCTATATTTGTTCTATATTGATCTTTTGATGAGAATTGTCAAATTTTTTTATCTATATCTATTTTTTGATAAATAATTTATTAGAAAAAAGTTGAAAAAGTGTCTGTATCTGCCGAAAAAGCCAAAACAAACAGACCCATAAAAGCCTTAGTTTTCCTTCTTCCTCCATTCCTTACATTATCAAAACTTATTCAAAAATTATACTCTCAAAAACTCTCTCTTTAACTTCTTCTAGAAGAAAAACAAATGAAAACTCTCTTAGGATTTGGAAATCCATACATGAGGAATCAAAAAGAAATTCCTAGTATCCTAATGCTTTAATCATTGCACCATACGATTTAACCTTAGGATAATCAAGAGATCAAGAAGGAGGAGGTGTGCGCTTAAGAAGTTTCAACAACAGCAATTTCTTGATTAGTAGTAATAGTTTAAGAGTGTTGTTTTACTCTTCATAGGTAAGTAATCTAACTATAATCTTGTATTCATTTGTTATGTTGCTACGATTAATGATTGAACAATGAAATGATTGATTTTGATATAGATCTATAGATTTAGCAATATATTATGATGATATTAGTATATTTTGATGTTAGTGTGCTAGAAAATCATAGAAGTCATTAAGATGTAAAATTTAAATAAAATATCAAACAAATTTATTTTTATATGAAAATTTTAGGAATGGTATTTTATTGTGTCTATATTTAAATTGAGAATCTTTATGATTTTTGAAATACATTTACTATTTAAAAAAAAATTAAATTATGAAATAACAAAAACGGAGCAAAACAGAGTTTTAGACAGCATAATGGTGGCAGGGCAGACGCAGGATTATAAGACTAGGGGGCCAGATCTTAATTAAGTTAATTTTGAAATTATTCATTAATATTTACTCACTCTTATAATTATATTACATCTTATATATTTATGATAATTTTATAATGATTTCAATGTGATATTTTTTAAAAATTCATAAAAACCATAATTAAGAGTATTTAGTGCATTTCATAAGGGATGGTATATATGTCACTTGAAAATTAATTATTAATAAAAAATATAGAGCTAATATATATATATATATATAAATTTGCATTTAATAAAAATAAATCATAAATTATCTAGATAGGATATTTAATCAATAGTTTGTGTTTATTTTTAGTAACACTGCAAAAAATAATGTTACTAAACCAGATTATATAAATTAAGTGCAATGTGATTACTTTTAGCATAAATAATCATAAAAAATATGTAGATAGGATAGTTATTCAATAATTCATGTACATTTGAATAATATTAATTGAAGAAAAAAAGTTACTAAATCAAATTATATAATTAGTGTGTAATATATTCAATTGTAATATAGGTAAATAATTATATTACCTTATGATATACTTTGAACATAAAATAGTTATAATAAAATTTATTTAGTTTGATAATTTTATGATGAAAGAATTTAATATTATAGTTATGTGAAAGAAAAAGTTGAAAACAAACAAACATATACATATATATATATATATAGAGAAAGAGATAGAGTTGTTAGTATAAGAGAAAGAATAGGTAGTGTAATAAATAAAAAAAAAGGGTAAAAGAGGTACTCACATGGGATTTGAACCATGACCTCATTGATATAAAAGTAGATGATAACCACTAACCATATTAATTTAATGTTAGAGTTTTCTCTTTATAATATACATTAACATATAATTTTTTCTTTTTGAAAAAATTTTAAAAATTATTTTTTCTCGGCTTTGGGGGTTGAGGCCCCCATTGCTCCCCTCCCCCCTTAAATCTGCATTGAGTGGCGATAATGTATAGGAGTAACTGGTGACTTTTCTTATCCTTTTAGTAGTAAAATTATAATGGTTTGAAGGCTCGAGAATCTATTACTACGACTTGTAAAATATATATACATAGTATATCTTATATAACATAAAGTGCATTATATATATATATATATATATTGCTTTAACATAAATATTAAATACATATAAAAACATATGTAAATATATCCTATATACTATAACATATAAAATATTTATCATATATAACTATAAAATACACACATATATATGCTTTAAAATAAAATATATAATATATATAATCGAATATATCATATATAAAAGTGGTTGTGAGATTGGGATTAATAAGGAGAAAGTGAGGTTACAAAAAAAAAAAAAAATTTTGATGCAAAGAAAAAAACAAAAAAGTGAAAGACATAAAAAATAAAAAGGTGAAAGAAGAGAAAAAATTCAAAAAAAAAAAAGGAAAGAAAAGGACAATCTTTATTGAAAAGAAGAGGAAAAAAATAGGTATGTGTTTAATCTGTATAGTAAGTTACAAGTTAATATGATCAAAAGCTATAATTGAATCTTAGTAAATTAATGGTTTAAATCTTGATGGGACCGGTCCCGTCAAATTAATTGACCGCACCATAGAAGCCCCCCAATCACTTTCAGCCATACCGTTTGTCATGAAACGGATACAAATGAAAAGGATGTTTTTACTCTAAAACAAATAAACAAACCAGATATAGATTTAGATACAGTTAAGATACATATGCAGTTTAAATATAGATATATATATATACACATATATATAAAAAAATCATACAATTTAAATAGACCCTTAATAAATGCCTCTCATTTTATTTTGGGCAAAAAAAATTGTCTTATCACTAATGTGTCATAAGATGATGCTCTAAGAACCTACGTCCATGTTGCCTATAAGACAATCCTAATGGTGAGTTGCTTATGCCATATTAGTATGTTAAACAACTTTCTCTACTAAGGAACTCATTGCTTTATCCGTGACTTACTTCAATAAAAAAATTTAATATTTTTTTAAGTTTTAATACATTGTGATATAACAACGGTAAAAAATATGGCATGTTGTTAGAGATAAAGAGAGAAAAATAGTGTTAAGCACAAAATGATGCTTCATCAAGAAACTCCACTTATTGGTGAAGCACCTTTTTTTAGTCTTGGTTTCCATATAGCAATGCTTATGACATTGCTCTTATATTATCATCCACCTTGTAGTTTCATATGATAGTTGTTGCAAAGTGTAAAACATACTTTGACTTGCCAAAGGAATACTATTTAATCATCCTAACACTATGATTGGTTGAATGGAATGAAATCAGTATTCCAATTTTATTTTCATGGAATATCTATTCTTTTTGTTTAGTTTGCAAAAATTTCATCAAAAGAATATCTATTCTATATGATGCGAAATAGATAAGGAATCATCTTTTATTCTCTTTACTAAAGGAATAACTATTCATGACAAAAAAATATGTTTTATTTCGAAAATACCTCTAACTATAAAATAATGAATTGATATTCATATCTAGCCTTATTCTATTCCAGTGAACCAAATGTACCAAAATATTAGCTAAGGATTAGAAAAGAGAATTAATTGGAAATGTCTGATAGCCCATTAAATGAAAAAAAAAAAAAAAAAAAACGAAGTGGGAGTTGTGGCTATGTTTGTTTAAGTAGACATCATCATGAGGTTGAGTTGAAATTGGAAATTGACCGGACCTATCATTGCTGGTCTTTGAACTGGGAACCGGCCCATTGATGGAAGGTCTGAATCACGGCTTAAGACCTGCTAGTAAAGCTACAAATAAGCCAAGCTAAGTAGAGCTTTTAAAGGCTTAAGCTCAGCTTGTTTAAAATTTAGTATGCTCAAGCTTGAGCCAAGCTTTTTATCGAGCCTAAAATTGAGATTCAAGCTTGGCTTGTTTATGAAATGTGCTCGAGCCACCTAAGTTTTTTATCGAACCTAAAATTTAAGTTTTAGCTCAACTCATTTAAATAGCATGTTTTTTATTTTTTTAACCTAAAATATAATATATAAGTAATTATATTATGTAAATAGAATTTAGTTTTTATTGTTTTTATTATGTAATTATAGATAATATATCATGCATAAAAAATTCACAAATTTGTTAACGAACATATTAAGGAGCCCACTCTCGATTCTATTCACGAGTCTAAACGATCTTATTTACAAGCCAACTTGCAAGCCTAAATCAAAGTTTTAGCTTAGCTCGTTTAGATAAACAAGCTTTACTTTGGGCTCAACTTGTTTACTAATCGAGCCGAGTTTGAAGCAAGCCGAGCTCGAGTAGCTCATGAATAGTTTGGCTCGTTTGTAGCTCTACCCACCAGTTCTAGTGGGTTGGGATGATTTAGAGCTTAGAACCACCGGTTTTGGCAATTCAAGATCTACCAGTTCTGGAACTGGGCATTGGACCTGTGCATTTGGCGGTTCCATGGCGGGTCTAGCCAGTAAAATTAAAAAAGAAAAAACGAAAGTCTAAAAAAGAAAGCTACAGAAAATAAATATGACAAAACTGCGATTTACTTTGGGCACAAAAATACAGAAAACTCAAGTGTTAATGTTGCTATGTGAATTGTTTCTATTGATAGTAAATGTCAAAACTATTTGATAGAACAAATAAAGAATAATGAGAATAACACTAAATAAGTAAAATAAAATATATAGTTAAAAGTGGAAAAAATCAATAATATTGTCAATAATTTCAAGTCGATTATCTCATTTGAGTAAATATCTATCTTTTTTTTTCTTTTTTATATTTTATAGAATGCCATTATTAAATTTAATAAAAAATATTGGAATGAATTAAAAAAGAATTAAGAAACTCATAGATTGGAACTTATTGTTTTTTTTATGTATTTGTTTTTTATGTTAGAAACAAATATAAAAAAAAAGGAAAAAAAAAATTTAGGACGATTCATGGTTCTACCAATGGAACCAGAACTAAACTTTGAAAACCGCGGTTCTCTAGAACCACGAACTGGTTCAGCCTTCATGATTCTAGTTCTGATTCTATCAAAATTGGAACTTACAAATTGGTGATTCGGATCCGATTCTAGATTGACCTAAATCATGACAACCACTATGTTTAGGTATATGGAAAGAGCTTCCTTCTTTTTATAAAACTTATCTTGTAATTTCTTGTACCTTATTCGTGCAATCTGCTACTAAGCTTGGAAGTTTTTATTTCAAGATATGATTTTATTTATGACTTATCTATATTTATTTCCATTCTATTTTATATTGTTTGAAAAATTCTTAAGAAAATTACCTAATATGTGCCTTCGCATGTTTTCATTTCTTCATTATAGTAAAATGGTAATTAAATAGTGAGAATTTACATAGTTTAAAAGAATATTTAATGCATTAGAATGAGAAATTTTGTTTTATTTTATTTTTAAAAAATAAATAAAGTAAAACCATACGTAAATAAACTTTATAGGAGACAATTTTCCAAGTATTAAATTTTATAAGAATATCTATTGGAAAAAAAAAAAGAAAAAAAAACGTAATAGCATATATATGTATTTATATTTTTACTTTGATATTTATTTCCTTTAAGAATGATGGCAACAAGATAAAAAAAAAAATGAAAGAAGGAAAGAAGGAAAGAAAGAAAGAAACCGCAACAAGCCAAAATGAGATGAAACAACAAGCTCAACATTTTCTTCAAAATAAATATCTGGTATTAGAAATTAGGATTAATGGTATGTATAGTATTTGAATTTGATAAAATATGTAATTTATTATATAAATTTTAAAATTGATCAATTTTTTTTAAATGATAACGAAACACTTCATTAACTAAAAAACAACGAGAAAAAACAAAAAACAAAACAAAACCAAGTACCAAACAACAAGATATCAAATTCCAATCCAACAGATATCCTGCTGCTGCTAGGAGAAGGTCCAGTTTCGGTCGAATTGCCGGCAAAAGGAGCGTGCCTTAAAGCACATCCGTACAAACTTAAAAAAAAAATCAATTTAACACTTAAATTTTAAAATTAATTAATTTGTTATTTAAAATAACTATTCATACATATTAATAATATCTTTATCAAGTTTTTTTAGATATCATATTGATTAATTTTAAAGTTTTTTGGATATAAAATTATTTAGTTTTAAAATTTTAGATATTAAATTGATTATTTTCAAAATTCAAATATATAATTATAAATTTTATTAAATTTTAAATATCATTTATAACATTATCCATAAAAACTATTAACCATCCAATAGAAAACGAAATATAGCACACATTGACTTCCAGGTCTTAGTATATAAATATTATTTTCTGCTTACAACTGATGTGGCTTAGAAATTAAAATTTTCACCTTAACTACGGAAGCAGAAAATAACTTTTAATTAAATAGATACCGCTGAACTTCCTCACTGTTTCATATGCACTATCGTATGCAAGAGAGCGTTTAATAGTACAAACACATTAGGTGTTCTATAGAGTTGTAAATAACAGAGGTGAGTGGATTGATTTGGTTCTTGCTTTTTTTTTTTTTTTTTTTTTAAACTGAACAAAACTATAATTTATAATTTTTTTCCTTCAGAAATCAAATCCTTAAATAATAGTTTGATTCGAATTAGAAAAATTTCAAACTATTAAATAACCATTTGATTCAGTTTTGATTACGGATTAAATCAAAATTATAATAAAAAAATTTTAGTTATAATATTTTACATATGTGTGAATATTCACATATTAAAATTACTCTATAAAGTTCATATTATAAATCTCAATAAAGTATTATATAAATCCATCACATTCATAATCCATAATCCCTGAAAAAATCATTTAGTCATCAAAAATCAACGTAATAAACTGTGAGAATGTTGAAAAATCCGGTGTCTTTTTTATTCTCCAGCAAGATTTGAGTGTGAGAACTTTGAGTTTGATGGACATCTGCAAACACAAAAATCGACTTTTTAAAAGAATTATTCAACTAACAGAGGCGACCGTGATATATGGTTCTGGTTTTTTTCTTTTTTTTTAAACTAAACAAAACAATAATTTATAATTTTTTTTCTCTTTCGAAATCAAACCCTTAAATAATGATTTGATTCAAATTAAAAAATTTTTAAACCATTAAATAACTGTTTGATTTAGTTCAGATTATGGATTATGAATGTGAATAACAGAGGTGAGCATGGATATTTGGTTCTGTTTTTTTTTTTTAAACTAAATAAAACTAGATAATAAAATCCATACTCCACATAGTTCAAACAATTAATAAAAATCAATATTTTACCAATGAAGGAATATATCTTGAACCTAAAAAAAAATTAGAAAAGGAATAAATTATTATTAACTAATTATTATATAATAAATATCATAATAAAATTATAAGAATAATATACAACATTTAATTAATTATCATAACAAAATTTATAATTACAAGTAAAATATTTTTATATTTATCTAAAATGATATGGATTCATTTGGTTTACTCCTCAAACCAACTATAAATTTATGGATTGGTTTAGATTGAGAATTTTTTAAACTAAATTGTTAAAAAAAAACTATATTTTCGGTGTGGTTGGTTC
Organism: Combretum micranthum; assembly: GCA_024138025.1. Lineage (NCBI taxonomy): Eukaryota > Viridiplantae > Streptophyta > Magnoliopsida > Myrtales > Combretaceae > Combretum > Combretum micranthum. Next base: position 205,320 of record JAMXBD010000758.1, on the reverse strand, counting down.
GGTTACATATTGGCTCTATTCAACTAGTTTTTTTGCCCTCCCCTAATAAATAAATGTGTTAATAGAAAATATGGTATTTAAACTTTGACAATATATACAATTAGATATTTGAACTTTAAAATTAATTAGTTTAGTATGTGTGTCTTAAAATTAACCAATTTTAATTACTTTTGAAATTGATCAATTTTGATTACTTTTGAAATTGATCAATTTTGATTACTTAGAAAACTTTTAGTGCATGCAAATAGGGATGAGCAGGTATATGGTGGGTAGGGTATGAGATAATACCCATACCCTACCCTGTATGGTACAAGGTAGTAGATTTGCTACCCGGACCTTACCCTGTAGTATTATCTACCCATCTTGTACCCGTATCCTCTAATACCCACAGGGTACATGGTATCCTATGGAACTTGTAAAGTATCTCACGAGCCAATAATTTTTTTCATGAATCTGTTTGTATTTATACTTGATATGACATCAAATATGGTATACCTATAGCAAGAAAATAAATAATACTTTTGTTTGATTTAGAATTTAAACACACACATCAAAGCTGATTTTTAAAATAAAAATTTGTTCAATATAAGTAAACTGACAATTTCGTAGTAGAAAAAACCAAAAAACAACACAAAAAATTTGATCAATACAAATAAAAAACCAACCTAGCAAAGTTATGAAATCCAGTAGCCTTAATAAGAACACAAAAACAGCTTGAGAATCATCTCTAAAACTCCTTCAACTTCCAGAAAGCATAGCTTGTGAGGCAGCTTGTCGTAAAACTGAAATGAAAGAAGATTTACAGCATGAAGGAGAAAGTTCATGTGATGCACAAAGTCTATGGTGCCTTTGAACATGTTTGTTAAGCACATAAATAACAAGAATTAAAATCTAAGTAGACATTACAAAAGATAATTAGAAACTAATCGTGGTACATATTAAGAAATTCTACCACAAGCATAGCCACTTCATCAGGTGAAAATGCATTTTGTCTTATACTTTAGTCAACATCCAAAATTTCTTCATAAATCGAACTTGTCTTTACAAATTAAAAAAAAGTACAGTTAAATAAAAAGTTAGTAATATGGAATTTAGAATAATGTTATAAAGTTGAATAACTGATACAAGAGGAAAAAAAGAAATAAATATTAATACAAAAAACTTACCCATCTCGTATCTTTCAGTATTTTCTAAATATTCTTCCACATAAATTGGCTTTAGATTGTTTCTCAACCAGTCTTGTGCACAAATCAAGCATTCAATAACCTTTGGTGTTAAAAAGCTACGAAATTGGTCAAAAACTCGACCTGAAGTGCTAAATGCAGACTTTGATGCAACAATTGACACAGAATAGGCAAAATGTCCCTTGCCATTTGAGAAAGAACTCTAAATCTTGAACTTTAGCTCTCCACCAAGCTAAAATATCAAAGTCATCATCATTCTTTTCGTGTGTTGCTCTAAATATTGATCCAACTCAGATTTATAAATGTCATTTTCCTTGGCTTCCATAAACTTTTCAAAACCTTCTTTGATTTTTCTAGGGGTTCATCTAAAACATGAATATCATCATCACCAATAATTTGATCCCCTATCTCCATATCAAGTGAGGCTGAGAACTTTGGACTATCTTATACTCAAGAGCACGATCATAAAACTCAAACAATCTACCAATCACATTCTTCATGTTGTTAAGCATTGCTTCTACCTTCGCATCATCATTACCATAAATTTCTTTGTAGCAATATTTCACAAACTTCAATTTATACCTTGGATCTAACACAACAGCAACCAGCACCATCAAATTTGTTTTCTCAACACTTCCATAATATTGAAAAACTTTTCTCTCATTTTTCTTGTCATTGATTGAAGAGAAGGATCTGGATCATTCTCCCACTCATTTAAAGATGTCAAAATGCTAACAACTTCATAAAAGTAAGGTGTTAGATGTAACATATAATGATCTTGATATCCTTTTTGTTGTCTCATAGAATTTTCTCAAAAATCTAGACGAAACACTAGCATTTTCCTAATCATCGCAAGGGACATCATTACCAAGCTCAATTGTATTATGATGGGTCCTCATCTTCCAATCTTTGGAAGGCTTTCTTGAACTTAAGGGCAATTTCTAAGAGATATATGGAGTTCCATCTAGTATAAAATGTCTAAATCAGAACCCTTCTAAGTGATTCTTTCACGCTCAATACATGCTTGGAATTGTTGAGCTCTAGAAGGTGAAACTTCCCATATATCTTATAGCACTTCTAATTCAATCTATGGAGTCTTGAATTTCTTTTAACCCATCCTTTACAATCAAGTTTAAAATATGGGCACCGCATCTCATTTGAAAGAATTCCCGTTCAATATAAAAACCATCACTTTCATATTTCTCTTTCAAGTATTTCAAAGCGGTGTCATTTAAAGATGCATTATCAACAGTAATAGTAAAAATTTTGTCTTCTAACCCTTTCATGTATGCATTTCTCTATCATCTTGCAAATCTTTACCCTTATGACTAGGCATGACAACAAAATTAAGGATCCTTTTATGCTAATGCCTCGAATCATCAACAAATGTGTAGTGAGACATAAATAGCTAAGGTTTTGAATGGAAGTCCAATATCAGTTGTAAAAGCAATCCTAGATTTTAAAGATTTTATTCCATCAATTGGGACTTTTCTTGAACATAAAGTTTCATGCAATCCTTAGCTATGGTAAAAGTGATACATGCTTAAATATTGGTTGCACTACACTAAGAAAATCCCTAAAAACCTTCACGCTCCACAGTAGAGATGGTTGCTCATCAATAATGACTATTCGAGCAAGCATACGCTACAATGATCTTGGTTAAACTTTCATGAAATAAGACAACCATTGTCACTATCAGTTACATCTTCCCCTACTTTTTTTAATGAAGTAAGAATCTTTGCTTTTTATCCATATTTTGGGAAAATCTAGAATAGGATCTCAAATGCTTCAACATAGAAGATGTACCCTAACTAGAATCATATAGTAACTCAATTCACAATAATTGCACTTTGTCTTATAGTCCTCTGCTTATGGTCATGTGTAACAGTAATCTTAGTAAATGAGCCCAAGTAGGTGAACCTTTGTTTTTCTTGAGACATACCTGGGACGAAGAGTCACTAGCTGATAATGCAAGCGCTTTACTTGAACCTGGAGTATTATTCTCCTCCCTTTACTTTCCATTTTCGCTCTGGAAAAATCAAAATTAGCAAGATATATTAGTTTTTTCAAATGTACATGCTTTACATTTATAGTTCATAAAAATAGAAAAGGAGTTTAGAAATATATCTTATGTGTGACATGTTAACATAAAAATATAATTTTACAACCTTAGATACTTTTTATTTGGCAATTGGCATATGGATGGAGGAACGTGGTATTACTTTATAAAACATGTCCACAAATTAATAATACAACTTTTCAAGTCAACCTTTACACCTAGACTATATGCATGGAACTTTCCTTAATATAAGCCAACCAATAAGTGAATAACGAACCGTCCCATTTTACAATTTTTTGGAGATAATTAAATTAAAAATAAAAAATTATTTGATCCTAGAATTAAAACACTGCCGGATTTGTCTGAAGTAATGTGCCTTCTTCTCATACTTAGGTATCTTTGTTAACCTTCAAATAAACATATAAAGAGCAACTAGACATAGCTGATATCTATGCTAAAATATAACTAAGAGAAAATATAAATAATCTTTAAACTCTAATTTGGTCCATCGCTCTTAAAACATTAGTGCCAATACCATAAGTTATAAGAATATTGCATATTTGTTGGTTGAAATTAGTCTTTATTATAGTGATTGTTAATTTTATTTGAAAACGTCAAGCATGTGCTCCCATGAGCCAACAGACAATCTTCTAATGATGATTTTTATAGGGTATAGCCTCCCAAAACATTGTAAAGGCATGTATTGGTTGATTTACTTTGGGTCATATCTGAGTCTATGCATTTTGGATTATCCCTAGTAACCATGCATGGCTTTTCTCCTTTTCACAGCTCAAAACTGGTGGACATCCAAAAGTCAAAGGAGAGACTTTTGAGGTCTAGCCATGTCCAATCAACCATGCATGTATTTAATTTTCCTACGAAGAGACTCTTGTGGTCGTTGCGTTTAACTGTAATGCTTGACTTCAAGGTTTTCCCCCCTTGTGGCTGTCTAATTCCAACGGCTTCACATGAATCCTTCTTACTAAATTCAACCACGATTTGAGAAACTCTTGCTACACTTCTCACAACAACACGTGTGCTTCTCAATCGTAAAATATTATATACTAAGCAGGTGGTTTTATTTTTATTAGGTAATCTTTCTATTGAATGTTAAACCCATCAATAAAATAATTCTATTTTCCTTATTTTGATACCAAATTGTGCAACAGCTCAATACTATCTCCTTTTTCTTTCAAGTTACTGGAAGTTATATTTATAAAATTAAATATATATCTTGCTCTAAAATTAAATCATTGCAAAATTTTTGTTGGCAAGATATTACATCATAGATTGAAAAAATAAATTGAAAATGAAAATGAAAACAAAATATACAAAATGAATATACCTTTTCATAGAGGAGTGAGGAGTAATGAGCAAATGAGTGGCATGACGAACGTGAGACAGAGACTGGCGTGAGTATAGGTGAATGAGACAAAGTTACAGAGAGTGGCATGAGAAAGGAGTGTGGGTAGTTGAAATAGAGTCACAGAGATTAGTGTGAAAATGATAGTAAGTTTAGGGTTTTGTTGGATTGGGCCAAATGTAAAGTATATTATTATTGTTTAAACAGAATAAAATATTATTATTAATTTTAGTTTTTTTTTTTAGATTTATATTGGATGGGTACAGGATACCTTATATCCTATACTTAAAATATAGGATACAGGGTGAGTACAGGGTATTGAAACTCATAACCGTATCATATCCTAAAAATATAGGGTCTAAAAAATTTTACTCAAATCCTACTCTGTAGTTTTTGATACCCAATCGGATCTTATCCAATCAAGCAGGGTCCAGGTGAGTATCAGATACGATAGGATTACCCATTCATCTCTATATGTAAATAATAATTCTGTTTAGTTATTTTAGATATTAAATTGAATAATTTTAAAACTCAAGTTTAGAAACTGGTCAATGTAAAAATTCTGGCCGGCTCATAAATACGAAGCAGCGCAGGAAAGGGGAAGCAAATGCGTTGCTGGGAATGGTGTCGCGCGCGTGGCCGTGTTTCTTCAGGATGGAGCGTCCTCCTTCTCAAATCTCATGGAACAAACACGTAAGTTCTCAAAATTTTAATTATTGGCATTTCCTACGGTTGACGGGAACGGATACATGGAATGTTAACCGGCTACTGCGGGTGGATGCACGTGGGACTATACTTTTGTTTTACCGATTAAATTCCATTGTAATCCCGGAAGTATCGTATGAGAAATTTCCTTGGGGAGGACCAAAATGGCAAACAACAAATTTATTATTTAATATATTAAATCAAGAGTCTCACCAGTATTTGTTATGGCGAATCATTATATATTTGACGGATTTTTTTTATTATGTATGCTAAAATTATAAAATCTAATAATATAATTAATTTAAGAAAAATTACTATATTATGTATTTATTAAGACTTTGAAAAAAAAGATATAAATCAACTTGATGGCAATCACTTTATTAAGTATTTAATTTTATAAAATAAGGGCATACACACAAACACACATCTATATCTTTAGATTCTTTACTTTTGTTGGTATTTCGTTAGATTAGCTATTTAATGGTGAAACAAATGTCTACTAACTTTTAAAAAGAAATTACAAAATAATTATCAAAATATCAATACATAATCGCATATAGGAAATGCAGTTCAATTTTTTTTAATGAATCACTTAAACAAGATGCGATTTAGCAAAAATGCTAAAGTGTTAAATCGCATATCATTAGTGTAATTTTGGTATATACAATTCATGTTTGTACATAAATCACATCTAATACATGCAATTCATGTGTAAATTGATAAATTGTATTTAATAGAAGCGATTTAATACTGGTAATTTAGTAATTAGTTTTATACAGTTTTTATTTGTATAATTTTTATTTGAGCGGTTAGTAGTCATACAATTTCTTTCACTATTCAATAATGATAGCAAAAGAATTAAAAAAAAATGAAACAAAGGAAAATGGGATGAAACAAACAATATTGACATTTAAAAAAAAAAATTAAATATCTGATATTAGAATTATCCAATAATAAATGAAATACAGCACATATTGACCCCAGGACCTTTCTATATAAGCATTATTTTCTGTCTACAACTGTAGCTTAAACATGAGTTTTGCACCTTATTATCCTTGTAAGCGTAAGATTTTTAATTTATTTACCTAAAAAATAGTTAATTTGATAAATAGCAGTGAAATTGATGTGCCAGATAAGTGTGGAATCATTAAGCCTAAGCTTTTGTGATTGTTTTTCTATCATTTTTTCAATTAATTTTTTTGGCCGGAAGTTTTACTATTATTTATTGGTGGCGAATTCACACACACGTTCTTCTTGGTTCAACAGTCTCTAATTCTCACGTGCCATTGGTATGTTATTAAAGAAATCCCCTCTATTTACCTTCCTTTTTGTTTTATCAATTTATTTTTTAAAAATACTTTCGTATATAATTAATAATTAAAATTATATAAAAAATTAATTTCATAACAGTGTGATAAGATATTTTATGAATCTTGATGATTTTAACAATTAATTTATAAATAAGAAAAATTGGAAAAGCAAAATTAAAAGATCTAAAAACCTATTTTCTTATCTTATAATTTGTATTTATAAACATTTACTCATTAATAAAAGGCATTGCATTGTTAGCCTATTAATCATAATATATGGTAGCAAGATAAATATTGGTGATAATTTTAAATAGGATAAATTGTATCGATCATTCTTGTAAATTTTATAAATAATATTAATATTCATTTTTTTTTTCAAAATACAACTTATTGTTCATCGTTTTGTCTAAGTGGATGCACACTTAACAAAACACAATGTGTCATTAGACTTATTAATTATAGTCACGGTTCTGGAATTGAACCAAACTAGAATTGGGACCACTGGTTTTGGTTCTTGAAATTGGAGAACTGGAACTGTCTCCTACAGTTTTTTTCGGTTCTAGTTTTGGAACCATCAGAACCGCCTTCTTTTTCAAGTAAAAATAAAAATACATAAATAAATGTTTTAATTTTTAATAAAATAAATTTTAAACTTAAAATAATTATTGGGTCTAATAGTGTTAAATTATTAATCAAACTTAAAATAATTATTGGTCTTAAAAATTTGTTTAGAATGCACATTTATTTACATACAAATACATTTTAAATCAATTATAGTTAATAATATGAGATTATAAAATACCCTTTAGGGTAAAAAAATTAGTCTTATGTCACATTTGATACACCAGAATGATTTGAAATAGAATAGTTTTGAATGGATTAGGTTCCATTACTTTGTTTGGAAGTGTACAAGGAATAGAATGACTCTATGATGTGTTTGTGCTTAGTAATAAATGCAAGTTATGAATCTACAATAGGATAAAAGAATAATTATATCGAATGTAATTAATAAAGTTGGAATTAAATCGCGATTTTGCCCTCTCAAAGGTTAAATCAAATTCCTTTTCAAAGCCAGAATTATTGATTCTAAGAAATCATGATTTTGGCTTCTAAAGATGTATCCAAGCATGAGAAATGGAATAGAACTTAGAATCGCGATTCCATTCCGAGTCCATTCTGGATCTATTCCTACATGCCAAACATGACATTACATTATTAAGGAAATAAATTTTGCTTTCAGTGGAAGTTTATAAACTAATTATATATGCTTATAAGTTATATTTATTTGTATTGTTGACAATAACACCTTAAATATTGTGAATTGATGATAAATTTTACTATTATATGAAATAGTTTAAATATTAATAATTATATATTTAATATTTTTAAAATTCTTTATTTAATTTTTTATAGTCTTATAGCCTGCTTACACGTTTTTTTTTTACTACCGGTATTAGTTTGTCTTGTCTACTATTCAAGTTACTATTCTACACTATTTATTACTATTTCATTATCTCTACTTTTTCTTATTACCTATTCTTACAACCTATATACCTATTTTTTACAATTTTCATTTCCAATACTACTTTATACTTTTCATATCTTACACATTACTTATTTTTCATTGCAAAAATATAAAACAAATCAATTGTCTCTCTCTCACATGCCCATGCCCGACGCCCCACTTCTCTCTCTCTATCTATTGTATTTCGTTTCCATTTAGTTTAATTCATACTAACTTCCACTCTAAAACTCTATAAATACTCATTTCCTCCTTCATTCTTTACACACACTTTCTAACTACAAAAAAACTCTTGCATTTTGTTTCTCAAATCCTTTCTCTCCCTCTTGTAGAACCGTGAGCCTCACCATCCCATTCCTAAACTTTTTCCACAAATTTTTCTTTCATCTATCCATCCCCAACCATCTTCCATCACCATATACTTTAGATAAAACTCTAAAGACCATATCTTTTCCTCAAGCAATATAGCATGAACACCTTGTTATTTTGATTTCTAAAACCCCATGAGCATTACGCTAGGGATGAGATCATGAAAATAACAACTTGTTCATACCGTTATTCAACACCATGTTTATTTATAAATGTTATATGTTTTATTATCGCTCCTAATCTAACTCCTATATGTTATTAAGTATAGTTATGTATATATATTCTTAGAGTATATAAGCTCACTAACAAACCTTTTATTTATGCTTTTATTTTTCTTACAATTTATTTATTTATTTATTTCATGCAATTTATTAGACTAGTCATTCTAGTCTTATATTTTTTCTCATCAAGTCAAAACCTTTTCTCTTTCTTTTTGAATTTGTCCATAATTTAAATCCGAGGAGCCTTAACTAAATCTAAAACTCTTATGATTTTATTATTTATTTTCTTATTTTTCTTAAAAGACTTGCCCATGTCTAAGTTCGGAAAGCCTTGATACAAGCTAAGACTTCCCAATAGTTTACATTTACTTATGTGCCGATTTAATTTCTATATCTTTTATTCTTTATATGAATTATTTTTGTCATACTACATAACTGCAAGTTCATAATCACACATGATCATATTGTTGTTATCTTGATAAAATAAAAGGAGTTCTTTTCTTTTATAAAAATAAGACTAAAAGTCTATAAAAATAATTTTATCACTTAGAAAAAATTCCCATTTAAAATTTTGGATTATGTTTCAACAACATCCTTTTCAAAAATGTAATAGGTCCATTATAAATTTTTAGTGTTGATATTATGCAAAGCTTCTTCAAGATTTAATTATGTTATTCCATTACTCACTCTTTTCATAATACTAAAATAAATTTATTATCAAACCTTAATATTAATAATTCTTTGTTATGAAAATTTTTCTTAAAAACTTATTTATAAGATTTATACCAACATGATAGAGGCATGGCTAGAAGATGGAGAGTCGATCCACTTGAGATGCGACCTGGACCGACTTCAGGGACTCGGGCTAAAAGATTCAAGGAAGCACTTAATGGTTGATTCAAGAGGTTCAAGAGGAGGAGATACATATGCACACCATCTAGGATTAACCCAAACTGATCAACATCATCAAGGCAAGCTGGGAAATGGACGAAGACAAGATTTGGGCAAATCTGACCTAAGTTGGCAAAGTACACCGCCGGCCTTGATTTAAGCACCATCAACCTTCACCTAAAACAACCTGCATTGAAAACATTGTCATCAGGCAACTTATCTTCTAAATTAACTCAACACCGCTAGCTTTCATCACATATGCTGCTGGCATACAAGCTTAAGCCGTTGGCGTACGTACTAGCATAGACGATCCATTGCTTTCGGCTTGCAATTCCAATTCTAGCTAATTCTTGTAGGCCGCCAACGTATATTTGATGATTTTTGAGTTTCCTTGTTTAGTCTTTTAAGTTTCCTTTGCTTGTTTATAAGTAGTCCTTGGTTTGTATTTTGAACACATAACTTTGATAATACAATTGAGAGTTTTCTCTTTAGTTCTTGACTGAACTTCTTCTTGAACTTATCGGATCTACTCCATGGCGTTCAATGTTCGACTTATCTAAATCTCCACTTTTAATTATGACATCTATGACATATACCAAGGTTCTTGCTCTATATAGGCAACGAGTCGCGGTTCCATACAATCCTAATGATCTTGGGTTATAATTCCAATCATATTGCTATTGGGTTTCATCACAGGTTGATGAAGTTCGTATCAGTTTGGTATCAGAGCCTAAGGTTGTTTAAGGTTTGCTTATCCTTTTCCTTAATTAAATTTTTATCTTTTAGGGTCTGAAGTTTCTGTTCTGTGAGTTTTCTGTCAGGTCTTGATTGTTCCATAGATTTGATCTTGATAGTTCATAGTTGTGATAAAAAAAAATAGAAACAAATTTGCACAAAAAAAAAATTCGTTCAAGAAAAAAAAATCAAATTGATTGAATTCTTGAAATATTATTTACAAAGTCGTCAAATTGTTTGGGGTGGCAAAAGATTTATTTCTTGATGTTTAGAAACTCCATTAATATAATTTGACCTAAGTCTTGTCTGTTCATATTCTTTTAATAAGTTAGATTGAATTCTTGGATAGATCTTGAATTGTTCGAATTAGTTCTTAAAGAACTAAAAGAGGAATTTAAAAATAGGAACAAAATCTGATTTGTGTGAAAACACGAGGGTTGAGTGAATCATCTATAGAGTGAAACACGTGAGGGAGTGATCTATGGGGATTATTTTATTTCTAACCTTGTTTCCTACAGGTAAGAAAACATGTCATATAAAGGTGTATCTAAAGGTGAGAAGGTGAGAGTTGCCACGAAATTGATTTTAGAGGCGTTGACAACTTAAAGAGCAAAATTTTTGCCTTCATTTTCTCATTCTCTTCTCTCTTTCAAAACCTACGTTTCTACACATACACACACTTCACATATCAATTCCATTTTCTTCTTCTAAATCATTAAGAAAAACAAATTAATCCTCCATCTTCGAGTTAAACAAGAATAAGTAAGTTAACTCATGCTTTATCTTTGTTGTTTTTGTGTTTTAGTTGTAAGATTAATGTTGTTGTTGGTAAATGATTGTTTTAGGATGGTTATGATGCTTAGCTAGTGGTAATGTGAAGTAGAGTGATGGAGAAGTGGTTTTAAAGTTTAAAAACTTGAAGTTTATGATTGGTTTGTTAGGTGATTATTTGATGTGAAAGAGAAAGGTGGATTAGAAGACGTAAAGGAGTGAATGATGGATTTGAGACTTGTATGAAGATGTTATAGTGTATTGGATAGGTTTGAGTCAACTAAAGTTAGTTAAAGTGAGCAAAAATGTGAAGTGAAAAAGTGTCTTTCACTATCAATAGGCCACGGGGTGTGAGAGAAGGCATGGCATGATCTGAGTGCAATCTGGGTTGCCAGGCCCCTTATCATGGAGCGTAGTAGAGGTGGTGGTAGCCCATGTGCTTCTCCATATGGGGTGTGGCAGAGGTGGTGATAGCCTCTGTTCTTTGCCTTGTTTGACAGGCCCCTTGATATGGATTGTGGCAAGGGGCGTGGTGACCTCTGGTCATTAAGTGATCCCTCATATGGAGCGTGGTGAAGGGCATAGTGAAGTTTGTGTGTTGCCCCATCTCATACGACCCTTGGTACGGGGTGTGGTGAAGGGCGTGACAACCTTAAAGTGTCTTTTTATCTCTTTTAGCTTTAGAATTTTGTTTAATCCTTTTTGTCTTTGTTAAGTACATAGTAATACAAGCTTTTTTATCTTATAGGAATCCTAAATCATGATTTGGACTTCCCGTTGGACTATTAGAACGATTAAGGAGAATGCACGGGTGGGTAACTTGAATCCTATTACTTTGTTTGTGATTGTAAATAGTGGAATATAGTTTAATCATAAGTATAAGGAATCAGATGAATGGGGATGAGAAATCTTGTATGTTATATGTTGTGTGTTTAAGTTGTAAATCTTAATATTCAAAGTGACAACTACTTACTTGACATTAAATTTTAGTTGCATTATTGAGTGTCTAAAGTTGGTATGACAACATGATAATAGGGAATTGAGTTTATTGGACTTTAATATGACATGAATTTCATAACGTCATTGGCATTAGCATAGTACTCAAGTCACGTGTTAACATTTCGATTCTGTGGTAATGTTTGTTGGGATTAATGGGTCTACTTGTAGGTTACCATAGGGTTGTCAGCTTCACAAAAATTAAGCAAGCTTCGAAGGAGATCGTTTGTGTTGGAGTTGAATTTAGAGTGTTAATAGTTAGTGAGATTGCTCAAGTCCTAAATGAAGTGGAGGGTGTTTATGTGAAAACTATTTTTGAAATGGTAAAAGAGAATAGAAAAGTCCTACTTCTTTAGTTTTGAGATTCTCATGGGCATGAATTACTAAACTTATCCTTCAACCCCCTGGGAGGGTGTAAATCCCCATAGGCTTGAATTCCAGTTATTTGAATCATATTTGCTACATATGGTTGACGAGTGCATTGCATATTATTGCTAAAAAAACTTGTTTGGTACTAAAGACATGTTTTATTCTTATTCGCTAAGCTTTTATATGCCCACGCTCCCTTGGATAGTTGATTTACAAGGTTTTAAGCGTGAGACCAAACCAAGCTCAGGTGTTGGAATTAGTGTAGGATGGACTTATGAATTCTTTTGGAACCATATATGTAATAGAGACTTAGTAATGGTTGTATTAGTATAAGTTAAGTTTTGTTTTCCTTGTAAGCTTCGTTGTAAAAAGGATATGATGAAATCGTGAAGACCATAGTTTATATTTTGTAATGACCTAGATTTGTTTGTTATGTTTTTTTTTTTTTTTTTTATGGTTAATATATATATATATATATACAATCTCTTTCTTACTCAAAACAACTATCGATCTTGTTTAATTGTTCACTTCAAATGGGGATCGTTAGTTGTATAGTATACATGTAACTTTCTAGAGCCCGCAATTAGTTACATGAGTTACATGGTGTATTATTACAACTCAGTGTGTGACAGGACCGCTCTGTAATATCACGGTTGGATATAATGTGAGCCATTAGATAGTGACGGAATGGTCATATTAAACTTAATTGTGAGAGTATAGAATTTTCCTTATAATTTTCATGCTGTATTAATAAATTAATTAGAGCCAAATACAATGGCTCTAAAGTAAAATTTCTGCAAAATACATGAATTGCACGTTTCATATTAAAAGCGTCAAATGGGTCCCCCTCCTATGGCGAAAATAGATTAGAATGAGTAATTGTTAACTCAGAATTCATGTCATGGTTTCAATTAAACTATAATAAATCGCCCTTGTTTGCTTATTCTATTACTGCTGATATGTAGAATTAACGGGAGTTATTCCATTACAATAACCAAATGAATCTGGTTAGTCGAAAAAATGAATTGAAAAAACGGCGGTGCACCGAAGGAAAAAGGAAAGAATTTCAATCAACTTTATTCATGAATCTGGTAATCACAGGAAAAAATTCCAATAATATAATAAATTTCTCCTAATCGCATGCGTAAAGAAAGAATTGAAATACACCTATATTATATACAGAAAAGAATAGTCAGCATCAATTCCTGTGCATAAGCTTCTTCAATTTTGATTTTGTGTAGCTGAAAATCGGCACCTCTGGAATAGGTATGCACTTGACAATCCAGCCAATAGGCCATGATGCAGCTGCTATACCGATACACGCTCCCCACTGTGCCCAGTTCAACCTCTCCGTGTCCGCGAACCTCTTGAGGAATTCCACCATGATCACCTGAAGAACGATGGTTATGCAGATAATACCTATGAAGAGCTTGTTCTTGTGTAGTCCTTGGAACACGTTTTTCTTCTCAAGCTTCCTCGCGTTGAACTCATTGAATATTTGGCACAGGACAAATGTATTGAAAATGAGAGTACGGTTACAGCCTCATTCACTCCGAAGATGGATTCCCCTTTGAACTGCAGGGTCAGAAGGATGGTCATCTGGTACATTGCTTGAGCAAGTATGTTTCTCCACATGATGTTGGTGATAAGTGGTTTGGTTCGACCGACTGGTGGTTTCTCCATGAGCTCTTGTGTTGGCTTTTCGGTGGCAAGAGCAAGAGCACCAAGGGTGTCCATGATCAGGTTCACCCACAACAACTGGACTGCTGTTAATGGGACATCACCAGAGGAAACTGCAGCTACAAAGTTGATAACTAATGCCGCAACATTTACGGTTAATTGGAACTGGATGAACTTTTGGATGTTGTTATAAACACACCTACCCCATCTCAAGACTGTTACCACAGAGGTGAAGTTGTCATCTAGGATGACAATATCTGAGCTCTCTTTGGCCACCTCAGTGCCTTGAATCCCCATGGAAAGTCCGATATCAGCTTCTTTGAGTGCAGGTGCATCGTTAGTCCCATCTCCTGTAACTGCAACCACATGGCCCTTCTTCTTCAAGCACTCCACCATGAGAAGCTTGTCGAAGGGTGAGGATCGAGCCATCACACGGATCTTTTCTACTTTTGCTAGCCTCTCCTCTGGGGTGTAGTTGCGGAATTCAACCCCCTCCACTATGGCCCCGCTAAATTCATCCTCATGAGGCTTGAGTATTCCACACTCAGTAGCTATAGCTTTAGCAGTAAATATATTGTCACCTGTTATCATTTTGATTGTTACACCTGCGTCCTGACAAGCCTCCACAGCCTTCTTCACCCCGGGCCGGCATGGATCCTTAATACCAACAAGCCCCAATAACGTCAATCCATCTTCTTTTAGCTTCACCTTTTCATTGCCTTCCTTGAACTCTTGCTGAGAAAGTTGAGTACGTGCAAAAGCAATGCATCTAAGGCTCTTGGCTGCCATTCCTTGGATGATATGGGCGAATCTCGTTTTCTCCTCATCACCAAAATCTTTTGTAAGCCCCGATGCATCATAATAACTTGTGCACATTGCCAATATCATCTCAGCAGCTCCTTTCCAGTGCACATGCACTGCATCATCTTTCTTATTCTTTATCATGACTCCGCTTCGCTTCTTCTTGGAATTGAACGCCTCAACGTGGATAACAGTGTTACCTGCTTCTCTTCTTCCATGTCCATGTGGAGGTGCTGGACAGCCAAGAAAGTATAGCTTTCTCTGTTGGACTACCAGAGAACTCGAATTCTGATCGAGGAGAAGACTTATAGACGGCACCAGTGGTGTTTAAAGCAACTCCTTGCTTAATGAGATCGAGGACAAATCTTGAAATCGAAGAGTATGTACCTTCCTTTACATCGTTCTGGCCCAGCCAAAATTTGGTGACTTGCATTTGGTTCATAGTCAAAGTGCCGGTTTTGTCGGTGCAAATAGTGGTGGCAGAGCCCATGGTCTCACAAGCAGATAACTTCCTAACCATGGCTTGATCAACCATCATTCTTTCATCGAATATGCGAGAGTAAGGGTGACAGCAAGAGGCAAACCTTCAGGAATCGCAACCACAACAATGGTGATCGCATCTGCTATGATTCCCACAACGGCGTTAATTATGTCATCAGCCGTTGTTCGGCCTTTGACGTACTCAGTATTTCCATTGTCGTCTTGAGTGTTTCCCGTGAAATAACGAATCAACAGAACAACCAGGACTAAGATTGCAACTGCTAAACCAACCTTTCCGATAGCCGAAGTAAGCTGATTCAATCGAGCCTGTAACGGTGTTTGTTCTCCCAAATCACGATTGATCGAACTCATCATCTCTCCCAGGTCGTATTCATCCCGACTGAGGTAACTAGCATCTGAGCATAGCCATCTGCCACTTTAGTACCCGAAAATATAAAAGGATTGTGGGAGCTATCGACTTCCACATGATCACTTTCTCCTGTCATGCTGGATTCATCAACTTGCAAGGAATGGCCATCCACAAACAATCCATCTGCTGGAATTTGATCTCCGATCTTCAAGCAGACAATGTCTCCGACAACGATATCAAATATCGATATCTGCTGTCGCCTGCCCTTCCTCAGAACATCAATTTGAATATTGTTGCTAACACGGGATAACTTGTCGAACTGTCTGTTTTGTCTGAAATTACTCCCGGCGGAAACTGCAATAACAAGGAAAACTGCAAAGAAAATGCTTCCACCATCATACCAACCTTCACTGATTCCATTCTCCTTAATGCCAAATCCAAGGGAGAGTGCAGCACAAACTAGAAGGATTAGTATGGTGAGGTCCTTAAATGCCTCCACCACAAAATAGAAGAAGCTCTTGGTTGGAGGCTGTTTGTAGGTGTTGCTGCCAAATGCTCTTTGCCTTCTAGTTGTGTCTTCCTCATCGCCATCAATCCCATTGCCAATGTCGGTGTGCAGAGCGGAAGCTACCCTTTTGACTCCGCCAAATTTGGAAAGACTCTGAAATTTCTTATCCTTGACAAGATGAGTAAGTTTGGATTGATCAATACTGAAAGTATTATCGTGTTCCGGGTAAATGGAGATAACACTGTAGGAAGGTGACTTTGTGACAAACAGATGTGGTTCCTGGGAGAGTGTTTTTATTTTGGTTTTGGAAAGATCAGAAATAGTTCTGGAACAATAGATGGTTACAAAAGCAGCAAGCCACTTCTTCTTGGATGAAGATGAGCTTTCGGGGACATTCAAACTGGAATCAAAAGGATGAAAATACTCACCATTGTATCCTCTCAGAATGCTTGTCATGCTCAATTCAATATCCTATAAGTACAACAAGATGATCGGTTGCTGGCCAAAAAAAAAAAAAACACAAGATGATTGGCTTGATATTATTTGTCTGTCTAATTAATGTTCGGTTAATGGAACGTTGAGTTGGGTTCGAAATCGTTTTTCGTTTATAGGTCTTCTCTTCGCCGCGTAACTTCTTCGTCAAGAAATCGAGGTGACCGTGTCGGTCGTATCAGACACAATAGGATTCCGATTGGGCTTTGCGCAATTGCATTGCCGGTTTTACACCCCACGCCGAAATTTGCATTTGTTGTCTTTGGATTCATAACTTAAGTCGGTAGTTGTTTTTAAAACAAGCAAGGGAGCGGCTGTTTTGCGGCAAATACTTTTTCAACTATTTCGCGATGATTTGTTGTTGGAGTCATATAAGATTTAAACTTCAGTAATGCTAAGATTGCAAAAGCGGCAGCTAAATGTGAAAGTGAAGGTGGAAGGGTGGCAGCTGCTATTCCATGATAATAATTAAACCATTATGGAAAAAATCAATAAAAAAATAAAAAATGGTTATCATTATTTAAAAATTATCTTTTTCTACTTCTAATTGGCAATCTTCGGGTTAAAAATCCCTGTAGATGGATAATGTCAGGCCACCATCATCGGTCTCACTTGCTGCTAGGCAACCATTTAAAGGTAAATGTACCGTATGGTCGGCAATAACAAATAGAAGGAGTCAGCAATAGCTTTAGGTAACTTCATCGGGACCAAATATAAAATCATACTAATAATTTGTGAAAATCAATATGAGTAGTCATGATTTTAAGTGCTCTTTTTTTTTTTTTTTTTTTGCGAGTGACCCTATTTTTGAATTTAAAAAAAAAAACTATCTATTTATTCTCTTTACCCGGTCTATTTTTGGGTTTCATTAAATATATATATTTTTCTTTTACCCCTAAATCTTGACATGGTGGAACTTGTTATAATAGAAGGTCAAAGTCTATCTATTTTTATTTTTAATAATACTTTTGATCCATATGTGTTATATAAAAATAATAATCTTATAGTGGAATCATTTTACTACGTATAATAATCCTTTAAATAAAAAGTATTGCTTTACTCTTAAAAGTAAATATAAATAAAAAGAAGAAAATCAAATACAAAATATTAATACAAAAATATTACACACATAAAGACACAATTTTGAAATAGTTCAGTAAAATAGGGTTAATCACAAAAATATAACCCGTGTTTTAGTAGTTTTACAAATAAGTGATCTAAATTTTGATTTCTGATAAGTATATAACTTGTGTTTTGATATTCTAACAATTAAATGATCTGAGTTTTATTTTTAACAAATACAACACCGAAGTTTTCTGCTTTTACAAGTAAGTGACATGAGTTTTGACTTTTGACTTTTGACTTTTGACAAATATACAACATGGATATCTGGCACTTTGTGAAATGCCCCAAATTTTTACCAACCTAAGCTAGGAATATTATAATTAAACAATATAATAGGTAGATGATTTAGAATTTTAATTTAAATTTAATTTAGAAATTAAACTTAGATAGTTTAATTAAATAAATCAAGTAAATTAAACTATAGTGTATGATTAGGTAAATTAACATAGTTGAATTAGTAAATAGATTTAATTGAAATTAGAGATTTTAAATGCCCCTTTCAACTTATCTATTTGCTTTAATTTTATATTCCAACAAACTAAACTACTCTACCCCTTCCAATTTTCAAATGAACTAAAATTTTCAAGTTCAATTACCTATTTTAATGAATCAAATTACTTCGTTCTTTCCAACTATCAATTTGAACTCCATTTTCTTCCAATGTCAATTCCCTAATTTCTTAAAATGCAACTTAGCTAATTTAATGAATTCCTAAACCCCAAAATATCTAGTTATTTTAGTCTAAATTTCACTTCCTTAATATTTAGAAATTTAAATCGGACTACTTGATCATAAATGTCAATTCTTAAGTCTTAAAATCCCAAACTCAAACTAAATATCAAATTCTTACTAATTAAACTCCTAAGCTAAATTTCAAATTCAGTTTATCAATTTCTACATCCAAAATTCTCTTACCAAATTCTAATTCTTAAAGCTTTGAAAAGAAGAAAACCAATTTACCCAAGAGCCCAACCCAAATCTAAAGCCCAACACTAAGCCTAACAAAACCCTAGTCCTCTCTTTTTATTTTTCGGTTACCCATTTCCTCTCCAGTTCTCTTTTAATTTCTCTCTCACAACACTCCAAAATTTCAAAACAAAATCCTTTCTAATAACAATACACATAAGATATTAAGTGAATTTCAAGATTGAAGTTGGGAATTAAGCTTGAAGAAACTTCATCAACTTAAAGAGTAATAGTAGTGAAGATTTAATTGCTTGTATTTACAAGATAAGTAAAATTAGTTGATTTTCTTAATTGATTGTTGTGAATACATGATTTTGATGAAGTCAGTGTTAAATAGATATAGGATTTAAGATGATTTTTGAATTATCCAAAAAATTTCTTACTAGTAAACAAAAATAACAATATGAATAGCCAATAATAATTATATTGTAATAAAATATATAATGAAAATAATGAATAGCAATAATAATAGTATTCAATAAATATAATAGGAAAGTTTTAAGAATAAATAAAATAACACAAAATTAGGAATATAATATTAAAGAGAGCAAGTAATTTAAAAAGGAAAATATTGACAAAATCATAAAACAAGTAAGGAGAGGTAAAAAGTAATTTAGGTAATAACTTACTTAATCAATACAAGCTATGAGGTCATACGAGTAAATTATATCTCAAATGTATAATTCATACATTTAAGGCATCTTACATTCATATAAAAGTCTTAGTTTCATTTTTCTCTCATTCCTCACATTCTCAAAACTTATTGAAAAATTTTACTCTCAAAAACTCTCTCTGTGACCTCTTCTAGAGGAAAAACAAACAAAAACTCTCTTAGGATTTGGAAATCAATACAAGAGGAATCGAAAAGAAATTCCTCGTATGCAAAATCCTCTATTCATTGCAATTTCTTGATTGGTAGTTGTAGTTTAAGAGTGTGTTTTTATCCTTCATAGGTAAGTAATTTAACTTATAATCTTGTATTCATTCGTTATGTTGTTATGATTAATGATTGAATAATGAAATCATTGATTTTGATATTAGATCTGTAGATTTAGGAATATATTATGATTGATATTAGTATATGTTGATGTTAGTGTGCTAGAAAAATCATAGATGTAAAATCTAAATAAAATATCAAATGAATTTATTTTTGTATGAAATTTCTAGGAATGGAATGGTATTTATTGTGTCTACATTTAAACTGAAAAATCTTTGTGATTTTTGAAAAAAAATTACTATTTTTAAAAAATTAAATTACAAAATAACAAAAATAGAGCAAGACAGCATAATGGCAGCAGGGGTAGATGCAGGATTATATTACTAGGGAGCCAGATCTTAATTAAGTTAATTTTAAAATTATTTATTAATGTTCACTCGCTATTACAATTATATTACATCTTATATATTTATAAGAATTTTATAATGACTTCAATGTGATATTTTTCAAAACTTCATGAAAAAATTATTCAAACAATAATTTAGAGTATTTAGTAGACCTCATAAGGGATGATATATGTAATATATAGAAAAATATTTTATAAAGAAGGGCAAAAGAATGTCATTTGTTAATTAAGGAGATTGAAATTTTGGTTATTCCTAATAAATAAGATATGTAATAATCATCCCTCACATTGATGATGGTCCACAAATCCTTAAAGATAGTAAATCTTCAATAAATTATGATAAAGGGCAAAAGTTGTCATATGTTGAAAAATAAGAGGGTTTTATGGTCCACCTTAGTATTAAGTTGATGGTTTTGTCTATGATCTAGAGATGTTTGAAGAATAGCTTTTGACAAAGGAAAATTGGTCTCTAGGCTATCAGCCTATATGTGAAAGTCGTCGGCGTAAAGCTCTTGGGCGTTTATGAAATTTGTGAAAACCGGTAAGAAAGCCACCGACGTAAGGACATAGGCCGCTAGCGTTGGATTAAAGGCTACTGGTGTAAGTGCCAACTTACCTGCTCGAAATGCTTTGTATAAATAGAACTTTAGGGTTTTTGTTTCTCATAAGTCCTTTTCTCCTTTGTTGTCTAGAGAGCGTTTTTAGAGTTCTTAAGTGTTATTGGAAGAGAGAATCATGTAGAGATCAGATATGGATCAAAGTGTAAGTAATTTCACCTTCATCTATCAAGTTCTTCATAAATCAATTCGTTCTCATAAGGTTTTGTTTGGATTTTGAAGGGATTTTTCTGAGAAACCCTAGTTTTGATTGAGATCCAATCTTTCGGAAAATCAAGCAAGGATCAAGATTCAAATAAAATAAGTTATGTCTTTTTAATCGTAGATTTAAACAAAGGAATGACCAGTGATATATCATGTTTGCTCTTGTTGGTTTATCTATTTAGGGTTTCGGAGAAATTGTTCTTTTAGGATTTTGTTCGTTGATAATTGAAGAAACCTAAGGTTTGATTTAAGGAAGAATTAAAGGTGAGTTCTTATCCTTTAAATCAAAGGTTCTATAAAAATTCAGTTTTATGGAGAAATTTGTCTATTTATGTGGATTTGCATATTAGGTTTTTAGAGAAAGAATATGTTCTTTTAGGTTTTTGAGGAGTTTGATAGAAGAAAAAGAAATTGTTGTTGTGGTTTCCATAAAAGGTTAGGGTTTTGGAGATTTCGATAAGTTAAGGTTGTATGGGTTGAGGATTTACATATTTTTGCTTATTTGTATATTAGGAGATTTAGAGATTTTGTGTTGTTGTTCATAAAGGATTTGTAGATTTGGAGAGATTGTTCCTAGAATCGGAAAAGATACGACCTTTCCTTGTTTGCTGTATTTGCTTGCAGGTTTAGTTTTCTGATCGTTGCTTGTAGGAATAGATATATAAATGAACGTAATTCTATTTAGCTTAATTTGTTTTTCTGGATGTCTGTGGCTTTGATCAGCAAAGACTTGGCAGATAGTGATACTGGTGAGACACCCTGATGATCCTTGTGTGTCATTGTCTTTAGTA
The DNA here is from genome assembly GCA_024138025.1 of Combretum micranthum. NCBI lineage: Eukaryota > Viridiplantae > Streptophyta > Magnoliopsida > Myrtales > Combretaceae > Combretum > Combretum micranthum. The sequence goes on along the minus strand of JAMXBD010000758.1, from coordinate 183,448 downwards.
GAGTTGCACTTGGAGATGATTCTGATAGATATATGTTTATTGGCAGTATGGCCACGGGTGTTTGGGGAGTCGCCATTCACCAATATATGTATATAATTATTTATTTTCGATATCTGGTTGTTTTTCAGGAGTCTAAGTAACTCTAGGTTTGGGATCAGAGATCTATAATTCTGAACTGTATTGTTTTGCAGGCTAAATGAAGATAATAATCCTGCTGTTTGCATTTAGTTAATTGCATGTATATATACATGTTGTTTGTGCATTTGCATTTTGTTTGTGGACCAGCATACTAAGCTTTTTCGCTCATTTCTTTCTTTTTCAGGTACAAGTGATGGAGATATTATTTATGACTTGTCTGGTTATGACTTGCATTTTGATCATGGGGATGGCGATAGTGGACCTGACTACATTCCAGAGGAATAGGATGTTATACAGGACATATGAAAATGATTTCTTGAGTTATTGAAGATTTTTGAAACAATATTTTGATCATTTATCTTTTTGAGGATTTGATGTATTGGTTTTTATGTAATAGATTATTAAACAGGATTATATGATTTTAATTTGAAAGTTAGATCTTTTCTGGGTTATTGTTGGCTTTGGTTTTGCCAACTCGGGTTTAGTTTATATTAAATGAGATATTTGAAAGTTATAAATTACAGGTTTTGTACCTTCTAGAGTACTCTTAATTGGGGATTCATGGAGATTTTTTTATGTTTATTTTTTGTGAAATTTAGATTTAGAGCCTTTGCTTGTCTCTTTTAAGAGAGGGACACGTGGTGGGTTGTAATGCCTTAGTTTAGAGCGTTACAATATATATGTCACTTGAAAATTAATTATTAATAAAAAAATATAGAGCTAATATCTGTATAAATTTTTCATTTAATAAAAATAAATCATAAAATATATCTAGATAGGATATTTATTCAATAGTTTGTGTTTATTTTTCTAGTATTACATGTGGAAAAAAATAATGTTACCAAACCAAATTATATAATTAATGTGCAATGTGATTGCTTTTAGCACAAATAGATCATAAAAAATATGTAGATATGATAATTATTCAATAATTCATATACATTTAAATAGCAATAATTGAAGAAAAAAAGTCACTAAATCAAATTATATGATTAGTATGCAGTAATATTCTATTGTAATATGGGTAATAATAATTATTACCTTATGGTATACTTTGAACATAAAATAGTTATTAATTAGAATTTATTTAGTTTAATAATTTTATGATGAAAAAATTTAATATTATTAGTCATTGTGAAAGAAAAAGTTAAAAACAAACAAACATATGTACATATATATATATATATATATATATAGAAAGAAAGAGAGATAGTAGTTAGTGTAAGAGAAAGAAGTAGCTAGTGTAATAAAGAAAAGTAAAAAAAAAAAAATTCAATGGGATTTTAACTCATAACATCATTGATATAAAAGTAGATGATTAACTACTACACCACACTTAATTTTATGTCATAAGTTTCTTTTTATAATATACATATAACGTATACTTTTTTTCTTTTTGAAAAACAATTAAAAATTAATTTTTCCCGGCTTTGGGGGCCTGGGGTCTCCATCGGCCCCCCTTAAATCCGCCATTGAGTGGTGGTAATGTATAAGACTGAACTAGTGACTTTTTCTTATCCTTTTACAGTAAAATCATAATGGTTTGAAGGCTCAAGAAGTCTATTTTACTATGGTGTAAAGAACCGGACAGAAATTGGTCAGTAACATTCTCAATTTTTCATGAACCAGTTGGTTAACAGCGATGTCTCCCTAATTTAGCCAGATTTGATGTTTTTGATTTTTAAATCATATTAAACTAATTCAATTAGGTTGAAACAACTTAGAAACATATAAATCAATGAGTTAGAAAGTTTACATAAAAATTTAGGCTTAACAACCAGTCAAGAAGTTAATGAACTGATCCGATTAGGTTAAAGCATGCATTAGTTTCCTATATAAAAGTGAACTATTGAAATTTACAGGAAATCAATTCTAACCAAATAAATATGGAATAATTGTAAATACTATGGTTTCATATTGAAATATGAATTTTAAGATGTATAATTAGTTATTTTTTTAGGAAATTATTTAATAAATAGATAAAAATAATCACTTATAAGTTAATAACAATTTATTAGGAAGCTAATTTAGATTCTTAAAAGTAAAGTTGATGTATTAATGATATGGATGGATTAATTATATATTAAATGAGTTAATTTTGTTTGATAAAAGTTTATTTGATTAATATTAGAAATATCACTTTAAGGACTTAATCACTATAGATAAGCATAGATGGCTAAGATAAATAGTTGATGAACTTTAATGTATATAATAAGTTTTTAAAACTAAAATTTCCTTAGAACTTGATATTAATTTATGAATAATATTAGAAAAGGTAATACATATCAACAACTTGAGACTTTAGTAATAAGAAATCTAATAAGAACAAATGATTGAGTTGGTTACTTTGAACTTATTTGAGATAATTTCCTTATACAAATTCTTGTTCTGTGGATTACCTATTATTTGTTTGTGGCGAGATTCCTACTTTAGTATAAGTACGCAGTGATTTAGGTGTTGCTTGCTAGGATGAGAATCCTAAAATGGATTAATATTTAAAGATGGCTTAAATAATGATTGCTTGAGTGCGCTTGTGTCCTTTTTGAGACTCAGTCCAATGAGGGACAACCTTACATGATGTGTCAGCATGATAGTTAGGTACTTAAGCTACCATGGGTGGCTTGGCAGCTAGCTAATAGGGCACACGGTAGCAAAGTAATCTTTATTCATATTGGAGAGCAAAGTAATCTTTATTCATATTGGAGAAAATTTGTAACAAGTAGTCTAATAAGTAGACTCTGTTATTCTGCTTATTATTAATGGATTGGTATGGATAAAGATAAGTAACAACTGTAGCCTTAGACAGGGCTACTTATTTGATATAGAGCTAGGAGATATATGTATCCGGACTGCTTATATTAACCTCTTAAGTAGTTGCTGCTACTTAAAACCGCCAAGTTCCAATCATTTTACTAGAGTGTAAGTACTCTACTATTACGTTGCTCTATCTTAATTAAATATATAAATTAATGGTTGTTGCATGTGCATTAGAATAGGAGTGTGTGATCATACCGTATGTGCTTGTGTTGTTGTTATACTAAGCTTCAGCTCATTCCTTTCTTTTTCAAGTGATAATGATGATGTTGATATGGATACTTCAATTACCTAGACTATGGGTTGAATATTGATGAGCTACTCAATGGGCTAGACCTTTAGATGCGTTGGATTTTGTTTTTATTGATTTAAGAGTTTAATATTTGTGTTGTGAGGTTTGCTTTGTATTAATGAGAGATTATTTATTGTTATTTATAAAACTTAAATAAAGTTTTCTTAATTTGAAATTGATTAGAGACTCATTTAGTTAAGGATAGCCTTTGCTAATAATGCTTAAGTATTGTACGTTGTGGAACTGTTAGTGGTTTAAACCCTATTTAGGGCGTAACTGTAATACCCTGAAACTCTACTCACCGAGGTATTGTCTACTTTTGCCACTTGCTGCATCGTGTTATGCTTTGGTGCCAGCACCTCCCAGGAGATCACCTATCCTAGGATTTCTCTACCTAAAGCACACTTGACTTTGGAGTTTTGACGAACTCCATACCATTACATAAAATGGCGTCTCTGTCTCATGTTCAATTCCTTTTGTGTAAAAATATACTTTAAGCTCTTATGATTAGTATATATTTTACATCTCTCACCAACTAGATAGTGTCTCCTCAGCTTCAAAGCTAATACTATAGTTGCTAACTCTAAATCATGTATTAGGTAATTCCTCTCATGGGCCTTAAATTGTCTTGAGGCATAAGCAATCACCCTACCATCTTGTATCAAAACACATCCAAGACATTATATAGAAGCATCACTATTTATAACAAAGTCTTTGCCATTGACTGGCAAGGCACGAACATATGCCATCACTAATCTCCTCTTCAACTCAAAAACTCTCTTCACACTTATCCGATGATGGGTGTCGAATCCAACAAAAATAAAAGACCTACTCTAAAATTTGTAAATAGTAGTGAGCAGGATCGTCTCCACAGGGATCAGTGAAAATCTATTTCTATTTTAGTAACTAGTAAAAAGGAATAAAAATCGGGGGTTTGGTATAAACGATTAATTAGAAAATAATTGATTTCTAAAATTAACAAATACGTTTATTAGTGTAAATTCAATAGCAAAGAATTCTAATCAAGGAATTATCACGATTCAATTCATAAAGATGATCATTGATGCAAAGATTGTTATTCTAATTCATGAATAAATTGGTTATGACCTTCAACAAGCTCTGAAGATCTATCTCTCCTTAGAATATCAATAATCAAGATACGATCTTTAATTATTCCCTTATTGATTAGATAACCCTAAATAAGCTCTTAAGATTTAATCTATCAATAGCATTACTAATTAGAGAGACCACCAATTCTAATCAATAGATCAAAAGCATGAACTATTTAAATTAGATCATAAATCACCATAACATAAATCAATCACTTATTCTGCAACTAATCATGTTATCGTATTACTTATATTGAAACAATCAAACTATTACGGATTTGACATTCCAAATAACAATAATCGCTTTGACAACCAAACAAATAGGCCTAATTCGTAATGATCAATCAAAACAATTCTAATAATTCAAATAGATGAAGTATGAATATTCATAAACAAAATAAACTCAATAGTTCAATTGGATCTCACAATCTTTGATGAATTGATCCCGTAATAATCCTCGGCTAGATTGAGTAATTAGTTACTCATGATCAAGAAAATAAAACTAGGGTTTCTTGAGAGCATCAATAACAAGAACAAACAATGAAAGAATGAATGATATCCTTTTTCTCTCTCCTATTTCTTTATATATGTGAGATAAACATCAGATATAAGGAGTGTTTTTCGCATGAAAGATGGCTGGAGGCATGTCGCAACAAGGCTGGCAGCTTTTAATCGCGAAACAAGCGATGGATGATGATGGCCGGCTCCATGGCCGGCAGCCATGAATCTCCCAGTGCCGGCCATGAATGTTGGCCGGGGCTTTTCCATGATGGCTGGCGGCTTTGGTGTTCTGGACGAATTTCGAACCTTGTATATCCTCCAAATGTGTTTGCTATTGCTATAGTTCATGAGAAAACTAATAGTAATGATAGCAAATCATCCCGAGTTTGGAATGAAATTGTGAGTACTTGTGCATTCCATTGAAAGTGATATTGATCCTTGAAGCTTGTTACAAACTCATGCCCAATTTCGCCAAACCGTTCCATTTACTTTATAAAACCTGAAACACGACATTAAACTCGATTAAGTATCAATCTTTTTATTTCTTTGGATTTCTATAAATAATAATAGGATTAACATATTTTACTCAATAAAAATTGAGTATATTCCGTCTTAACAAATTCCCCCACACCTGAACCATTGCTTGTCCTCAAGCAAAATAATTAGAACCACAATTGAAATCTATCATAGAGAGTGCTAACTTTCACTTTTAAAATTCTAAGCATCTATCTTTGATTATTCTCATGACATGCAGTTTAAGTGCCTACCGCTCTAACCGAACTGATTCCATGCAATTAAAATACTTCAATCAAAATTCAAAAGCTAATCTAAACAAAACAAACTTTAATCCATATGTTTAGCAAAAGATTCTTCCATTCAAAAGTAAATTCTCAGTTCAGTAAGGAAAAACACCCATTTGGACTTCATTGGATATTTAACAGGTATATACTCCTCGCAACATAAAGTAAAAGCATATGATATCAACCATTCCCCTAGATTTTCTCCATATTCATTGTAAGTCTTATTTCAATGATGCTTTAGCATTCATTTCTTTTTGATTTATTCAAGCATGTATTGAGCCTTCAGAGAGTATTCTCTGGACGGGTTTTTGCCCGCTTCTTTTCAGCTCTTTTCCTTTTTTTTTTTTTTTTCAAAGCTCATATAGTGAACTTTTGCCTTTCCTCCCTTATCGTTATAGTGAGTTCATTGAGTCGATACATCCCGGGCTCATCACCCAAGTGACCGGGTTTTAAAGGGACCCCTAAGAACTCTCTCTCACTCTAACATTCAAGTTTGGATACTCATAACTCAAATGCTCAAGTCAGCGGAGTAGTGGCTATGCTTGTTTCTTTACTTTGAATGCAACACACATAAAAGACTTTTTATCATGGATCACTAAGTAAAAAGTGTCATTTACCTCTTTTACTATTTGTTGAAAAATTCTTGTTTTAAAAAGAATTCAAGAGGAGTATATACATGCTAATTTATTCCTAGAAGTAGACTTGTTTATTTTTCACTTAAGAACTCGACCTACTCTTAAATTTCCGATTCTAAAACTAAATACAAGGTAAGTTTATTCAATAAAGATTTTGCTACTCAATTTTTAACCAAGTATTATGATCACAACAGTAGGTGAGTAAGGCATTTTAACAAGTCAATTTCCATATTTATATAGATGCTATCACGAATATTCATCACAATCTCCAGATTTCATAATTTTTGAAAAATTTGGCCTGAAATTGCCATATAGTGCTTGAGGACAACAATCTAACAGTTCATAGTGTGGGTGCAAACATTTCAGATCAATTCAGATATCCTGTATATGCAAAGTATAGTCAAATTTCAGATTTCAGCAAGCAGTAATATTCAATTCTCCTCATGTTTATTCCCTCCCCCACACCTAGTCTGAACAGTGTCCTCACTGTTCTGAATTCAGCTCAATTGCACACAAAAATGAAAGGAAAAAGGAGTAACGATTCTTCCCTGGATTGTTGCACAATATAGGTGCAATTGCGAGTTCCTTTGGCAATTCAGATCGAGTGCTATGGATCCTGTGATCAAGCGGATACAAAAACAAAGAGATAGCAAAAGCAAGGTCAAATTGTAGAAACAAGTCATCGTAAGTCTACCCAAAGGTTTGGGTGCTTAGACGGATATAATAAGGCAAGACAAAAAGCAAAGTCAGCAGAAGAAAAGCAGCTAGCATGAACTCTAGCTATCAGCTCAGGGTCGCTGTCCTCCTCACTGGATGTCTGGTACTGAAACTCCGGGACATCTGTGGATGTATTGCAGGCAAAAGCGGACTTCAACATCTGGAACAGGGTTTCGAAACTTCTTGTTCTTTTTCCGCTCTTTCCTGTTCCGTTCTCTCTCTTTTTTGTTTTCCTCTTTGAGTTCCTTGATTTCTTGCAACAACTGGTCATGTGAACTCGCAGGAGGGGTAGTCCGGTGTGTGGATGGCCTACGTACGGGAGCCATCTCAAGGGCCTCGATCTCTTCGGCTTGATCAGTCCTGTTGGATCCCTTTGATAATCCCCATAATCTGAAAGGGGCATCAGATATCATTTTGCAAGGGATGCCCTCATCTCCTCAGGCTCTCGGAAGATACCCATCCTTTCAGTAGAGCTGTGATATAGCCCCCACAAAGGATGACTTTGGTCCTTGTATCCGTGCTTTGTTTATCCAAATAATTGGCGACCTCCACGCCCAAGTCAATTCTGTGGCTGCTGGTCAAGCTATAAAGATAAAACATATCAGAGTTGGTGACTTTACTGTGGCTGGTTTTCTTACCGCTGATGGTATGAGCTAATATGTGATGAAGTAATTTGTGTTCCGTAGCTGGGAAGTCAGTGGCATGAGATTTGGACGGTTCAAATGGCTTGGTGCTAGGAGCTGTAAGCTGAAGCCAGAATGTTGAAGGATCCATATCAGCGGGCCAGGAGTTGGGTAATGCCATGGCGGTTTGTGGATCATCATAGAGTCCTAGCAGGTATCCCACACGCTTCAGATCAACCCTATGGACCTCCATATACTTGAAATTGCATAAAAGTGGCATGGTCCTCTTTCTCCATCGTCAGAGTTGACAGGAACTCTATGGTTATATCCCGGTAGGCTGGTTCTTGGATTGAGAAAAGTGTGAACCAAGTTCGATCTTGGACAGTTTGTGTAGTAAATCTATCAGGTCATAAAGATCCAGTACAGTCCAGTCTAAGTATTGGATATTCATGAGTTCCATACCCCTTAACTTCTTCTTTCTTGCCTTGGCAAAGTCCTTAGTCGAGATGAGTTCTGGTTGTGGTGCTCCAGAGGAAGATGCTTCAGCGGTCTTGGACTTCTTTTCTGGGGTGGAAGCTTTTTTGGCGGCATCCCTACATCAAATGTTTGAGTTTAGTATAAAGGGAATGCAAAATAGATGCAGATATAGGTTACTGTTCGGTGTGTGATAGTGTCCATGTGAAAAAGATTAATAGAACAACGAAGAACCAGGACAGGGACAAAGGATAGTTCATGGCAATTCATAATCACACACAGCAATATCAATGATAACATGTGATCTCAAAGCAGGCCTTGCAATGGTTTGCCTAAGTAATTCAGAACAAATCATCATCCATGAATAGTAACCGAAGGAACAATGAGTTACACTGGCAATACAATCTCAAGGCTGGCAGCCTAGACTAAGCAGCTAAGTATTTGACCGTTAGAGGAGGATTTTTCAAAATTTAATGTTCAAACAGTCACTATCAAGAGCATGAAATAATCATGAAAATGGAGTTAACTAACAACATGGATCATAATATTGAACTCAAAGTAGTCCATAAGTGATATATAAACTCATCAACGCCATTAAACACAATGGATCCCAACCACATATGATTCAAAACATGAATTTGGACAAGCTAATGGAATCCACACGCGATCCCCTATGTTAGAACCATTTAAAAATCATGTTTGTGTCTCAAAATCAGAAAAGCCCCAATTTGACTCTATTTAGAACCCTAGAAAATTTCGCAAAGCAATTCAATACATTCAAGAATCAAATCGGAGTAAGTGGAATGGATTCGAAGATGACACAAGTAGATAAAGACTCAAGCTAAAACAACTCGTGCATGCAAGGAACAGGCAAGGTTGACCATGATCTAAAAAAAAAAATTTTCGTGATAGGAGTGGCATAAAAAAAAAATTCCAGATTTGGTTTAAGTTGAAATTGACATGCAGTAACTCCAGATTGTAGACATAATTCTTAGATAAACCATAATCTATTTCTCCTAATCACGAATCCATCAACACAACTCATGTGATCCACAATCCCATTGTCAAGACAAAATTACAGCAGCCATTGTCTTTATCCCATACCCATTAACAAGAAAATAAAAATTGAGAGTGAGATGGACTTACTTGTTTTGAGATGATGATCCACTAGTGTGATGTGGAGTTGGTGCGTATGGGAGTAGCTTGGTTGTGAGTATGTGAGGATTGTAGAGTGGTAGTGTTTGTGAAAGAGAGAAAAAGGGAATAGAAAGTGGAAAACTTACAGAGCATGAGGATATATGCACAACAGAGGAGATTGGCCGGCACTTTAAAATTTATGGCCGCCGGCCATACATGCCGGCCTTAGAAAGTAACGCGCACAGCAGGACGATGGCCGCCGGCCATCCTGGAACGGCTGCCGGCCGTAAGGATTCTGGGCACGTCTTCGCGAATCCACGGCTGGCGGCTTTTAATTGTGGCCGTCGGCCATCAACGAGGCTTGATTCCTCCAGAAGCTATAAGGCCGGCGGCCATGAGGAGTTTGGCGGGCGGCCATGCGTGATATGGAGTCTCCTTGGTGAAGTTCTCAGTAGGCTTGTGGCTGGCAGCTTAGTGATGTTGGCTGCCAGCTTTAAAAGAGAGATATATATATACATATATATATATGTTTTTTTTTTAATATATATATATATTTTTTATTTTAATTTATTATATATTATATATATATATTTTTTTTTTCAGCAGATATATGGCCGGCTGCCATGTTGAGAAGGCCGCGCGGCAGTGAACCTTCTGGGCATTCCGCTCATCGTCATCGGTGGCGGCCATGAGGAGTCGGCCGAGGCCATTCTTCTTCTGGGAATTCCCAGAATTTAATGGCTGGCTGGCATGAAATCTTGGCTGCCAGCCTTGATTTTAAAATTTTTTTTTTTTTTTTTTTTTTTTGTTTAAAAGAGAATAGACTTAGTGGAAAAAATAAATACAATACATAGGTTGCCTCCTATGAAGCGCTTTCTTTAACGTCTTTTAGCTAGACGTATCGATTTCAGTTATATATCGGTGGTTCTAAACTGAGTTCTTCTATATTGCATACCTGAAAACCTTCATAAAATGGTTTCAAACGATGACCATTCACTTTAAAAATTTTTCCCGTTTCAGGACTTTGGATTTCAACTGCACCATGAGTAAATACGTTAGTAACAACGAAAGGTCCTACCCATCTAGATCTCAATTTACCAGGAAATAACTTTAATCTAGAATGAAAAAGTAAAACTTTTTGACCAACGGAGAATTGTTTTCTTGAAATTGTCTGGTCATGAAAAGCTTTTGTTTTATCCTTGTAAATCCTAGAGTTCTCATAGGCATCGTTGCGGATCTCCTCGAGCTCTTGCAATTGAAGTTTTCTAAGTTTACCTGCCTCATTATAACTCATGTTGCACTGTTTAATAGCCCAATAAGCTCTGTGCTCTAACTCAACAGGGAGGTGACAAGGCTTACCGAATACTAACCTGTATGGAGACATACCGATAGGTGTCTTGTAGGCTGTGCGATATGCCCATAATGCATCCTCAAGTCTCGTGCTCCAGTCTTTTAGATTCAAATTGACAGTCTTTTCCAGAATAGACTTGATTTCTCGATTTGAAACTTCGGCCAATCCATTCGTTTGTGGATGATATGCCGTGGAAGTACGGTGAGTGACGTTGTATTTCTTAAATAGAGCTTCCACCACTCTATTGCAAAAGTGTGTACCACGATCACTGATGAGAGCCCTTGGTGTCCCGAACCTAGCAAAGATATGAGATCTAACAAAATCTACAACAACTTTAGCATCGTTAGTTCGGGTAGCTTTAGCTTCTACCCACTTCGAGACATAATCAACAGCCAGTATAATATAAACATTGCCAAAGGAGGGGGTAAAAGGACCCATGAAATCTATACCCCATATATCAAAGATCTCACAAACAAGAATAGGGGTGAGGGGCATTTGATCTCTATGTCCTAGATTTCCAACCTTTTGGCATCGTTCACAAGACTTACAGAATAAGTATGCATCACGAAACATTGTGGGCCAAAATAAACCACACTCTAATACCTTGTGAGCTGTTCTTTTAGGACCAAAGTGTCCTCCACATGCATAATTGTGACAAAATTGCAAAACAGAAGGAATTTCCTCTTGAGAAATACATCTCCTAATGATTTGATCGGAGCAGTGTTTCCATAAATAGGGATCATCCCATGCATAATATTTAGCATCACTTTTGATTTTATCCTTTTGAGCTCTAGACAAATCACTTGGTAAAGTTTTGGTAACTAGATAATTAACAATATCCGCGTACCAAGGAATTGTCTTTTGGATAGAAATAGATGCTCATCTGGAAAGTCGTCTTGCAGTGGAGTCAGGTCGTCACTACCAGGTATTCTACTAAGGTGGTCGGCCACCACGTTTTCGGTGCCTTTCCTATCTCGTATCTCCAATCGAACTCTTGTAGTAAGAGTATCCATCTGATGAGCCTAGGCTTAGCTTCTTTCTTGGCAAGTAGATACTTTAAGGCTGCATGATCAGAAAAAACAATTACTTTAGTACCTAACAAATAAGAACGGAATTTCTCTAAAGCAAAAACAACAGCTAAAAGTTCTTTTTCCGTTGTTGAATAGTTGGCTTGGGCACTATCAAGTGTTTTGAGGAGTAGCAGATGACATGTGGATCTCTTCCGACTCTCTGTCCAAGGATAGCACCGATTGCATAGTTTGCTCGCATCACACATGATTTCGAAAGGAAGATTCCAATCGGGTGGTTTGATAATTGGGGCAGAAGTTAACTTCTCCTTTAATTTATCAAAAGCCTCTTTGCAAGCATCATCAAATTCGAACACCATATCCTTTTGCAATAATTTGCACAGGGGTTGAGTGATCTTGGAAAAATCCTTAATGAAGCGCCTGTAAAAACCTGCACTTCCAAGAAAAGAACGAACTTCCCGGACACTCACGGGGTAAGGTAAGGATTTAATCACTTCAATCTTGGCCTTATCAACCTCAAGGCCTTTAGAGGACACAATATGCCCTAGATTAAACCTTGATCAACCATAAAATGGCATTTTTCATAATTTAACACAAGGTTCGCTTCTATACATCTTTTAAGTACTTTTGTAAGGTTAGCAAGACATGTATCAAATGTATCACCATATACAGTAAAGTCATCCATGAAGACTTCTATGATGTTTTCTACATAATCTGAGAATATACTAACCATACACCTTTGGAATGTGGCGGGAGCATTACAAAGTCCAAACGGCATCCTCCTATAAGCAAACGTTCCAAATGGACATGTGAACGTGGTCTTCTCTTGATCTTCCGGTGCAACTGGAATTTGATGAAAACCTGAATAACCGTCAAGACAACAGTAGTGAGAATGACCAGCCAACCTTTCGAGCATTTGATCAATAAAGGGAAGAGGGAAATGATCTTTTCTAGTGGATGCATTTAACTTCCTATAATCAATACAAACCCTCCATCCGTTTTGAACACGAGTTGGTACCATCTCACCTTCAGAGTTTTCAAGAACTGTTATACCTGTTTTCTTAGGAACGACTTGAATTGGACTCACCCATTTGCTATCAGAAATTGGGTAGATCATACCTGCATCAAGAAGTTTCAAGATCTCTTTCTTTACCACTTCCATCATAGGTGGATTTAGTCGACGCTGAACCTCTCTTGACGGTTTGCAGTTGTCTTCTAACAGGATTTTATGCATGCAGGTGGAAGGGCTCAGACCTTTAATGTCAGCAATGGTCCATCCAATAGCTTCCTTGTATTCTCTGAGTACCCGAATCAGCTTCTCCTCTTCTAAAGCACTTAATTTGTTGGAAATTATGACTGCAAGGGTATCTTGCTCTCCAAGAAATATGTACTTCAGGTGGTCTGGTAAAGGCTTTAACTCCAACTTTGGTGCCTGCACGATAGAAGGAAGGAGTTTTGGGTTAGATGAAGGCAGATCAATGTAAGATAAACCATACCTTAGGGGTTGCAACGACTCCAATTCATGTACGGTGTCTTCCAATCAGAAGGAAGTACTAACTTCCTTGCAATCTTCCTCAATTTCTCAATGGTGAGACTCTTTTCAAGTGCGACCTTCAACCTATTCATCATTCAAATCAAACGTTTCCTGTGCTAATGGGTCAAAAACATCTATTACAAAAACAGAAGAAGTATCACTAGGATATTTCATGGCATCATAAATGTTAAATTTTATAATTTCCCCATCGAACTCCATAGTGAGTGTACCATCATGTACATCAATCTTTGTTCTAGATGTTTTCAAGAATGGTCTTCCTAACAAAATTAAGGATGAGTTTGCAGAATCATCATTTTCCATATTAAGAACATAAAAATCTGCAGGAAAAACCAACCCATTTACTTGCACCAAAACATCCTCTAATACACCTTCAGGATATACATTGGACCTATCAGCAAGTTGAACAATTACACCAGTTTCTTTTAATGGTCCAACATTCAAAGATTGATAGACTGACAAAGGCATCACATTAATAGAAGCACCTAAATCACACATGGCCTTAGCAATTCCAAAATTACCTATCTTGCAAGGGATTGTAAACATACCTGGATCCTTGCATTTAGGTGGGAGTTTTCTTTGAGTATAGCGGAAATATTTTCCCCTACACTTATCTTTTCATTCCCCTTAAGCTTCTTCTTATTAGTGCACAATTCCTTCAAAAACTTAGCATATCGAGGTACTTGCTTAATAGCATCAAGTAAGGGAATATTTACCTCAACTTTGCGAAATGTATCAAGAATTTCCTTTTCCTCCTCTATTTTCTTGGACTTTGCTAATCTTGATGGAAAAGGGGGTGCTATCGCTTTGGGTGGTACCACCAAAGTTTCTCCCATTTGGTTGCCTTCATTGTGTGGTGGCTCTACTTCTTTTTCAGTCTCTTCTCTATCTCTCTTTCGAGTTGCCTTGCTTGTGGATTCCTGTAGTTCCTTGCCACTTCTCAAATTAATTGCATTAGCACTTTGTTTAGGTTTGTGACAGTTTGAGAAGGCAACTTACCTTGAGATTCAAACTTACTTACAGATGATGCGAGTTGGCTCATCTGTGTCTCCAAGTTCTGGATACTTTGCTTCGTTTCATCCTGAAATTGTTTTGTGTTAACAGCTAAAGATTTAACAATTTCCTCTAGAGACATACCTGAACTTGAGGAAGAAGGTTGTGGTGCTTGGTTCTGTGGCCTTGGTCGGTATTGTTGATAGTTATGCGATTTAGGCCCATAGCTAAGGTTAGGATGATCCCTCCATCCCGGATTATATGTATTCGAATAGGGATCATACTTCCTTTGTGGTTGTCCCGGGAAACCTCCGAGTGCATTGGCTTGCTCTAAAGGTTCCTCTTGGAGTGTGGGACACATATCTGTAGGATGATTTGGAGCAGCGCAAATCCCACAAGCCTTAACCTGTTGTTGGTTTCCAAAGGCCAACTGCTGCACAAGAGAGGTTAAATCAGAAATTTGATGCTCAAGATGAGAAACGCTTACCTCATTAACCTTTCTTGTTGATGGATCGTGTCTATAGCCAAATTGCTGAGAATTTGCAGCCATAAGAGATATCAATTCCCTGGCTTGACCAGGAGTTTTATCGACTATTGCTCCTCCACTAGCGGCATCCATCATTTTCCTTTCTATGGGTATCAATCCTTCATAGAAGTATTGGATAAGAAGCTGTTCTGAAATCCCGTGTTGTGGGCAACAGGCACACAACTGTTTGAATCTCTCCCAATACTCGTGAAGATTCTCGGTATCCCTTTGCTTGATCCCACATATATCCCTTCTGATACTAGCAGCTCTAGTAGCAGGGAAAAATTTATCCAAAAACAATTTGACCATATCTGTCCAAGTGTTGATGGAACCAGGCGGTAGGTAAAATAGCCAGTCCTTAGCCCTATCCCTCAAGGAAAATGGAAAAGCTCTCAACTTGACCTGTTCTTCGGGAACTCCTTGAGGTCTCATGCTCGAACACACAATGTGGAATTCTTTTAGATGCTTATGAGGGTCCTCATTTTCCAACCCATGGAAGGTAGGAAGCAAATGTATCAATCCAGATTTCAATTCAAAAGCTACGTTCAGTTCTGGATATTGAATACATAAGGGCTGCTGATTCACGTCTGGTGCAGCTAGTTGCCTCAAAGTTCTATCTTGATTGTCCATAACTCGTTGCTTGTTATCCTCTCCTTCGGATTCACTGATGTATCAGCAAATTCCAGCGTTTGATGTAGTCCAGGAGATGATGAAGATGAAATTGCGTCTTTAGCACGCAGTTTTGCTTCCTTGCGCAATTCCCTGACTGTCTTCTCGAGATCTTTATCGAATTCAAGTTCACCTGTATGAGAAGAACGAGTCATAAAGAAAATAGAAACAAATTTTCGACACCAATCCCCGGCAACGGCGCCAAAATTTGGTGGGTGTCGAATCCAACAAAAATAAAAGACCTACTCTAAAATTTGTAAATAGTAGTGAGCAGGATCGTCTCCACAGGGATCAGTGAAAATCTATTTCTATTTTAGTAACTAGCAAAAGGGAATAAAAATCGGGGGTTTTGTATAAACGATTAATTAGAAAATAATTGATTTCTAAAATTAACAAATACGTTTATTAGTGTAAATTCAATAGCAAAGAATTCTAACCAAGGAATTATCACGATTCAATTCATAAAGATGATCATTGATGCAAGGATTGTTATTCTAATTCATGAATAAATTGGTTATGACCTTCAACAAGCTCTGAAGATCTATCTCTCCTTAGAATATCGATAATCAAGATACGATCTTTAATTATTCCCTTATTGATTAGATAACCCTAAATAAGCTCTTAAGATTTAATCTATCAATAGCATTACTAATTAGAGAGACTACCAATTCTAATCAACAGATCAAAAGCATGAACTATTTAAATTAGATCATAAATCACCATAACATAAATCAATCACTTATTCTGCAACTAATCATGTTATCGTATTACTTATATTGAAACAATCAAACAATTACGGATTTGACATTCCAAATAACAATAATCGCTTTGACAACCAAACAAATAGGCCTAATTCGTAATGATCAATCAAAACAATTCTAATAATTCAAATAGATGAAGTATGAATATTCATAAACAAAATAAACTCAATAGTTCAATTGGATCTCACAATCTTTGATGAATTGATCCCGTAATAATCCTCGGCTAGATTGAGTAATTAGTTACTCATGATCAAGAAAATAAAACTAGGGTTTCTTGAGAGCATCAATAACAAGAACAAACAATGAAAGAATAATGAATGAATCTTTTTCTCTCTCCTATTTCTTTATATATGTGAGATAAACATCAGATATAAGGAGTGTTTTTCGCATGAAAGATGGCTGGAGGCATGTCGCAACAAGGCTGGCAGCTTTTAATCGCGAAACAAGCGATGGATGATGATGGCCGGCTCCATGGCCGGCAGCCATGAATCTCCCAGTGCCGGCCATGAATGTTGGCCGGCGGCTTTTCCATGATGGCTGGCGGCTTTGGGTGTTCTGGACGAATTTGAACCTTGTATATCCTCCAAATGTGTTTGCTATTGCTATAGTTCATGAGAAACTAATAGTAATGATAGCAAATCATCCCGAGTTTGGAATGAAATTGTGAGTACTTGTGCATTCCATTGAAAGTGATATTGATCCTTGAAGCTTGTTACAAACTCATGCCCAATTTCGCCAAACCGTTCCATTTACTTTATAAAACCTGAAACACGACATTAAACTCGATTAAGTATCAATTCTTTTTGGATTTCTATAAAATTAATAATAGGATTAACATGTTTTACTCAATAAAAATTGAGTATATTCCGTCTTAACATCCGACTACACAAACTTAATGTTTTTCTAAGCTAATCTCGTCATTGGAGCTATTATCTTCAAAAAAACCTTTCTATAAACCTCTTATAGTAGCCAGTGAGACTAAGGAAACTTCAAATCTTAGTCACACTTGTTGGTCTCTGGCAATCCGTAACAGCCTTAATTTTCTTGGGATCAACGAACATACTGTCTTTTGTCACCACATGTTCTAAAAAGGAAACTTCCTTAAACCAAAACTTACACTTGTTAAATTTAGCATACAACTTTTCTTCCCTTAATCTCTAAAGTGCAAGTGTTAAATGTTTCTCATGTTCCTCCTCAGTCCTATAATATAGCAAGATGTCATCGATAAACACTATAGATTCTATTAAAATCACTTTCATTTAATCTATAGTGTAATATATTCATTGCAATTTCATTTAAATCAAGATTTTCCAATTTTCCTCTAAATAATCTGCTTCTAATTTTCTTTCAATTTTAAAAGGCTGTTTTTTAATAACATTCCATATCAATCTATTTTGGGCTTTTAAAAATTTTTTCATCTTACACTTCCAGTAAGGGTAATTACCCCTACATAGAAGTGAAGGTCTATTAATTGCTTGCCCTTCTCGAAACCCTAATGTATTTGTAGCCATAATCTTTACTTTATTTCGCTGTCAAGTATAGAAATAATAGAGGTAGACTCTTATACCAATTGAAAACACACTAGGAATACTCGGGGGAGGGAGGGATGAATTGATTATTTGCCAAAAAATTCAAAATAATTAATTTTGACATCAATAGATTAAAAAAACAAATAAAAGTGCAGCGAGTAAATAAACAATATATATAAAGTGTAAATTAAAGACATAAAGTTAGAGAAAATCAAGACAAATTTAACGTGGAGTTCGGTTGACTTCCTACTCTCCATGTTCCATAAAATGACTCTATTAAGGTCTTCACCAACACTTCAATTAATTTCAAAAGTTGGCTTGAGACGAGCAATATTACACAACTTAGGAAATAAAATATTTCCTTTCTTTCTAAGTACTCTAAAAGAATAGCAATAAATTTGAACTGAGCACTAGAGTGTATTTTCTCTCTCTTAATAATTTGCAAATATTATGTACAAGAGAACCAAAAAAAATGAATTTGTTTGATCCTAGTTAATGAGCTCGTAAAAGATTTTGGCACTTTGTTCCCTATTTTTTTGTTCTTTTGAACTTTGTATACAAATAGTCTTTGAAATTCAAAAGTTTATTAGACACGACGTCTATAATATACCAAATATTAAATGCGCTTCCACGGCTCTTTTCTTGCCACATCATCTTTAGACTTTAAGTTGTTGCGCCTCAAATATCCTTCGCACCTCACTTCACCGTGCCCAGATTTTGCCTTCGATAGCCTCTCTACATGTGCCCTTCTTCGAGCCTCAAATTTGAACTGTTGCGCCCTAAACTTGAATACGTTGACACCTCGACTTGACCCTCAACCTACACTGTGTTGTCTTTAGTTTTTTCGAGCCTTGAATTTGATTTAATCATGCATTAACTCTTTAGCATGTTAAGCCCTCGACGTAACCCTTGATAAGTTTATTTTCTTCATTGCCTTGTTGCGCTTGGACTTTAACTTGTTGCATCTTGATTACTTAATTTGTCTAGGCCTCGACCAACCCCTGGACCACTAATTTGGCATTCTTGAGCTTGTCGAGCTTTGGCCTTTTCTTTGCCGTGCCTTGATTGTTCGACTTGCTTAGGCCTCAACCAACCTTCGACCACTATTTGGCATATTTAAGCTTGTCAAGCCTTAGCCTTAGCTTTTTTAACCCCCAACCATTTACCATGGCTTCCCTTCGATAGTTCTTGCTTCTGCTAAAACCTACAGAAAACATGAACAAACACACACAAAGCACACATATATATATTTGGCTAATTAAGTGTAGTTTACAACAGATAAATAATTATTTGTGCATTAAATTGTCTCATTAAAATCCTCATTAAACCCTCAAGTTCAACATATTTTAAATAGGGAAAAAAAAAAAGAAACTAAAACATTATTTTATATGTTTAAAAAGTATAAGCATTGGTTTTAATCATTTCTTTCAACTCTTTCTCTCTCTAATTTCATTTTTAAGAGATGCAACATCAAGATCATTGTTATACATTATATATCTATAACATCGGTGATTTCAATGAGTGAATTTATTTAACTTCATATATATACATGTAAACTTTGAAATTTTCATTTTTGATGACACTATTTATTATTATTTTTTACACTTATATATATTTTGCATGTAGAATCTTCATTACAAATTTTCTTTACTTCATTAGCTACATTCTCATAGTAATTGTACAAGAAAGTATTGTAGTTTTTAGATTCTCACATTTATTGTATGCTTGTTATCAAATAACCTCTTATTAGATCAAATTATCTATACACTTTTTCGTGTTTATTTTTATTATTTATTTTAATATCATTTGGTCTGCAAAATAAATGAAAGTTGCACATAAAATGCTTGATCTAAAAGTAATCTATCATCATAGCAACTATCTTTCAAAGTGGTCAATGGTACTATAGCCTAATGGCATATGGTCCAGATCCTCATAATTAAGGTACCGAGTTTGATTCCCTGCGTTAGCGATGGCCTTAGTGGCCACTTTTATTGAAACCACCGAAAAAACTATCTTTTGAAGTGTTTCTAATTGCTTAAACTAAATGCAACCATCTTTTCAAGCAATAATTAGGAAACTTTTATTCAAGAGACATTATGTTGAAGAGATATATCTTTTGACATGGGTGTAAGTTTTGTAATTCCTTTCTTTTATATAATTGATTCCATATAATACAATCTTGCATCATGGTGTTTTGATAGTCATTTTTAAATGGCATATTATTTCATTAAAAAATTGTCATATTAAATATTGATATATGTATATGTATATATAGATTATATAGAGATATATAATAGTGGTTATTTTATGTTTATTATGATATAATTCTTTGGACTTTATACCTCTTCAACATAGAAAAACTTTTATGATTTGTGTATATTTATTAACAATGTTAGCTAATTACTCAATTATATTTTTTTTTATCACTTATGTCTTTCTACTAATTAAAGCTGATTACTTTTGATTAGTTTTTTCACATTGGCTAAAAATATTTGTAACTTTAAGTTTTACATAAAAATTGCAATGAGCGTTGTAATATTTGCATGATGTTTTGAAATGATCAATCTTGACATGTTAATATTATATTTCACAATTTAAAAATATATAATTTTTCCTACATAACATAAGATAATTAATATCATATAATGTCAACACATAATAAATAATGAAATTAAGAATATGTGCAATAATTAAATTAATTTATCAACTTGCATTATTAAAGTGTTAATTATGATAATTTTTAAAAAAACTTAATATTTTAATGTTGTGTTCATAAAAAATAAATCTATAGATAGGGTGAGTTTTATTATTTTTGTTGTTATAGTACCTTTTTAATATTACTTTTATCATATTGTACTTTTTAGTATTATCTCTTTTTTTAAAGATATATTTATATTGTTAATTTTTTAATAAAAAAATTAAATTATAATTAAAAATTTACTCTAGTTATTATGCGGGCTTAAAAGTATTTAATAGTCAACAAAAACCAACCGTATAGTACAACGACTCGGAAGATGTATGTCGACTTTGGTTAATTAATAAATGCGCTCTCCTTCAGGAGCCAATGATGAAATGTGTCCTCAACTAATGTCGCGTCTCAGACAATGGTCCACCTTAAGTGTCATATGACATTTCTCGCCAAGTGTAAAATGGACTTTGACTTTGTCAAAGGCAAAATTTCACAATCATCCTTAGGAAAAGAATCAGAAAAGGATTCTAATTGAAATGTCTGACAAGACATTAGCAAATGGGAAGTCGCCAACAGGGTGGACGTGTTTCTTTAGGTGTAAGGCAGCAACGCCCTTCATTTTCATGGAACTAGCCATGTAATTGCCTATTTCTTGTCCATGCAACTTCTATTAAACTTCATATTTTTCACATGTCATCAAGATTTATATCTATCCTGTTTTATATTTATTTCAAAACTTTATTACCAAGAAAATTACAACCTAACTTTCTATGTACAAGGGTATGGATCTTTACACATAATTTCTCATTACTTATCCATACAGCTTCCTATTAAACTTTATAGTCTTTGTTTCTTAGGATATAACTTTATTTATATATTATCTATATCTATATTTACTTTGTCTCATATTATTATAAAAATTTATTATTAAGAAAATTACTTGATATGTATCTTTAGGGATAAGGGGAATAATAATAATATTTTAATAAAAAAATTACAAAAAATGCTTGTGAATGAAATAAATCATAAAAATAGACAAGATACATTCATCTTTTGAAAATATAATTTTGAATTACAAATAACTTGTTTCTTCAAAAGCTGCAAGAGACAAATTTATTTATTAACTAGTTCCTTTGAGAGATGAGTTTAACACAACTTTGATGAATTCATTTTTTTTTTTTTTTTGCCATTAATAAATTCATCTATTAAAAAATGAGTCCTATACAATATAAATCCGTTTTTTCAAGAAATGAAATTTTTTATTTTATATTTTTGTCAAACAAGACACTAGGTGCCTCAAGAAACAAGTTTAAGTTGTATATTTTAAGAATTATTTTGAGTAGAGCAGCATTTTTCTAATTCTTTTTGTTTAACAGATGCCACTGAATGTGTCAAATAAGAGTGACGCCATTAAGCACAATCTTTTGTGATTACTTTACTATTATTTATTGGTGGCAAATCCACACACACGATCTTAAATATGCACCATTATTTGCTCTTAAAAAATCCTTTCCATTTAATTTCTCTTTATTTTAATTAATTTACATTTTAAATATTATCACATATAATTACTAGTTAAAATTATATAAAAAAGATACTATTATAATAATAAGATAATATATTCCATAAATATAAACAAATTTCAAAAATTATTTTATAAATTAAGAGAAATTGAAAAAAGAACAAAGAGGATCCAAAATCTCTATACGCTAAGCTAGTAATTTGTATTCATAAACTCTTCTTCATTAATAAAAGGCATTGAGTGTTTTAATCTATTTTATTCTTTAGGCTTGAATTTAGTTTGGTACATGTTTTCGTAAATAATCACAATACATGGTGGCAAGGTATAGGTGATAATTTCGAATAAAACAAATTATATTCATCATCCCTATATATTTTATAAATAGTGTTAATATAGTCCTTTTTTTTTTTCAAAACATATCAAATTATTCGTCTTTTTGTGTATGTGGATGCATATGAGGAAAAAAATATAAGGTGTGTAACATATCGAAATTTCATCAAAGCGTGTACAGTTGCTAAATACATTACCTTAAGTATTACATGCATAGGTTTTGTCAATAGATTTGTTTATGCCAAATATTTGCTAGCCAATTTTAGATTTTTTGAAATCATTTAATTAGATTATGAAGACAACTGGACTCATAACTATAAATTAAACCTCTATGAAAACATTTACTAATTCAGTCTCATGAGTAGATAATCTTTCTCATAAACAAAACTATACCATTAGGTATTTCATCATAATACTTATTAATTATGGTAAAAAAAACTTTAAAAGCCTGAATACAAAATATTGGCTCTATAGTTAGGCCTTACAAAAAAATATAAGTTACCAAAAAAGATAAATCTAGCTCTTTAACAAAACAAAACAAAATAAAATAAAATACATCTACTATCTTAAATCACTTCACTCTTCAATAAACTCCTTTCGACTTGTCCCATACTCGAGGCAATCATCATCATTATCCATTCAACACTTGGAAAGAAAAACAACAATGAGCCAAAGCCTAGTACGATGATAACACAAGCACACACCAAGTTACACACATGCTTATTCTAATGCAATGTACAAACAACAGATTATTATCTTTAAATTAAAGTGAAATAAGCAACACGAGAGCATTCATACTCTGGAATAAGCCTTTAGGAATCTAAGTGGTCATAAGTAACAGTAGCTGCTTAGGGGATTGATACAAGCAGCCCGGATACTTATATTTCTTATATTTAATCGAAAAAGAAAATAGTCTCATCTAAGGCTCATAGATGTTACACATCTCCACTTATCTTTGTCCATAACATCGTTTAGTTCAACTGGTCCCATAAACGCGAACTAAACCATGCCACTTCTTTCTAAGCTTAAGCAAACGTCATGCCAATATTATTTGCCACATTAGCTATTCACCAAGCCACTTATGAATTGCCATTGCATCATGGTAAAAGGTGGCCTAAACACCTAACTACTATGCTTGGCTTCAGGCAAGGTTGTCGTTCCCCGGACCAGATTTGACGACACAAGTACAAACAACACTCAATTATTAGGTCATTTTTAAGTTTTAGTTCACTTAAGATATATGCCTACCTATGTGTCACTGTATACCTTATTGATTCGAAATCCAAATAGAAACTCAGAAGCCATATGAGATGATTGATTAGAGGGTTCAGAGGTAAACATCTACTCAAGAAATTTCACTATATAAGCAATTAAATTAGTTATCCATTGATAAGTGTTTAAAAACTGTTATTATTCATATTGTTTTAATATGATATTATATAAATTTTATGTAAATTATTAAAGAAATAATATTCATGTGGTTAAAATATTAATTTTAGGAATAAACGAAGATTTTGAGCTTAATGACGATTTTTGGACGAGTTAAGTGAGATTTCAATGAAGAAATAGGAAAATTGAAGATTTATAACATATACAACAATTCAACACAAGTTGTGTAGAACACTGATAGTGGAGATAAAAAGTGACTAGCGGACATTTTTAGAGTACACAATATCGCACACAAGCCGTGTGGCACGTCATTTTGAAGATGGAAAACGACTAGAAGCGTTTTTAGAAGTACATGACCTTTCTACACAGGCTGTGTTCATGGTCGTGTAGCTTTGGAAAACAATGTAGGCTGACAAAATTTGGATTTACGCAGTCGACCTTCATTATATGCCAGCAAGTTTTGCTTCAAAGCCGTCGACCTTTGTCCGACCTTTCCTTTAACGAATACTTTCTTGTTTGCTCTCTAAAAGTACCTTGTGTTGTTGTTATATCATCTTATCTCAACATATCCTTATTCCTAAAACCTTATAGAGAAAATCAAGAGCTTCAAGAGGAGAAGTGACAAGGCTTCATTGAAGATCACAAAACCTTGTTTAAGGAAGTTGTTCTATTCTTCTAGATTTTTTGTTTTGATTGTAAAATCCACGGAGGAGTAGATTTTCTTTATCCTAAATCTTGTGAAACCCTAGATCTATGTGTTAAATTTGTTTGGTTAATGAAAGTTTATGTTCTTGAGTCTATTTATGATTTCTTATTTGTTCTTATGATTGGTTTGTGACCAGAATTGATTGCATGTTTGATTTATTTTAGATAGAAAGAGATTTCATCTAATAGAATAAATCTACATAAATAGAGAAGTTTGAATGTGGATCTAGACATAGACTACATGAACTTTCTGCATAAAGATTGAATATTTGCTAGGAATCTTAAACCATAATGCAATTCTATATGTAATTGATGATGAAAGATATTTCCATTAGTCATGTAGAATTAGAATTCAATTATCTTGAAAGAGAAGTCGATGAATTTAGGAATTCCTACAATTTAAGATATAAAATAGGGGTGAGCAAAAAATCTACTAAACCAAGAAATTGAATCGAAATCGCAAAACTAATTCCAAAAATATGGTTAACCAGTCCATCGGTTTCGGTTTAGGTTTATGGTTTTAATTTTTTTTTTTAGGTTTTTGTTTCGATTTGTAACTGTAAAAGACCAATGGTTAATGACTAACCAATATCTATAAATATATAATATTAAACATAATTATTTTTTTTCGAATATAAAAAGCTAAAGAGTTGAAACCCTAATGTAATATTATTAAGCATTGGTCATAGTCTAAATTACTTCCACTACTTGTGTCTTATGATATTATAGTTCTATCTATATGAACAAAATTTTTATTTATTTATCTATTTTCTTTTAAAAGCTGTTGGTGTTGTGATGAAAAATAAGTAATAAGAAATATAAGCATTTGATTTTTCTGGGGATGAGCTTGAGAGATTTTGAAATAATAGATATGATTATTATTTTCAAGTTGCTATTTATATTGTTCTCTTTTTGTGCATGAACTGATATGATTTTATCAATTATAGTTAAGATAATGTTTTAATAGCATGTAACTTTAAGAAACAAAATAGTCTAATTTTTTTGTGGACCAACTAGAAATATGGTTAACCACAACATTTAGTTAACCATTATACTAAATGGTTAAAACTTGAAAATCGAAAATATTGACTGAGAAAAATAGTTAATCATTAGTGGTTAACCATTAATAATGGACCACTTTATATTTGGCATTTTGAAAAATTAATTATAATGATTAGATTCAAAAAATGGGGGCATGGATTGGTTAACCAATCCATGCCCACCTATGGATATAAACAATCTGTTAATCAATAATTTATTATATGAAATTAGGGTTTAGGGTGGATTAAGATAAGGGATATTGTTTTGTGATTGTATTATCTTAGGAAGACACATAATTAACTATTAGGGTTATTAGTTAGATAAATAGTAGCTATAGTATCATCTCAATTATTAGGTTAAATAGTAAAGAAACGGTAATATTAGTGCTTGATATCAAGATCTCAGAGGATGATACTTGTAATAATTCTATTCTACAATCGATAGGTGCACAGCCTTAGATCTTGTCATAGGATTTCTATTGGGTTTTTATTATTTATTATTTGATATGAATCATATGCTCTCATCATCCACTCATATCTAACTTATTTTAGAAACTTATTTGATCATACACTAAGTAAGAACTTTGCCATGGTGACAAAAATCACCCTGCGAAGATACAGACAGTTTTTCATCATCTGTCAAATTATTTCTTTTCTTTTGTTAATAAGCATTTATTATAAAAATATTATTACCTTTTATTAATTTATAGAAAACATTCATTTTTCTTAGCAAACAAGCATTTGAAACAACAAACTCCCTTTACTATTTATGGTTTAACTTAGCACATTAATCTAAGCAAATTATAATTAAGTCTATATTAATTTGATCTTATCCAAATTCATTAAACTTAATCAACCTAATTCATTTTAATTCATTAAGGTTTATTTAGTTAAGTTGAACTTAGGTTGATTAACTAAGTTCATTTTATACCTAACTTCTATGTTTAATCTAATTAGTTATTAAATCTATAATTTCACTTAACTCATTCCTAATTGTATAAATCAACTAACATGTCATATTAACTATCATTCAAATATGTCATTTTATTTTAATTTATTTATTTTATTTTTTTGTGAAGAACTCGGGCAAATAGGAAAGCCAGAAGTGCAACCAATTACAACAAGTCATGTTCTCATCATGTTTTGCTTGGTTTGGAAGCCATTAAGAAGCACGATGTGATAAAACGAGTCGTGCTCTTACCATGTTTCACTTAATATTTTGACACTCAAAGATCAGAGAGAAACATGGTGGGATACAATGAGTCGTGCTTTAGTCGTGTTTCATTAATATGCAAAGCACTCAAAGGTTAGAGAGAAACATAGATGGATAGGGGATGTCGTGTTCTATTAGTGTTGTTCTGGAAATGTATTTGTAAAATGAAACAAAGAGAAGCACGATTGGATAGGGCAGCCATGTACCTATTGTGTTTCTTTGCGTGTGTGTTAAAATTCACATGTTTCAAAAATTCGAAAGGATAATGGTTGAATATGACCCCTTGTGTTCTCCTCATGCTTTTACATGAAAACAGAGCATGTAGGTTTTAACCTTTTTTACCACTTGTTTTACATCATATTTCAACATACCACATATTATAATCAACATACAAACTTAGAATCATCATTTATAACATTTATATACATATTTTTATTTCATATTTTATCAAAATCCTAGTTCTAACTTACATGAACTCATCTAGGTTTTAGCCTATAAGTTAATATATTACAAGTTTTATCTTAAACCCTAATTATATCCAATGTTAAATCATCATTTACATATAGAAATAACAAATCAAACAAAGTAAAATAACTATATTTATTTTTTTAGTAAACGTGTGCAAATTAATCTTCACTACTCCTCTTCTTCCTAGTTGATGAAGCTTCTACATGCTCATTTCCCCTCTTCTATTTTATTTTCTAATTTCATTTTCTCCTATGTTTTTCTTGAAGTTGAGATTTGAGGTTAGTATTTTAGAAAGAAATGAAAAATGAAGAGAAGAAGAAGAAGAAAATGCTGCAACCAAGAAAAACGAAGAAAAGAAAAGGAAAAGAAGAAGGAAAAAGTAAGGCAGAAAGGAAAAAGTGAAAAGGAGCAAGATTAAAGGAAAAAAAAATATTTTAATGTAATTACGGTATTAGGTTTAAACCTTTTAGATACATATCTTTAGTTCTGAAAATGTTTCAGAAATAATTTGAGAATCTATATGTTAGAAATGAATAACTTGGAATAGAGATTTAATTTAGGAGTTTAGTCTATATATCTGTTTGTTTGGCTTTTTTTTTCAACAGATACTTTTTTCAAACTTTTTTCTAACAAATTATTTATCAAGAAATAAATATAGATTAAAAAAAGTTTACAGTTCTCATCAAAAGATCAAATATATTAAATATAGATGTAAATTGGATATATTTACACATATCATTTTGAAAAAGATACAGATACAGATGAAAAAACAGATCATCTAAATAGACCCTTAAATTGATATCTAACCTGAGCTTTGGCTGAAGAACTGATATTTTTAGACAGACAGATAAATTTAAAATTTATGAGGATTAAATGAATAAAAGTTTAGCTAAAGTTTAAGGGTTTAGGAATTTACAAAACAATTTAATTACTTATTTAAAGACTTTAGGAAATTGAAGTTGAAAAAAATATATATAAAATCTCAATTTTCAATTAATCTATTTACTAATTTAATTATATCAAGTTGTCAACCATATTCTATTATCTATTTTTTGTATTCATTTAAACTATTTATGCTAAGTTCAAAATTAACTATCTATTATATTATTTAATCAAGTCATTTCTAATTTAGCTACGCGAGGATTATGGGTGTTTCATGGTGTTATTGCTAGGTGAGAAAACCTAAAAATTTTACCAATAGTTTTCCTAAATATTAATAATTTTACTTAATATACATTGATTAAATAAAATAATTAAGAAATTTGGAAAGATAGGAGAAAAAAAGATTAAATATTGATATATATATATATTTATTTATATATATAGAGAGAGGGGGAGAGCACTGGCTACCTAGCCTAAGGGCTAAGGTTAGGGATGGTTAGTAATGGATTTGCTTTAATTGGTCGCCAGTCACGCTCACAATGAAGTTAAAAGATAAATAAATAAATACGATAACTATTCAAATTGCAGTTGAATAAAGATTTGCAGAGTGTGGGTGGAGATAAAAAGGAAGAGTAAGAAAACAGAGATCCAGTTTACCATCCAAGCTTAAGAAGAGAGGTTGTATTTCAAGTAATTAATAACACATTATTGTATATTTTGTTAATACTCTAAGCAATGCAGCAACGTATGCAGGATGAAACGATTGGAGTTAATATCTTAATTAAGTTAATATCAAAATTATCTATATCTATTTGATCACTATTATAATTATATAATATCTTATATATGTTTAAAATTTTATTAATGATTTTTACTATGCTATTTTCTAAAACACCATAAGTATAAAAATATTCATTTAAGAAATAATTAAGTGTATTAGGTAAGAGATTGTATATGCTTAAAAATTAATTATTAATTAAAAATAAAATTAATACATGAATTTTCAAATTATATAATGAATATCATTGAGTAATATTTTATGTGATAAAATTAAAACATTTATACTATGAACATTATAATTATATATGGTGTACTATGAATAAAAAATAGTTTTTTATTTAAATATAATTTGTTATTATTGAATTTAATTTTTTTAAAAATAAAAAGTTAATATGAAAAGGGAGATAAATAAAGAGCTAGTTGGAATATAAAAGTAAACTCACGGATTTGAACCATGACCTAATGAATGAAAAACTAAGTAATTATCAACTAGACTATATTTAATTTTCATATCACTATTTTGCCTTTTTAAAATAAGTATACTACTTATATCTTTTTAAAAGAAATTCAATATATATATATATATATTTCTTTTTTAAGAAGAAACGTATCCATTTTAGAGTTTGTAATTTGTATATTCAATGCGATTTGTTCGGCGAAATTTCCAAAACAGTATAACTTGACTAATGGGTTGGTGCGAAAGGATAAAAAAAAGGAGTCACGTCGGGAAAGTCTGACGGATTCATCATAGTTGCGATAGATCGCAATTGTTCAATAATTTAACATGATATTCGAGTTGCATCGAGTCGATATAATATTAAATTTAAACTTGCCATAAATGAAAAACTCAAAGCTCGAATTCGAATAGCTCACGAGCTGTCTAATTACAATCCTAATTGATAATAGTTATCGCAGAGCGGCGGACGCCGTGTTTGTTCATGATGGAGCTTCGTCCTTTCCGTGGAGCTTGCACGTAGTTTCTTATGCCTTTTCCATGCAGTTTCTCACTAATTGCTTAGCCTTATTTTTCTTATTCAACTGATCTGTCTCAGTTTTAAAAGTTTATTATGGAAAGAATTATTTAAATACATCTTTTCCTGGTTTTATTTCTTAATTATAGTAAAGTGATGATTTTTTTTTTTTTTTTTGGGTGGAAGTAAAGTGACAACTAAAAGGGTGAAAATTCAGATATTTAAATATTTTAAAAATAGAATTAATCCATTAGAAATAAGCTTTAGTTATTTTTTTTATACAAATAAATAAAGTAAATGATACATAACATGATAGGAATGAATTTATTAAGTGTTTAATATTATAAAAAATAGTATATATTTATCTGTATTTATACTTTTTTTTGTATTTATTTCGTTAGACACACTGTTTAAAAAGTGATAGCAAAAAGATTTAAAAAAAAAACTAAAAAAGCGAAAATGGGATGAAATAATTAAGATCAACTTTTTATTTTTTAGAAAAAAAGAAATAAAAATCTGATGTTCGTAAATGAAATACAGCACATATTGATCCCAGGGGCCTGCGTATAAGCATTATTTTCTGTTTACAACTAATGTGCCTTAAACATGAATTTCTCACATTAGACTGGTGTGTTTTCATCTGTATCTTATCAGTATTTTATTTATATTTAATATGTATTATTTATTTATAAATAAAAATAATTATTTTTTATTTACATCTATTTTTAACAAATAATCTAATTAAAGCAGGTATGAAATAGATGTCAAAATTATACTAAACCAATAAATCAAACACTTTTAATTTATTTACTCAAAAACATTTTTAATTTGACAAATGGCAGTGAAGGTGCGAAATAAGTGTGTAATGAATTTTTTGGCCCAGTGTAATGAAAGCTTGAACATCGTGATTGTTTCACTTTATCTTTTTTAATTATTATTTTTTCCCTGGCAATTTTACTGTTATTTATTGGTGGCGAATCACACCTGCGGTCTTATTGGTTCGACTCTCTCTAATTCATGTGTTGTTGATATGTTCATAAAAATCCCGTTTATTTACCTTCCTTTTATTTTATCAATTTATTTCTTTTAAATACTGTCATATATAAGTAATAATTGAAATTATATAAGAAAAATAGTATCATTATAATGCGATACCATATTTTATGAATCCAAATAATTTATGAAATTAATTTATAAATTAAGAAAAATTAAGAGTTTCAAAACCTCATTTGCTAAGCTTATAAATTTTATTTATGATCATTTCTACATTAATGAAAGGCATTGCATTTTGGTAATCTATTTATTTATTTTTTTGCTGGCATCTAAACCTACGACATGTTTTCTGTTAAGTTTGTTGACTCAAATGCAAGAGAAATTAGATGTCGTCACGGTTCGGTTCGAGTCTGAAACCGGATTCGAACCGCCGGTCCTCGGTTCTAAAATTGGTGGAATAGGAACTGGACTCGTGGGAGCCGGTCCAGTTCCCAGTTCTTAGGAGCCGCCTGTTCCCACAATTCGATTCTAGTTCTAGAGGAACGAGAACCATAAAAAAAATAAAAAATCAATTAAATAATTTACTTAATTTAATTAAGAAAAAATATAAAATAAATTTGAACTTGAAATAATATTGAGTCTAACAATAATTGTTCATAGCATTAATTAAAAGGAATTCTATAATTATGTATTTATTTATATACAATCACTTGCATTTTTTTAGTTATTATATTAGCAATGTGACACTATAAAATATTCAATATACAAATAATTCTCAATAACAAAAAACGAATCACACATTGTTAAGAAAGAAAGTCTACTTTGATTAGAAGTCTGCATAAATTTAACAATATATGATTTCAAATGTATTTATTACTTGTGTTGTTAATAATAACACATTAAATATTGTGAATGCGAAATAATTTTTTTATTATTTATGCAAAAGTAGTTTTAAATATTTGTTTTATAATTACAATTTTTTATAATGTTCTTTTCTTTTTTCCTTAATTTTTATATAATTTTTACGGTGTAGAACCGTCGGTTCTACCAGGAACCGCCGGGTCATGTGGTTTTTAGGGATGAAATTGTAAGAACCCACCAAAACCAAAGGTCCTTTATCGGTTCAGACCCGTCATTCCCGGGCCGGTTCTAGGTTCAGGAACTGCCGGTGACGGGTCAGGTTGGTTCCCGGTTCGAAACTGACTTGTGATGATGTCTAAGGGAAATAACAATCAATATCCAACCGGATCACATGTGGTTCAGACTCCAATATTTTATCCTAGATATAAAAGCCAAATAACCTGAGGAAACCCTAGCGCCTCTACCAATCTCTCAGATAAGTCCTCTCTTTATGAACTCTCTTCTTTTTCTTTACTCTCATGAAGTAAACCCTAATTTTGTACTAATGTTTGGTATTGCAGGTTGGAGGAGGTGAGGAAGATTGAGGCTATTTCGAACAAGCCTTCTGCTCTTAATTACACTTGTAATTTCTAAAAAGCAAGGGTAATCCCACCCTTTTCTGCCTTGTTCGTACTTATAGATTTCTCAGATCAATAGATCCGTTTTATATGCTAGCTATCAAAAGGTTACAATATTTGTTATCTAGCTGTTTATCTAGTTGTTCATAACTGTTTTAGATCTATCTATTGCATGTACATCATTTGTTGCTCTTTTTGCTAAACTATTTGTAACTTGTTTAAGGGGACATAGTCCCTCATCCAGCTTGGCTGTCTCTTGTTTCTGTTTCTGTAATTCATAACAAATGTCTCCCCTTCTTGAGATAGAACCTTGTCCTCAAGGTTGTAATCTGAATAAATTTGAGAAAAAGTGTCCCAATCTTCCCATGAAGTGTCCTGTGGCGATAACCCACACCACTGGACTAAAACTTGTTTGATAGTTTGTCGATTTCTAATAATAGTTCGAACATTCAATATAACCAACGGTTAAATCAACAATTAGTTGTTGGTAACCTCTGTAGGTAGCTTTAAGGACTGATCTATAGCTCCTCTGGCTTTTTTAAGCAAAGAAACATGAAATACATCATGTATCTTAGAATATGGAGGCAATTTGAGCTGATATGCACAAGACCCTATCTTCTTTAGGACTTCAAATGGTCCATAAAATCGCTTGGATAACTTGTGAGACTTCTCTAATGATAGAGAAATTTGTCTA
The DNA here is from genome assembly GCA_024138025.1 of Combretum micranthum. Taxonomy (NCBI): domain Eukaryota; kingdom Viridiplantae; phylum Streptophyta; class Magnoliopsida; order Myrtales; family Combretaceae; genus Combretum; species Combretum micranthum. The sequence goes on along the minus strand of JAMXBD010000758.1, from coordinate 150,645 downwards.
TAAGGCTGTAACTTGACATAGACCAATTCTCCTGTTGAAATTCCAAAGTTATCCTCTGTTTATCTGCATAATACTTCATTCATTCTTGAGCTTTTGCCAGATTAGCTCGAAGAGTAGTCAATAATTCATATCGGTTGAGTAATTCTTAGTCTATTGCATCCAATTTTGAAGCACCTCGCATATATGATGCAATAGTGGGAGGGGGTTTGCCATAAACTACTTGAAATGGTGTAGTATCCACACCTTCATGGTAGGAAGTGTTATATGCATATTCAGCCCAAGGCAAAAAAGAAACCCATTCAGCTGGACAATCCATTGTATAGCACCTCAAATATTGTTGTGATGTTTTATTCATGACTTCTGTTTGGCCATCACTTTGAACGTGATATGCACTACTAGTTAGTAACTTGGTCCCACTCAATGAAAAGAGCTCTTTCTAAAAATGGATCATAAAAATAGCATCCCTTTTTGTCAAAATTAAATGAGGAAAACCATGTAATTTAATGACCATATGTAAAAACAAAGAAGCCACCTTGGTAGCAGTGTAGTGAGTATGAAGTGCTCCTAAATGATAGTATTTAGAGAGCCTATCCACTACTACCAATATTACTGTTAAGCATTGGGATTTGGGAAGGGAAGTGACAAAATCCATACTGACATCTTCCCAAATACATTCTGGAATAGGTAGTGGACTTAATAAGCCTGCTGGATGTCGAGGAGAGTATTCAACTTGTTGACAAATGGCATAAGTCCTCATGAAATTTTCCACCATGGCACGCATTCCCTCCCAAAAAAATTATGAAGACAACCTATGAAATGTCTTCAAACATCCAAAATGCCCCGAAGAAAGTGAAACGTGAAACTTTGACAATAAGTGATGAATAATAGATGATTGAGGCACCAAAAAAATGCGAGTATCCAAATATAGCAAATCATTCCTCCACGTCAAGTTGTATTTGAGTGTTTTACCTTCTTTCATGGCGGATATGATTTCACAAAAACCCTCCAAAGTATTGTATTCGCTCTTTAGTGTATGAATAACAGAAAATGTGGGACTTGACTAGGCAAAATAAGTGCCATCTTCTGAATATTGTCGAGATAATGCATCTGCCACTTGGTTTTTCACCCCAGCTTTATACAGGATGGTATAGTCATAGTCCATAAGCATTGACAAATACTTCTATTACTCAGGAGTTTACATAACCTGAGTGAGGATCTCCTTAAGACTACGATGGTCAGTCCTAATAATAAAATGAGAACCCAAAATATATTGCCTCCATTTTCTCACAGCCTCTACAATGGCATATAGTTCTCTCACATATGTTGAGGGCTTTCGCAAATGAATTGGCATCTTCTTGCCGAAAAACAATGGTATGATCCTTCTGCAATAATACAACATCTATTCCTAATCCAGAAGCGTCAGTTTCTATAATAAAAGTCTCTTGAAAATTAGGCAATGCCAAAATACGAGCTGAAATCAAAGCCTATTTAAGTCTTTCAAAAGTTGTCATGGCATCTAAGTTCCAATGAAAAGCATCCTTTTGTAATAAATCTGTCAAAGGACTTGCAATAGATGCATAACCATGAATAAAGCAACGATAATAGCCCGATAATCCCAAGAAAGCCCCAAGCTTCTTAATAGAAGTTGGAGTAGGCCATTGAGTGACTGCTTCAACCTTCTTGGCTTCAGGTTGAACTCCTTGATTGGAAACAATATGACCTAAATACTCAATACAAGACTCCCCAAAATGACATTTGGAATGCTTAAGATAAAAAGCAATGTCTAATAAGACTTGAAGTACCTGACCCATATGATCAATATGATTAGACATAGTTCTACTATATACTAATATATCATCAAAGAAAACTATAACAAATTTGCGAAGAAATGACTTGAAAATTTTGTTCATAATGCTCTGAAATGTTGCGAGAGCATTGCTGAGTCCAAATGGCATGATAAGGAACTCATAATGTCCTTCATGCATGTGAAAGGCTATTTTCTCAATATCACGTGGATGCATCCAAATATGAAAATAGCCTGTGCGTAAATCCAATTTGGAAAAGATAGAAGCACCATATAACTGTCTAGTAACTCATCAATGGTAGGAATTTGGAACTGATCCGTAATGGTGACATGATTTAAAGCATGGTAATCTATACAAAATCGCCATGTGCCATCCTTTTTCTTTACCAATAACAATGGGGAAGAGTAGGGACTGGTGGTATGTTGGATAATGCCTTGATGAAGCATGTCAGTCACCTGTTTCTTAATTTTAGTTTTCTGAAAATAAAGGTACCTATAAGCCTTAAAATTTATTGGACCCTTTCCTCCTTGAATATGAATTTGATGCTGAATATCTCGAAGTGGTGGCAATGCTGAAGGTGCTTCAAACACCTTAGAGTATCTGCCCAATAATGCTTTTAAGTCTTTATTGATGTTGGTAGACTCACATGTGTTACTACTAACCTCCTGAGCTAAGAATTGAAAACAAGAAGCTACTTCGTCTCGCTTAAGTAATCTATGAAACTGATGATGTGAAATCTGAGATAAAGCATCATTTTATCTATGCAAGGTCAGCAATAATCCCTGATGCATAAATTGCATAGTCAATTGGCCATAATCAATCGTTACTGGTCCCAAGGACTATAACCACTGAACGCCCAGAATTACTTCCACACCCTGAATTGGAAAAACATAAAAATCATCAGAGAAACATAAACTCTGTATTTGAAAATCAACATTTTGACATTTTCCTTTACTGAGCATTTTGGTACCGTCACCAATCAGAACATTAAATTGAGGGAAAGAGCAGACAGTCAAATTAAGTTGCTTAACAACTCTACTCTGCACAAAATTGTGCATACTTCCTAAATCAACCAATATGCCCACAACTTTATTATTAATAATCCCTTGGAAACGTAAAGTTCTTGGGATTGAAGTGCCTGACAGAGCATGATAACTGATAGTATATTCATCCAATGTTGTAGCAGAAGGTTTAGTTGTAAAAAGATCATATTGGATTGTCTCCATTTGTTCTAAATCATCCTCGTCATCATCTGTAATCAGAAGAAGAAATTTGGCCTTGCATTTATGATTGCGATGATACTTCTCATCACAATTGTAACACAAACCATACTCCCTTCTAACATTCATTTCAGCTTGAGTCAACTTTTTAAAATGAATTGTGAGTTTAGACGAGGAAGAAACAGGTGTCTAATTAGAAGTATGATAGAAAATCGCAGACTTTGCGAATTGCAAAGTATTTGCTCCAGAAGAAACACATTTCTAAGAAGAAAATTGTTTTAGATAAAAACTACTATCTGCAAATTTGGATTCATACATTTTTTCCAACAAGATTGCATGAGTAATAGAAGATGGTCGAGCAATATGAATTTCTCTTCTAATAGGTGGTTTTAATCCAGAGACAAAGCAACTTAAAAGAAAAGCATATGATAAACCCACAACTCTAGTCGAAAGATTTTCAAATTTAGACTAATATTCATCAATAGATCCCTTTTGAACCAATTTTGATAAAGTCCCTTTAATATCATCATATTCAAAAGGGCCAAATCGAGTTTCTAAGGATTTTAAAAACTGAGGCCATGTAGAAATTTGTTGGTTTTGTTCTATCCACTAAAACCATTTTAGTGCCTTTCCGTCAAGAGCAAATGATGCAATTATTAATCTTTGATTCTCAAGAACATTATGAAAATTGAAAAAATTTTGTGTTTCAAAAATCCACCCTAAAGGATCATCACCATCGAATTTAGAAATCTCAAGTTTCAATCCTTTTGATAGGTTATCGATCAAGGAATTATCAGAAAATGATGAAACATTGTGATAATCATGAGAATCCCCATGAATATGATGTGAGGAAACATTTTTCTGATTCTTATCAACAGAGTCTATTTTATTATGTAGGGATTGTAATAAAGTAGACAAGATCTGCACATTTTCATGCATTTTAGCATTAGTCAGTAATTGTTCCTGAAAACTGTCTTGCATTGCCTTCATTGATTCTGCAATGGAGTACACTAAGGATTACAATGTAGCAATTTCCTCCTATGATCTTGCTGCCATGGCGAGAGCACCAATGTTAAGTCTATTGACTCAAATGCAAGGGAAATAAGAATCAATATCCAATTAGATCACACGTGGGTTGAACTCTAGTATTTTATCCTAGATATAAAAGCCAAATAACCTAAGGAAACCCTAGCACCTCTTCCAATCTCTCAGATAAGTCCTCTCTGTATGAACTCTCTTCTTTTTCTTTACTCTCATGAAGTAAACCCTAATTTTGTACTAATGTTTGGTATTGCAAATTGGAGGAGATGAGGAAGGTTGAGGCTATTTCGAGCAAGTCTTTAGCTCCTAATTACACTTATAATTTTTGAAAAGTAGGGGTAATCCTACCCTTTTCTGCCTTGTTCGTAGTTATAGATTTCTCATATCAATAGATCCATTTTACATGCTAGCTGTCAAAAGGTTACAATATCTGTTATCTAGCTGTTCATAACTGTTTCAGATCTATCTATTGCATGTACATCATTTGTTGTTCTTTTGCTAAACTATTTGTAACTTGTTTAGGAGATATAGTCCCTCATCCAACCTGGCTATCTCCTGTTTCTGTTTCTGTTATTCGTAACTATAACTTCACTTAAGCATTCTATGTAGTGTCTTCTTCTTCTTCTTCTTCTTCTTCTTCTTCAATGAAGCATTCCATGTAGGTGTCTTCTGCTCCACCCCCACGAGAAGATTTTGCATATTGATATACATCCATTGATTTATTGAGGAAATTTAAGAAGGGTCAAGCTACTATTAATGGGATCATTTTATATTTATTTTCTAGGAAATTTATCATACTATGCCAGTGTTAGCATCATAATTATTATATCTAAAACTTAAATTTGTAAATATGTGTAAAAAAAAAAATTAGAGCTCGTAGATGTGACAATACTATTATATTTATTAATTAATGATTTCTTTCACTCATAAATCGGAATTTTAACTGAGACTCGTACACAGAATTACTTAAATGAATGCAGAAATTAATGTACTGGAATTGAAATGTGAAACTCCTATTCTAATACTATATTTTTGGCCTTTTTCCGGCCACTAACGACCTGGTCAAACATAGCAATGACTTGGATAAAGAACAATTTGAATTAAAATATCTTTACGTGACGTGTGCTCAAAGGAAAAAGTTACATCACCAGTCACCACTGTCGTGTGCCTCAAGCACCTAAATAGTTTATATATAGCTAATATTTGGATTGTCTTACGGGACACAACCAGCGATTTTCACTCCTACGGGGAAGTATACAAAAAAGAAATACAAAGATTTCACTAAATTTGCGTTGTTTCATTTTTGTTTCACAAATACTTCGTTCCGTTTTCGACTATGACTAGTGCGGGTACAGAGTTGTCTCTCCATTTGTCAAAATCTCTTTATGCATCTAAAAAATGGCGTTTGGCTTTTGTCAAAATCTATTGTTCTAGAACTATTTATTCTCTTGTTAAAAGTGGTACTAATAACCCAAAAAACCTACCATCCAGACCTTCAAAATCACCTTCCCATAGAGTCATCTCCATTGCCCAGGATAATAATACTTTCAGTATCGAAAATAGACTTACTCGTCTTGTCAAGGATAAGAACCTCGAGAATCTTTCTGAACTTGGCGGAGTCAAAAAGGTTGCTTCGGCTCTGAACACTGACATTAACAATGGGATTGATGGAGATGAGGAAGACAGAGCGAGAAGGCAAAGAACATTTGGAAGCAACACTTACAAAAGACCTCCAACAAAGGGCTTCTTGTATTTTGTGGTGGAGGCCTTTAAAGACCCTACCATATTGATCCTTCTAGTTTGTGCTGCGCTCTCCATCGGATTTGGCATTAAGGAGAACGGAATTAGTGAAGGTTGGTATGATGGTGGAAGCATTTTCGTTGCGGTTTTTCTTGTCATTGTGGTTTCTGCAGGGAGTAATTTCAGGCAGAATAGACAGTTTGATAAATTATCTCGTGTTAGCAACAATATCCAAATCGAAGTTGTGAGGAAGGGCAGGCGGCAGCAAATATCGATATTCGATATCGTTGTCGGAGATATTGTTTGCTTGAAGGTTGGAGATCAAATTCCAGCAGATGGACTGTTTGTAGATGGACATTCATTGCAAGTTGATGAATCCAGCATGACAGGAGAAAGCGATCACATGGAAGTTGATAGCTCCCAAAATCCTTTCATATATTCGGGTACCAAAGTGGCCGACGGCTATGCTCGCATGCTCGTTACTTCAGTCGGGATGAACACGACCTGGGGCGAGATGATGAGTTCAATCAATCGTGATGTGAGCGAAGAGACACCCTTACAGGCTCGGCTGAACAAGCTCACTTCTGCTATAGGAAAGGTTGGTTTAGCCGTTGCGTTATTAGTCCTCGTTGTTCTATTGGTTCGTTACTTTACAGGGAACACTGAGGATGAAAATGGAAATACCGAGTTTGTTGGAGGCCAAACAACAGCTAATGATATAGTCAATGCTGTTGTGGGAATCATAGCAGCTGCAATTACCATTGTCGTAGTTGCGATTCCTGAAGGTTTGCCTCTTGCTGTCACCCTTACGCTCGCATATTCAATGAAGAGAATGATGGCTGATCAGGCCATGGTTAGAAAGTTACCTGCCTGTGAGACCATGGGTTCTGCTACCACTATTTGCACAGACAAGACTGGCACCCTAACTTTGAATCAAATGCAAGTTACCAAATTTTGGCAGGGCAAGGACGACATAGAGGAGAGTGCATACTCTTCGATTTCTAAATTTGTACTTGATCTAATTAAGCAAGGAGTTGCTTTAAACACTACCGGTGCTGTTTATAAGTCTTTTTCCGGGTCAGAGTTTGAGTCATCTGGAAGTCCAACAGAGAAAGCAATTCTTTCTTGGGCTGTTCAGCATCTAAACATGGACATGGAAGGACAGAAGCAGTTCTTTACTGTTATCCAAGTTGAAGCATTCAATTCCATGAAGAAGCGAAGTGGAATCATGGTAAAGAATAAGAAAGACGATACAGTATACGTGCACTGGAAAGGAGCAGCTGAGATGATATTGGCAATGTGCGCAAGTTACTATGATGCTTCGGGAATCATAAAGAATTTTGGCGATGAGGAGAAAACGATATTCAAGCATATCATCCAAGGTATGGCAGCCAAGAGCCTTAGATGCATTGCTTTTGCACATACTCAACTTTCTGTGGAAGAGTTAAATGAAGGCAATGAGAAGTTGAAGCTAAAAGAGGACGGGTTAACATTATTGGGGATTGTAGGTATTAAGGATCCATGTCGACCTGGGGTGAAGAATGCTGTGCAAGCTTGTCAGAATGCAGGAGTCATGATCAAAATGGTAACGGGTGACAATATCTTCACTGCCAAAGCTATAGCTACTGAGTGTGGAATACTTACGCTTGATGAGGATGAATTTAGTGGTGCTATAGTGGAGGGGGTTGAATTTCGCAATTACACCCCAGAGGAGAGGCTAGCAAAAGTTGAAAAGATTCGTGTAATGGCTCGGTCCTCACCCTTTGACAAGCTTCTCATGGTGGAATGCTTGAAGAAGAAGGGCCATGTAGTTGCGGTCACTGGAGATGGGACCAATGATGCACCTGCACTTAAAGAAGCTGATGTCGGACTTTCCATGGGAATTCAGGGTACCGAGGTGGCCAAAGAGAGTTCGGATATTGTCATTCTTGATGACAACTTCTCCTCTGTGGTAACAGTTTTGAAATGGGGTAGATGTGTATATAACAACATCCAAAAGTTCATTCAGTTCCAGTTGACAGTAAATATCGCAGCATTGGTAATCAACTTCGTAGCGGCGGTTTCCTCTGGCGATGTCCCACTAACGGCAGTCCAGTTGTTGTGGGTGAACCTGATCATGGATACTCTTGGTGCTCTTGCTCTTGCCACTGAAAAACCAACACAAGAGCTCATGGAAGAACCACCAGTTGGCCGAACCAAACCACTTATCAACAACATCATGTGGAGAAACATACTAGCCCAAGCATCGTACCAGATGACCATCCTTCTGACCCTACAATTTAAAGGCGAATCCATCTTTGGTGTGGATGAGGCTGTAAACCGAACTCTAATTTTCAATACATTTGTCTTGTGCCAAATATTCAACGAGTTCAACGCGAGGAAGCTTGAGAAGAAGAACGTGTTCCAAGGACTCCACAAGAACAGGCTCTTCTTAGGGGTTATCTACATAACCATTGTTCTCCAGGTGGTCATGGTTGAATTCCTAAAGAAATTTGCAGACACGGAGAGGTTGAATTCGGCGCAGTGGGGAGCATGTATCGGTATAGCAGCTGCATCATGGCCTATTGGCTGGATTGTCAAGTGCATACCTGTCCCTGAGATGCCCATTTTCAGCTACTTAAAGTTAAAAATGAAGAAGCTCATGCATAGATCATGATAACTTTATTCTTTCCCGCATAAATTTTGTTCTCTGATCCTTTCTGCATATTTGTCAATACAGTTTTATCCTAGTGTTTGATACACACGCACAAAGACATATACTGTAATTATTAGATTTATGAATAAATTTAAGTGAAATTTCTTCTATTTTCTTTGGGCGCGGGGTCTTTTCCTTTTCTCTTTTTCTTTTAAATTTTCATAAATGCAGAACCGGAAAATATGGGAAAGTAACTAATGTGATTTCAAAATCAGTAGTCAGCTCACCATTTGTTGGTTCATCATAGCCTGTTAAGATTAACATTGAAAGAGACAAATGATCCAAATAGCCAAGAGTTGGAAGCCATGGATGGATGAAGGTCCGCTAACGCAGTCTTCTAGCTTTTGTTAGCTCCCAAAGCAGCAAATCTTAGCAAGGAAAATGAATGCTACTTGTTATATTCATGATGGAATTTTCGGAACTTTCTATCATGCAGTAAGTGCGTGGTGGATCAGTAACTTTTGGGTCCATATGATGGTCGTACCTTCTATGTAAGTGCTGAGAAAACAGGGCTCATCTTAGAAAGAAAATCTTCATGACTTGCGTGGCAATAGACACGAACTAATATAGCGGTGAGTATTCAAATGAGATGGCTTAGAAGTACAAGCATCGTGCAAACTGGTGTGATGGCAAGCTCTGATGAGTCACTATCCACATCCACTAAATCATTTGTTAATATTAGACAAGGATGTTTCCATCCAGGTAACCAAGGATCACCATTTGTGTCATAATCATAGAATTAGAGCATACTGGAAAGATCCTTAAATCAAAAAATGAGAGTAAATCTGATGGTTATATTGTTTTAATATAAAATATAGTTTCTAAAAATTAGTAGTGTACACTTGCTTGCGAAAAAACAGAAAGGTCGTCGCACAAATGCTCCTCGTGGAGTGCATATGATAATCGAAACCAGCCGGCTCATCGCAGCCTGATGCCAAAATTGCAGATGTAGCTTCAAACCATCTTCGGGGAGACTCGTTTGTATTGGAAGCCATGAATATTGGTATTACATATATTTCTCGAATTTTTCCTGATGGATATGGGTTTTCTGATCCTAGACAAGTTAAAACAGTAACGTGATTGTTGCTGTTTCTGTTACTGTTTGAAGTGTTCAACCTTAGTGCCAAGTCTTCAACCGAAATTCTTGCTTGTTTACTTAGTCATGTTTATGTTAGTTGTTCCTATTTTATTGCCTAAGAATCCTCATGTATTCCCTTTAATTTCTGTCGAGTAGTTTGTATCTTCTTATATAAATACATGAATGAAATATCAGTGTGGTTATTGAGCTGCATTATTCAATTATGTCTACTGTTTATTTTTATAATTTGGTATCAGAGCCATTTACCTGGGCAAATTTCTCCAATCAAACACCAATCATGACCACTCCTCCAGGAACTCCAAGCTCAAGTGAACTGCATATTTTATCTAGTTTACAAAACAGAAGTTTACCCACTCAATACAATGCAATCAAACTTGATCGCACAAATTATTTTCTATGGGAAACCATGATTATGCCGATCATCAGAGGCCACAAATTAGATGGCAATGTTCTTGGCACCAAGTTATGTCCTCCAGAATTCATGCCAAGAATCACACCAGGGAGTATAGTTAAAATACCAAATCCTGAGTATGAAGAATGGCTTTCAAATGATCAATTACTCTTGGATGGCTTTACAGCACCATGAGTTTAGACATAGCCTCTCAACTAATGCGGAAATCAACATCAAAAGAGCTTTGGGATGCAGCAAAAGAATTGTCGGGTGCACATACAAGAGCAAGAGTTGTCTACTACAAAGCTTAATTACAGAAAACAAGGAAAGGAGGAATGAAGATGGAGGAATATCTGACAACCATGAAAGCCATTGCTGACAACCTTGCCCTGGCAGGTAATCCAATACCTTTACCTGAGCTAATTGTTCAAATTTTGAGTGGTCTTGACACAGAATGCACTCCAATTGTCACTCTTCTTACTGACAAAGAGTCAGTATCCTGGATTGAATTGCAACGACTCTGTTAACATATGAAAGTAGATTAGAGCAGCTCTATACCTATCAAACAGAGGGTATTAATTTGAATCACGCCACTGCTCACTTTGCAATGAACAACACTAGTAATAGGCCATTTAATTCTAACAATGGCAGAGGGCAAAATAGATCAAACTACAGCAACAAAGGTGCTAGAGGCAGATTTCGCGGAAGAGGAGGCAGAAGCAATGGAAACAAACTTATGTGCCAACTTTGTAATAAAGGAGGCCACGCTGCCTCTATTTGCTGGAACAAATTTGATCGTAATTTCATGGGAAGCTCATCAAATCTAAATCCAAATGCCCTCATGGCAACTCCTGCAACGATTGAAGATCCCTCATGGTGTGCCAATACTAGAGCCAGTCATCATGTGACCAACAATCCTCAGAACCTGCAACACAAGCAAGACTATAATGGTAAGAATTCTCTTATTGTTGCCAACGGAAGCAAGCTAGGTATCAGTCACATAGGTAACACAAAATTTGCAACGAAATGGAAAGATTTGTCTCTTCATGTATTGTGCGTTCCTAAAATTACAAAGAATCTGCTAAGTGAATCTCAATTGGCGACTGATAACAAAGTGAATACTATATTTAACTCTTCTGGTTGTTTTGTGAAGGACAAGCGGACAGGACTGGTGATGCTCAAAGGGAAGCTTGAAGATGGCCTATACAAGCTTGAAGCTGCGCCCTCCTCAAAGAAGTCTAGTTTTTCAAAAATAAATTCTAGAGTCGTTTCCTTTTCGTCTAGTTTATCAAAGTCAGAGTCATGTTTGAATTCGTTGAGTCCTTCAAATGTGGATGCGTGGCATAGGAGGTTAGGCCATCCATCTAAAAGAGTCTTGTTTCAAGTCTTAAAAGAATGTAATGTTGATTCTGCAATTAATAACATTAATTTCTGTGATGCCTCTCAGTTTGGAAAATCACATGTCTTACCTTTTAAAAATTCTCTTTCTCAAGCAAAAAATGTTCTTGATTTAATCCACACTGACCTTTGGGGACCTACACCATTACTTTCGTCATCTGGATATCGGTTTTACATTCATTTTATTGATGACTTTAATAGATTTACTTAGATTTATCCTCTTAAAGTAAAAGTGATGTTGTTCAAGCCTTTAACCATTTCAAAAATCTTGTTGAAAACCAGTTTGGAACTAAGATAAAACAGCTTTATTCAGATTGTGGAACAGAATACTTACCTTTCTCACAAATAGTTCAAAAATCAGGAATTATTTTCAAATACACTTGTCCATACACCTCAGTTTAAAATGGTTGAGTAGAAAGAAAACATCGCCACATCATTGAAATGGGTTTAACTCTCTTGGCTCAAGCTAAAATGCCATTAAAATACTAGTGGCAAGCTTTTGAAAGTGTTGTTTATCTAATCAATAGATTGCCAACTCATGTTCTTCATAAAATTTCACCAATGCAAAAGTTGTTTGACAAAATTCCAAATTATTCATTTTTAAAAGTTTTTGGATGTAGCTGTTTTCCATGCCTTCAACCATATCAAAGTCATAAATTTCAATTTCATTACACTAAATGTGTGTTTTTAGGATACAGTGAATTTTTCAACGGGTACAAATGTCTTAGTTCTATAGGAAAAATCTATATTTCAAGGCATGTGGTGTTTAATGAAAAAGAATTTCCTTTTGCTGATGGTTTTCTCAACAACAAAACTGTTTCGACTCCAATTCTTGTTTCTTCACCTTTTTCATGGCACATGATGTCAAATAATTTGAGTAATAGTGCAGCTTCTCCTCGTATAGATCATCAACAAGCTTCTCCAGTAGCTTCACCAAATCCTGAAATTTCTACTTCACATTCACCAAGAGAGTTAAGTCAAGTTGAAGCTGCATCAGATTCTAGCATTGCCGAACCAGATCAATCCACAAGTGTTGTTGGAAATGAAAGGCTGGAAGAGTGGAGAAATTTAGTTGAATGATCACCCTATGGTCACAAAGGGAAAGAGTGGTATCTTCAAGCCAAAAGTGCCATTTACTGGTGTTATCAAAATTACTGAAGTTGCTGATAACCTCGACACAACAGAGCCTCAATCTGTTTCAGCTTTAAAAAGTGATAACTGGAAAAAGGCAATGCAAGTGAGTATCAAGCGCTAGTTTAGAATAAAACTTGGCACTTAATCCCTCCGTCTTCAAAGCATTCTTTTGTTGGAAGCAAGTGGGTTTTCAAGCTCAAATACAGTCTAAAGGGAAGCATTGATGGCTATCAAGCGAGATTGGTTGCCAAGGGATTTCACTAAGCTCCTGGAGTTGATTTCTTTGAGACATTCAGTCCTGTCATCAAGCCCACTATGATAAGGATTTTGTTAACTCTTGCTGTCTTAAAAGGATGGGAGGTTCGGCAACTGGATATTAATAATGCATTTATGAATGGATTGCTAGCTGAAGATGTGCATATTGTGCAACCAAAGGGGTTCGTTGATCCCGAAAATCCAGATTTTGTGTGCAAACTTGACAAGGCCATCTATGGACTCAAATAAGCTCCTCGTGCTTGGTTTGACAGGTTGAAGAACACGTTAGTTGATTAGGGTTTCAGTCATTCCAAGTGTGATACATCTCTCTTCATTTTCGAGTCTCACAACAGAGTCTTATTTATACTTGTTTCTGTTGACGATATTTTGATCACAAGCAATGACAAAGAACTTGTACATGCTTTCATTCACAGGTTAAATAAGATTTTTGCTCTAAAAGACATGGGGACTCTACATCATTTTCTTGGCATTGAAGTTCACAGAGATGAGACTGGCATGTTTCTTACGTAATCCAGATATATTAAAGATTTGCTACCAAAAGCTCATATGGGAAATGCCAAAGGCTGTTCAACACCTCTTGCTACTGGGAAAAATCTATCTAAAGAAGAAGGAGAAGTCATGAGGAATCCAACTTCTTATAGACAGATTATAGGAGCTCTTCAGTATCTCACACACACTCGGCCAGATATAGCATATGCTGTCAACAAGTTGAGTCAGTTTCTTATACAACCAACTTTGGTTCATTGGCAAGCAGTCAAAAGGGTTCTTCGTTACTTGAGTGGAACTGTTTCAGTTGGATTGCATATCAAATACAATGACAGGCTTTGTTTAAGTGGATTTTCTAATGCTGATTGGGCAAGTTGCCCAGATGATCGTCGATCAGTTGTAGGGTATTGTGTTTACTTTGGTGACACTTTAATTTCTTGGTCTTCTAAGAAACAACATGTTGTAGCCAGGTCGAGCATTGAGTCTGCGTACAGGTCTTTAGCAAATCTTGCTGTAGAGATGTCGTGGATCACTTCACTTCTCAAAGAGTTTTCATTCTCTCTACCTTCCAGACCCATAGTATGGGTTGATAACGTAAGTGCAACTGCTCTCGCAGTCAAAAGGGTTCTTCGTTACTTGAGTGGAACTGTTTCAGTTGGGTTGCATATCAAATACAATGACAGGCTTTGTTTAAGTGGATTTTCTAATGCTGATTGGGCAAGTTGCCCAGATGATCGTCGATCAGTTGTAGGGTATTGTGTTTACTTTGGTGACATTTAATTTCTTGGTCTTCTAAGAAACAATCTTGTAGCCAGGTCGAGCATTGAGTCTGAGTACAGGTCTTTAGCAAATCTTGCTGTAGAGATGTCGTGGATCACTTCACTTCTCAAAGAGTTTTCATTCTCTCTACCTTCCAGACCCATAGTGTGGGTTGATAACGTAAGTGCAGCTGCTCTCGCTTCCAATCCTGTGCACCATGCTCGAACGAAGCATATTGAAATAGATATTCACTTTGTTAGAGATATGGTCTTAAGGAAAGATCAAGAAATTAGATATGGAACATAACATGATCAGATAGTAGACTGTCTTACAAAGGCGCTAACAAATTCTCGGTTTCAGTTCTTGCGTGACAAACTCGGTGTGCTTGAATCACCCTTTCGTTTGAGGGGGAGAGTTAAAACAATAACGTGATTGTTGCTGTTTCTGTTACTGTTTGAAGTGTTCAACCTTAGTGCCAAGTCTTCAGCCGAAATTCTTGCTTGTTTACTTAGTCATGTTTACGTTAGTTGTTCCTATTTTATTGCCTAAGAATCCTCATGTATTCCCTTTAATTTTTGTCAAGTAGTTTGTATCTTCTTATATAAATACATGAATGAAATATCAGTGCGGTTATTGAGCTGCATTATTCAATTACGTCTACTGTTCTATCTTTATTTTTATTAGTTTCAACATAAGTTTAACTCATTTCATGAAACTAACCTGATTCATTGAGTGAGAATAATAGAAATTTCATTTCTTTCTACCTGTCAGCAGTGATAAAATAGGCAAACAAACTACAAAGCAAAAGATTCAAAGGAAGCAGTCACTCTCTTGTGAGAGTGAAAACAGGGAACAAAAAAAAAAAAAAACGTGGATTCCTTGCCAGGAGAGTCACAAGAAGCAGCACTTCTTTGATTATAGCTTACCTGCAATTATGTACATATTCATCACGTTTACATAAAAATACGCACATTTTTCAGCTTTGGACTTTCTTGGATCTAATATTTCTTCATCATGAATGTTTAGTTTATGCGGTGTGGTGATAATGAGTTTTCTGCCATACTACCGAGTGCAGCCAATGATGAAGGGTCCAAGTCCATATAATGAAGAAGAAGGAACATGGTGGGTTGGCAACTACTATTAAGCCAAGCAGAAATTTTGATAAGGTCAACTCTCTTTGTTATTAAAGCTCATTCTCTCGCTCATATGAAGTTTTGGCTAAGCATTATTTTGAAGATGCAGTTCTGTTCCTGCCATACAACAATTACGCTTGTTCATTTCGTACAATTTTATTTGCCTCTCTCCTCTATATGTCAATATTTAGAAAAAGTCACTCCATGATCCTCGGAATGGACATGAGGTTGATATCAACATGACTGATGAGGGCCCATTGATGCTATTCCTTCTGGCTTTTGTTAACTGCCAAAGCAGCAAATCTTAGGCAAGGAAAATGCTGCCTGTTGCATTCGTGATGGCCATTGGAATATGAGAGAATTTCTACCACGCAGGAAGTGCTTGGTGCATCAGTGACTTTTGGTTCCAATTATGACGGTGGTAGCTCCTGCAAGAAAACAGGGCTCATCTTGGCAAGTAAAATTCCATCGACTTGGGTGGTGACAGACAACAACTAATACACCGGTAACTAGCCAATGATATGATGCCAAGATCTGATAGATAGGTGGATATTTGGAGATTCACGAACTGATGACTGATCACCTCAATCTTGTGCAATTTTCGGAATCACACGGTTAGAACCATTAAGTCCAAGAAACGAAACCCAGTGGGGAAATAAGCCTACAGATTCAGCTTTAAACATCTTCGGCTGGGCCCATTAAAAAGCCCACCTTGGACCAAACCGGCTTGTTGGGCTGGGTTTTGGCCTAAATGACCCGGTTCTTCTCGGGCCAGAATACACAATTTATACAAGTGCAGTTGAAACTTCAAACCGTTTACTGTTTAGCCCACGAACAGCGTAACTGGTAAAGAAAAAGGACCGTTGGCATGCATTCTTCTGCCACAGCTAAGCTTTCCCTATTATATCATCGGCGGCTATTGGACAAACCATTTGGGCAGTTGCTGAATATTTTCATATTATAAGTTTGTAAAAGTTGTTATCTGACATTATAATTCTAATGTCTTGGAATAATTCATAATGTTATGTTAAATTTTATTTTGATTTGAGTTCTTTTAATCATTCATTTATAAATATAGATATAAATATATGTGTGCATGTGTAAATAATATATAAGGAAAAAAAAAAAAGAACCCTCTTAATTCTTAAACATCGGCTTAGGTGCAAATACACTTTTTAAATTTTTAAATGTTGTTAATAATATTTTAAACTTGAATATATTTGGCAACATATGAAGAGACTTTACTTTAATAATAATAATAATAATAATAATAAACACATATGATAGGAGGTTGTGAAATACACTATGATGAGTACCATGTAGTGATCAAAGTTTTAGGAGAAAAAAATTTAACTTTATTGGTTTGTTTATTGTTTTATCAAAGTTAAGAGGTGTGGAAAATTTGTAACATATGAAAGTTTAAAAGTGTATATATCCGTACCACGATTAAGGCTTAGATAGTGATTTAAATTTTTCTAATATATATATATATATATATATACACACACACCACGCGTGTGTTTATCATATTGCATAATTGAGCACAATATTTTGTTTACCTACAAACCTTTTCTGGATTTATTTTTGTGTATCACATGTTTTCAAGCTTCAAGATTTTCTGAGGTTTACTTTAAGGAAAATTGTAAATAATATTTGCTTCGTATGTATTTAATCATTTATCTTTGAAATTGTGCACTTAAATCTCAAAATTTAATAAAAGGAAAAAAAAGCATTTAGATTACATTTTAGGTTTTTCTTTTGAGGGTAAAGTGCATTTGTAATATATCATATTATTTGTAGGCAGCTTTTTCTTTTTTTTTCATATTTTTTATTATATTTATATATTTTGGCCAATAATTAACGGTTTTGTGAATAAATTATTTTTATCTTTTTTATATATAAATTTGGATTATATTAATATAGTCAATTTTCTAAAGGATGACAAGTATATCTAAGGTCAGTTTTTACGTACAATAATCTTACAGTATTGGTATAAATATTTCTACATTTTTCACTTCATATGAAAATATTTAACAGACAATTAACAACAATAGAACAAACATCTAAGTGTCACAAAATTAGAAAGAAAATTAAATTTACCTTGTTAATTTTTAAGGACTTGCTATTTTTTTTTTAAATTTCAACAAGTGCTAGCAAAAGCCTCACACGGGTTTGGATGTAATTAAGTAAATAAATCACTTAATAGATTGTAAAGGTGAGAGGGTATATGGAGGATGAGATGTAAAACCATACTTGTACCTTATCCAGTAAGGTATTAATTCTTCTATTCGGTAGCATCTCGTACCAACTTTGTACCCTGTAAAATCTATAGAGTACAAAATAATCTATGAAACCTATAATTTTTCATGAAATCTTTGATTATTTTTTTCCTTTCTTAACTTTCAAGTTTACAGTGATATATGTAATTTCATGTATGTAAAATTATCTTATTTTCATATATATACAATTAGAAGCAAACGCAGATCGATTTGATTCAGGTTTTACTAAAACCAAACTAAGCCATAATTTACTATAATGCCACGTATAATACTTAAAGTATTGCACACATATGCTTTCTTAAACAATATGTTTATTTTAAATATTTGCTACTCAATTTTAAATTATGAAACTGTATAATTAGATTCTTGAATAACTAGATCTAATAATGATAAAATAAACATTTCACGAAAACCTTTTGTAATCTACTCTTATAAGTAAATTAATCATTCTCATAAACAAAATCATACCGTTGGTATTCACATCCTTAATGATGGTAAAATTGAAACTTCAAAGCTTTAAAATACAAAACATGAGCTCCATCAAGCCCTTTAAGAATAATACAACCTTTAAAAATAAATCTAGTTTTTAAACAAATAGATAAAAGAATACAAAACCAACCAACGATCGTAATCCACTCCCTTCATTAACTAAGGATCCTCAAAAGTTGCCTCAACCCAAGTCAACCAATATCACCATCCAAATTTGTAGGGATCTGGATTCGCTACTTATTTAAAACATGCAAATCTAGTCCCCAATCACATGTAATACTATGTATTACATGTAAAGTTATTTGTAAAAGAAGAGTTTGTATCAATTGTTTGTTCAAACTTATGATAAAAACCGTTCCAAAAGCATTTTGCTAAGGGAAACATAATACATTATATGACAAAACCTTGTTGTCCTTTTAAACAATAGGACAAAGGACTATAATACCTATATTTATATACTTAACATTACAAAACATAGGCTTGATATCAAACCTATATCAAAATACATATAAGTTTATCAAAATATATCCCAAAATTACATTACTCCAAAACACTCCTCCTATTCTATTACAAAGTCCTTCCACCATCAAGGTTGAGATTCCTATTCATCAAAATCATCCAAAAAGTCCTCAAAATCAGTTCCATATCCCAACGAGTATAAAACTCATCTTCATCAATACTTGAAATAAAAGATCATGAGCCAAAGTTCCAGTACACAAGTAACACAAACACACATGAAGTGATAGACACACTTAAACTATATGCAATACATCAACCATCAATTTAATATCTAATATTTAAACTTGTCAAGTAATAAAGGAGTATTCAAATTCTGAAGTAAGCCGTTGGGAAGCTGGGAGTCCTGAGTAATGACACAACGCTCAATGGGTTGATATAGGCAGCCCGAATACCTATATCACATAGATGATATAACCAATAAAGAGAAAAGTAATTTCATCTAGAGTTAATAGCCATTACTCAACTTTACTTAACTTAATTCATAATATCACTTGGTTCAACCGGTCTCATAAACATGAACTAAATCATATTTTTTTTCTTAAGAGTAAGCAAATGTTATTTGATGCTATTTGATGCTATTCTCCCTATCAATTACTCACCGAGCCACTTAAAAAAAATCATGGAATCATGATAGAGGTGGCCTAGCCCCTAACTACCATGTTTGTTTGGACAAGACTGTCGCTTCTCGGACAAGAATAAACGGCGAAAACAACCAATTCAAACAATTTATAATTCATATTTGATAAGAATTGATTTAAATTATGCATATCATGAGTAAACAACAATCAAAGTTGCTGTGTACATGAATAAACAAATTTATCTAACAAAAGACCTATGCTCAAGCTCAACTGAGTAGACAAATTTGTTAAAGAAAGTCATTTCATGTAAAACAACATTATTCCATAATAGACATTAAATATTTAGCCATTTATCATACTTAATTAAATTCAAATCATTTTATATCTTAACCTTCATACATGTATGTCTATATTTTCACATTATTATTATTACTATTATCATTTATTTATTATTTATTTTATTTCATATAAAGATCATTAGTCCATAACAATTGTTAAACACTCATTCACATATCAAACTTAAATGAAAACTCATAGCAATACATAAATCAATATATTTTTCTTTTACACATGTACATGTATATATCATCCCTTTATTATTATAATAATAATAATAATTATTATTATTATTAACCATCACCTGATGTGTGTATGATCACCAAGTATAAAATTTATAATCCAATTAATTCAAATCCACACAAGGCAGCGCACCTATCTTGTAGTATGTAAATTAACTCGGATGTCGTCCTAAAGATCTATGGGCAATTACTACTAATACCCTTTCACTACTATGTAGCCTAAATTATCAAAAGATTGTATTAACCCTAATGATTAATTATGCTAATAATTGACAAACCCTAATTATAGAATATGAGAGCTTTCCTTAATTTAATTCAATTCACAACAATGCCCCTAGTTTTGATCCACCATAACCTTAATACTTATGATAAAATTAACTGAAAAATCAAATCTTGAACTGCAGGGTTTCTAAATTAAACCAATTACTTTCTTCAAGTCAATTGATTCCTAATTTTACATGAGAAAATGGGAATCTCTTTTTTCATTCACGCCAATGTAAAATTGCATAAAACTCACAAACCTTAAATAAAGAATTAATCTTTATAGCAGAAATTCGAAGCCTCCCTATGTCTAGGTGAAACATGCAAATTCATCATTCATATAAGATCTATCTTATTAGTTAAAATCTCTTTCTAACTAATAAGAATCAAACAAGCAATAATCCTGGCCAAAAAATTATCACAAGACAATTGAATCACATGAATGAATTCAAGATCAAAACTTTTCATCAATTGATAACAATTCAGAACATGAGTTAGGATTTCACAAAACCTAGGGCAAACAAATCTACTCTTCCATATGATAAACGACAGAAACAATGGATCTAGAAGAGTTTAAATAAAACATAATGACAAAAACCCCTTTTGAAACAATTGTTGTGATTCCGGATGGTTGTGCTGTCAATTCTCCTTGAAAAGCTCTCCAAAAGATGAACTTAGGGTTAGAAAATGATATCTGACTCTCTCCCTTCCAAACAATGAAAGAAGGCTGTATTTATACAAAATTGCACATACACGGGTACCCTACACGACTCGTGTAGCTGGGGGCGTGTACAACATAATTCCAGCGCATTTTCCTTTGTTGTCATGTGTACACTACTCATCCTACACTACCCGTGTAGCTTGGGTCGTGTACATTGAAAAAGCTGATTTTTATTCAAGTTTATCCTCCAAATCTACACTAGTAGTGTATAATTACTAGTGTATGACCAGTAACTTCATCTAGGCTCCATAATCCTTCAATAACTTGGTTTCTTTCATGATAAATCTCTTAAAAAGCTCCATTGTTCCATAATCATCCCTGAAACAAGTAATTAACCCAATAAAAGTTCTTTCCTTTAATGACTTACTCAAATAACATATAAAATATGCTCAATAATGCACAAATAATGAGGGTCTTAAGACACTTATCATTACCCCTCTGCAACCTCGTTATGGAGGGTGTGATGAGCATCAAAGGATGATCACCCTCCATCATGGTGTGATGAAGGGTGTGATGGGCGAAAAGGGTAACTAAATGCCATTACTCCTTCCATCACGGGTGTGATGAAGGGTGTGATAGGAATCAAAGGGCTTATCACTCCCTCCATCACGAGCGTGATTAAGGGTGTAATCAGAAAAAAGCATAGATCAGAGGGCATAACACTCTTTGTAACGCTCGTTATTGACAGGGGAATAATCCAAAATGCTTTAATTCGAATTTTTCACTTCTTACACTTTAACAACATGACTTTCTTTGATCAAAACATATCAAAATTATGATGTAAACTTACTTTTAAGTAACAAATGCTTCATATTCACTTAGAGCACATTCATTTACATAATTCACTCAACATTGATTTATAACTTCACACTTCACTATCAACACAACAAGCTAAACTCATAATTTTCATATCCATCAGAAACAATCATAACAACTTATCCCTACAAGTTCTAAAGATTCATCTAAGTTTAGAAATCAACTTAGTTTCATAAAACTACTCATGATTCAATTAAACTCATTTAAAATAACTTGTAGTCGTGTAAGAAATAAGTATATAATTGATGAGAAAAACATGCAAAACTTTACCTTAGCTTATCTTGATCTCTAGATGAAGTCTTGATTAGGTTGTCGACATGTTCTTAACAAGACTTAGATGAAAATGTTGAGGATTCGTGTTGGCTAATTGATGCTAGAAGATGGCGATGGTGGGAGTCGGTTTTGGGGGTCTGTTTTGGCTTGTGTTTTGGACTGATTTTTTTTTTTATGCTAAAGTTTGTAACTGATATTATCCTTTAGTTGTTGCTTTTAGGGTAGTTGATAAGGGAGAGAAAAGACTTGGGTTTAGGCCAAAATTTGCTTGTTTTTGGGCTTAGTTTGGGCTCCAAATATGCTATTATGAAAGGTTTGGATTTGGGTCAAGTTTGTTTATGAAAACTTAAGTTTAACATGCATTAAAACAATAATCAACACAAATATCAATCACAATACAAGCACTTATATTAGTTTACACTAACACGTCATATTTTATTAACTAATTATTTACCAAAATTTTTATGTTCCAAGCAAACATAACATATAGATATATAAATTAATCATGTATTGAAATTTTTGGATATTTCAAAATCATCATCAATCATTAATATATCACCTGGGAAAAAAAAAGTACAACAACAAAAATAATGAGCCGAAACTTTGTACACAATAACACAAACGCATATGAGATGTTACATAAGCTTAACTTAATGCAATGCATTAGACAACAAGTTATTATCTTTCCTTTAAAGTAAACAAATCAATGTTAGAGCACTCACACTTCGAAATAATCCTAGGAACCTGGGGGTCCTAAGTAACAACAGTTGCTCAACAGATTGATATAGCAGCCCAAATACCTATATCTCCTATATTTAATCGAAAAGGAAAATAGCCTCATCTAGGGTTCATAGCCGTTACATACACTCTACCCATCACAATCCATAATATAATAGGGCTCAACCTGTCCCATAAGCGTGAGCTCTACTATATTACATCTCGGTGATCAAGACAGATGTTATGCCAATACCATTTGCCCTATCAACTACCCGCTAGGCCACTTATAAACTTCATTTGCATCATGATGAGGTGGCATAAGCACCTAAACTACCGTGCCCCACTCAGGACGAGGTTGCCGCTCTCTAGATTGGATTCAACGACATATGCATAAATAATGCTCATTAATTAGGTCATTTTTAAATTTTAATCCATTTTAAATGCCTATCCTAACTATCATCACACAAGTTATTATGTACCGTTTATATTGAAAATCTAAACGAAGACAGAGGGCAGATTAGAATCCATTTCAGAAGATAAATCAACTATCAGTATATCTGTTTAAGATTTAAACTCATATAAGCAATTTAATTAATTATCTACTTACATCAAAGTTTTATTAAAACCCTATTTGATTAGACACTAAATAAGAATTATGCCATGGCTGCGAAGATCGCCCTGCTAAGATAGAGACAGTTCTCCATTATTTGCCAAAGTAGTTCTTTTCTCTTTGTTTATAATCATTTATTACGAAAATATCCTCAAAACATTCATACAATATTTTAATAAGCTATCAACTTATATGAGAAACTCATTTTAGAAAGTACACCTTTGAAACATCATATTCCCCTTATCATTTTAAGTCTAACATACTACCATTACACTTAAGTTAGTCACTCATTAGATTTATATCGACTTAACTTAATCATCTAATTCATTTTAGCTTAATGAAGCTCATCGGATCAAGTTAAGCTTAGTTATATTACTAATTCGTTTTATTTGCAAGAATCATATTAACTTAAGTTTATTAATTAGTCCACTTGATATACAAAATTCATATGAAGTCTAACTTAGTTACTAAATTAGGTTAAGTCAAGTTAAACTTAAATTTGTTAACTAAGTTCATTTTATGAGCTTAATTTTCATGGCATTCCAGATCAATTACTAAATCTATTAATTAACTAAACCCATTCTTAATTATACACTATTAATACATCACATCTATTATTCATAATTCATTTAATTATATATATATATATATGAAGCGAAATAGGGGAGCTGTCCGGCCTACTGCACAACCTTGCGAGGGGTCATGCTGGACTAAAAAATCTTATTAGAATCGAAAACGCCCAAAATTTATTCTCCATACTGGCTATTGTACAACCATGCTGGCTAGCATGGGCACGTGCATGCCCGTGCACAACAAAAAAATTTGGTCATATGCTTCAATTAATTATCACAGGTACGTGCACACCTGTGCTGGAGCTCATGCTTACTTGAAAATCCGACCAGCAGCTAAAACGTGATTCCTCTGTTTTCTTTACACAAATTTATCAACTTTTATATATCCTACATCCATCAAAACATCATAAAAGCAATATGTAACTTATTTTCATAACTTCTAACACTTCTATGCTCAATCCACTTCATCAAACACTTCCAATCACTTCATCAAATTCCATTTCATCAAACCCTTCCTCTAAACATACATAAACAACTAGGTTTTTAGTTTTATGATCAAATCTCCTTTGATTACAAGTTTTATCACAAACCCAACTTGTATCTAGCATCATTTCATCATTATCATGCATACACAACAAATAAAACAAAGGAAATAACAAAACTTATCTTTGTGGATATTTCAAACTTCTTGATTTTCTTATCAATACTTCTCTTAAGATCATAAAACCATTTTATGCATGATCTTTACCTTCAATCTTGTTCTTATCTTCATTTTCTTCTTTAATCTTATTGGATTTGAGATGTTGAAGTTGATTGGAGAGAAGAATAAGAGAGGAAGAGAAGAAGGAGATGAAAATGTAAAAAGAAAGAGAAAAGAAAGGGAAAAGAAGAAAGAAATGGCAGCCAAGGGAAATTTAAAAAAAAAAAAAGAAAAAGCAATAAAAAGGATAAGGACAAAATAATTAAGGATATTTATTGGTAAGGACTTCGGTTTAAACCTTTCAGATGATTTTCTTAAATATAAAAATAATTAGAAAATAATTTCAAAATTTATAACATAGAAAACAATAGTTTGAATTGAAAATCTAGTTTAGGGATTTAATTTATAAAAACTTAATATTTAGTTTGAATTCAGGTTTAAAACTGATACTTTTAAACAAGCAATTGAACTCAAAATATATGAGAATCAAGAAAATAGAATTTTAGGTTAAAATGGCTAATTTAGAACATTTTATAAATTTAGGTAAATGAACTTGACAAAATTGAGTCATTTGTAAAGCAAAAGAAAAATAGTCCAAATTGATGATTGTAACAAATTGGATAAATTAATTTATGAAAAAAAACTAAATTTTGGAATTTAGAATTTAGAGTTTGCAAATTTATTAAACATTGAAGTTGAAATCTTTCAAAAGATTTAGAGATTTAAAAAATAAAGGAAAAGAAGTTTAGCTTAAAATTTATAAAAAAGAATTAGAATTTGATTTGTTAAAAAGGATTGTTAAAACAAATTGGCTAAATGAAGGGGACATTTGAAATCTCAAATCTCAACTTAACATATTTACTAATTTCATTATACCAATTATCTAATCATGATTCATTATTTATTTTACTTGAACTTTTTAAACTATTTAATTCAAATTTCTAAATTGAATTCTAATCTAAGCTTAAACTTAACTACCTATTATATTACTCAATCAAACTATTTCTAATTTGGTTAGGTGAAGGTTTGGAATATTACATTTACGGTTTGTTTTTTTTTTTTCCTTCCTAAACCAAACCTCAAATTAGAAATTTTTTAAATCATTAAATAATTGTTTGATTCAGTTCAAATTATGGATTAAATCAAAATTCTAATTTAAAAAAAAAAAGCTTAGTTCTAATATTTAACATTTGTATAAATATTTAAATATTGAAATCATTCAACAAAATTCATACTATAAATCTCAACAAAATATTTTATAAATTTCATCACATTCATAATGCATAATCATTCATAAAAAAAATTATGTGATATCTAATCCTAATTAGCAGGTACATAGGCACCAATGAGATGACTTAAAAAATGAAAAAAAAAAATCCCTTATCTTGTAAATAGTAACTTGATTGACAATTTCTTGTAAATATTCAAAAATTCATTACTTCATAAATTTTGATCTAACTATTTGTAAATATCAACAAACTTTAAAGGAATGAGATTTAACAAAAGAATTTAAGGTGATAACTGTATGATTTTAATAAGATAGCCCTCGGATTAAAAAATCTCTAGTTTATCAAAATTAGTTTTAAATCAATTCTTTCGTAGATTGATAACTAAGTTTAAATCAACCAACCTATTAGTCTTAACTTACAATTTTTCCTTAACTTTAGTTAAATAGTGACTCCTAAAATTTTTTGAAAAAATAAATTTCTTTTAATTCATAGTCGATGGTTTGTATCAAAGGAGTTAGGGTTTGATATAAATTGAATTAAAAGAAAATGAAACTAGAAATGAAGAATCTAAGCTTGACGGATTTTACGCTAGCCATTTTCATGATTTATTAATTTTTTTTTATCAATTTTTAGTCTCCTCTTTTAAGTTCTATATGCATATATATATATATATATATATATATCCCTTTAATATAGTTTCCTTATATTTGATAATATCTGTTGTTTTTATATATTTGGTATTTTGTTGAGCTTTTACAATGGTGTAGATTTTTTTTTTTTAAAGCTTATTTCCATGTGGTTATAATTTGAATTAAAAGTCAAATAGTACATGGACATATGAAGGGGTACTATGATTATATAAAAGATACCCCACAATACAAATATGTTATTACTATTTTCTATCAAATTGGTAGGTATGAGAAAGAAAGCATTTGGGTGGGGGTAAAGAAGGTTCTTTTAGTTTTTTTTTTTTTTTTTTCAATTCTTAAATGGAATGGGTTGAAAGCAGAATAGTGATTGGTTTAGAGCATCCCAATTGGAAGGTACTTGGCATAGATCCGTATACTAAGGATCTTATTTTTTAAGGTCTTTAGTAATAGAAGAAGTCATGCCCCAAGGGTAACCTAGATGAGATAGTTTCATCGTACATAACACTAAAGCCTAAGATCGACTCCCTTATCGCTTAACAACTTCAACTATCATGCAGAAGTGTATTGTAACTGGGTAACCAATGAGGCCTAATAGCATTTAATTGGTAATTCTAGAAAATGACAACTAACAAAATAGATAAATATATAAACTTAGAACTATAAATACTACCATAAGTACTGATGGGCATATCCATAATATTAAGTTAGGGTCCATGCCCTACAAAATAATACATATAAGTCTAGTTTATCAAATATAATCCTGAGTATTTCAGAAAAAGAAGAGAGAACTCTCAACCCTCGACTGCTTCTGATAAATCACATCTCCTAAGAGAAAGCTAACCACTTCTAGGTCAATGCCAAAAAGAATCTGTGACAGTAAACTATAAAGTGGTGAGTAACTACATGCTTAGTGAGATATAATCCTCACTCTATACTATACAGGCAAATGACAAGCAAGTTATATTAAATAGATATATGCAATGCAATTAAACCAATGAGTAAATATATATGGTCAACTAATAACCACATATAAATCGGATTTGCGCCCTCTAGATCAAGGGTTGGGAATATCTACTAATGTCAGCACCTCTAAGCACTACTACTTTGAGATCTAAAACAATTTATCAAAATATGTTTCTCATAATAATAATAATAATAATAATAATATATAGTCATATTCTTGAAGCAAGTTAGCCAAGGTAATGATACCAGCGAATCCCCATAAGATAGGTCATCTTCCCTGAGATGCTTTAGAACCCATTCCCCAAGACAGGGTCCATGGGCGAGGCCCTCCATGAGTCCATCCCATTCGGCCCATTATGTGGTGGCAATGACCTTTGACAATGCAATCATCCAATGCATGCTTAAATTTTAATTATCAAATCAATATTTATTAAGTCTATTTATTTAGTGATCAAACAAATATTAAACACTCGCAAGGCTTAAAATAATCAACTATTAATACTTATATTTAAACCAATCATAGTATTTTCACATCCAAAAGATAATCACGAGCAATTACATGCACAAACTTCCCAACCCCATACACAAATCAATTATTAATATCTATTAACAAAATATCTTACTCTAATCCTACAACCACAAGCATATATGAAGTTCATAGGAAAAAGTCTCATTGATCTATATTGCCTATGAATTGTAGTAATCAATAGGGAAGTCAATACCAAAGTCAAAATCACCTAAATGCAATAAGAAATAGGAGTAAAATGTAAGAATTTGCTATAAGTGACTAATAAGGAGTTTATACTACAGTAATCCTGAAACTCTTGTAGTTTTGGTATTAAATTTTTAATCGCCTTGAACTAATTTGTTTTAAATTTTTTTCAACATATGAATGACCAATTCAATACAAATTTTCGAGTACCTTTCAAATATTGTAACATTTTTATTAAAGGAAAATCATAACATGTCGAATCAACTAAAATCAATTAGTAAAATTCATATGAATTTGTCAGCTTTAGTTAAAATCTTGTTTTCACGGTGAATTACTCGTTTCTTATCCGTTTTTGACAAATAAGTAGTCGTTTTCATAGGATTTTTCGATTGTGATCCATAGGCAATGTTTTTCTCACCAAAGAAAGGCTCAATGGTTGTAAAAAGCTATTGTTCAAATTTCAAAATTTGTTAATTTCGTTAGCAATTTTAGATATCTTCATTCTCTAACTTAAGTATCTATCAAATACTTATTAATGCCATAATCCTAGTGTTCTAAGCTTGGTTATGTGTACATATCCACATATATATATATATATATATTATTAATTTCATGATTATACTTACATTTTCACTTAGTCTATTTATCAAGTGTATTTTTGCGTGTGTATGTGGATTGTCGATGAAAAGCAATAGCATCTGCTTATTCTTGTAGCACGTGTGTGTGTGTGTGTGTGTGTGTGTTTCCTCTTGTTTGATTAGTAGAAAAGCAATGGAAGATAGAGGGAGCATGTGTGTGAGTGATTGTCTTATTGGCATGATTTAAAGAGAGGGAAAAAGGTAAAGGTAGTGGCAACAAGACAACTAATCGGCATCAATAGTTCATAAATTAAAAGATTTGTCAATACATACATCATACATATACATATAGAGAGAGAAAGAGAGAGAGATAACAACGAGTTTTTAAATATGCCTTGACGTGTTGGTATTATGTTATGGCAGTGTGTGGTTGCTCGGAGCAACACAATGTGTGAGTGAAGGCTTTGTAGAGTGCGTGATAGAGTGAGTTCCCTGTTGTGTGAGCTACTAAGATGCTCAATGTGTGCATATGTAGCAATGTGAGTGCTTGAAAGCATTTGAGGGCGGGGTTAAGGAGTGATAACGGTTGCTAGTGATTGGCATGTGTTGTGTACCGTGCGTATGGATGTGTAGTGTTGTGACGATGTTAGTGTGAGCATGAGTACCCATAGAGTGCCTAGTATGTGCGTAGAGCACTATGTGAAGCGTTGTGCAAGAAAGTAAATGACAAAAAGTGTTTTGTGAGAATTGTGGAGCTGTGCGTGTATCATATAAGCAACAACAATAGCAGGGTATGTGTAATGTGTTTGTGTTGTGCATTAGTGTTGTGCATTAGTGTGAGTAACAGTGAGCATGATTGGTGTGTGATTTGTTAAGCATGAGATAGAAACAACATGATTGCTAGTATGTGAGTTGCTATGAGTTGTGGAGTGTATATGTACTATGCTGGTATAGGTTGTGTGATAGTTTAACCTGGGAGTTGCATTGTGCTTGTTCTTGCATTGTTGTGAGCTAAAGCAAATAGAGCGGGAAAAAGAAGATAGAGAAGAGAAGAAGAAAAAGAGAAAGAAAAAGAAGAGGAAGAGGATCACTTTGCTTAAGTTGTCGTGTGTGCCAACAATAGCGCGTTGGTGGGAGAAAACAAATCAGAATAAGTACGACTGTTATTTGTGATGTTGTTGTTGGCTAAAACAAAGGAAAAAGAAGTAGTAGGTGGTCATATACTCATATATATATAAGAAATAAAAGAAAAAGCAGCAACAGCCACAACAATTGACTACACAACTGTTATTTCAAGTGTGTGTACTAATGTGATATGACATAGTCTTTTAACTTAAATACAAGTTGTTGATGGCTTTGTGATTATGTTGTGTTTGTTTAAATGGAAAAGTTCATGCATTAGTCACCAAAAGGAGGGAAGAAAATTTGAGTTTAGGATCATAGTTGCCAAAATTGCAATTTTATCTATACAATTCTACGAGTTTACAATTTTGGGAGGCCCTTACAAGTTGACTCGTGGGTAGAATCTTTTTTGGTATAATCTTACGATTTCAACTGAATCTATATATAAACTTGGTAGAATCTTATGATTTCAACTGAATTTACCGATTTACCTATTTGAGTCAAATAAGCTAAAATGTAAAAATACAACTGTGTTTACAAGCTTATAAAATGTTAGGAATTATAATGGTGTATCTTTCTTTTGTCTTTTCAATTTTGTTTCCACATACTCTCTCTATATTTTTCCCTCCTTCTCTTGAAAACCTTTGTTCTACGTTTATAGAATTCATTCAAGTCAAGTTTTAACTGTAAAGTTTACAAGAAAACTTATTTATTTCATTTACATAATTAAATATTTAATAAGTTGAAAATTTTGATCTCCTTCAATATATAACTTATTTCAAACAAAACAATAGAAAATAAATTAATTTTGATTCTATTTACTTTTTTTTATATATGTTATATAATAGATTAAGAGTTATTACGAAAAAAAAAACTTAATTTCTTTTTTTTTTCACATCCATTATCTGTTTTACATTTTCTACATCTTCTATAAGTATTTTTATAAATTTTCAAAACTATTTTGCATAGGTTGTAGAAACTTATGTTTTTATGTTTCGATTCTATAAACCCCTTAGCAATTCTACATAAAATAGCGAGTTTGATGACCTAAGTTTAGGTCAAGTACAAGGAGATTTTGGTTAGATTTTTTTAGGGAAAACGGTCTCCAAATCCTAGCTATAATTTAAATGTAACTTAGGCGTTGACATTTAGGTTGAAATGCTTTTCATTCATCAATTGTTTTGTCCTATAGTAAATGAAGGAGGAAATAAATACGAACAAGTTTATGTTAGCACGTGTTAAATTCAAAGATTTATATGTCGTGATTTTATGTTATACATTTGATTTATCAAATGTGATTTAGGTTTTAGTATTTTAGATTTAAGGTTTCAAATACCCCAAATCAAGTATAGAATAAAAATTTAAAATTACGATCAAGTCGATGATTGGAGAGGTTTACAGAAGAGGTCTTTTAACTTTTTTAGGGTTCTTTATTAAGGAGCAAAAGATGAGTATATTCTTGACCTATCTATTTTTTGTAACACCCTTCATTGAAAGTGTGCACATAAGAAAGTGGGGCTGTTGTGGTACCACATTCCTAGTCGGTACATCATCAATGGAGGGTGTTATAAAAAATGCATAGTCTATTTCCCCTGCCAAGCACCAGAAAAAAGTAAGATCATTTACGTCTTTTGATAGTTATTCTATTTTATTTTTTATTATTATTTATTAATTTTATTATATAAAAATATATAAGATCCACAAAATCTAAAGAGTGGGAAAAAAAACAACCGAATGAAACCAATCCATAACCGAAGTAAACAAAACCAAAGATATTTACAATCCCAATCAATTCATAAATTTATGATTGGTTTGGAAGGTTAAACTAAACCAATCCGTAAAATCGAACCAAATTGTTTTAGAAAAATATAATAATATTTTACTTGTAACCATAATTTTTTATAATAGTATTCAATTAAAGGTAGTATATGTTCTTATGGTTTAATTATAAATATTTATTATTTGATGAATATAAGTTAATATTAAATTGTTCTTTTTTAAAATTGTTTTTTAAGTTCATGATAAATATTCTTTTGTTGCTTTGCGATATTTTCCTTTTAATAGTTTTAACTTTGTGGAGTATGAAATTTGTTTGTTTAGTTATAACTGTTATTATGTATTAATTGTTCGATGTATCTTGTTAGCAAACTACTTTTATTAGTGGATAAATTTTGTTGGTAGATGATTTTTTATTTTGGCCAAATTTGTTGGTAGGAGATTAAGTTAATGATTTTTTTTTTTTTTGAAAATTTATAGATTATGGCTTGCTATGTATTAGTTAGTAAATGTATTTTGTTGGTGGATAACTATTTGTCACTTACTGATTTTATGGAGACTATGAATTATGAGTATAATGAATATATAAAGTATTTTGTTGTGATTTATATAAAATTTCTAAAGTAATTTAAATATTTGAATATCCACATGAATGTAAAAAAAAAAAAAAAGTTGAACAAAGAAAATTTTAAATTAGAATTTTGATTTAATCTGTAATTTGAACAAAAAAAACCATTATTTAATAGTTTGAAAATTTCTAATTTGAACCAAGCCATTACTTAATGGTTAATGGTTTGGTTCTGAATGAAAAAAAATCGTAAATTATGATTTGATTTGATTTTTAGTAAAAACCAAACCAAACCGATCATTACTCACTCTTAATGAAACTTAAAAAGATGTGAAAGACCTCATTAAAAAACCTTAAAGATGAAATAGTAAGGCTTTTTAGGGGAAAAAAAAAAAGCTCTTAAAATGTCTATATGACACTTTAACGACCTCATGGAGGTCCTATAGGATATGGATGATCCTATGAGTAAATTTTTTTTTTTTTAAGAAATGTATTCGGACAATGTTATGGTGTACACTTTAACTTTACACCTTTTTTCAATTATATACCTAAAGTTTTAAATTTTAATTCATACACTTGATTAGATGTTCAGTTGTTACCATTTACACCTCGTTTCTTTTTGGTTATTATTAATGATGATGATAATTTAATTATGTGGTAATATGACTTGACATCAGTACATAATAAAAAATAAAATACTATAGGTGTTGTATTATGATTAGTTATCCATGATGATAGAGATACTCAATTAACAAAAAAGAAAAGAGGTGTAAACAGTCGCAACTAATAAATATCTAATTAAGTGTATGAAATGGTAATTTAAAATTTTAGATATGTAATTACAAAATGCATTAAGTTAAGGTATGAAGTGCAGGATTTATATATCCACTCTGATTTGTTTTTTTCCATTAATATTAAGTTTAATCTAATCATTGGCTTGGCGCCAAAGAAAAAAAAGACATAAAAAAAGGCGCGCGCATAAAAGAAAACTAGTGGGTTATTTGCCCGATAAGGACGATTATTTAAATAAGTAAAATCCTCTCCTCTAATTTCTCTATGGTTTCTCAGATGTTATAATATGCTATTTCTCTCACTCTCTCTTTTTCTCTTTTTTTTTTTTTTTAAATTCTTCCCCCCTCTTTCTAATTTAATAGTTCATAGCAACAACCCATATTATTGAAATTCTGACAACGACGTGGAAGGATGGGTATCTGACTTTGGTTCGTTAATTAATGCGCTCGAGTTTTTTTTTTGGCCAACAATAAATTGAGTTCTCCCTAAATCTTAAGGGAGATGATGTTACCGGATCCAGGAACCTACGTGCAATGTTTTGTCTTATACAATTGTCCACCTTGTAGTTTCATATGATAACCCTCGCAAGAGTGAAACGACTTTGACTTGTGAAAGGGAATAATATCCAATCACGTTCCTTAGGATACATTAGCCAATCAGAAATGCCTGACAGCACATACAATCCGAAGCTTAGGAGGGAAGAAATGGCAGCAAATAGGAAGTTGTGGATAACGTGACCATGTTTTGTTAGTTAGAACTTAGAAGAGAAGAA
The DNA here is from genome assembly GCA_024138025.1 of Combretum micranthum. Classification (NCBI taxonomy): domain Eukaryota; kingdom Viridiplantae; phylum Streptophyta; class Magnoliopsida; order Myrtales; family Combretaceae; genus Combretum; species Combretum micranthum. The sequence goes on along the minus strand of JAMXBD010000758.1, from coordinate 117,193 downwards.
ACTTTTCATTTTCATGGAACTTACCAAGTAATTTCTTATTACTTATCAATGCAGTTTTCTATTAAACTTTGTAGTTTTATTTTTTAAGATATAACTTTATTTATATGTTATATATATCGCTATCTATTCTGTTTTGTATTGTTTAAAAATTTATTATTGGAAAATTACTTAATATGTATCTTTACATGTATTCATTTCTTGATAATAGTAATATGGTGATTAAAAAGTGAGAATTTGCATACTTTTGGGAAAAAAAAATTGATGACACACTTGATTCATTAGAATAAAATTTATTATTATTATTTTTTTTGTAAAAATAAGTAAAGTAAACCATATGTAAGTAAATTTTATAGGAGTCAATTTACTAAGTGTTTTATTTTATAAGAATTTCTACCGAAAAGAAAATTAAGAATAGCATATATGTATGTATATTTTTTATTCATTTGATATTTATTTCGTCAAACGCATCCTTTCAGAATGACAGCAAAAAAGAAGAAGAAGAAGAAGAAGACAGAAAACGAAACAAGCGAAACTGGATGAAACTAACAACTCAACATTTTCTTCAAAATCAATTTTTGACATTAAAAACTTTCCAATAGAAAACAAAATATAGCACACATTAACTTCCAGGGGGCTTTGTCTATATATATATATATATATATATATAAGTATTATTTTGATAGTTTCTGCTTACTACTTATGGGGCATTTTTTTTTTTTTTCCCCGGCCAAACACTACTTATGGGCCTTAGACATGTAATTCTCACCTTATCCGTGCAAGCAGAAAATCACTTTTAATTAAATGGATGCCACTGAATTTGTCAAATGAGTGCGACGTCATTAAGCCCAATCTTTTGGGATTGCTATACTATTATTTATTGGTGGCAACCTCATAGACACTCTAGTACCCTTCAAATATAAGTAGAACTCTAATAATCGATACGTTTTTTGGTGTAATGACTTGAAATTTATCAAAATTCTAAAGTTATATGTACTTAGTGAGGAGTACTCTTAAGATAGATGACTCCCTAGAAAACAATTAGCACCAGTGAAAAACTATGCGGTATTTAGCCAAAACAGATAATATCTCGGTGGGTGGAGTTCCACATCGATACAGGTGATATCAAAATAGTTCACCAATTAGAAGTGGGGAAACTAAGTGTTGTGTAAGGCAAAGTGCCTCAAAATGGGCATATCTCTTGAGCCTATATGGAGCACCTCTAGTGTTCTTCTTACCTTGTGTGATTATGGATCTGTATAAGGAAAATGACAAGGACATCAATTTTGTAAGTGAGAGAGTATGTAATACCCCTCAAATATAAGATAGCGTAACTTTAATCATCAAGGCGTCTTTTGGTATAATAGGTTAAAGTTTATTAGAATTCTAAAGTTAAGCGTGCTTAGTGGGAAGCACTCTCAAAATCAATGACCTTCGAGGAAGCAGTTGGCACAAAAAATAAAATCGTATGATATTTGGCCAAAACGGATAATATTTTAGTGGGTAGAATTCTATGCTATTATACACACGATCTTATTGATAGTGTATTAATCACAAAGTGAGTCAATTAAGAATCCATATATGACTGTTGACAAAAATTAAGAAAAATTCATTGAAAATTAATCTAAATGTTGATATTATAAGTAAAATTTGGGAAATGATAATATCTCATTTAATTTACTTTACAATACACTGACTCATTTTTTTAACTATTCAAAATGTCAATACTTTAAATGGACTTACTGCCTAATTGTTAATATTTTATTTTATTCACTTTGCGAAATATTGATTTCTTGTTTTTAACAAAAAAAAAAATACATTGATAAATTAAATGGACTTATTGTTCAAATGTTGATATCTTCTAAGGTAATTTACTCTTATTTATAGATTATCTTCTAAAAATTTTTATTTTGAAAGAGCTTGGTTAATTTATTTTGGAGAACTTGGATTTTATCCCCTTATCTTTATTTTGGAATAACTTCTGTCGTTATTTCTTAAGGTATTAATTTTGGAATTTGCTACAAGTATTATAATTTTGTTTAGTATCATATAAACAAGTTTTATAGGTGTTTGTTATAGGTTTCAACTTCCACACATAAAAAGATTTTGCATATTACAAAAGATATGATATTAATAAATTACTTTTTAAGATTTTTTTCCCCCGATTGTTTATAGTGTATATATAAAAATAAGATAATTTCACATATTACATGAGGTACAATATATTGTTATAAGTTTAACATTTAAAAGGATAGAAAATTCTTATGGAATACATGAAAAATTTATATAAATTGCATAGGATATAGAGTATAAGTTGATTATAAAATACTAGAAGACAAGTTTTAGGTACAAAATTTAGTATCTGAAGCCTTACAGGGTTGGAGATGGATAAAATTGCATACCCTACGCATTTATATCTACTCATTCCTAGTAAATATTAACAATTAAATATACACACACCTTTCCTTAAATAAATGAGGTTCTAATGTTGTTGATATTAGGTAATGTGCCACCTACTATTAATTTGGAACTAAAGTAATATGTAACATATTTTATTAATAATATTTTTAAAGCCATAGTAAATTACTCATCTATGGAGTACCCATTTAGATATTAATTATTTGATTGGGTAGTAGAGGAATTTCATACATAGCCCTATAGCCTACTCCATCTGAAATAGCATCATAGGTTCAATTCTTGATGTATATATTCACAACTTCATTGGGGGATGCTAAAGTTTCAATAAAGCATCATAAAAGAAGCACAATCAATGAATGATACCAACTCGTCCCTTCTAAGACACGGTTGGAAAATTCCTCTTAACATCATTCAAACAACTCTACTTCACATAGTACTATCCTAATATTAATTTCTAAGGATCCTAGCAATTATACGAATCCGAAGTCTGATCTCATCGAGTACGGTTCTAGATCAGGAGCAATTAGCAATCTCGGTTAAGTTCCTAGTGGAGGAGGTGAACCGATTTGGATATCTGATGGTGTTCATGTGGTGGTTTGGTTTTTTGTGTTTGCGTTCAATCCAATTAATTCGATTTTCCTGATTTGTTATTCCTTTCCGAGAAGTTGGGGGGTTGTACTTAATCAGTACATCGAATTGTATCGAATTTGTCACTTCAAATGTTAATCCGAACAAACTATTCAAGGATTATCTAATGAACTCCTTTTTCTTTTGTGGTTCGGTTCTTCACTCCTGCTGAAGAAGCGGATATTATAGGAAGACGGCAAATCCGGTTCCGTCGCCCAGCTTTTCTGGTACATTTCTCAGAATGATGTTGCTGATAGGTGGTTCAGTTCAGCCAAACTGTTGGGAATATTATAATTTGAACATGATATGTCAGCACATTTTAATATATTTATAAATATTACATACTCCTAGTAGTTAAAAACACCAAATTGTTATGAAAAAATTTTGGATGAGTGATACACGCCATGTGGTTGTATACGTGGTATCTAACTACCAACCATATGCTAATACATAAACAATATAGTGGATAGTTTTTAAAATAATCATCACTCACATATCTGTGTGTTAGAAATCATCGATAGTTACATATAATTGTGTCTTACACGTAGCATATAATTCTCACTAAATCTTTTCTCCATTCTTATACACCCTGCTTTAAAATAATCAAGAATACACACATTTCTTGTCTTATTGTCTTTAGTTCAAATTAATGATAGTAACGTTGTGGACATTAGCAACTCTTTCTTTTCCTAAAAATATCAATTAGTAGCACTCACCTTTATTGTCTACAAGCATCACAGTGAGTCCAATTCTTTCGTCCAATCCATCATTCACCAACAGTAAATGAACATACACACATCCTATATTCCAATTGCTTTTCAGCCTCCTTGCTGTTGCCAACCAACCTTGCAGCAAAGTAATCCCCCTTTTCTCTTTTCTTTTTTGTCCATAGCAGCTTCAACTACTATAATCAAATTTTATTTTATTTTTATGTGGCACTACCATTAATTCATCTTTCTGCTTGATTTATTTTTAATAGCAGATATGAAGGGGATTACTTCAATTCAACAACCACTCTTTCCTCTTCATCTTACTTCATTTAGACTCATATTTTTGGTACTATATAGAACATCTATTTCTTTCCATACTTCAACACTAAGATGTCTAATTTCCAGGAAAAGCATTCAAAACTCATTACACTTTCCAATTGGACAAGCTAAGCTGGCTCCTGGCTCCATTAAGATGACAGCTACCAGGTAAATGGTGCTGATTCCCGTTTCACTTTTAGGAGGATATTTAACTAGCTAGCATTAAGATGCCTTCTACTGATCTAAAGAAGTCCAGCTCGAACGCAGTGCGAATCAGCTCAAGCGGAAAACTATATTAAAAAATGTTTTTAATCGGTTTCTGAAAATAACGTTTCTATTCCAAAACAGGTAAGAGGGTATCCCATATCCCAAGGGGTAACTAGCCGGCTTTTGGCTCCTAATACTAGGATGCATTTTCCAGTACAAAGTAGTTCTCGACCTGCAGAGTTGGTTGCGTGTAGGAATGCAATCAGATAAGCTATTAGCAGGTTTTTTTTATCTATCTAACTCAATAAAAATCTTATAGGATTGAATCCTATAGGATAATAGGATCGGATTTAGACATAGATAAAAAACTCTATCGGATATTAGGATCGAATTTGGATACTACTAAAATTCGATGGATACTCACTCAACCAGTTATTTCTAGTAAAAAAAAAAAATTGTAATGCAAATATATTTATTAAATATAAACATAGTAACAAGCTAAATTTAAAATAAATTAATAAAAAGAAGATGAATTGCTATATTATTAGACTATTATTTTATTGGCTTAAGTCTGTTGAATCTATTGGAAAAAAAAAAACCAATAATCAAGGTAGATTTGGGTTGATAATTGGGCGGATGGTCGAACGGGTAATCAGGTTGATAATCAGGTTGATAATCAGGTTGATAATCAGGCAGGTAACTGAATAGTTGATGGGTTTTAGAGTAAACCCTATAGGATGGGTTTGAATATAGAAGGAAAATCCTATAGGGTTATAGGATCGGATCTAATATACCCTATAGTGTAGCGGATTCGAGTTTGGGTTCATATAACCCGCTCGAAACCTGATCCGATTGCATCCCTAGATCCATGTTATACCACCTTGGAAGCAGCTAGATCCAGTTGACCGCATGATGTATTGTATGATGTTGAGGGACTTCAAATGATGCTAGTCATGTGATGCATGATTTGTTATAATGAATTTAAGTCAAATAAAAATTAAATTTATATGGGGTAACCTAGACATAGGCACGGCCTAAGTCAAACTATCGATCCGACCCAAACCATCATTGGCGGATCATGGCTACGGCTTAGCCCAACCGTATGGGTCATGACCTGCCAGTCAATTTGTTGGCCTAACGTGTCAAGGTCGATTCAAGGCACCGATTCATCGACCCAGCAAGTAAGATGATTCAAAATATAAAAAATTTAAATAGTACAAGAGAAAAAAAAAAGAAGAAATAAATATTTAGACTCATTTTAATGTGAATAGATAACTTTCTTATTTAAGTGTGCTTTCTTTAATAAATTTTGCTTGTTTTGCACTAGTTTGTAATTTAAAATTCTCCATATATTTATTGTATGATGATCTAATTATGTGTTTTTTTTTTATCAATTTAATTAAAAACTTTATGAAAAATTAAAAAAATTAATTCACGGGTCAAGGGCTATGAACCAGTCCTAAATCGCTGGTTTGAATCAGTCCGACCCTGCCTTTCATGGCCACGGGACGGGCTAATTCCAGTTCAACCATGGCTTGAACCGTGGCTCGATGGTTTCGAGCCGATTTAAGGCAGATTCAACCTGACGTCGACCTCTGGTCCCAACTAATTTATTGGAAACACTAAATGTTTATACTAAATACATCAAACAAGAGATTACAATACAATTAAGGTATTTTATCAAATCACCAAGTAATAACAATCACATTAATAACTCAGGATCTCCAAGCAAACTAAATCATATGATAATTACTAAAGTGCTGCTATTTATAAGCACAAGAAAATTACGATCATAATAAAAAGGGTACTCGTTCGGCCATGGACGGAGCTAATTCTAATAATCCTTGAAAATTAAGGTCGAAGTTCAAATCGAAATGACCTAGTTCGGGGATAACTATAATAGATACAAAACTACTTTTGTATTTAAACTATATTAGATTCTATTCCCAAATTCTCTGCATTTCCTGGTTTAGAAAAATTTAGTAGTTTCGCGATATCATTTTCGTTTTAAGTCCGATTTTTACAAATCTGTAGTCGTTATTTTCAATGGCGTAATTATTTATATCATATGAGGTCATTTAGTCCGTGGAATGAACAAAATCGAATTCACCCAAATTGTTGTTTTCCAAGAATTTGATATATTTTCTAATTCTTTTTGTTAAAAGGCTTTATATCCTTAAAACCTAATAACTATTATTAGAATCCTTAAGTTATATTGAATATAACTCATAAGATAATTGATTTATTACTCCTATCGCTAAAAAAAACTAATTGAAGTTATATTTATTAAATCTCTTAGGGTACATTTGATGTTTGTAAATCTCTTATCAATTTAGCTAATTAAATGAAGTAAAAATTTTTGAAAAACCAACCTAATATTACTAGAGGATATTGGTATTCAAAGAAAAGGATTAGAGACAATGGATGATACTATAATATGTATATTGTAAAACCAACAAACTATCACCAAACAATTTCGATTTTACACAATTACTTCTAGTAAGTCAATAAAATTTGATATAAAAAATTTAATTGAATATCAAATTGATTATTTCAAAATTTAGAGTTCAGATATTGAATTAAATTTTTATGCATAATTCACATTCTAAATTTGATATTATACGTGCTTTAAAAATATAAATATTAATATTATTTATTTATTTGGGCTTGAATCATGGACTAGGTGACAGGGTCTGACGAGTCTGGCTTAATTATTAAGATGGCTTTGGGAGATTTGACTCGGTGGACTTGGAACAGGGATCGTTGGACCGATCTACTGCATCCAACTTTTTCTCAGGCAAGCTCATATATACAAGAGATAATTAATGACCTTAGCCCATAAGGAGCTTATTTAGGATAAATATGAATTGTGCTTACTCAATTGAGTCCACCAATCATTGAGGTAATTTGACTGTCGTCATCCTATGCCAAGCGCCTATAAATATTCAGTCACTCTTCCTATCCAATTTTGAAGAGAGAAGATAAACAACAATCTGTAAAGAAGGCTTTGTTAAGAAATATCAAACAAGGCAACTCAAGCGATTTCTCTTCCAACTGCTCAAGAACTGTAAGGTTGACGCACGAGGTCTACTCAAACTTCCTTATCTATCACTTGTACATTTGAGACATCGAGACTGTCTGTTCCTTCTTTCCTATCATTCTCTCCAAGTCATCCCATCATCAAGTGTCATTTCTTCAGCAGCACTTTGAATTCATGTACTAGGCATGAGATCCGCGCGACACGTGCGTGATCACTATTAGCAAGAACCTTGCATGTCCAATACCCTTGTTGACCAGCTTAGACTATTACTTAAATTGAGGTGATGGTCGACCATTTTGCATAGTCTGATAGGTAATAACCTACTATTATTTTGGCTCATTTCATTACGTCTATAAGCACACGTAAAAGGATTACGTCAGTCGCTTGTTTGACGTAAAGTGAGTTTACAGGATGGTTTTCCTTTTATCTGCCAAGGCATTCCCTTTCCTTCGTGTAAATTGACAAATTGCAACTTTCGAGTCAACCTATGTAGCTTCAAGGTCCTGCCTAAAATTCGTGCGATCTTGATGCTAGCAACTCCTCCACATTTCGTGGAGTGGCTGAAGGAATGAATAAATATAGATTATATAACATAAGAAATATTAGAAGAAAAAAAATTATGGAAGCATACTTCTGAATAAATTTGATTTAAAGGATGGAAAATGAAAGGAATGGTAATTAATAATTATTACTGATAACACAGGCTAATGGATAAATTAACATCATTAATAAACCCTTAAAAATAATTATGAGAAGAGGAAAAAAAATAGAATTAATAGGTAACGATATTTTTCTTTTCTCCTTTCCTCCTCTTACTTCTCTCCTCTAGAAGTGGAAAAAAAAAGATATGAGCCTAACTAATTTTTCAAAATTTCTTTCCCTCCTATTTTTCTTCTTAAACCAAGCAATAAAATTTAAATAGTTCTTTCTTAATTCATTATTTTCCCTCGTCCAAATACAGTGTCACTGTCACCTAGGGTATCAAATTTCTTAGGTCAATGGAAGTATGGAACCAGCGTAGAAATGAAAGGATTCCTTTGAGTTGCTAATGGAAAATGACACCATTATGCCAGTTTCTTCTGAATCTAAGATTATGATATAGAAGACAATGGGCTAATTAAAGATAAATCAATAGAGAAATGGATTTAATTTAAATTATAGTAGATATCATCCATGTATAAGTAGAAGTATCGAAGGAGGTACATAGATGCAATTAGAATGGGTTGGGAACGGTTCAATCTCTGAACTCGATACCTTGTAGATGGATGAATATTTGGTGTCTCCATCCATCCCAACAAATAAATACTTGCCACTTGTTAAATAAATTTTAAAAATAAAACAAATAATTATTATCACTTTATAAATACATGACAATTGTTTATTTGTCAAGACAGAATGAAGGTTGGAAAGAACATTTATGGGACAACAAATTTCAATCTTCTAGGGTTGTTGAATCCCATCCTAAACCTTATACTGTTTTCTTTTTTCTTTTTTTTTTCATGAACCCAAAACAAACCCAATAAACCATATAAGATAGCCAAACTCGATAAACCTAATAATTTTTTAATTACAATTATATTATGCTTAAAGTTATGTTAAAGAAATATTCTTTATAATATATACTCATAATTTTCTTCTTATTTACTAATGAAAAATTTATTCCATTAATATTTCTGTATAGAATAAGTTATTCCAAATTTAACCATCATTAGCTTAACATTGCAATAAGTCATCGTGGTTAATCAAAATCAAATATTATTAAAAGTGCATGCTCTAAAAATTTAAGAATGCATTTATCATTTATTAAATTGGACTACAAAATTTAAAAATACATATAATATTTATTAAATTGAACTAGTACCTAAAATATATAAACTTAAAATTAGTTTGACCTTTAATTTTATTAATTGAAATTTAATAAAATTTCTCTCTTAACGGGTTTCAGTTTCCAATGGGTTTCTATCTACCCCAAAATCCAATCCAAAATTCCTTAGGGTCTCCTCCAAAATCCTATAGAATTTATCCTTATAGGATATTTATTGGGTTGTGCAGGTCTAGTACAACATAAGAATTTGTACTGTTGTATCTCTTTAAAAAGCCATGCAGTTATATCTCTAATGAGGTATTACGATCGCATTAAAAAAAAAAAAAAACTAATAATCAAGGATAAATTTCTACCATCTTTCCCTATTATATATTTCTTTTAAGAAAAGTGTTTTGTTTATTGTGCGCACTAGATTGAAAGTTTAGTGAACCACTCAACAAAATTAATCCGGGATACAAAGAAGAGTAACATCCATCACATCATGCTTATCATATTAAGCCAGAGGTCATCAAAGTCAAGAAGGAGGTTGTGCGTTTGTAGTGTAATATTTTGGAGACTCTCGGACAAGAAACATTCATGGTAAATGTGCCATTACTCGATCAGCTCAATCTGTTTGGCTAAGTACTTATCTCACATGACATTAACATATTAGTTGAGGGCGGAATATAGCTCACCCTACTAGACAACCATCTAACCCTTTGGAGAGCAACCTTTGCAAGTGATCTAATGTCCATAACCTAGTATGTTATATCTTTATCGAATGGCCTGGATATGAATCTTGAGTCTAATAAACAACCCCCAAGTGCTAGAGACGAAGAGAAGACAAGCTTTGGTCATTGAACCAGAGAAGACCAATATAATTGATCAAACTCAGTTCACATATTCTGACTAGTCTGTTTTATTTTTCCATATGTTATTTTATTATAATTGTTTGGATAAATTACAAAAACATAAATTGTGTTAGTACATTTACAAATAACTGGCATAAGTTTTGATTTAATACCTGCATGACCTTTACAAATAAGTAATATAAATTTTGATTTTAACAAATATATAACCAAACAAGTAACGACTAGGTTTTGATTTATGACATATATATGACTTGTATTTTTTTACTTTATGATAATATATAGTAGAAGAGACATGTGGCTTATTTATATTGGTTGATAATATTATTAAATGAATTTAATTAATATAAAAAAGTCATCATCTATTATTAGCATTAAGTGAAAAATACATGATATATGTTTGTCCAAAAACATAAATAACTCATTTGTAAAAATATTAAAACACATGCTATGTATTTGTTAAAACGAAACTTAGGTGACTTGCTTATAAAAGTTCTAAAACACAAGGTCATGTTTTTGTATTGTACTCTAGTTGTTTTCATACATTGCTTAATTAGCAAAGGTTTTATTTAGTTTACAAATATACATAAGATTTACTAGAGTAGCGTATTTTAGGATTTATCAAATATTTTTTTTTTTATGAATTAATTCAGATACCGCCACTCCTTGAAACAATGCCTAGCATGGTATTAAATGCTGTTAAATAATGTGTGCATTTTCTGCGGTCTTATAGTACTAAATGAGTTTAAAGTTAATTTTATCTCCTTTTCAATATTAATATCATTTCTTTTTCAACATTAATATGATAACAATTCAATAAACTAAATAAGACATAAACAATGAAAATATAAAGTGTCCAAAATAAAAGAAATATCAAAAAGAAAATAAGTCTGGATTTAATATGAAGTTTGGATTGCCTCTCTATTTAGCAAGGGCACTCAGATGCCTAAATTTAGGACTTCATACACTAATTATATTAATCACAAAATGTTGCTTAAAGGAACCACCCACAATCATTAGCTTGACACGATACTTACACAACACTCTCTAAGTTGTGCCTTTCACCAAATATAAGTTTGTACACAATCAACAAATCACTTAACAAATTCTTTCGTAATCCAGTCTTATTGTTGCATTACCGTCTTAGTCAATAACAATATTGTGAGAATATACAGTAGTTTTATTTATTCCACGTGTTGGTTTTCTGTTATGCCAGATGTCAGTTTTGTATTCGTTGAGTTAGTTAGTTTTATGTCTATATATATCAGCAGTATAACAGAATGTAATTGGAACTTTGATATTTCACAAATGCAATAAATTTGTTTTCTTGATTCAGAGCTTCGACATCTTTCATGGAGATTAATTGGTGAATTTTCTCATGGTATCAGAGCAGGTATTCTTCTTCCTTGCTTGTATCTTTCCTGTTTCAATCACGAATAGGTTTTGTTTCTGATTGAGATTGGATAAATATGGGAGATCAATTAGTTACTGATCCGTTGCATGTTTCTGGTTCCGATGGTCCTGGAATGAGTTTGGGAAACATATTGTTCAATGGAAATAACTTCCTTACATGGCATAGATCAATTAAATTGGCTTTGGGAGCGAAATTGAAATTAGGTTTTATAGATGGATCTATACCTATACCGGCTGATAATTCCTCTGAGTTAGTTAGATGGAAACGAACAGATGACATGGTGAAATGCTGGATTCTTAATTCCATGACTGTCGAATTAGCACAAAATTATGTGTATACGCAATCTTCTCGAGATTTATGGAAAAATTGTGGAGCAATATGGTGGAGCTAATGGACCTCTTGTTTATCAGCTTCAACATGAGATTAGTTGTATGAGGCAAGATAATCAATCAGTAGCAGCCTATTACAATAAAATCAGACGTTGTTGGGATGAATTGTCAGCTTTACATCCATATCCTACATGTGATTGTGGACGTATGGATTATTGTGCTTGTAGACTGAGAGAGCGAGTGATTGAATTTGAATCTGAGGCAAGAGTTTTGCAATTTTTAATGGGATTGAATGATGCGTATGAAGGAGTGAGGAATCAGATTTTATCAATGGAACCTTTACCAACAATAAATAGAGTTTTCTATTTGGTACAACAAGTAGAAAAACAAAGACAAGTGACTGGGAACATTAGTTCTAATGTTGAGATGGCAGCTTTTTCTTTGAGCAGAAATGAAGGAAGTAAAACTAGTTTTGATAAAAGAAGAAATAAGCGTGTCTGGTGTAAACATTGCAAGATTGAAGGTCATTCAATTGAAAATTGTTTTCAATTGATTGGATTTCCGGAATGGTATAAAGGGAAAAGAAATAGTAGTAAGCCAAGACAAGTAAATTCTGCTGTCATAGGACGAGAAAATTTGAATATGGTGCAGCATCACTTTGATACACCTTTTGATCAGTTTTCACATTTGAAAGAAGGTCAACAGAGTAATACATCTCCTTGTTCTGGTTCTAATATTGTACAAGGTCATGATAAAGTCTTTTTGCGAAATCTTTGTGAAGAAATGATGAAATTGATGCAGGAGAAGTCTAATCCAACAGTTTTGGCTGGTAACTATAGTCAGTATGCAGGTACTTTCTCAGCTTCATCTTGTTGTAGTTTTGTGAATAATGATATGTGTTCTTGGGTGGTGGATTCTGGAGCTACTGACCATATTACACCATATCAGACCATCTTACAAAATGTTTCCACTTTGAATCCTCCAATTACAATAAAATTACCCAATGGCAGTACAACATTAGTTCATAGTGTTGGATCTGTTCAATTCACTGATTCTTTCCGATTGAATCATGTGTTTCTTGTTCCATCCTTTACTCACAATCTTTTATCCATTCAAAAACTTGTTTCTACTAATTCTCTTATTGCTGTATTTGACAGTAACACCTGTGTTTTCCAGGACCTGAACAGTAAAAGAATTTTAGCAACAGCCCCTGCATTACATGGATTGTATGTGCTCAATTCTGAAGGCTTGACTGGTGGAATGAGTTCAAATTCTTTAATTTCTCTTAGTTCTGTTTGTAATAATACATCTGATAGTAGTCTTGATGATGTACGTTTGCTTCATGACCGATTGGGTCATACTTCATTTTCTAAATTGGAACATATTGTTTCTTTTCCTTGTAATCGAACTCCATGTCAAAAATTTCTTTGTGAGGCTTGTCAGAAATCAAAATTTCATAGGCTTTCTTTTCCTCGTAGTACTCATGTTTCTGATTTTTCTTTCCAGCTTTTGCATGTTGATATATGGGGCCCTTACAAGACTCCTTCAATTTCAGGAGCACAATATTTTTTGACTATTGTTGATGACTTTTCTAGATCAACATGGACTTTTCTCATGCATCATAAATCTCAAACATACACTCTTCTTGGTCATTTCTTCAAATATGTGTTGAATCAGTTTTCTGTTACCCCAAAAATTGTCCGAACAGACAATGGTCTTGAGTTTCTGTCTTCTTCTTGTCAGTCCTTGTTTCATAATTTGGGGATTTTGCATCAAAGAACCATGGTCTATACTCCACAACAAAATGGTGTAGTGGAACGAAAACATAGACATCTTATTGAAACCTCTCGCGCTCTAATGCATCATGCTAATTTTCCTAAGGAATTTTGGGGCGAGTGTGTTTTAACTTCCACTTATCTCATTAACAAGATGCCTATGAAAAGATTGGGCTGGAAATCTCCTTTTGAACTTTTATTTCATCGCCCTCCTTCCTATGATTCTTTGAGAGTTATAGGTTGTTTGTGTTTTGCTGCAATTCCTTCATCTAATCGAGATAAATTTGATTCTAAGAGCAGCAAATGTGTTTTACTAGGTTATGAACAGGGACAAAAGGGGTACAAGCTTTACAACCTTGATACAAAGAAAATTCTTGTTAGCCGAGATGTGGTGTTCTTTGAGAATCAATTTCCTTTTCGTGCTTCTTCTTCTATTGTTGATTCAACTTCTTTGTTTCCTTGTTATTCTTCTCCTATTGTTGATGTTACTGATCCTACATCCGTTGTCCTTCTTCTTCTCATAATTCTGTTCTCCTGATACACATACTCATGATACACCTTCTGTTTGTCCAAGTAGTTCTGTTGCTTTGAGGAAGTCTTCTCGCACTCATAAACCACCAGTTTGGCTTAAGGATTATGTCCATAGTCTTCATGGTTGTAATGTTGCTTCTACTGTTTCCTCTTCTCCTCCTTTCTATCCTTTATACACTTCCACTTCTTTTGCCATTTTCCACATGATTACACCATTTCTTTAGCTTCTGTTTTAGCAACCAAAGAACCATGTGATTATTCTCAAGCTGCTACACAAAAGGAGTGGGTGGAGGCTATGCAACAGGAGTTACTTGCTCTTGATTTAAATGAAACATGGGAGTTAACTACTTTGCCAAAGGGTAAAAAGGCAATTGGTTGTAAATGGGTCTATAAACTCAAGTATAGGCCTGATGGTAGTATTGAGAGGTATAAGCTCGTTTAGTTGCGAAAGGATTTACTCAAGTTGAAGGGGAAGATTTTCATGATACTTTTCTCCCGTTGTCAAAATGAGTACAGTCCGTATTATACTTGCTGTGGCAACTTCTTTTGATTGGCCAATTCATCAGATAGATATCAACAATGCTTTCTTGCATGGATATTTAGATGAAGAGATCTACATGGTTCCTCCTCAAGGATACACTCAAGCTCAGCCACATCAAGTATGCAATTGAAACGTTCCCTTTATGGTCTTCGTCAAGCATCCAGACAGTGGAATATTGAGCTTTCAACTTTTCTTATATCTCAAGGCTACACTCAATCATCTCATGATCATTCCTTATTTACCAAACATAGTGCTGCTGGTTCTGTTGTTGTTTTGCTTTACGTTGATGATATGCTCTTGACTGGTTCCGATTATTCTGCTATATCAGATCTTAAACAAGCTTTGGATGACAAATTTACAATTAAGGACTTGGGTTTAGTTCGTTTCTTTCTTGGCTTGGAGATATGTCGTACATCCACTGGAATGTATGTTAATCAACACAAATACATTTCTGATGTATTAATGGATGCTGGGATGACTGCTGCTAAACCAGTTGGTATTCCTTTACCTTCTGGTTTGAAGTTTGATCGAGACTGTGGTTTTTATTGATAATCCTTCTTTCTATCGTCGGATTGTTGGTCGACTTTTATATATCTCTCTTACTCGTCCAGATATTTGTCATGGTTCATTGTTTGAGCCAATTTCTTTCTCAACCGGGAACCTCATTTGCAGGCTCTGTTTCATGTTCTGAGATATCTTAAAGGTTCTCCTACTTTAGGGCTGTTTTATTCTTCATCAAATCCTTTGTCGCTCCATGGATATTGTGACTCCGATTGGGCTGCCAGTCTTCTTGACAGAAAATCCATTTCTGGGTACTGCATTATGCTTGGCAATGCTCTTGTTTCATGGAAAACGAAAAAGCAGTCTACAGTAGCTACTTCATCTTCTGAAGCCGAGTATCGCAGCATGGCATTTACTGTTAAAGAGTCTTTGGACTTCTTATATTTTGCGTGATATTCGATTGTCTGCTTCTTTACCCGTTCCTTTATTTTGTGATAATCGTTCAACTTTGTTAATTGCTTCTGATCCTTGTTTACATGGTCGTACTAAACATATTGACATTGATATCCATTTCGTGCGAGATCATGTCAAATCTGGTTTCTTGAAGCCCCAGTTTGTTCCTTCTCAGCACCAATTAGCAGATTTGCTTACTAAAAACCTTCCTCAGCATCAGTTGCTTCTTCTATGTTCCAAGTTGTATCTCAGACGCGATTCAACTTGAGGGGGGGATGTGAGAATATACAGTAGTTTTATTTATTCCACGTGTTGGTTTTCTGTTATGCCAGATGTCAGTTTTGTATTCGTTGAGTTAGTTAGTTTTATGTCTATATATATCAGAAGTATAACAGAATGTAATTGGAACTTGATATTTCACAAATGCAATAAATTGTTTTCTTGATTCAGAGCTTCGACATCTTTCATGGAGTTTAATTGATGAATTCTCAAATATACCATGTGTTATTAATGTAGTTTTGATACTTTTATATTATTTTTTTTTTTGTATAGGTGATATTAAATAATATACGGGACATTATTATTTGTGGAGATAGTAACATGACAACTAGGGGTGAGCGGGTATCTCAAATGTATAGGCTACTTACTCGAATCCTACTCGACTGAGTAAGGTTCGAGTAGATATTAAGGGTCATAGGGCAGAGTACGGGTATTAATTTTTTGGAACTTACTTTCATAAGACAGGGTACGAGTATGAGGTCTTCATACGCTATACCTACCCTCGAACCTATACTATACTGTAGAAGATCCAAGTTCCAATGTTTCATGTATCTACTGTCATGCCTTAAAATAGGGGGCTTAGTAGAATTAAACTAAAGTTATCATACCACATGTGCACATATAATATGAGAACCGTCTTGCAAGTTAGAGATTACAAGACTTTGGTTATTTATTAATATATCTTACTTAAGTGATACATATATAGATAATAGTATTATTGAAATTCAACTATGGAATCCGATTTTCCACATTCCACCAAGATCGCAGAGAATCGGTGTCCCCTACTAAAAAATAAAAATTGGGTTCCAACCTACAACATACAAAGTCTCAATTGTTTATACAATTTATCTAATTTGTATTCTAAGTTTAATATAACTTGTATTTCTAACTTCGACAAGGTTTAATGGAGAAGCCCTCTTCACACATTCCTAGCCCAGTCCCAACTATTATTATTCCTACATAAAAACTATTGAGAGGTGAGCAAAACCACAGCTCAGTGAGATAACCTGACCAAACCACACATCAAACAATAACAAACAAGTATAATTAACAAGCATATGCAACGTAATAGTCAATCATATGCACAAGTATAAGCTTGGATAACCGAAATCTAAACAGGATGTAGATTTACGCCCTCCCATTGGAGTTAAAAGAAATCTAATCTATGGCCTACTTACCCAGGAGAGCCAGAGAACCAAGGAAGGAATATACTAATCTGCTACACCAAACACTTAACTTCAAACTCTTAACATCTTAACCTTGCCTTGGAACAAAAGAAACTCTACTAAGTGTTAGTCATTTTAAAGTGATACCATAGGCGACATCCTTCATGTACCGGTTAGTTCCTATGAAACCGATGGAATAAAGGTAACCTTACGTAGAACTAATAGCCTTCCGCCTAGAAAAACCAAGTATTACCAGAGAATCGAAACACCAACACGTAGTAGTCTATCATATACTTAATGTAGTATATGCAATGCATGTCCGTTTCATTTATGATACTAATAGTTTTTAATCAAGTTTAAGGTGATCATACAATTCATAGATAATCACCAATAGGCTTCATATGTTAATTATCATACAATGTAATTTTCACTTACAATATGATGTTTTGGCATCCAAACATACACCAAGCATCATGCAGTATACCCAATCTCATATGCATATCAGTTTGATATATTATTACAAGTGCAGCTATAGTATAAGCACAAACAATGTGATAAGGTCAAAGTTACTCTCTTGTCGTCCTCGCTTGATCATAATAGTCTACTAGTAAGTCCCATAGGTGATCTGTCTTTCTATGAAATGAGATATCATATATCTATTACTACACTATTATTTATATAATGATTTTAGTTGTGTTCTTTATGTCCTAATTATCATATCTAACCTATTTTTATATACTTAGTTAGGAGCCTTAACTTTATAGAGGTTATATTCTTTTGGTAAATTTGTAGAATTTATATTTATGTAAGAGAAGTCTTTCTATAATTCTTAAATGTCAATTTTTAGTTGTGTAAAATTAAATTGAGCCTATTATATTTCTTTTATCTCTATTTTTAGTATATAAATAGTCAGATTGACGCTCATGAAGTTTTCTATTTTCTAGTTCTTATATAAAATTCGTATTAGTTGATTTTATTTATGAAAAGTGGTTTAAATAATCTCCAATGTTAGTTTTTATCGTGTAATCTTCAATTAAGCCTATAATATTGATTTTAATTTGGATTTTTACATATAAATAAGCGTTGAAAAGCTTGTTTGTGTATTATATGATAGTTGACTTAATTTTATTAACTTGTAAATTTTATTTACTTCATGTTTGCCAATAGATTTTATATAATATTTTAAGTCTTATTTTGCTTAATAATTTTATTATTAAGCTTTTATTATTTATGTGGTCCTTTTAGCATGTCTATCTTAAGGTACCTATTATTTATTTTCATTTTATCGTGTTTCTCTTGTTTCTAATCATGCTTTTATCTATATTTAAGGAGATCATGCTATTGGAATCTATCTATATTTACATTCTTTAATACCTAATTTGATAGGGAAATTTTCTTTATTTATCTAGTCTTTAATTATTTCCTACCATACAATCTCATGGTGTTATACATGTATCAAATGAGTATTAAATTTAATTAATTTAATTAAAAATTATTATTATTTTTTATTAATTTATATATATATATATATATATAACCATGATATGTAGGATATAATCATAAAATTTGATTTGGTTTCACGTTGGATAGAAAGAGAAAAATAGAGTTTTGAGTTCTACACTAGGGGCCCCTGACAGGAGGGAATGTTGCTATGTTTTCTTCCTTGCCTTCTACATGGCCTGTGTTAGAGGAAGGGATGAGTTGTTTTGCAATTTTCTTAGTTTAAGGAGATGATTCATGTTATATCTTATAGTTGAATTTCTTCGCTAGGTTTCTAAAGTTTATATTAACTAAATTTTCACTTCTTAAACTATGTCATATGCGTGTTTTATTTAGCATAGACTAGATTTTATCATAGAGTATGCATGGTGTTTCATTTTCTTGATATTCACTTCTATTCATATTGTCTATTTAGAATAAAACATGAATCAAACAAAGTTACAAAATAAAATCTTATTATTCCTAAGCTTCTATCAAAATCGTGGCATACAGGATCCATAAGTAACTTAACACATAGAATTTTCTTAGTTTTCTAATCATAGATGAAATATAGGATCTAGGATGGTATAAAAGTTACCTTGATGGGGTATGGAAGAAGATGATAAGTTCACCTCCTTGTGATATCCGAACCTTATATTAGGAGGACAAGATAATAAGTTCTAAATATTCTAAGAGTCAACTAACTTGATCAAGACTTTCTTACCTTTGAATTGGTTATCACGATGTTAAAGACTTTATTGGAATTAAAAAAATTCTTGCCTCATTGACGTGTAGTTTTGGGTCTTTCAGGTGGAGTTTATGGCTATAAATGGGGTGTTTGAAGTCTTGAATTGGTTTTGTATGCTGGTTTGCTTTTTATATAGAAGTCTTACAGTTAATAAAAGAAAAGGAGGAGTGTTGTTTTGTTTGTGTTATGTTTGGTTTAGAGTGGATCTCATAGAGGGATTTGCAGAGAAAACAAGGGTTGCTTCCTCTTATTTTGACAGAATGTTGTGGAGAGAGGGCTGTTTGTTTTGTTGTTGATCTGATTTTCGATTCCAGCTGATGAGGGAAGTAAATGAGTTTGTTTGTATATTAATAACTCTTATTTATATAAGCCATGTATGAGTTGTAATTGTAGTACAAGTAGGAATGTTTGGACATGGAAATTGTGGGCTTAAGATGTTAAATCACATCTACAAGTTGAGCTCCTAAAGTTGGTTCATGTTTTTTTTGGTTTGCAGATTTTTCAAGTCAACATTTGACTATCTATGTGTCTATTTGGTGTATTTTATTGGAGCTTGATGAGTTAATTTTTCAAACTTTGTGGCTTAATTTACACCTATATTGTCTAAGGTCATACATGAGGAGAATAAGTGCAGCAACTTGAAGAAATTTGTCTTCTTTATACAACTGCAACTTACGGGATTTAAGGAATAATTGAAGCCAGTTTTAGTTTGTCTAGGAGGATGATTTGTTGAAGTCAACAACTTGTATCCTAAGTGTCAATTTAACAAGTTTCTATTGGAGGTTTGGTAGTTAATTTGTCGAACTTGGTGGACTTAATCTATTCCTAGAAATCCTAAGATCATACACGGTAAGAGCTAGTAAAATTTTGAAGTTTGTTTTCTTCCCCTCTGGTAGCTACAAATTACAGGAACAAGGAATAAATTTGCACCGGTGAAGTAAGTTGGATGTTTGGGCAATGCAAATTGTGGGCTATAGGGGGTTTCACATCTGCATGTTGTCCGAAAAAATTGGTTTCTATAGGTATTTGGTTTGCAGATTTTCTAAGTCAATAATTAGCTTCTTATCTGTCTACTTGATGTATTTCTATTGGGGCTTGTTAGGTCAATTGTCAAAGTTTGTTAGCTATATAATCCTAAATTAGACACGGTAGAAGCAACAAGAAATTCCAACACATGTTGTCTCCTTTTTCTAGCTGTAACAACGAAAATTTTGGGAAGAAATTTGAGCCGGCTGAGCAATTTGTTTTGGCTAGTAATTTTGGTCATTAATTACTTAAGTTACTTATAGTTCATTGATTTGTTCAAGTGTCCTTATCACTTGACTTTGAGTTGTTCAATTTGCACAAATTGGAGGAGTTAGTTGATGTGATTTTTATCCAAGAGCTGTAGCTGGTTTTCAAGCCTCCTTTCCACCATATATGTATTGTATAGGTAAGATTATTAGTTGTTTTGGTGAAATTTCTAAATTTTCAAGTAGTCTATTGGGTTATACACGTATTTATAATCAGTTATGTAGGGGTTTTATCTCTAAAAGTACAATTATCTAGATTATCAGTTCAAGTCTTAAGTTTAAAGTTTATGTGATTGAGTATTGTTAGACTTTTATCTTACGTAATTAAAATTTTTTAGGCTAGCTAAATTAGTCTTTTAGTGCCTATAGACTCCAAATTTTCTAACTAGAACACTAGTATAACCCAAATCTTTATTTGAAGTCTAGATTATTAGTAATAGATCTATTTTGAAATACCCTAAACCTCCACCTAAGTTAGAAATTAAGTTTAGATAGATTATATAAGTTAAACGAATTATAAAAATAATTAAACAAGTTAACACAATTTGATTAATAATTAATTAAGTTAAAATTTGAGATTTCAATTCTTAAATCTCTAAACATGTTATTAAAATGTTTAGAAAATTCTTAAACCCTTAAATTTTAGCTTAAATTTTAATTCCTTAATCCTTGTAAAATTTGAGTTCATTTGCTTGTATCAAAATATTAGTTTTTAAACTCAAACTCAAATTATCAATTTGATCTAAATTAAATTCCTATATTAAGCTCTTATTTTAAGTTATTAATTTCTAACCTATTGATTCTAAAATAATCTTTTAAATATTTTTAGAACTAAAGATATTGATCTAAAAGTTCTATACCTAATACATTTATTCTAAAATATCTTAAAATTTATCTTTATACCTTCCTTTTTGCTCTTTCTCTTCCCTGCCTCCTTTTCTCTTCCTTTTTCTTTTCAATTTTCGTTTCTCTCTCTCTCTCTTTTCTCATTCTCTTTTTCTTTTTCTCTCACTTCCATCTCTCAAAATTATCTTTCCAAATCTCAAATTCAAAAGGAATAAATGAGAAATCAAGTAGAAGATGAAGAACAAGTTAGAAGTAGCTCTAACAATTTGGAAAGAAGAATAAGGAAGAGGATCAAGTTGTTTGAGTTGCTTAAAAGCTAAGTATTATTGTTTTATGTTGCTTTGATTGTTGATTATACATATATATGATAAATTGATGTTAGTTATAAGTAGAGTTTATGATAAAATGGTAGTTAAATGAGTTGATGAAGTTATGGGAGTGGTATGATGTTGGGGATATGAAGTTTTTGTGCATTTGGTATTGTTAAGTGAGTGTGATGTGTTGTATGTTGCTTTTATGGAGTTGTAGTTGAAGTAGAATGTGTAAAAGTTTGACAAAATGGAGTTTGAAAAACAGGGGAGTTTGTATAGGTATTAAGAAGCAAGTCACGGGCATGATTCAAGCCTTGGTAGGCTCGAGTTGGATAAATTTGATGAATCATGGGCATGATTTGTTCCTTGTAGATCTGTGGGTGTTTTCATGAATCATGGGTGTGATTCATCCCTTGGTAGCCTCAAGTAGGTCAAAAAATTTGAAATCCAAAAATCACGGGCGTGATTCTTAACTCAGAGGCCATTTTATGACAGCTTTTTGAAAATCACGAACGTGACTCGTATTTGTCCTAACGCGACACTGTTTCATATTTTGATCATAAGTTTTTCATCTAAACTCAGATTGAGATGATTCAAATGCTATAGAAAGCTTAAAAAGAGATCTACAACTTTTATGCTTAAGTTTTTGCAAATTTAAAAAGTATCAAGACCGAAATTTTAATTCTTTCCAGCTACTATGTTTTTCAAACAAAGTTAAAAACTTATTTTACTAGTTAGGTATGTGTAGTTAAGTATAATATGAATATTTTTTAGCTCAAATGAAATAGATAAATGATATTTGATATGTTATACTTGTTGAATGATATAATTAAGCATGAGTTTAGTGAACTTAAAGATTAAATAAATAAATTGATTAACTATAGAGTTAGATATAAAATAAACCTAGTTAATAATCTAAGTTCAACTTGGCTTAATGAACTTGAATGAACTAAAATGAATTAGATTGATTAAGATTAACCAACTTAGCTAAGATTAAGTTAATATGAATCTTAGATATAAAGTGAACGTAGTTAATCAATCATAGTCTAATTTGACTAAATAGACTTTAGTAAGTTAAAATAGATCAGATTGATTAAATTTAATTACTTTGGCTTAGTAATTGGATTAAATGATTAACTCTAATCAAATTGGTTAGGATTTAGTTAAAATGAGTTAATAGTTAATAACTGGCTTAAGTTAATGAACTTGGACAAACCATAGATAACGTGGAGAATATGTTGTTTCAAATGCATGATTGCTTGGAAAATGGATGTGTTTTGAATATGAATGCTTTGTTGATGCTTTTGTAACAAAATACTATAATCAAAGTGAAAATAAATACTTTGACAGACAAATGAGAGCTATCCGTATTTTGGCCAAACAATTTCGCAGCCATAACAAGGTTCCTATTTAGTATCTGATCAAATAAGATAATAAAATGAGTTTGATATAAATGAATAATTGGTCTAGTTTCTTATATGAGTTTAATTCTTGAATCTACAGATATGGAATTCTATATATCTGAGTTGGCTTCTGAGCTACCTTTCGTTCCTGATTGGATTAATAATATGAAGGTATGCAGTAACTTGGGTGATGATTATTAAGATAGACATCCTAAATGAATTAAACTTAAACTCAGCTTAATAATTGATGAGTGTTGGTTGTGTGTATGACGTTGAATATGGTCCGGGGGAGTAACAACCTTGTCCGAGTGGGCACGGTAGTTTAGATGCTTAGACCACTTGTCATAATACAATGACTTCCAATAGGTTGCTCGACGGGTAATTGATAGGGTGTATGGTATCGGCGTATAATTTGCTTATTCTTAAAATGATATAATATGATTTAGTTCACGTTTATGGGGACAATTGAACTAGGTGATATTATGGATTAAGTTAAGTAAAGTTGAGTAATGGCTGTAAACCCTAGATGTGATTACTTTTTCCTGTGAAGTTATATCAAAGATATAAGTATTCAAGTTGCTTTTGCCAACCTCTTGAATAGCTATGGTTACTCAGGTCCCCCAAATTCCTGCCGTGGAGTAGTCTCTTGTAAGGGCTATCGGCGCACTCCTCCACTACTACAGTAGTGGATCAAAGATGGTAAATTGTTTCCTGGATTGTTTCGGAGTCTGAGTGCTTCAGTATTGATTTTTTTACTTTAAAGAAAAGGAAATAACTTATTGGTTGATGCATTGCATTCAGTTAAGCTTGTGTGTCACTCCGTGTGTGATTGTGTTACTGTGTACTAAGCTTTGTCTCATTATTATTATTATTATTGTTCTTTTTCCAGGTGTTGAGGATGTTGATGATTTGATGGTCATGAAGATGATGATGTTGATGATGATGATTTTTTTGTTGTTGATGATGTTTGATGTTAAGGATGGTGTTTGACTTGGGTTTGGGTGATGTTAGACATTTGAAGTGGGTTAGGGTTGTGTATTTTACTTTGTTTTGTTCTAGTTTAAAAGACTAGATTTATACTTTAAGTTTGTGATATTCTTTTAAAGGGGCTTGTTAGAGCCTAAATGTTTTGTAAATATTGATCTACTACTAAGAGTAGCTTATAAGGTATTTTTATAAAATTTTGTTTTTTAGAAAGTTGGTTTGCTTAGGTGGGAGTTTTTTTATAGAGTTTAATTCACTGCTGCTAAATCTAGTTATTGATAATCTAACTAATCGATTTCAGAATTTAAAACTGGTTAGCAATATTCCACACAAACATATCATTCTAGAAAGCTTGAACGTGTAATACTCAAGTATTATACATGGCAGTAATGTCTTGATTAAATTTTAGGTCATTATATTTATAATCCTAGTGGTTCCTCTTTTACTTATCATTTTATAGTCAAGAAGTTCTATAAAGGGGTTATCTTTTATCAGGTTTAAAATATTGAGATGCTTTTAATTATATCTTGAGTTATTGGCTCAAGATATAAAATATTATCTTTAGTATTAATTAGAGCCAAAGAAATTTCTATTCGGGTCTCAAGCTATGAATAAGCTCATCACTACTCATAGATTTATTTTAAGATTTTTGTCGAGCCATAAGTTTAATATATATTTCACAGTTGCTAATTTGTTCATTTTACTAGTTATAAAAATTGTAGAGGTTAGAAGGTTAAATAAGGATTTTAGTCTCTATAGACTCAAAATATGTTCCAAATATCTAATTAACGTTTAGATTCTTAGATATTGATTAGTTTTGATCTTATTGCGTGTTTTGTAACCCTAGTGTTTTATCTTTAAACTATCTTTTTATAACCAATAGGTTCTAAAAATTAATCATCTTTTATTGTAATTAAAATGTAAGTTCAACTATGATTACTTGTTAAGTTATCGACTCGTTGTGGACTCTCATTCTAAGAATTATATATTTTAATAATTAATAATCATAAATTTTCTAATATTGCTTTAGGGTTTTTGAATATTAGAAATAATTTGGAAATCATTGTATCATTATTTAATTAATGTAGAATTTATTTTCTAATCACTAAACTTAAGGTAAAAAGATTTCGAAGTTTATAGTAACGATTTATTTATTATCAATCATTGATTATCTAGGGTTATGAAAGTTACATTTTATATTTTGAAATTTTATTGGTGATGATTCTAATTTTTCTAATTATAATCAAATTTGTTCATTCTTTAATAATTTTAAATAACGAAAAATTGGGAGTGATTTTTGCTACTTTTTCCCAAAGTTCTTTATGATTCTATATTATATTTTTTATAATTATTATAATTAGGTTATGTAAAATTAGGAGGATTACATCCACCATGTTAAATATTATATAATAAATAATGATATTTCATATTTTATTTTGCAACCGTTTATATTCAAGATTATGATTTGTATATTACATTTAAAAAAGTTTTATTATAAAAGGATTTGTACTATTCTATTTTAGAATGACTTGTTATGTTTATTTTAAAAGAACTATGGTTGTATGTACGAACTTAAACTCCCAAATTATATAGAGATATTTTTTATATTATAATATTAATTAATATATAAAAGTAGTTCTAAAGTTTTTAATTTTGAAATTTTGTGCAAGTTTCATATATATATTTTTAATATCACATAAATGGGTTCCACATGTATTTATTGGAGGTTTCACCTTTTACACATAAATAGATTTTATATATTATAGAATTTGTAATATTAACAAATTAATTTTTAAATTTCTTTTCACATATTGTTTATATTGAATGTATGAAAATAAGATAGTATTACATATTATATGAAAACATATCAAAAACTATATACTTGATTTTTTTTTTTTTAAAAAAATATAGAGATTTTGTTAAAAAAATTACAGCCTCCACAGAGTATCTTGTACCATGTAGATTTTATAGGATATAGGGTACAAGATGGGTATAAGGAGCCACAAAGTAAGCTCGGGTATGAAATTTAATACATTATATCTTACAAGATAGGATACATGTAATACTTCATACCTTACCTACCCTATACCCACCTACCGTTAATGACAACAAACATACATAGCAAATATTTATCCTTCTTAATGCCTTAAAGAAAAATAGCTAATATACAATAATAACACTACTCAACTTCTCTCACAAGAAAATCACAAATTTAAATATAAGGAAGAAATTTAATAAGGAAAGTGATATAAAATGATTTATTACAAGTTAATGAGCTCTTCAAGTTTTTAAAAACCATCAACAACTCATATTTACAAGTTCTTCAACTAATTTGGTCTTTAATGATTCTCTCTCCTTTTTGCCTTGACATTAAATGCTTTAAATTGCTTAGATTTTCAAAAGGTAGATTTGATAATCTACCGTCTAGACATAGGCACAGTTTGGTTCCAACAGTTTTTCGAATTATGAACCGAACCGAAACCGTCACCGATAGTTCTAGAACCGAAACCGGATCGTTTAGATAATTCTAGAACCGGTTAAGGAACCATCTGCTTTCCAGTTCCTAGACAGTTCTAAGCCTAGAATCTAGTGGAACCAACAGTTCCATTAAAAAAAGAATTATGTAAAAAAAATTTAAAAATTGTATTGAATATATAATTATTAATGTTTATACTGTTTCATATGAATAGTAAAATTTATTACCTATTTACAATATTTGATGTTTTATTATCAATAATATAAATAAACATAACCTAAAATTATAAATAATTTAATTTATATAAACTTCTCCTAAAAGTAAAATTCATTCTTTAATAACGTGGGACTATTTTTTGTATTACAATTTTCTTCTTATCCTCTAGAGTATTTTGCGATCTCATATTGATGTATGTGTGGTCCATTTATGGTAGTTTCAGTATTGATATTATGCCCATTCTCATGATTCTCTAATTTTCTTATTAATTTTTCAGTCTCCTTTTTAAGTTATGTATATATATAAATATTTTTTGTAACGCCCTAAAACAGGATCTGTGCGTCTATAGTTGTCACGTATAATACCTTAAGTATTACACATTTAGGCTTCCTTAAAAGATATGTTTATTCCAAATATTTGCTAGCTGATTTTAAATTATGAAATCGTTTAGTTAGATTCTAGAGACAATTGGATTTATAATGATAAAACAAACTTTATAAAATCATTTCTAACTTCTGCTCACATTGTTAGATCAACTTTCTTTCTTAAACAATACTATGAGCTACTCTCTAAGTAACCCAACTTTAAAATAAACCATATCATCGGGTATCTCATATACCTTTCTTAATGGTAAAAAAAACTTTAAAAGTTATTACAAAACAAGCAGGATCCACCAGGCTTTAAAAATTACGAGTTTTAAGAAGATAAATCCAGTAAATAAACAAATACATAAAAAGCCAACGATTCTAACTCGTATCACTCTTTAAAAAACTCTTCACAAGTCATCTTATACTCTTGATTTAATCATCGTTATCAAGTCATCACTTGGAAAGAAAAAATAATGAGCCAGAGCTCAGCATGACAATAATACAAGCACACACAAGATGACACACATGCTTAAACCAATGCAATGTCTCAAACAATAAGTTGTTATTTTTGAATTAAAGTAAATCGAGCAACACTAGAGCACTCACACTCCAGAATAAGTCTTTGGGAATTTTGGGGTCCTAAATAACAAAAAAAGAAAATAGCCTTAAAGGATTGATATAAACAGCTCAGATACTTGTATCTCCTATATCTAATAGAAAAAAGAAAATAGTCTCGTCTAGGGTTCACAATCGTTACATAGCTTGACTTATCTTAGTCCATAACATCATTTAGTTTAATCGGTCCCATAAACGTGAACTAAACCATGTTACTTCACTCGAAGCTTAAGCAAACGTTACGTCGATACTATTTACCCCATCGGCTACTTTTTCAGCCACTTATGAATTGTCATTGCATCATGGTAGGAGGTAGCCTAAGCGCCTAACTGTTGTGCCCGACTCCAGATAAGGTTGTCGCTCCATGGACCAGATTTAATGACACAAGCACAAACAACACTAATTTATTAGACCGTCTTTAAATTTTAGTTCATTAGGAATGCTTATCCTAACAAACAACAAGCACAACACTGTGTACCTTAACTATCCGAATTCCAAACAAAGATAGAGAGTAAATCAGAAGCCGTCTCAGAAGATAAATCAGATATCCATATATATTCAAGAATTAAACTCATATAAGCATTTAAATAATATCCATTTACATCAAACTTATATTAAAAACCTATTTGATCAGGCATTAAGTAGGAATCCCACCATAGTTGCAAAGTTCGTCCTACCAAGATATGGACAATTCTCCATTGTCTGTCAAATTATTTCTTTTCTTTTGCTAATACACTTTTATTATAAAAAAAAAAAATCATTATTTCTTATCATTCACATAAGTATTTAACAAATTATTAATTCGTAGAAAAATACTTATTTTTCTATGAAAACAAACATTTAAAACAACATATTTCTCATGTTAATTAAAGCCCATCTTATATATTTCTATAATGTTTAAGTCGATTATAAGTTAAGTCTATATTATTTAATTTATCTAAGTTAATCAGAATTAATCATTTAATCTAGTCACTAAGTTACATTCAACTATTTCACTAGGTTTTTTAACTAATCATCTATATATTTAAAATCCATTTTAAACCTAGATTAGTTACTAAATTAAATTCATTTATTCCATTAAGACATCATTATATATGTGTCCCATAGGACCTTAATCAACATAATTCATTCTAGCTTATTAAGCTTTATTAAATCCAGTTGAACCTTGGTTTATCATCTAAGTTTATTTTATACTTAACTTCTATGTTCAATCTAATTAGTTATTAATCCATAAATTCTTATAACTTACTCTTAATTATATAATTTAACTAACATGTCATATTAACTATCATTCATCTATTTCATTTTATCTTTTTTTTTCCTTCCTTTCTCTTTTTTTTTTTTATATAATAGTACCAGGGGATGGATCACACCCGTGATGGGGGATGATCCTTATTGCTAGCCTTATCACACCCATGATGGAGGCCATGATGGTCATCACGGTCCTCATCATGCTTGTGAAAAAGGAAGAAAATATGATTAGAGGAGATTATACCCCTTGTCACGACCATAATCTAGGCTATGTCGTTTGAAAATCCATGATCAGTGGAGATCACAGTCTTCATCAAGCTAGTGATCACCCTAAAATTCCAAATTAGAGTCTATCACGGGGCATGTCATGCCCATGATGGATAGAGGATCAAGCATCACACATTCGTTTGTCTACATATCCAAAGTTTAACTACTTACTTACAACATACTTCAACAAAAACATCTTATTATCTACATACACATCCATAATCATAACTTATAACACTCCTATATACATTTCTATATGATATTCCTTCATTGTATTTTATCAAACACCTAGCCTACACAAACATACACATATCTAAGGTTTTAGCAAATATGTTTATTTATCTTTAATATATCAATATTATTATAAATTCTACACAATCTAGCCTTGATTAAACATTTCCATGCATTCACAACAATCAATTAAGGAAAATAATTCAACTTACATGTTTAGCAAACTTGAGTAACTTGATCTTTACTACTACTACTCCTCCTTATTTGTTGTAGCTTCTTGATGCATGTTTCCTAACTTCAATCTGTTTTCTATCTTCATTTTCTCCTATATGTTGAATTTGAGATTTAGGATTGGCTTTGCAAGAGAAGAAGAAGAAGAAAGGTAGCTAGGAAAAAGAAGACAAGGAAAGAAAAGGAAAGGAAAATGGGTTATGGCTTTCTAAGGGGAATACATATATATATATATATATATATTTGGTATATGGGTATGGGTATGGGCTTGGGCTTGAGCCTTTAGATTGAATTTGGGCTTCTATCCTAAAGTTTCAAGGATAAATTGTAGCAAGAGAAATTAAGGTATTGAAATTAGTAATTTCAACTAGAACTTTAGTTTAAGAAGTTCAATTAATAAGAATTTGATATTTATGTTGATTTTGGGAATTTAGGACCTATTAATTGATATTTAGATGGAAATGGCTTAATGAGGCATTTTGGAAATTTAGGAAATGGAATAAAATAGATAAAGGAAATGAAATATTTGAAATCTCAAATTTCAATTAACCTATTTACTAATTGATCATATCAAATTATCTAGTCTTACCTTATTATTTGCTTGTTTTATTTTATTGGTCTATCTAAATTAAATTTCTAAACTAAGTTGAGGTCATTCACCTATTATACTACTCAATAGTTTTAACTTAGTTAAGCAAGATTTTAGGGTGTTTCATTTTCTTTAATACGATTACCTTATATTTGATAATATATTCTGTTGTTATATACTTCGTGTTTTACTAGCCTTTTTATGTAGGTGTGCATAATTCTATTATAAGTTTGTTTGGATTGCCTAATTTTCATTTGAGTTTTATTTTGATCTAATTATTTTCATATGATTTTCATTTATATCTAATATGTATCTGATCTGTTTGATTTGTTTATATGTAAAAATATATATTTTTCATCTGTATTTGTTTCTTAACAAACATTTATTTAAAAAACAACAAGAATAAGATATCAAACCAATAAGAATAAGATGAAACAAACTGACCATAAAGCTTATTTCTATTCTAGTAATTCATATATATATATATTATATATATATATTGTCTTTTTCCATTTTTTTTGGTGCATCATAAAATAAAGGCAAATCAAACATGGATTAATAAAAGAAAAGTGGTTATAATTTGAATTAAAGGCAAATTGAACATAGCGATATAACTGGGTATGCCATTATATTGTTTCCAACCTGTGGAATCCATTTAAAACTCTATAGGAGTTCATGCAATAGGGTTTTAGGGTAGCGTTTAGATATATAGTTAAAAAACCTAATAGAAGTATAAGATCGAGTTTGGATCATATAACAAACCCGATGGATACCTAACAACCTGATATTACAATTTAAAAAAGTAAATAAATATAAATATTACTAAATGTGTAAGGAGAGGAAATGAGACATGATGAAGCTATCATTTTTTCTACCTCTTAGGGATATCTTTTCTTTTAAGTTTACCAAGACTAGTTAAGGAGTGTAGAACTTTTCATTACAGTTTGTTCAAGTCATTTATGCTATGGAGTCTTTTTTTTTTTTTTTTTTTTTGCCATTTTGTTGTGGAGATTAATATTATTTGTTTGTTGCTATATTTTAGCTTTAGCGAGAGATCTAATTTAACAAATGTTCTTAAGATGTAATATGGTGACAAAAGTAATATATATATTTATATATATATATGTTTAAATGTTCAATAATGAATGTGGTCTACCACATATTCTATCAACTTTATGTGCATTTTTTCATTTTGAATGTATAGGACTTGAATTTATTATTTGAAAATAGATTGCAAAAAAAAAAAAAAAAAAATAGAGTTATAGGATAAGGTTTTGGGTT
Source organism: Combretum micranthum (assembly GCA_024138025.1). Classification (NCBI taxonomy): domain Eukaryota; kingdom Viridiplantae; phylum Streptophyta; class Magnoliopsida; order Myrtales; family Combretaceae; genus Combretum; species Combretum micranthum. Next base: position 85,626 of record JAMXBD010000758.1, on the reverse strand, counting down.
CTAAATCAAACTTTATAGGGTGGATTTGAATATAACATGAAAACCTTATAAGATTATAGAAAGTAATGGATCAGGTTTTGAGTTCATATGATCCGTTTGAAACCCGATTTGGTTGCATCTCTAATTGTACATGGACATACGAGGAGTGTTGACGGAGGCAAAATAGTGATTGGTATTGAAGAATCATTAATTTTTACTTTTTTGGTTTTAAGAAATGTATTTATTATCGAGTTTGTATATCCAGTGTGATTACATTTGTTCCATGAAATATTGCAAAAAAGTATAACTTCACCATTGGCTTGGCACGAAAATTGAAAAAAGACTATTGGTTTATTTGCATTGTAAAGAAAGACGATTAATTAAATGGGAACGAAAATTCTCTGTAATTTCTCCGTGGTTCCTCAGATGTTAGAATAAGAATATTCGTTGAAATCTGACAGTTACGTGGAAAATGTATGTCGACTTTGGTTAAATTAATTAATGAGGCCAATAAGAAATGGAGTTCTCACTAATATGTTAAATGAGATGATGTTTCAGATCCTGGAACTATACGCTTACGTGTTGCGTCATATACAATGGTCTGCTATTTGTAGCTTCGTGTGGTGTGTGGCATGTGGGCAACGGACTTGGACTTTGTGAAAGGGAATAATATTCGACCATTCAGAGCAAACAAAGCTAAGAATCAGAACAGGATTCTAATCGGAAATGTCCGATGGCACATGAAAAAGGAAAGAAGCTTAGGAGGAACGAAATAGAAGCATCTCGAAAGCCATCAATGACGTGGCTGTGTTATCTAGATATTGGGGTTTGGCTTGCAAGAAATAGATAAAATAAGAAGAATTGAATGGTACAATATAAGAAATAGTAAACAATACAATTCTTTTATACCATATTTGGTATATATGGTACTGGATAAAATTTTTATTAAGAGATTTTATTTTTGTACAATGAAATATAATGGATAAAAATTTCAAATTTTGTCTAGTCCTATGGAGAAAGTTTTGTCAAATCTAAGATATATTTTATAAATCAAATATGGTATAATGACTTTGTCCAATCCTATATCATGAAAAATTAAACAACAAAATGCTACTTTCATTTGGTATCTGCAGCAAGTGGTAAACAAACTTAGAAAGGGAAGAAACTTCCTCGTTTTCATAGAAATTACAACATAATTTCTCATTTCTTATACATGCTTTTTTTGGTATAATAGAAAAAAGCTTATCCTTTTCATGGAACTCACAACATAATTCTCATTACTTATTCGTGTAGTTTCTTACTAAATTTTATATTCTTTACTTTTAAGATATAATGTAATACTCTTGACTTGTGATTAGGTGCCAAACTAACACCAATCTTAAACTAAAGAAGATAATAGGATTAGTGATGATACCGATTAGATGGCATACCAACACCAACTTTAAATTTTCATAACTCAATAGTAATGAGGTACTAGACCATCATTAACCTTAGATAAAATAAGATGGTGACAAGATACCGGACCAATACTTACCCTAAATTAAGGAATAGTCATACTAAAAAATTAGGTGACAAATCTAAACTAAGAAAAGAATCACTTGTAACTAGTAATCTCAAAATTAACAAACCCTAAAATAGTATTGTTGATATTAAGAAAACAAAGTAATTAAATCAACTATAGAAGTTATATTAATTAGGCTTTACAATAAATATCGATTATGAGTCAAAAATTAGAAATTGTAAGTCAATGATTATGTGACATAAGAATTACTAAAAGAATTATCATATATTTTGGGCTCATATTGACAATGGTGCAAAAGACTATTTTGTCCCTCTATATAAATAATTAAATTTCTAAAAGAAATAGTAAAATTACATCTAAATAGGTATATATTCTACATAAAGATATTATTATCAACTAAAGGGTATTATTGAAATTAGCAATACTAAATATATAAAATATGCCTTAATGAAATAAGATATTCCACAAAAATAGTATTGAGGTACCAAACCAAGGTCAAATAAAATAAAAATAACACAAACAAAGCCTTGACATATCACTATTAATTTTCAAAAATTAGGAAAAATAAAATAATAAAATATTTGGAAATTCAAAATATTTAAAGAATATTCCAAATTTTTATTATAAAATTCATTAAAAATAATCCATATGTTCAAAAATTATGAAACTTGACCAGGACATATGTTGAAGAGAGATGAAGCCACAAAAAATATTTCATGAAAAAAGATGGGCACATGGCATTTTATCCAAGCCTTAAAACCCCTACAAATACTGCACCTTCCCTTTAAAAAATCACACGTCTCACCTCGAGCATCATAAAATTACCAAACTTTACATTTTAGCACTAATAATTCCTCTCTATACTATTGACCAAGAGGTAGAGCACAGTGGTGGCTAGAGTTAGCGCTTCTGGTGGTGGTTGGGCAGAAATTGCAGGAACTTGCACGAAGTCATTTCAACTACTTTCACAAAATCTTTTTATAGGTAAACTCTACATAATTTTTCTTAATCATTTACTATTTTCAATCATTAATTTAAGATTCTACCAATGTAGATTATATTAATCAGTTTATACTTTATATGTTAAAATATAGTAAAATGATTTTATCATGTATGCAACTTTTAAACCACTTTTTAAATGCTCCTTATAAAGCTTAGGTATTAACTTTAACAAGTTATAACATATACTGCAATTTGTCTATAATTACGCCATTTATTATAAACTAATTATATGAGTATGTATAACTTAAATCTATAATTAAACTATCCTAGTTATTTACTACTTTTAAGATATATATACTTCACCTTTAGATTAGCTTAAACTAATTTTTGCAATTATCTCTTTTAGAGCTTATTGATCTAACCAAGCTTAGTATAAAGAAAATTGTAAAATCAATTATATTTTCAATATCAAATACTAAAAAAAAAGCTTATATTTAATTATACTTAATGTGTAAACCCCTGAAATTTTCATAATTCATAGAAAATAATCCTAGAAGTCTAACAACGAAACCGAAACCTCGAAAATCGACCCAAGTTAAAACTAAATTCTAAATTAGGTCAAACATGAGAATTCTTAATCTTGAGGAAAATAAAACCCTCAAAACAAAATAGAAAATCCAACTATTAGTTGACTTAACATCCGTACACCAATCAAATCATCTATCCAATTTCTATCACGCAAATCAAGATGATATATCCAAATAACACTCGACAACAAAATACTAAGATCTTAAATCTTTCGGTGAATTTTAGAATCAAAATTTTCAATTTTCATTAAAAACCAAATTGAGTCAATCCATAACTTTAGACTCGGTTAAACGATCCTAAGAACTGAAAAACTATTAAATAATCACAAATAAAATGAGATAAACAATAGATATCGAACTAAAAATATAATAAAGGCAAAACTCCAAAATTTTATGATCTTACGAATAACTCAACAAAACCAGAAGTCAAACAGGAACCCTAAAAGTCAATAAAGCTTACAACAAACCTTAGTGTTTAAGATCCGGTAATCCTGCGCTCTTAAGCTCTAAACAACGAAATGGAAATAAATGTTGATAATAGTTTGTCATAATATAGGGAAGCTTCAAAATGTCAGATTCGCGAATTTCTAGTAACTTTCGGATCTGAACGGGATTAGTTTTTGAAAACCGTGTCCTAGTACACCGATGGAAAAAATATTCCGTTGATACCAATAAACTCGTAAAAATATAAGGAATCCAAAAATATCAGTTTTTGAATTTTTCGGTAACTAAAAATACAGATATCGCCTTTATACGCGTATTTTTATTACTATCGATATTTTATTTGTTTAGTCTACGATTCATAGTACTTTTCTACTATTCATTACTATTCCTCTATTTCTACTTTTTCTATTACCTATTCTTACAACCTATATATCTATTTCTTACAATTTTCTTTTCCCATAAAAATTATACACCACATATTACTAAACTTCTCTTACACTTTTCTTCTGAAATTAATTTTTAATCAATTTTCTCTTTCCCCTCTCCACCTTACCATCTACCCCCTCTCTCTCTTCACTCTCAATTATTCTTTTGTCAATTTATTTAATTACATCTAATTTTCACTCCAAAAATTCTATAAATATCTCCTTCCTCCTTCCTCCTTCATTCTTTCATACAACTCATTTTACTACCAAAACTCTCCCAAAATCTCTCCATAAATCCTCTCTCCAAAATTTCTCTCTACTAAAACTCTCTTTCACTAAATGCTCACAAAATTTCTCTCTATACACAATCTAACTACCATTTCTCACTAACCACATAACCATACATTCACTACCTTCTTCCCACACCATAAACACTTTAGTAAAACTCCTACCTATTTATTTACCCATGTCATGTAACTTAACATGACTATGGTGTTGTTTTGAAACTCATATGAGTAGTAAAAGTAACAACATGTTCATATTTTATTCTTGTACATGAAATTCAAATTTTATTATGTTCATATATATGTTGATTTTATTGTTGTTATTATGCTAATTTCTTATTCATATCTAACTAAATATATTTATGTATTTATATATAATCTTTAGAGCATATAAGCTCATTTATTATTTATTTATTTTCATGTTTTGTAATTTATTTATTTCATGCTATTTTAAGACTAGTCTTTTTAGTCTTAGACTTGTCCATATCAAGTCAAAAAAACATTTTCTTTATTTCCTTTATTCTTTTTAGGACTAATCTATTCTTAGTCCCGGGATGCCTTGATGAAGCGAAGGTTCCTAATACTTGATTGAGATACCTTGATGAAGCTAAGGTTCTCAATATTGGATATTTTTATTATCTTGCTTATTATTATTTGTTTCTAGTATCTTTCTTATATTTTTATTATTTTACATGCTCATAATACATGCATCTACATAATGATATTGTCTCAACTAAATCAAAAAGTAGAATTTTACCTTATTAAAGGAACTTGAAACTAAATTTTCTATTATGTGACTTGTCATTAAATGATGGAGTTATTATCAACAACATAGAAATGTAGTAATACAAGTTTTCTCAAATAACCAATATAGCTTTACCAAGGAAATACAAGAAATAAACACTTTTTTTTTTATAATATGGTAACCTAAGTTTTAGTAAAATAATTTGTTAGTATTCAAAATTTTCACAAAAAGCTTAAGATTAAACTCTTTGTAAATCCATAACAAAACCAAGAAGCAAATTAGTTTTCAAAGTTAAGATAAAATCAACTCATAAAAATATAAACCCACTTAGGAAAATAATGATTTTCAAGTTTCTAAAGAAGGAACTTATTTTGAAAATATGATAAGATAAAAACAAAAGATTTTATCACTAAAGAGGATTCTTTTCAAATAAAATTTGTAGATGAAATAAAAGATCCAGTTTTAGAAAACAAGAACTTGTATTTTAAACAAAAAACATAAGAAGAAATTACTCATTTTCTAAAACCATTCTAAATGCAAATTTATCAATAACTTGTTAAACTTTTGATAACTTTGAAGTAAAAATTATAAAAGACCAAAGTTAAAGGAAAATTTACTTATTTTGAAAAAATGAATGAGAAAAATAAAATAAGAATATGCTCATTTATAATAATCTAGGAAAATATAAAATTTCTTCAAAATACTTGAAAAGTAATTTGACAAGTTAAGTTTTAACACTTCAAAATAAATTTTTGAGACACTACCATTAGAATTATTGCATATAAAGTGAGCTTATCTATTTACTGAAAGGATTTATCAATCATATATATATATATATATTTACTAAAGGATTTTTGAATGAAGTTAAGTTGGAAAATTGTTTCGCAAAATCTGGAAATTTTCGTTTTGAATTTGTATGCTATAGTTTTGGAATCCAAATGACCTTATATGACAAAAATAGCCTTAGAAATGGATATATTTTTTCTAATAGATAGAAAACGGTATATTATATGCGAAATTCCGAGTTAAAATGAGCAAGTTATGACTATTTTAAATTGGAATTTCATTTTATACTATTTTGACGAACATAGTGAAATAGAATTAGAAAGTTTGAGCAGAATTTCTACGAAATACTAATCCCGAGTATTTCTTTTGTCTAGGTGACGAAGGATACGAGATTACCTTTCTTGAAGATTTCTACGACTAAGAAGATTGCGAAATGGACGAGTGAGTTATTCTTCTTAATTTCGTTACCTTGCTTGTGCTTGCAAAATAGTGGCATTAGTATACTAAGAAAAGATAAAATAGATATGTATGGGGAATCCGAGAGTATGTATATATGTGATTCTATGCTTATGTGTGAAATAAGAATTAAGAATATCGCAACTTCCAACTGCCTGTTTAAGTGTTTTGTTTACTTACTTGTATGACTGCTTATTGTTTGCTAAATTGATTGATCGCTTCTCCTAATAAACCTTAATAGGGTTTAGCTTAAGAAAAATAAGACGCTCACGGATAGCATCTATTGAGTCACATTTCTTTCGGAAGGCTGCTACTTCTACTCGTAGAGTTAGATTGGCTGTTATCGTGTTGGGACACGAGCCATGTTCCTTCCTAGAGAATCCAAATCGCCCGGAGAATGCGATTCTAGGTTCTGAGCCGAGCCAACCGAAAGCTTTGGGTGGAGACCTGGGGACTAGCAGTAGAAGGTCGCAGATCTTCATCACCAATTCCCTAATACGAAGGGGTAAATTCATTCTATATATGGTTTTCGGATAACTATATAATATTTGTGTAATCATGTGATTGTTGCATTATATGCATAGCATATGTGTGAAAATTTAAATGAACTTGTTTGAAACCATGGTGTGAATGAAAAGGAATACCTCATTAAGCTAGTTGTAACCTTATACCCCTATAGATTTTATTGAAACAGGTATATTTGTGGCTTAAATCGAAGATCATAATGTTAAAGAAGTCATGGAAGGATGTTAAACTTTTATGAAGGCATTGAGGACATAAGATGAAGTTACTTTGTAGGGTTTCTTATATGTAATGTATGCTATGTTAGTGTTTTGAAAATTCTAAGAAGTGTATTTATTTTGATTTGAAGACAATAGAAGGATATACCTCTAAGAATTGTAATTTACCATGTTTATGTTTTATGCTAAGTATTCCCCTTATCTTGTTACTTAATTATTATCAATGTAAATTGCACTACTCCGATACGTTCCCTTGGTTGTGACGTACGCCTTGTACATGATATGGAAGCATTTGCATGACTGAAGTAGTCATTCCTAGGTTTTAGTATTGTGTACAGCAGACTGTCACGTTTAGGGTACCCTTCGAGGCGTGACATAATCTTTTAACTATTGCTTCCATAGTACGTATTATATAGGGACACTTATACTTAATAATTAAACCCTACAATATCATAAAAAACAAAATACGATAATAAATTTTAGTTAACATATATTTACCTATTCTTTATCATTGGTAATTATAGGGGTATCATGAGAGGAGGTCAATCCACTGTAATCGAGGTTGGCGGTTCATTTATATGGTAATTATCAAAGGAGATATTATTTACATTATAATTATTTATGCTTGTATGTTAGTTCTAAAATGCATGTGATTAATAATCTTGCTTTGAAGTTGGATGTTTATTTACCCTATTGTATTGGTGTGAATTATCTGTTTGATCGCCTAAGTAAAAACATATTATTAAGAATATATCAAAAGTTATAACCGACCACGCATAGCATATCACATCTCACATCCTTGCTTCCATTACGTACTGACCATCAACGTAAGAAACTGGATATGTTTATTCCCATAACCCATATTGAACTAAGTGATAGAAGAGAAAACAAGGGAAGGGGGTGGGGGTAGGGGTGGTGAGGCGTAACATGGGTTAAGAGCTATTAGCAGATAGTTCGAGATGGTTTTTAGGAGGACTGTAGTTCATTGGATATTGTTGGATTTGATGGAAGACGTATTCATGCCAACCTTGAAACACGGATTAAAGTAGGGTTAATTTCTCTAATCTTGGGATGTTCCGGTCAACATCATGTAGATGACATCCTAATTAACTGAACGATTCACTCTAATAATAAAAATGATTGTGATTTGTCCTATAATGTCTATAATTACCCTTTTTATATCTACTTTCTGAGCTTTAGTTGTATGCTCATACCCTTATAGATTTTTTTGCAGAGATACGAGATTATCTTAGAAATGTCAAGATTGGTTCTAATAGAATGGAAGACGAAATTTTAAGGATTATGTGATGAAACTTGAAATTGTATTAATGTAAAGGTATAAATAAAGTATATTTCTTCAAATTATTTATATTTCTTTTTTTTTGGCTATCACTTGACAATTGTGAATAAATTGGATTAATGAGATAAGTCATGATTAAGCTAATGGGATTTGACATATAACTTTATTTACATCTTATCTAATACTTATACCTATTCTATTGTATATTATTTAAAAGTTTTATTATTAAATCAAAAATGAGATGAAGGGAATACGCTCAATGTTTTCTTTTTTAAATAAATATTTGATAGTAGAAACTATCCAATATAAAAGAAAGCAAAATTGTACAGTCCCGCCATGGTTATAATGGAATTGATCCTATCATACTGGTAGACAGTCCAGATATTTGTCAATGGTGATTAAATCCCTTAAATTTTTTATACTAATTTCTTTTATAACCAATTTAATTTTGATATTAATAGATGTACATACCCCTAGAAGCTCTAGTAAAAGGAAATACCACACACAATCTGTAAACCCCTGCAATTTTTCCGTTCTAAATAAACCTTTATAATATCATGCTAGGTCGTACTATAGCGTTCCTTTATGTGTAAAAGACCTTAAAAATAGCAGATTGTGATTTGAACAAATATTGGAAACCCGAAAATCATCTGACAAAACCTAGTAATGGAACAAAGATAGTTTCAATATCGTAGAATAGGAACAAAACCCTAAGGTCAAGCTCAACGATATTATTATAGGATTTGGGGCTAAAAATTTAGTTTAAAAATGCAAACTTAAAATTATGTGGCTCGACCTTTAATAATAGGCTAGCTAATCGCGTCATCTTGAAACCTTGAATTTTAGCACCAAGAATTATCTGTATTAAATTTGCATCACTATGTAGTATAAATATTTATGTCTCTAATTCATAAATAAAATTTTCCTCCGATTCATAAATATTTGTTAGATAACAAATTGGTTTGTCCCATATACATAATAGCAATACAAATATTTTATAAAATGAATGAAAACCCCATCTTTTTCTTTTCCAAGACTGTAGAAGACGAGAGGCATTTGCACTAAATCATTCTTTTTGTCAAATCCAACAAACATCTATACATTTGTACAAAAATCAAATACATCTATGACAACCATCATTCATAAGCCATCACCATCATGTCTAAAGTACAATTTTTGTACACTAAAATTTATTGCAAAGCTTTCTTGCAAGGCTTTCTTTAATGCCTTGTCAATTTCAAATGCTCCAACATCATTGTTTTTCTTAAAAAAGAAAAAGAGAATGCTTTCTCACTCACCTTCACTTCTTCTTCTTCTCTCTCTCTCTCTCTCATCTCCCCCTCCCCCATGTCCCTTTCTCTCTTTCTTTCATTCACTCCTTTCGTCTCTCTTTTCCTTCCTTTTCCCTTTTCAAACAAGCCAACAAAGCTCACCTTCACCCCCAATAAGGAAAAATAGTGTCTTTATGCTTCAAAAAAGGAAAGATCTTTGGGTAGAAGTCACCAATACACTCAAGCTTCTAGATAAGCCAATGTTTCTTTTTAAAGGTTACTAAATTTTATGGTGAAATGCTAAAAACTCTCTTTTACCACCTTCTAGGTTCGGATATACATCCTAAAGAGGGGAGTGATACTCTATTTTTAGTAATATAAACTATACTAGGGTCGAATCCCTCCTATATGTAGTTAAAATAATGTTTTTCTTACTTAAAAACTCCTTTTTAACTTATACAAGCACCAAGGAAGCTTAGTGATGTAGATTTTTCAATCACTATCATTCAATTAAATTAAACTCTATTCTCACTTTGCAATTAATCCTTAGGCAAGCGTACCTACCAATTGTAATATTAATGTAAGCAGGGATCGTTCCTCTAGGACTTGTAATTACTAGTACTCATCCTAAGTCTACTATTTAGCCAATCTTAATCAATTTATATTAACGAAAATTTACAAATAATTACCTAAATTAATTTAATCACCTAAGAATAGAAGAATTGATGCCTTTACAAAAATGCCAATCACAAAACATACCCCTAGCTTTGAGTCACCACTAACCCTATGATTCATTCCTTATAATTTTCATTGACAAATCATTCAACTCTTTAAACTGCAGGAACTCATCAATTGATTAACATCTCTTTCAAGAATATTAATCTCCTACCCTATGTGATTAATGGAAATCTCTTTCATCATAAATTTCACATAGAATTGCAATTAAATCTAAGGTTCCTAACAAAGATATAATCTTTATGTAGAAGGTTCATGCAATCTATGTCTAAAATCACATTCAAACATTTTTATTCATGCTAGATCTATCTTATCAATTAATCTATCAATTTAATCAACAAGAATCATGCAATTGATCAAATATTGCGCAGATATAAGATTAAAGAACACTAAAAACACATGAATAGATTCAACGAAGTCAAAAGATCTATCAATTAGACAACTGAGTTTCTATGTACATAAGGATTAGGGTTTCTCAAAACCTAGGGTACACAAATCTATTTTCTCATCAAATGTAAATTGCAATGATAAGAAAAGGAACAATAGTTAGGAATCATAATTACAACCCCTTCAAGGTAAGTCTTGTTATCTTCAATTGTTTCTTGACGTTTGTTTTCCATTGAAAAGCTCTATTTCTTCTAGGGTTTTCTTTTTTTGGAAAGTGGTTTCTCTCAAAAATCGTCCAAAAGAATGTATTTATAGAGTTTTGAACGTACACGACCCCCCTACACGGGTCATGTATGTGGGTTGTGCACACCTAGAGCATCCCAAAATTCAGCAAGCGTTAAATGATACACTATATGTAGTTCATGACCCATCTATCTTGGTAGTGTACTCCTAATACTGAATATTTTTCTCCAAAAATTGTACATTGGACGTGTACTCCTCTACTATACTTCTGATATTGCATTAATAGCTTTAAAAATTTCACAAAACTTTACTTAATTGATGGGAAATCCTTTGAAAAGTTCATTTGTTCTCATTTATCCCTAAAATGAATAATTCATGAAATAAGTATAATTTTCTTTGAGTAAATCAACAAAATATGGTAAATAAAGCACAATAATTAAAGGGTCTTTAGACACTTATCACTTGGAACATCAGAAATCTTCTAATATCTTGTTTTATGGTTCTTGTTCTTATAGGGTCTCTAAAGACCCAAATTTATTTTCTTTAGTTTCTTTTTATTTATCTCTTATGAATAGTCAAGATGATGTTGTTCTTGCTCATCTAAACCTAGATATGATTTATAAACCCCTAGGAAGCCTAGAATATCAAGGACACATACATACTAAGGTTTATGACTTATATTTTTATGGGAACTCGAGAGATCTAAATTTTCTCTTTTGGCTTTCTCTTTATTTATGGCTTATGCATGGTAAAGATAATGTTTTTCTAAGCCTTTTACACCCAGACATGTTATATAAATATGACTCATTGTTTTGGACAAACTCCTAGAAATCTGAATTTACTCTTTTATTTCCTCTTTGGTTGTAAAAAACAAAAAAAAAGAAAAAACACCATTTGGATTAATTTTAAGACCATGGTTCTATAGAATGAATTTGATCTAAATTTTTAGCTTGTGTATTTCATTCCTTGTTAAATAAAAGTGATACTTTATCATATAACTTGATTATGCATAAGTTATGAATGTGTAGGAGTTATTTTACTACCATAACATTGAATGAACAAATAAGAAAAATTGACAAATTTATCATGTTTAAGATCAAGCATGTCATGGGTTGGACGAAAGAGGAGAAATAAATTCTTTGGTTTAATTAATTATTATTAGCATTAAATTGTCTTTAGATATAAAACGGATTATAGAAAGAAATCAAAGGAATATTAATAGGCCATAATGCATAAACATGGAGTTAAAAATAGGGTTATATTTTAAATGGGCCATGTCATTGCTCAAGTCAAATTAATTGGCAAGTGAATACATTAAGGAATCAACAAAAGGCTATGAAATAGGATATGGGCTTTTAGTTATGATTTTGGGCCCTATCATGTCTTAGTGAGCTATTGGTACAAAATTATAGTAAGAAGGCGTCACGCCTGTACCAACCCAGGCACACCATAGTATGGGGGCACCTTTAGGTATGCAAACCATCCTGGGCAGGTAGCACGTGATGCTAGGTACACTGGCCCCCAGTATACCCACAGGCAACACCGAGCACAAGCAGGTACTGTTACGCCTAGGTGAATTAACCCTCTAGCTGCATTTTTTAAGGATCGAACCTAAGACCTAGGCCTAAGTCCAGGGTTACACTCCCATAAGCTGTAGTTTGGAGTCAACTTTGCCTAGGAGAACAATACCCGCTTGTGCTTGGTATCACTTGAGGGTGCATTAGAGGCCAGTATACCTAGCATCACATGCTATCAACCTAGGGTAGTCTACGGACTTGGGGCCACCCCCATACTGAGGTGTGATACTGAGGTGTATCTGGGGTGGTACAAGCGTGATAGAAAGCCCATTAACCCTACATACATGGATGTGAGGTCCCATATAAGAAATGAGAAGTGGCAAAGATAATTTTGGCCCAAAAGATAGTTTAGATAGACATGCTATGAAAATAATGGCCCAATACGCTTTTTAATCACATAAGCTTAGGGATCTCTATTTTAGAATCAAGAAAGAGAAGATAAACACAAAATTTGGAAATAAATAATTTGGGTCCAAAAAAGAAAATAAAATCATAAGAGGAAGTCTTTTTTGTTCTAAGAACTACAACGCCCATAAAGTGACAAACCAATATAACATGAGAGCTTAAGAAGTAGGAATGAGCCTAAAAGCTTAAGTTAAAGCCCTGTGATCATAGATGAATGGTATAAAGGCCCATTTACCTATAAAAGTTAGCATGGTGGAGAATGTAGACCTTATGACCCAAATAAGATCTTGTGTCCACATAAGAAGGATTTACTAAAGCCTTAATAGAACTCAACTAAGTTAGGCCCAACAATAAAACCAATGATGAGAATAAATAACAATGCTATAGCACTCTAGCTTCAACTAGTTATTACATGTCAACTAAATATTAATACATATTTTCTCTTATTTATAGGCGAGCTTGACTACCTGTCTAACATTCCTTCCAACTATTATGATGCTTGACTGTCGTTATGGACTGGTGAATAACTTGACTCTAATTTACACTTGTGTTGCGTAGCTTAGTTGTACCTAAATAAAGATAATGAACTGGATGGTGTGGAAAATTGAGATCATATCTGCTGATATGCCTGTTGTTTGAATAAAATATTATAATAATAGAGATACTTGAATTGGTGATAGTATATCGTGTTGATAGTATCTGATGAGTGTCTGCAACTGCTTGACCACTAAAGAAATTGACTTAATATTATTTGACACACTAATTAAATGATCATGCATAGCACGACTCATTTGCATTAGCATTGCATACTTTTTTTTATCACTACTATCATGCATTACCGTTCTAAGCCCAGATGAGTTAGTAGGGGTTTGATGGTGAATCCTCATTGTGCCTGTACTATCATTTGATTCACAGATTCTAGAAGAACTACTTGGTTTGAGGAATGCCGCCTGTCAGGGGTCCGTGTAAAGTGTGTAATACTTAGGGAGTTTCTTAGTATGCTAGGTCGATATATGTATTGAAAGGTTTTTAAAAGAATTACTTAGCATACTCTGGTCCTCTCGAACGCTAGTGTGGGGACTGGCTCCTTAATCCTCGGAGAGGGCGTAAATCTTTAACTTGTCTAGATTCTAGTCATTCGGACTTGTAAGTATGGAGGCATATGGTTAAGTGATGCATTGCATATGAGTGTTAATAAAACTTTTTTGTCCTATTGATGTGTGCTTATTATTTAGTTACTTCATTCAGCTATGGTCTGCTCACACCCTTATGGATTTCACAAGTTCAGGAGCAGCCCATGGTTCGTCCCTATGAGAGTCCTCACTCTAGTACGTATTAGTATCTTCTGGGTAGATCGGACGAGTGAGGCACAGTGGAAAATGAAGATTAAAACTATCCATCTAGTTTTTATATGTCTTTTATTATGTTTGAGCCTCTAAGTTGTATTAGTTCTTATTATGATATGTGTTAAGACGATAGTAAAAAAATATCTTCTTATGATGCTATTATGTGCATACATGCTTTCTTTGATTCTATACAATTTTTATCCTAAATAAACTTGCTGCACCTCTTTGAGTGACCTATTCATACCATACTCTCATGTTTATCTAAAGCCCTAACTTATATTTAGTTGGGAATGTGCTATAGACAGACGCAAGACGTGATGATACGTTTAGGGTACTTTTTAAGGCGTGACACATTTACTTTAGGGCCTTTGTATATAAAGTATAAACATTATTCTTTCTTCACAACTGATGTAACTTAAAAGTGAATTTTGCAATGTTAGCAGAAGCATTTAATACTAAACAGCAAATATAATGGAGGGAAAAAAGATCTATTAGTTCAAATAGGGAAAAAAAAAAGGAATGAATTATTATAGATAAAGTAGTTGGATGGTTATTTAAATTTATTAATATATCAAAATGTTTTTGAAATTTTAAAATATTCTTTTAGCATAGGGTTATTTAGTTCATTTAATACATTTTCATTCCAAATTTTATAAATCTTAGAAAATAACTTTTTATGGAGGCCGTGAAATTTTTTTTACCAAAAATTTCTCCCCTTTACTTTCGATTTTTTATCTAAACAAAAGAAAGGGTCATTGCTTGGCAGTTTCCAATATCGCGTAAAAGGTCCGCGATCCAAAAGCTTTCAATTTATTATTATTTTTTTTTGGGGACGCTCAACCGCTTTCCTATCAAACCCAATCTTTTGTCAAACAAGTGGGACCCATCAAACCCAATCTTTTGTCATCGCTTTCCTATTAATTATTGGCAGGTCACATTTGGCTAGTTTTTTATTTTCAGTACATATAAACATTTTTTAATAAATTATTTATTAAAAATAAATAAAAATAAAAAGTTAACCGTTCTCATAAAAGATTGGTAGATATATATAGATAAAATATAAATACTAATTGAATATATTACATTATCATTTTGATACAAATATTAACACATATATAAATAAAAAATAGACCATTCAAATAGACGATTAATCTACAATTCATAGTACTATTATTATATATCCTTTGAAAATCCTTTTATTCACCTTTTCTTTATTTTGGTTAATTTATTTTTGTAAATATTATCACGTATTAATAATTAAAATAATATAAAATAAAATAATTTGCCATAATAATCTGATACAGTATTTTATGAATCTAAAAAAAATTCAGCAATGAATTTATAAATTAAGAAGGAAAAAAAGAATCCAAATTCATATATGCTAAGCTTACCGTTTATATTTATGTACTTTTATTCATCTATAGAAGCCATCGAATATTGTTAATCTATTTAATTCTTTTATGCTTAATAAATTTACGACATCTTTTCATGAATAATCACAATATATGGTGGCAAGGTAAATATTGATGATAATTTGACCTAAGACAAAATACATTGACCATCCCTTTAAATTTTATAAATAACATTAGTATTATTTTCTTTTTAAATACAACATATTGTTCATCTTAGTATTTTTTTTTTCTATGTGGATGCCCACATGACCAAAAAAAAAATAATAATAATAATGTGTCCTTGCCACATGAGAAAAACTAATAATTTTACTTAAAATTATTAAATTTACTTAATATATATCAATTGACTAAAAATTAAAAAAAAAAGATAAAAAGAAATTTAGAAAAATAAAAGAGAAAAGATTAAATGCTATGTGTGTCTATATATCTGGCCAAAAAAAAAATAATAAAATGTGTGTCTATATATATATATATAGCATTTGCCACCCAAGGGCCAAGGGGATGGCAGATTATAAAATTACTCTAGGTGGTTGCCACTCCCAATCTAGTCTTGAATTGATTGGAACGGTTGGAGAATTTGGTGGATCATGGTTCATGCTGTCCAACTTCTTTAATGTGGAGGTGCTTATTGCTCACCACAATGATGTTAAAAAATGAACAAAGAAATCAAAATCATTCAAATTGTAACTGGATCAAGATTTGCAGGTGCATGGGTGGAGATAAGGGAAGGTAGGAAAACAGAAATCAGTTTACCTTACCATCCCAGCATAAGAGAAAGGTTGTCTTTCAAGTAATTAATAACACGGTCCTATAGTTAGAAATGTGATTTATGTTTGTTAATTTGTTTGATTTACGTATTCCGAAATAGAAACCAACAATATAATTCTCTTATATCATATTTGATATATATAGTACCAGATAGTATTGGATAATTTTTTTTATTAAGAGATTTGATTATTGTCTAGTTTAAAAATTTTTATACCATAAAATATAAGAGACAATAATTAAAAGTTTTGTACAGTCACATAAAGAGAATTTTATCCAATTCTAACTACATTTTATGAATCAAATATGGTATGGTGTAATGACTTTCATCTAGTACAGTACTATGAAAATTATGTAACTAAAAGTTATCGTTGAACCAACAATTCTAAGATTTGCCCTAAATGAAAAACAAAAAAAATTGATGATGTGGCATGCATTTGTTTGGTAATGCATAATGGAAAATATGAATTTGTATTTGGAAATGTCCACTCGCATTTATAAAACTACCTTAATTGCAATCGAGTGTTCGTATGAATGTATCAATTGCAATTTTTTTTCTCCCCACTTAGTATCTGGGAGGGCCCTAATGCCATATTTAATTTGCTATGCAAAAATAAATTCAAACTGAAATGGCAATTTCACATTCGATTGCTATTTCTATATTCCGATGCAATTTTAAAAATTAGAGTCATGATTTTAGGAAAGTGACAATTCGGTAGAGTTTAGTTACACATTCAAGAAGGTTGAACCACAATTCCATGGGATTGGCCATTCTCATTTTGAGGAAGAATTCAATTCTATCTTTAATAATGTCTCAATTCTATTAAATTCCAATCTCAATTATGATTAATATTATAATTATCTTTTTATCCTTTTATATATTTATTATTGATGATAATTTTTACTAATACCATCTTAATTCCATATTCGATATTTCCAAACAAAAAAAAAGATTTATTATTGTTTCACCTATTCCATTTTATTCATTCATTCTATTCTAATCCATTTCATTTAAAACGATTCTTATATACCAAACTTGATATAATGGGCTATGAGATACTTCCTCAGGCTTGAAAAAGAAAAATTGTTGATCATGATTTTGTATAAAATAAAAATTATATTATGTGTTTTTAAAGAGTACGTTTTATAAATAAAAGGAACATGGGTAAGTAGTTTGCTGCGACACAGTAACCAATGAAATTAGGCTTCTTTTGTTAAAAAAGATAATTAACGAAATAAATTTTCATGGTATACCATGTATTCATTTCTTATTATACCATCCTACTTAATGCTCTAATGTCTATAGATATTTATTTTTCACAAGTTAATATTATAAATACAATTGATATATTAAACATTTAATCTTTTAATCGCTTATATTGAAAATGAATGGTACTTTTAGTATTTGTGATTATTATCTTCTGGGGTAAAATAGTTAAATATACTATTCATGGCATCATTTTATATTTATTTCTAGGTAATTTTATCAGACCATGAAATTATTAGCACTACAATTTATTTTGTCTACAGAAATAAAAATATCTACAGACATGATTTAAACAATTTTATTTTTAATTAACACTTTTTCATTTACAAAAACTTGGACAGAGACTTGTAAAGGATTTAATTAAATGAGAATTGAAACCAATAAATAGGGATTCAAATGTTCTATTCTAGTATATTAGCAGCAAATACAAGTTATCAATATAGTATGATTATATTATATTTATTACTTAGACCATCTTTACCGCTAGGTTATTGGTATTATTTTAGAGGTGAAGCTTAAACATTAAACTTTAATGCTTAAATAAATTGGGGCCGTTGCATAAGAGTTCCATAAAAAGCTGACATAAATAGATAAATATGTTTTTTAAGATATATTATGTATAATATTTATTTTATGGATCCTACAAATAATATAAATAAATTTCAAAGATTTTTTTAGGAAAACTTAAAACATAAAGTTACAGTTTTCTAAAGAGAAGTATATTAACTCTTACGCGGATTGCTTTGGGACTTACGTTACATGCGCCCCTATATATTTAATCTTTTGGATCGCCTAATAGATCAAACAAGTTATACAACCAACGATTTTCAATCCTACGAGGAAGTATAAAGACTTCACTAAACTAACTTGCGTTGTTTCACTTTCATTTTTTTGTTTCGCAAATACTTCGTTCTGTTGTCGAGCATGACTAGTGCGGGTGTAAAGTTGTCTCTCCATTTATCAAAATCTATTCGTGCATCAAAGAAGTGGCGTTTGGCATTTGTCAAAATCTGTTGCTCCAGAACCATTTTTTCTCTTTTTATATGTGTTACTGAAAACCCAAAAAAACCATCTCCCAAAGCTTCGAAATCACCTTCCTATAGAGTCATCTCCATTGGCCAGGTTGTTGATAATACTTTTAGTATTGATAAAAAAAGACTTGCTAATCTCGTCAAGGATAAGAACCCAGAGAATCTTTCTGAACTCGGCGGAGTCGAAAGTGTTGCTTCGGCTCTCAACGCCGACGTTAGCAATGGGATTGATGGAGATGACGATGACAGAGCCAGAAGGCAAAGAACATTTGGCAGCAACACTTACAAGAAGCCTCCAACAAAGGGTTTCTTGTATTTTGCGGTGGAGGCCTTTAAAGACCCTACCATATTGATCCTTCTAGTTTGTGCTGCACTCTCCCTTGGATTTGGCATCAAGGAGAATGGAATCAGTGAAGGTTGGTATGATGGCGGGAGCATTTTCGTTGCGGTTTTTCTTGTCATTGCTGTTTCTGCCGGGAGTAATTTTAGGCAGAACAGACAGTTTGACAAGTTATCCCGTATTAGCAACAATATTCAAATTGATGTTGTGAGGAAAGGTAGGCGACAGCAGATATCGATATCCGATATTGTTGTTGGAGATATTGTCTGCTTAAAGATTGGAGATCAAATTCCAGCAGATGGATTGTTTGTAGACGGCCATTCCTTGCAAGTGGATGAATCAAGCATGACAGGAGAAAGTGATCATGTGGTAGTTGATAGCTCCCAAAATCCTTTCATGTTTTCGGGTACCAAAGTGGCCGATGGCTTTGCTCGCATGCTGGTTACCTCGGTCGGATGAACACCACATGGGGCCAGATGATGAGTTCGATCAGCCGTGATGTGAGCGAACAGACACCCTTACAGGCTCGGCTGAACAAGCTTACTTCTGCTATTGGAAAGGTTGGTTTAATCGTTGCGTTCTTAGTCCTGGTTGTTCTGTTGGTTCGTTACTTCACAGGAAACACTCGGGATGAAAATGGAAACACCGAGTTCGTTGGAGGCCAACAACAGCTGATGATATTGTTAATGCTGTTGTGAAAATCATAGCAGCAGCGATCACCATTGTTGTGGTTGCGATTCCTGAAGGTTTGCCTCTTGCCGTCACCCTTACTCTTGCATATTCAATGAAGAGGATGATGGCTGATCAGGCCATGGTCAGGAAGTTATCTGCCTGTGAGACCATGGCTCTGCTACCACCATTTGCACCGACAAGACTGGCACCCTAACTTTAAATCAAATGCATGTCACCAAATTTTGGCAGGGCCAGAATGATATAGACGAGAGTGCGTACTCTTCGATTTCTAAATTTATCCTCAATCTGATTAAGCAAGGAGTTGCTTTAAACACTACCGGTGCTGTCTATAAGTCTTCTTCCGGATTAGAATTTGAGTTCTCTGGAAGTCCAACAGAGAAAGCGATTCTTTCTTGGGCTGTCCAACATCTCAACATGGACATGCAAGAACAGAAGCAGGGTTCCACTGTTATTCACGTTGAAGCGTTCAATTCTAAGAAGAAGCGTAGTGGAGTCATGGTAAAGAATGAAAAAGATGATACGGTACATGTGCACTGGAAAGGAGCTGCTGAGATGATACTGGCAATGTGCACAAGTTATTATGATGCCTCGGGAACCATAAAGAGTTTTAACGATGAGAAAATGACATTCGAGCATATCATCCAAGGTATGGCGGCCAAGAGCCTTAGATGCATTGCTTTTGCACACACTCAACTTTCCGAGGAAGGGTTCAATGAAGGCAACGAGAAGTTGAAGCTAAAAGAGGATGGATTACATTATTGGGGCTTGTAGGTATTAAGGATCCATGCCGACCAGGGGTGAAGAATGCTGTGCAAGCTTGTCAGGATGCAGGTGTAACAATCAAAATGATAACAGGTGACAATATATTCACTGCTAAAGCTATAGCTACTGAGTGTGGAATACTCAAGCCTGATGAGGATGAATTTAGTGGTGCTATTGTGGAAGGGGTTGAATTTCGCAATTACACCCCAGAGGAGAGGCTAGCAAAGGTTGAAAAGATTCGTGTGATGGCTCGATCCTCACCTTTTGACAAGCTTCTCATGGTGGAGTACTTGAAAAAGAAGGGCCATGTGGTTGCAGTCACAGGAGATGGGACCAATGATGCACCTGCACTCAAAGACGCTGATATTGGACTTTCCATGGGAATTCAGGGTACTGAGGTGGCCAAAGAGAGTTCAGATATTGTCATCCTTGATGACAACTTCACTTCTGTGGTAACAGTCTTGAAATGGGGTAGATGCGTATATAACAACATCCAAAAGTTCATTCAGTTCCAATTGACCGTAAATGTCGCAGCATTGGTAATCAACTTTGTAGCCGCGGTTTCCTCAGGCAATGTCCCACTAACAGCAGTCCAGTTGTTGTGGGTGAACCTAATCATGGACACTCTTGGTGCTCTTGCTCTTGCCACTGAAAAAACCAACGCAAGAGCTCATGGAAAAACTACCAGTTGGCCGAACCGAACCGCTTATCAGCAACATCATGTGGAGGAACATATTAGCCCAAGCATTGTACCAGATGACCATCCTTCTGACCCTACAGTTCAAAGGTGAATCCATTTTTGGTGTGGATGAGGCTGTAAACCGGACTCTGATTTTCAATTCATTTGTCATGTGCCAAATATTCAACGAGTTCAATGCGAGGAAGCTTGAGAAGAAGAATGTGTTTCAAGGAATACATAAGAACAAGCTCTTCTTAGGGATCATTTGCATAACCATGGTTCTGCAGGTGGTCATGGTGGAATTCCTGAAGAGATTTGCGGACACACAGAGGTTGAGCTGGGCACAGTGGGGAGCATGTATAGGTATAGCAGCGGCATCATGGCCTATTGGTTGGATTATCAAGTGCATACCTGTCCCTGAGGTGCCCATTTTCAGCTATTTAAAGTTCAAAATGAAGAATCTATGCACAGATGTTAATGCTATCATGATAACCTCGTTCTTTCCTGCATATATGTTTTTTTTTCTGATCCTTTCTGCATAGGTGCTGTTAGAGAATCTTATCGTAGTATTTGATATGTAGGCACATATGTATGGGATTTACCAGATTTTTGAATAAATTTAAGTGAAATTCCTTTTATTTTCCTTTATGCACACACACACAGATATATCTTTTGTAATTACCAGATTTATGAATAAATTTATGTGAAAATTTATTTTGGAGGTGTGTGTGTGTGTGTGTATTTTTTTTTTCCTTTCCTTTTTTTTTCCTTTTGACATTTTCATAAGTAAAGAAGCGAAAATATATGAAGATAACAAATTTGGTTCCAAAATCAGTAGTTAGCTTACCATTTGCTGGTTCTTTCTCCTCAGTGATAAACAAGTTACTATAATAGCTTGTTAAGATTAAAATTGTTTGGAAACAAATGATCCAACCAGCAAAAAGTTGGATTTTCTGATCCTAGACATAATGTATCTTTAACAGAAGTTTATTCAATCATGAGACTAACCAGATTCATTGTGCGAGAATAATGGAATTTCCAGTTCTTTCTATCTGTAAGCAGTTATAAAAATAAGCAAATAAACTGCATTGCAAAAGATTCAAAGGAAGCAGTCGCTCTCTTGTGAGAGCAAAAACAGGAAAAAAAAAAAAAAAAAAGGTGGCTCAGGAAGCAGCGGTTCTTTGATTTAGCTTATCTGCAAATATATGCGTATTCATCACCTTTTACATAAAAATATGGACATTTTTTAGTTTTTGACTTTCTTGCGTCTAATGATTCTCCATCATGGATTTTTAGTTTATGCAGTGTGGTGATGAATATGGTGGGCTGCCAATTACTACTAAGCCAAGCTGAATATATATATATATATGGAACAAGAATACTTGGTATGGAAGATCTAAGGCCTTTGAGACTCAAGAGAAGTCTAAGCTAGAAGATGAAGATGATGGACTTGTAGCCTCTGAGACTTTACCCGAAGTATACATCCAGACTTATGAGGTTGGCAAGTGATAACTGGGTTAGGCTAGTCAGACTTCCAGTGATGTTGAAAAATGCCTTTGAGGAATATCCTACATGTACATCCAGACTTATGAGGTTGGCAAGTGATAACTGGGTTAGGCTAGTCAGACTTCAAGGTGAGTGTTGAAAAATGCCTTTGAGGAATATCCTACATGGACTTGATGAAGTAAAGGGTTTGCCATATAATGAAAGACGTGTTAAAGTTTAGGGTTTGCCATATAATGAAAGAAGTGTTGAAGTTTAGGGAGTTTTGACAAGAAGATCTCTCTCTTTGTTATTGAAGCATTCTCTAGTTCATATGAAGTTTTAGCCAAGCATTATTTTGAAGATGGAGTTTGATTCTTGCCATAGTACAGTTATACTTGTTATTTTCGTACAATGTTATTTGCCTTTCTTCTCTATATGTCAATATTTAGAAAATCCACTCATTTGAGTTGAGTCATTCCAGATCCTCAGAATGGATTTGAGGTTTATATCAACATGACTGATGAGGTTCCATTGATGCTGCTCCCTTGTAACTGTGGTTTCCTCTGGTAATGTCCCATTAACAGCAGTCCAGTTGTTGTGGGTGAATCTAATCATGGACCCTTTTGGTGCTCTTGCTCTCGCCACTGAAAAACCAGCACAAGAGCTCATGGAAAAGCAACCAGTTGGCCGGATCAAACCACTTATCAGCAACATCATGGGGAGAAACATAATAGCTCAAGCATTGTACCAGATGACCATATCTCTGTCCCTACAGTTCAAAGGTGACTCCATCCTTGTTGTGGATGAGGCTGTTAACCGGACTCCGATTTTCAATACCTTTGTCTTGTGTCAAATATTCAACGAGTTCGCCATGAGGAAGCTTGAGAAAAAGAATGTGTTCCATGGACTACATAAGAAGAAGCTCTTCTTAGGGATCATCTGCATAACCATTGTTCTCCAGGGGGTCATGGTTGAATTCCTGAAGAGATTTGCCCACACAGAGAGGTTGAACTAGGCGCAGTGGGGAGCGTGTATAGGTATAGCAGCCGCATCTTGCCCAGTTGGCTGGATTGTCAAGTGCATACCTGTCCCAGAGATGCTGATTTTCAGATACTTAAAAATGAAGAAGCTCATGCATAAATCATGATAACTTTGTTCCTTCCTGCATAAATATTGTTCTCTGATCCTTTCTGTATATTGTTATTACAGAATCTTAATTTAGTATTTGATATATACATATACAAATATATATATTCTGTAATTACCAGATTTATGAATAAATTTAAGTGAAATTATTTCTATTTTATTAGGTACAAGTTTTTCCCTTTTCTATTTTTTTTTTTTAATTTTCATAAATGCAGAACTGGAAAATATGGGATAGTAGCAAATGTGGTTCCAAAGTCGATAGTCAGCGCACCATTTGTTGGTTCTTTCTTTAAGTGATGAACAGACTTACCATAATAGTTTGTTAAGATTAACATTGATAGAAATAAATGATCCGACAAGTTAAAAATTGGAAGCTATGGATATTGGAATTAGATAGTTTTCTTGAATCTTTTCAGACAGATATTTTCTGATTCTAGACGTAATATAGCTTCAACATCAGTTGATTCATTTCATGAAACTAACCAGATTCATCGAGTGAGAATAATAGTAATTTCAGTTTTTCTACCTGTCAGCTGTAATAAAAAGGGAAGCAAACTGCATTGCAAAAGATTCAGAGGAAGCAGTCACTTCTTTGATTATAGTTTACTGGAAAGATAAACTTATCGATCACCCTCTACAAAGATATGGGATGAGGATTTGTTGTCCCATATTACTATCTCATTTCCATTTTCGCCGATCAGTATTTTCCACGTGTTATGAAGTAATAAGTGCTGATTGACAGGGATAAGAACATGACAGCGATTTGGAGACAACAAACTTTCGTTGTCCATTATGAATATTTAGTTTATGCAGTGTGGCTTTATTTGCCTCTGTCGTCTATTTGTCAGTATTTTGGAAATTCCCTCATTTGAGTCTGGTCATTCAATGATCCTTAGAATGGACTTTAGCTTTATATTAACATGACTGACGAGGGTCCATTGATGCTACTCTTCCTTTGGCTTTGGTTAGCTCCCAAAGCAGCGAATTTGGGCAAGGAAAATGCTACTTGTTGTATCCATGATGGATTAGATTTGCAAAAATTTCTAGCATGCGCAAGTGCACGGTGGATCAGTAACTTTTGGGTCCATGTCACAGTTGTCATTTCCTAATTTTACATAACCAATTATAATAATTATTAAAAATATAATATAAAACCATAAAAAATTATAATAGAACGATAATAAAAGTATCAAAAATCCTCCCGATTTTTTTGCAAATTAAAATATAAACAAATAATGATTATAGTAAACCGATTGTTACCGTAAAATTCAAAATTAGTTTCCTTAAGTGGAAAATAAGTCCTATATTTGTTATAATAAAATAATGATTTCCGAATTAATCCTAATATCTTACAACCTTAAAATATCTTTAAAAAATCAATAAATAATAAATTAAAATAAATAAATTCTTAGAACAGGATTCTATGGCATGAATCAATAACTCAATAAATAATTGTAGTTGATTTTAAATTTCAATTACAATAAAAGATGATTAATTTCTAGAACCTATTAGTTGTAAAAGGATAGTTTAAAGATAAATCATTACAATTATAAAATACGCAAAAAGATAAAAAAAAAACTAATCAATTTCTTAAAATCTAAACCTTAATTAAATACTTGAATTATACTAATATTTTAGTTAGAAAATCTTGAGTCTATAGAGACTAAAATCTTGCTTTAACCATTATAACTCGAGAATTTTTATAATTAGTAAAATAAACAGAGTAACAAATATATAATAGATATTAAACTGAGGATTAAATAAAAGTTCTTGAATAAACATATGAGTAATAATAAACTCATTTATAGTCTAAAAACCCGAATAGAAAATTTCTTAATACTAATAGATACCAAAGACATTATTTCGTATCTTGAGTAAACAACTCAAGATATAATTAAAAATAACTCTATATTTCCAAATCAATAAAAGACAATTCCTTTATAGAATCTATTGATTATAAAATAATAACTAAAAGAAAATGAACCATTAATATTATAAATACGCTTATAACTTAGTATTTGTTGAGTTAATTTAATTAATTAAATTAAATAAATAATTTATCAAGAAAAACAAACAAAAATCAGTGCAAGAAGCTTGAAAATTGGTTGCTACAAATTGGAATTCACGGCTGCAGCAACTTGAATGGAAATCACGTCCCACATACCCACAAATTGCACCAAACTTTACAAGAAAATCAACATGAAAGGGACTTATAAACCAATAAGCCTTTCCCAACTAAGCATAACATTTAATGAAGTCTTGACATGTACAGAAAACTTGTTAAAATCAGGTGAAATTTTCCCTCAAAAATGGATGCAAATCAACTACTATAAGAAGGAAGAAAGGGACGACCAAGCTTCAAAAAAAAAAAAAAAAAAAAAAAAAAAAAGAGAATTGCAGCAAATGATCTTCCAAAAATCAAGATGAAAAAGACCAAGAAAGCAATGAAAAATCCACTTAAGCAAGCATTAGGTAAGCCAAAAACAGCTTATAACAACTTGCAACTTGGTTGCAAATTTGTCCAAGAAATCACAAGAAAAACAGCAGCAACAAGAAACTAAACACAGCTCCTACACAACGTACCAGCCAGAATTTTAGCACACAAAGGTTGAAAAACTTGACCCAACTACCACCAATAATATTCCTTCAAATGTACATATGGACAACCAATTATTTACTTGAGAAAATCAACAAAACAAACACACAACAATCGACATACAAGCTGCAAAAATCGGATGAACAATAGCCCCTTAAAACACTCTGTTTTCGTGTCCAAACAATAGCCCACTTGTAGCAACTTATAAGCCTTATTTGATGAATATAACTAGGTAATAATTAGCTCTAAGACAAACACAATTAGTCTCCATCTAGTAACCCAAAAATCAGACGCCCAACCTACTCAAACAACTCTATTTTCCTCTTCTAAAACAACCATGACAGACCCAAAAAACAGAGCACCAACAACTTTATTTTTCTTATTTTAAACCATGATTTAATTCTTACTCCTTAGCCACACAAAGACTTATTTTATTAACTTTTAACATAGGAAATTTAGGTTACAATAAGAGAGGAAGCTAGTTATATTACATCAAACCAAGGTAAGAACCATTCCAATATTAAGTTTACATTATGCTCAAATACTAAAAGTAGGAAGATGATAAGTTAAGATGCAATGGAAGCTGCTGCCATGTTTGAGATGGATAGATGATAGTTTGAAGTTGGATAATTGAGTTGTTATTGTCTTAAGGATTCATGGCTGTCAAAGAATATGAAAACATCAATATGAGAACTTAGAACTCTAAGTTTTGATACATTCGGATCAAAAAGAGAAGAAAATCAAAACAAGTTCATTAAGTAAACTATGGAAAAATGTTGAACAAAAGGATTAAATGTCTTGATATGTTTTTCCTAAGCTAAAAGTGACCTCATCAATGAAATTTACATGAAATATCCTATGAAATCGACTACTCATTTGTTAAAAACTGATAAGAGATGAATTAAATATCGTAAAAACAAACTTTCATATGTTACTGTCAAATTTTCATGAGTTGCAGTGTTTTTCCCGTGTTTTTCTTCACCTTAGAGATCTTGTTTAATAAAAACAACACCACTGATTGATTGTACTCAAAAAATCCTATGAAAAAGACTATTTATTCATTAAAAACGGATTACAAATGAGTTAGATATCACAAAAACAAATTTAAGTTAAAGCTGTCATGATTCACCCAAAAATTGCATACTTATTTTATAAATTTAAAAATCTCACAAGTTTTTTTTCTTGAAAACAACACTACTACTAAAAAGTACTTGAAGATTACTATCAAATCGACTATTTATACGTCAAAATCGGATTAAAAACGAGTGAGATATTGCAAAAACAAAAACTCACTAAAACTGTCACACACACACACACACACACACACACACACAAAGTGAGCAGTCTAACACACTCTCCTTAGGCTCAGTGCTTGCCCCATGAGCACTCCACACATGCTCAATGAGCGCACCACAACTGCACCATGCTCACTCCAGAGGCGCTCCATTGGCACCCGAATCCAACCCCAAGCACTTAATTTGAACTCTTAATTATATTAGCATATTTGATCATATCTAACACATATTATATATATATATATGTATGTAGTATGTATGTATATATATCATTACAAACAAAGTATATTTATAAACTAAATTGATCTTATTTATTTATTTATTCTATTTACTTATTTTCCATGACACCATACATGTTATGATCATAAAAATAAAAATTTAAGTTTAGTAAATAATTGATATATATCTAAACTCTATAAACCTACAAATATGCTAGAAAAATAAAATAGTAAACAAATGATAGAATATAACCTTATAAGTAATAGAAATATTGGCTTAAAAAGACATATTAGGTTGACAACCGAAGAAATAATAAATAAAATCTATTACCAAAGGCTGTAGGACTTAATTAAAGGACAGGAAAAACCACATAGATAAAAATATAAATATTAATTATGACCAAGACAAGCAAAATGAAAATAAAATTTAAATAAAAAATATTGCTATCATAGGATTATTACCTTAAAAGACTAACATAGGTAATAGAAATAAAAACAAATATCAATACAGGATATTTAGGCACTCTTAGGAGTTTAGTTATATAATTTATGTTTTAGTGATGAATATTTCTATTCATCTCACTAGGTGATCTTTATACTGTTGATGACTTTGTTGTTGACTACTAAGATTAGATAAGATGAGCGGGTGAGTAACTTTAACCTTACCACATTGTTTATGCTTGTAGTATAGCTACATTTGAAAAAATATATCGAACTGATATGCATGCGGAATTAGGTATATTGCATGATGCTTGGTGTATAATTGAATGCCAAATTATCATAATATAAGCGATAATTCCATTATATGATGACTATATATGAAGTCTGATGATGATTGTCTATAGATTGTATGATCACCTTAAATTTAACTAAAACTATTGGTACCATAAATAAAAATGGATATGCATTGTATCATATGTATGTATTGCATTTAAAAGGAGTGGTGATATGGCTCGTATTAGCATTTCGGTTCTCTGGTGATACGTTTGGTTTTTTTATATGACATTTTCCTAGTTCTTCCAGGAGCACGTTTGTTCTCTTCTGTTCCACAGGAACTAACAAGCATCGAAGGAGTATCACTCATGGCATCGACATGAAATGGCTAATACTTAATGGTGTTTCTTTGTTCCAATGATAAGAGTGAAATGTTTTAAATTAATTTGTGAGAGTTTATGGTACCCATTCTTCCTTGGTTCTCTGATTCTCTTAGGCACGATATATCACTCTTCATGGCGTCCTTCCAACCTCGATAAGAGAGCGTAAATCTACATCCTATTTGGATTTCAGTTATCCAACTTGTACTTGTACATATGATTGATCATAGCATGACATATGCTATAAACCCTGGAAATTTTTTCCACTCTAGTATACGATTCTAAGATAGATAGTAAGAACTCGATAATAGATTTAGATTCTAATCAAATCCAAGAATAGATCAGTATTTAGAATTTGGTTAGAAAAGGATTTATAATTCGAATAAAGAAATTCTTTAACCTTAGTTGATACCAAAAAACGAGATTATGTATCTTGAATGAATAATTCAAGATATGATGAAAGGAAAATCTAAAATTTAAACCCGAAACCTGACATACAAACAGATTTAAATAAGAAAAATATGAATATAGAGATTAAATGACTGTTTTTTTATCTCGATAATAATTCGAGATTAGAACAACAAGTAGTAGTGAGCTTAAACTCAAACTTAAACCTTAAATTCAAGGTTCCTAGTTAAAATTAAACGTTACTAATAGAATTTCATGACAGGTATCAAAACTGAAGATATATATATATATAGTTTCACTTTCGTATTAAGTACGATACTAAGTAAATGATTAATTACGCTTATAAATAGAAAATGATGACTTAAAGATAAACCGTTAGGATTATAAATACAATGAAAACATAAACTGTTAAATAACTCCAAAACTGAACTCCAAATAAATAATCGAATCACGTTATTGTTCTAAATCTAGTTTCCATAAGCTATTGAAGTCTAAAACAAAAATTGACCTAATAAGCTTAAGGAATTTTAATCGCATGAGATAAAATTATACGAATAAATAACTACGTATATATATAACCTAAAGTTGTATTATTTGATAATCTAAGAGTTTTGTATACTTCTATCAACATATTTTTGTATAAAAACTTCCAAATATTAGCTAATTTGTACCCGTGTAACTTGTTAAATTATC
Source organism: Combretum micranthum (assembly GCA_024138025.1). Lineage (NCBI taxonomy): Eukaryota > Viridiplantae > Streptophyta > Magnoliopsida > Myrtales > Combretaceae > Combretum > Combretum micranthum. Next base: position 55,568 of record JAMXBD010000758.1, on the reverse strand, counting down.
TCAAAACTTAATTAAATAATAACTAATATATATATATATATGAATTCGGTGCAAAATCGGTGGGGATTACGTTGGAGAAGAAGAGCCGAAATTTGGTTCCAATAATGCAACATTAGTCAACAAAATCAACATAAGACCCAATCACCAATTTCCAACACATACTAGCATTTATGAGGATGATAACAACAGATCAAGTGAAGAGAAAATCGGGGAAAAATCGGAAGAAAACGCAGCCGAAGTCCTCCACTTCCTCTTCTATATATATAAGTTTAAAGCTAATTATAAATAAACAAACAAACCCCATTAATACCCAAACTCTCCAGAACGAAACTACTCCTCCCTAACCACCAAAACGAGTTGAAGACAGAAAACAAACAGATCGAAACCTCCGAGTTCAGATCAAAGGATAAACCATACTAAAAACCCTTGAATACGAGCTCAAAGGTAAGTTGAGGTGATTCGGTATTTTTCTTTCAAATCTAAAGAATTATAACCGACTTCTAATAATCTTAGGAACGTAATAAACACAACCACGAGCTTCGATTACATCGGACGAGCTCAAATGAGGTAAAACTCCAAAACCCTAGTTTTACTTTCATAAAATCGAGATCTAAATATATATGTTAATAGACATGTTAAGAGTTGTTGTTTAATTATGTATAAGTTTATAAAAACACTTAGGAACGATTTGATAATGTTTTTAACGTGTAAAATTAAAAACTAAATTGGACAGAGGAAGATAATGAACAGTACCAACACTGTCTCAAAGCCGGCAGTATAATCGCTCAACGCCGGTGGCTCACATGGATAGGCCGGCGGCGTAGGGACGGCTTACACTGATAAGAGGCTACGTAAAATAATTTTCACGTAAAAGTTAAATGAAAGCTGGCTACCTAGAGATATACGCCGACGGCGTAGGGCCGACATACGTTGAAAGCCGACAGCTTTCAAAGCCGTACAACCGATCTGAAATATTTATCAAAATTAAGTTACACTGCACCTGCGTTTGAAGGCCGCGGCTTTGAGCCGCTTACACCTATGAATCTTCAACGAAAGCTTATTCTGCCCTAAGCAGAACTTATTATATATATATATAATATATATGCAATACTTCTACTTAGTATATTATATATGTAATAATATAAGACTTTATAGATAGTTAAATAAATATAAGTATTCAAGCATATATAGATTAATATCTAATAACCTTTAAAACTCTAGAATTTAAGACAAATATTAGTGTTAATAAAAGTTAGTATTAGTCAAATATTTATTTTAAGTAGATAAAATAGGTAAGAATGGAAATTGAAATAAGCTAAATTCTTGAGTAATATGACTTCTAAAATATAACAAAATAATTATACGAGATAAATTAGGAGAAACATGACGACACTAAGTAATAACAAATTAGATAATCTTCTATATTGAGATTAGTATAGAATAACCTAAAATGAGTATAGTAATTACCAAACTTGATAAATATCGAGTCTAGGACACCAGTTACATATAGGAATTTAGTTAATTTATATGAGAATATCACTTGGTTCCTTAACAACTTACTTATATAACTTGAAACTAGTTCCAAAACGATAAGAAAATATCTATGTATAGTTTCAATTGATTAATGAAACCTCCCTGCAATCACTCTATATCTCATATCATGCCCAAGCAAATGAAAAAATACGATAACTTGTTCTCTAATGGACACATTTTTAGTTTGATATAATAAAATTTTCTCTGTAAGTATCTTACATAAGTTAAAGAATACCATTAACCTCATACATATTTGATTAATGGAATGAATATCTCCACTGTATAAGATATGATTCATATACAATTCTTGTTCGTACTCTTTAAAACACAATGCTCTCTTGCAATACCATTTTTAGATTGTTTTTGTCGAACTATGATAATCCTAACCAAAAGAACCACTTTTGTTGCACTAGCTACTGCGGCATAAATTTCATTTTCATCCATTTATGGAGGAAGATGGTAAATCTATCAAATGATCTAATTTTGCAAATAAGTTATGATAAAATGTAATATATATATATATATATATACACACAACATAAATGTTATTACACAATTAATTCTTCTAATAAAAATGTACTAACACATTTAAATGTACATACCTCATATAACAAGAGAATATCAAGATCGATATGAAATCTGCTAGAGAATTAAGAATCGAATTACAATAAGAAATTATATTATAAGAGCTATATAGCCAAAGAACAAATACTCTCCTACCTTGCTTTTGTTAATTAAGATTATATTCACCCAAATATCATTAATATGGTAATATTTATTCATTTACTACTTCATCTTCCCACCCAATGACACTCATATTATCTATTAAAACTAATAATTTATAATTTTTTTTGTTAAATCATTCTTATGAATGGGATGCTTCAAAATACAACAATGAAAAAAAAATGAAAAAAAATTAGTATAGAAAATTGAAAAAAATTATATATAAGCTAAGTTCATCATATTGACCAAATATTAAACGTGTAATCCAACTATACATTGAATCTTAAACATATGAGTTCAATTATAAAAAAGTAAAAGAAAAAAAAATATATAACATAATCTTGACAAGATCCAAAAATCTGAAATTTACTAATATTTACATTATTTTTTACACAATAAAAAAGATAAAAAAAAAAGAATGAATTCCAACAAATAAGTTAAAAAAAAAAAAAGAAAGCTGTGAAAAAAACTTAAGAAACATGAAATTTGATGGAGTAAAGCTAATGACAAGTCATATATTGTAGATAGCTATGAAATATTTATCTAATATGTTGAAAGTGAAATGGGATGCATTTTTATTACGTTTGTTTCACTAGAATGAAATAAGGCTAGAAAGAACTAATAATTCCTTATTTTATAGTTAGGGGTATTTCTGGAATAAAAGATAGATTTTAGTTAGAAATAGCCATTTCTCTGGTAAAGAGAACAAATGTTGAATCCTTATCTATTCCGCATTACATAGAATAGTTATGTTTTTTATAAAAAATTTTATGAACCAAACAAAGAAATAGATATTTCATGGTAATAAAGGTGGAATAACAACCAAATATGTCATTAATGTCCGGTGTTTTTACCTTTTTACAAAAACATGACCTTGTGTAATTTTTTTTTACGATTAACTAATTTGTGATATCATCTGTCATGTTCCGTTTAATATGCCGTAATTTGGACACGTGTCTTGCATTGTAACACTTGTCCAATGAACAAAAAAAGTACAGAAAATAACCTTCCTTCCCAATACGTTAATCCATCTGAAGTAAACAAGAAAATTAAAAAAATGACCATCCGTAATGTCCTCAATTCCAATCTTCCTTGCTCCTTTGTACACTCCTTCCACCCAGCAAGAATCACATTCCATGATATTTCATCGAACAGTTTACGTGCATCAATCATTATCCCAGATTTCACATGCATAAGCAACACCCTGTTCCTAATATTCAAATATGACTCAAACCTAGCACTCGTAATGTATTTACACACCCTTTTCACCCTTTAAACAAATCGAGAGTTTCTCGATACTTATTATGCAAAACAAGTTTTTTTATCTAACTACAAACACCAGGACTTTGTTTTTGAATCTGGGTCTCTATTTTGTTCCAAGTTTAACTCTTTAGCTAAATCAAGTTCTAGTTTTGATGGGTGTTGTTGTTAAGGACACGGACGTAGACCTTGTTCTACTAAGAAGAACACTTGACTCGACCCAAAGCTTGGTTTAACTCTCTATTATAGAACGAAAATAGAAACTCGAAAAACAATGAAGATTTTGGCGTAGAATCGTTAGGATCTGGATGTGGGATCAGAAATATATGAGTACGAATAGGACTGAAGAGAGAATAAGAAATCTCCATTTTGTTTTAGATAAATTTGGGGGTTTCAGCTTCTTCATTCATGCTCTTGCTTGTGACGTAGAATTAATATGTTCTTGTTCGTGATTGATTTATTGGTGGTAGAAGGATTGCATGAAGGAGAAGGAAGATTTGGATTGGGAACTTTAGGGTTAGGGTTGAAGAGGATGGTCAATTTTTAATGTTGTTGTTTACTTTAGACGGAGGGTGAGTGTTACACGAATAAGACACGTGTCTAAATTAACGTCATATTAAACGGAACATTACAGATGATATCACGAGTCAGTTAATTATGAAAAAAAATTACATAAGTCATGTTTTTGTGAAAAGATAAAAACACAGGTAACTTATTTATAATTAACCCTTCACTATACGTGAAAACTGGAATAAGATCATTTAATGCTGTCTAGTAGGACATTCTGTTTACTCAATAGTGTATGTCTTTATGTTTTCACTTCAACCATATAATTAACTTTATATATAGTTTCAATATTAGAAAAAATTTTCACTAGAGCATGTCCAAAAATAAAACCTACAATGGTCATAAAAGTATTGTAAATGTGGTAATTCCAAAGCAAATTCTTGCAAATCCATCATTTTCTAAAGATCAATACCATGCAAAATATACCTATATTATTTATTTTCTTACTTTATGAAATTTACTAATATTTACATTATTTTTGACGCAATAAAAAAAATAAAGGATGAATTTCAGTCATAGCAAACAAGGTAAAAAAAGAAGAAAGATGTCCGATGGCAAAAAAAGAAGAAGAAGAAGAAGAAGTATCATGTCCGGAAAACTTACTTGGAACGTGAAATATGAAGAAACAAAGCTAGTGATAAGTAAAATCAATGAATTTTTTTTAATTTTAATATTATTGAGACCTTGACAGCTGTGAAATATTTAAATATTAATATAATACACAGAAACTGAAATGGACTGCCCTGCATATGATATCCGTATTTAATCCTGCCTCATTATCTAATACATGGAAAGGGGATTGGACTGCACCGCATATGATATCCGTATGTAATGCTGCTTGATTATCTAGAACACGAAAAGTGAAATGGATTGCACTTCTGTTTAGGATCATATAATTAATAATTATCAAAAAAAGATTAAATTAAAAATTAATTTTCAATCTATAGTTATAAAATTATGATTTATAAATGGGATATATAAAAATTATACGTTTAATATGTATCGTGATTAAAAAACGTGATATTTGTACGATAAATTGTAGGAAAATTATGTTTAAATAAACGTGTTGGGACCACGTGAGCCAAATGAGAAAATGGGAAAGCAACAGAAAACAAAAGGAGAAGAGAGAGGAGTCAAAGTGTCAGAAGGAGAGAGGAGAGAGAGAAAAAAAGACAGAGAGGCGAGAGAAGGAGAAGAGAGATTTGGTTGGCATTTAATTTTGCCGTATGATAAATTGTTCCATTAGGGCCTGCATGAAAATTAGGAGGAGACAAAAAAAAAAGGAAAAGCAAATTGTAGAAAGGAAAGGGAGTAAAATTTCAACACCAATCTGGCTCTCCATATTTGTTGCCACCACCATTATCATGTCTCTTACCACTAAACTCCTTCTATAAATCACCTTTTTTCTTCTCTGTTCTTTCCCCGAACTCAGACGTAAGTTTATTTTGAAAACGTAAAATACTATGGTCTCGTCATCTTTTCTCATAAACCAGCTGCCACAGGAGATTTAACAATTTAGATATCAATTATCATCACAAATATCAAATACTTCATATATTAATTATAATAATTATTTTAATAGTCAAATAATTGATTAGACTATGTATTAATTTATTATAAAAATTTCCTCTTAACATGATATCAACATTGAAAATCTTTTCTTTGTTCCTTATTAGCATACAATAGTGAATTGAATTATTTCTGACTTCAATCCATATCGAGTCATTGATTGATTAAATATTGGTTTAGTCAATACATACTAAAGATGCAATTTTTCTGCATCCACATTACTTAAAAAATCTTTTTTTTTTTTTGTCCACGAAGGTAATTATATAATTTTTAATTCAATCAAAACATCCTTGACTCTGTTTCAGCCGAACTAAAATGAAAAAGAAAAAAGTAGTGAGTAGGGGTGTTCATGGACCGGTTAACCGGTCCATGGTCTTATTTTTTGAACCTAACCGTAATTATCGGTTTTTAAATATTTTGATCCTTAACCGGTCCATTATAAATGGTTAACCGCCTTAACGGTTAACCGTTTTATTTGGTTAATTTATTCGGTTTTCGGTTTTTAACCATTTAACGTAATGGTTTCAACAAATCAAATTGATAATTTCAAAAAAACCCTTTTTTTAAGCCTTTATCATAAATTTTTTCTTTAAATATTATTATATTTACTAGAGCTAAAAAAAAAAAAAAATAAATTAAGAAAAAGGGAAAAAACGAACCTTTGAATGTATCATTATCAATAAAATCAAACTAAATCAATTACCATATTAACTTCATCAATCATAGGACAATAGTATTTTAATCGAAATTCAATGAATATTAACATAGGTAAATTATATGTAATGAAAATCATATGTATATATATAAAAAAAAATTATTTGTATATGTAAATTATATATATATATTTATAAATACCGAAACGGTTAACCGTTAACCATCGGTTTTTTGTGGGTTACAAACCGAAACCGAAACCGAAAACCGAAAAAATAAAAACCGTAATCCTAAACGGAAACCAACGGACCGGTTAACCATATTTTCGGATTGATTTTACGGTTTCGGTTCGATTTCTCGGTTTTATCGGTTTTTTTGTACACCCCTAGTAGTGAGCTAAAAACTTAGTTGGTAGCTTTTTAGCCGGTTATTGTACACTAAGGATAACATATATTATATAATTCCAACCATTTTTATCAATAGGCATACAGTATTACATGTTCGTATTCCTCTAATTTATATAGCAAAAATTTCTATAGCTATAAAATTATGATTTATAAATGGGGTATATAAAAATTATACATCTAATATGTATCAGTGATTAAAAAACGTGATGTTCATACGATAAATTGTAGGAAAATTATGTTTAAATAAACGTGTCAGGACCGCGGGGAAAAAGACAGAAAAGGGACGAAAGAAGGAGATGAGAGATTTGGTTGGTGGCGGAGGAAAGCAACAATAGTTTGAAGGGCTGTACAAGTGGGATAGAAAATATTGTAGACTAGTTCAGGATGGGGAAGCACGGAAGCTTCAGCGAAGCTTAGGGTAGCTAATTCATCATTTTCGGATAAGCGGGCACTTCTCTTTTGTCCCTGCTCTCCCATTATGAGAATTAATTTCTTGTTTAGGATATTAATTGAAATTAATTTTTTAAATAAGATCAAAATAAAAATAATTATTAATTTATCACATTAAAATCACATTTTTATTACAGAATATACGAGTGAATAATAACTATATGTATATTTCATTTTTAAAAAAGCGATATACTCGTGCATATCACGATAATAAAACACGATATATATTTGACGTATATCGTAAAATCTCGATTAATAATCATGATATTGCGATTGTAGTCAAATATTAAATCATAATTTTTTCACGTTATTTTTATATAAAATTACATATGGTATTTCTTAAACATAATTTTACAATTGTATAATTATTATATATCGGCACACTATGACAAAATGCAAGCCATTTACGGCGATGTAGACATCTATTGTCAAGGAATGATATCAACTCACCTCCACAGTAGCATGGAACGATGTAGACATCTACTGTCAAGGAATGATATCATCTCACCTCCACAGTAGCATGGAATTAATTATAGTATTTTATATAGGCGATGTAGACATCTACTGTCAAGGAATGATATCATCTCGCCTCCAAGTAGCATGGAATTAATTATAGTATTTTATATAGACAATCTTTAATCGATTTGTACTCCCCCGAGGTAGTTATATGATGGAAAAACAAAGGTTTCACCGAACTTGAACTATCTCGTTCAGCTATGGCTAGTGTAGGTATAGAGTTGTTTCTCAATTCGTCAAAATCTATTTGCGCAACCAAGAAGTGGCGTTTGGCTTTTGTCAAAATCCATTGCTTAAGAACCTTTTTATCTCTTTCTAAATGCGGTACTAAGGAAGCAAAAAAACAATCTCCCAGTGCTCTAAAATCACCTTCTGATATTGTCATCTCCATTGGCCAGGATGATGATATTAGTATTCATCAAAACAGACTTACTCATCTTGTCAAGGATAAGAACCTAGATAAGCTTTTTGAACTCGGCGGAGTTGAAATTGTTGCTTCGGCTCTGAACACCGACATTAGAAATGGGATTGATGGAGAAGAGGAAGACAGGGCAAGAAGGCGAAGAACATTTGGCAGCAACACTTACGAAAAACCTCCAACAAAGGGCTTCTTGAATTTTGTGGTGGAGGCCCTTAAGGAACCTACCATACTGATCCTTCTAGTTTGTGCAGCGCTCTTACTCGGATTTGGCATCAAGGAGAATGGAATCGGTGAAGGTTGGTATGATGGTGGAAGCATTTTTGTTGCGGTTTTTCTTGTCGTTGCAGTTTCTGCCAGCAGCAATTTCAAGCAGAACAGAAAGTTTGACAAGTTATCTAGTGTTGGCAACAACATCGGAATCGAAGTTGTGAGGAAGGGTAGGCGACAGCAGATATCGATATTTGATATCGTTGTTGGAGATATTGTCTGCTTGAATATTGGAGATCGCATTCCAGCAGATGGACTGTTTGTAGATGGACATTCCTTGCATGTTGATGAATCCAGCATGACGGGAAGAAGTGATCTGGTGGAAGTCAATACCTCCCACAATCCTTTCATGTTTTCGGGTACCAAAGTGGCCGATGGCTATGCTCGAATGCTGGTTACCTCGGTCGGGATGAACACGACCTGGGGCGAGATCATAAGTTCGATCGGCCGTGAGATGAGCGAACAGACACCCTTACAGGCTCGGCTGAACAAGCTTACTTCTGCTATACGAAAGGTCGGTTTGGCTGTTGCATTCTTAGTCCTGGTTGCTCTGTTGGTTCGCTACTTCCTTGGAAACACTAAGGATAAAAGCGGAAATACTTTCATTAGAGGCCAAACAACAGCTGATCATATACTTGATGCTGTTGTCGTAATCATAACAGCTCCAGTTACCATTGTTGTGGATGCGGTTCCAGGAGGTTTGCCTCTTGCTTTCACCCTTATACTTACATATACCATGAAGAGAATGATGATTGATCAGGTCATGGTTAGGAAGTTATCTGCCTGTGAGACCATGGGCTTGGCCACCGCTATTTGCATGGACAAGACTGGCACCCTAACTTCGAACCAAATGAAAGTCACCAAATTTTGGCTGGGCCGGGACGATGTAGAGGAGGGTGCATACTCTTCAATTCCAGGAGATGTCCTCGATCTCATTAAGCAAGGAGTTGCTTTAAACACGACTGGTGCCATCTATAAGTCTTCTTCCGGATCAGAATTCGAGTTCTCTAGAAGTCCAACAGAGAAAGCGATTCTTTCTTGGGCTGTCCAGCATCTCAACATAAACATGGAAGAACAGAAGCAGGGTTGTGATGTTATCAAATTCGAAGTATTCACTTCCGAGAAGAAGCGAAGTGGAGTCATTGTAAGTCATAAGAAAGATGATACAGTGCATGTGCACTGGAAAGGAGCTGCTGAAATGATATTGGCAATGAGCACAAGTTATTATGATGTCTCGGGAATCACAAAGAATTTTGGTGAGGGGGAGAAAATGACATTTGGGCGTATCATCGATGGTATGTCAGCCAAGAGCCTTAGATGCATTGCTTTTGCACATACTCAACTGTCTGAGGATGAGATCGATCAAGGCAATGAGAAGTTGAAGCTAAAAGAGGATGGATTAACATTACTGGGGATTGTGGGTATTAAAGATCCATTGCAACCTGGGGTGAAGGAGGCTGTGCAAGCTTGTCAGGGTGCGGGTGTAACAATCAAGATGATAACGGGCGACAATATCTTCACTGCCAAAGCTATAGCTACCGAGTGTGGAATTCTCAAGCTTGATGAGGATGAATTTAGTGGTGCCATAGTGGAGGGGGTTGAATTTCGCAATTACACCCCAGACGAGAGGCTAGCAAAAGTTGAAAAGATTCGAGTGATGGCTCGATCCTCACCCTCTGATAAGCTTCTCATGGTGGAATGCTTGAAGAAGAAGGGCCATGTGGTTGCTGTCACAGGAGATGGGATCAATGATGCACCTGCACTCAAAGAAGCTGATATTGGGCTGTCCATGGGGATTCAGAGCACTGAGGTGGTGAAAGAGAGTTCGGATATTGTCATTCTTGATGACAACGTTACCTCTGTGGCAACGGTCTTGAAATGGGGTAGATGTGTACATCACAACATCCAAAAGTTTATTCAGTTCCAACTGACCGTAAATGTCACAGGATCGGTAATCAACTCTGTAGCAATGCTTTCCTCCTCTGATGTCCCATTAACAGCATTTAAGTTGTTGTGGGCGAACCTGATAATGGACACCCTTGGTGCTTTTGCTCTTGCCACCGAAAAACCAACACAAGAGCTCATGGAGAAACCACCAGTTGGCCGAACCGAACCCCTCATTAGCAACATCATGTGGAGAAACATACTATCCCAAGCATTGTACCAAATTGCCATCCTTCTAACCCTACAGTTAAAAGGTGAATACATCTTTGGTGTGGATGATGCCGTAATCCAGACTCTGCTTTTCAACACATTTGTCTTGAGCCAAATATTTAATGAGTTCAATGCAAGGAAGCTTGGGAAGAAGAATGTGTTTCAAGCACTACATAAGAACAAGCTCTTCTTAGGGATCATCTGCATAAGCATTGTTCTACAGGTGGTCATAGTTGAATTTCTGAAGAGATATGCAGGCACGGAGAGGTTGAACTGGGCACAGTGGGGAGCATCTATCAGTATGGCAGCTGCATCATGGCCTATTGGCTGGATTGTCAATTGCTCCAGAACCATTTTTACTCTTTCTAAAAGTGCTACTCATAGCCCAAAACGACCATCTCCCAGTGCTCTAAAATCACCTTCTGAAATTGTCATCTCCATTGGCCAGGATGATGATATTAGTATTCATCAAAACAGACTTACTCATCTTGTCAAGGATAAGAACCTAGATAAGCTTTTTGAACTCGGCGGAGTTGAAAATGTTGCTTCGGCTCTGAACACCGACATTAGCAATGGGATTGATGGAGAAGAGGAAGACAGGGCAAGAAGGCGGAGAACATTTGGCAGCAACACTTACGAAAAACCTCCAACAAAGGGCTTCTTGAATTTTGTGGTGGAGGCCCTTAAGGAACCCACCATACTGATCCTTCTAGTTTGTGCAGCGCTCTTACTCGGATTTGGCATCAAGGAGAATGGAATCGGTGAAGGTTGGTATGATGGTGGAAGCATTTTTGTTGCGGTTTTTCTTGTCGTTGCAGTTTCTGCCTGGAGCAATTTCAAGCAGAACAGAAAGTTTGACAAGTTATCTACTGTTGGCAACAACATCGGAATCGAAGTTGTGAGGAAGGGTAGGCGACAGCAGATATCGATATTTGATATCGTTGTTGGAGATATTGTCTGCTTGAATATTGGAGATCGCATTCCAGCAGATGGACTGTTTGTAGATGGACATTCCTTGCATGTTGATGAATCCAGCATGACGGGAAGAAGTGATCTGGTGGAAGTCAATACCTCCCACAATCCTTTCATGTTTTCGGGTACCAAAGTGGCCGATGGCTATGCTCGAATGCTGGTTACCTCGGTCGGGATGAACACGACCTGGGCGAGATCATAAGTTCGATCGGCCGTGAGATGAGCGGACAGACACCCTTACAGGCTCGGCTGAACAAGCTTACTTCTGCTATACGAAAGGTCGGTTTGGCTGTTGCATTCTTAGTCCTGGTTGTTCTGTTGGTTCGCTACTTCACTGGAAACACAGAAGATAAAAATGGAAAAACTAAGTTCGTCGGAAGCCAAACAACAGTTGACGATATGGTATATGCTGTTGTGAGAATCATAGCAGCTGCGGTTACCAATGTTATGGTTGCGATTCCAGGAGGTTTGCCTCTTGCTGTCACTCTTATGCTTACATATACCATGAAGAGAATGATGGCTGATCAGGCCGTGGTTAGGAAGTTATCTGCCTGTGAGACCATGGGCTTGGCTACCACTATTTGCACGGACAAGACTGGCACCCTAACTTCGAGCCAAATGAAAGTCACCAAATTATGGCTGGGCCAGGACGATGTAGAGGAGGGTGCATACTCTTCAATTCCAGGAGATGTCCTCGATCTCATTAAGCAAGGAGTTGCTTTAAACACGACTGGTGCCATCTATAAGTCTTCTTCCGGATCAGGATTCGAGTTCTCTGGAAGTCCAACAGAGAAAGCAATTCTTTCTTGGGCTGTCCGGCGTCTCAACATGGACATGGAAGAACAGAAGCAAGGTTGTGCTGTTATCAAATTTGAAGTATTCACTTCCAAGAAGATGCGAAGTGGAGTCATGGTAAGTCATAAGAAAGATGATACAGTACATGTGCACTGGAAAGGAGCTGCTGAAATGATATTGACAATGTGCACAAGTTATTATGATGCCTCGGGAATCATAAAGGATTTTGGCAATGAGGAGAAAATGACATTTGAGCATATCATCCAAGGTATGTCAGCCAAGAGCCTTAGATGCATTGCTTTTGCACATACTCAACTGTCTGAGGACGAGAGCTACAAGGGCAATGAAAAGTTGAAGCTAAAAGAGGATGGATTAACATTACTGGGGCTTGTGGGTATTAAGGATCCATTGCAACCTGGGGTGAAGAAGGCTGTGCAAGCTTGTCAGGGTGCGGGTGTAACAATCAAGATGATAACGGGCGACAATATCTTCACTGCCAAAGCTATAGCTACCGAGTGTGGAATTCTCAAGCTTGATGAGGATGAATTTAGTGGTGCCATAGTGGAGGGGGAATTTCGCAATTACACCCCAGACGAGAGGCTAGCAAAAGTTGAAAAGATTCGAGTGATGGCTCGATCCTCACCCTCTGATAAGCTTCTCATGGTGGAATGCTTGAAGAAGAAGGGCCATGTGGTTGCTGTCACAGGAGATGGGATCAATGATGCACCTGCACTCAAAGAAGCTGATATTGGGCTGTCCATGGGGATTCAGGGCACTGAGGTGGTGAAAGAGAGTACGGATATTGTCATTCTTGATGACAACGTTACCTCTGTGGCAACGGTCTTGAAATGGGGTAGATGTGTACATCACAACATCCAAAAGTTTATTCAGTTCCAACTGACCGTAATTGTTGCAGCACTGGTAATCAACTTTGTAGCTGCGGTTTCCTCTGGTAATATCCCATTAACAGCAGTCCAGTTGTTGTGGGTGTACCTAATAGTGGACACTCTTGGTGCTCTTGCTCTTTCCACCGAAAAGTCAGCACAAGAGCTTATGGAGAAACCACCAGTTGGCCGAACTGAACCACTTATCAGCAACATCATATGGAGAAACATATTATCCCAAGCACTGTACCAAATTACCATTCTTCTGACCCTACAGTTAAAAGGTGAATCCATCGTTGGTGTGGATGAGGCTGTAAACCGGACTGTGATTTTCAATACTTTTGTCTTTTGCCAAATATTCAACAAGTTCAATGCAAGGAGGATTGAGAAGATGAATGTGTTTCAAGGACTACATAAGAACAAGCTCTTCTTAGGGATCGTCTGCGTAACCGTCGTTCTCCAGGTGGTCATGGTAGTATTTCTGAAGAGATTTGCTGACACAGAGAATTTGAACTGGGCTCAGTGGGGAGCATGTATAGGCATAGCAGCTGCATCATGGCCTATTGGCTGGATAGTCAAGTGCGTACCTGTCCCTGAGGTGCCAATTTTCAGCTATGTAAGGTTATGAAGAGGTTTATGCACATAAATAATGTTCCTGATCCTTTCAGCATATATGTTATTACAGAATTCTATTCTAGTATTTGATATGTATATTTTTGTCTATTGGAGTTATCAGATTTATGACTAAACTTCAGTGAAAGTTTTTCTATCTTCTTTGGGCACGGGCTTTTCTCCTTTCCATTTTTGTTTTAAAATTTTCATAAGTACAGCAGTGGAAAAATATGGGAAAGTAATAAATCTGGTTCCAAAATCAGTAGGCAACTCACAATTTTTCGGTTCTTTCTCTAAGTGATGAACACACCTACCATAATAGCTTGTAAAGATTAACATTGAAGCAAACAAATGATTTAACAAGCCAAGAGTTAGAAGCCATGGATATTGCTATTGCATTTTTTTCTTGAATCGTTTCAGGTAGACCGATTTGCCGATCCTAGAAATAATGTAGCTCAAAATAAATTAATTCATTTCATGAAACTAACCAGATTCATCTGGTGTTAATAATAGAAATTTCAGTTCTTTCTACCTGTTAGAAGTAATATAATAGCCAAATAAACTGCATTGCAAAAGATTCAAAGGAAAGCAGTCACTCTTCCGTCAGAATGAAAACAGGTTGATTCCTTGCCAAGAGATTCACAGGAACCTGCACTTCTTTGATTATAGCTTATCTGCAAAGACAAACACATCCATCACCTTCTGCAAAAGTCTGCGCATTTTTTGGTTTTTGATTTTCATGCATCTAATGTTTCTCCATTATGGGATGGGAATTTGCTGTCCTAAATTGTCATCTCATTCCTATCCTGCCAATCAATACTTGCCACATGTTATGAAGTGATAAGTATTGATTGGTTAGGATAGGAATATGACCGCAATTTGTGGACAGGAAATTTCCGTCCACCATTATGAATGTTTAGTCTATGCAGTGTGGTTATTTGCCTCTCTCTTCTATTTGTCATTATTGAGGAAGTCGTCTCATTCAATTCATAGTCATTCAATGACCCTCAAAATGGACTTATGCTTGATATCAACCAACTTGACTGGTGGGGGTCCGCTGATGCTATTCCTTCTGGCTTTGGTTAGCTCCCAAAGCAGCAGATTTTAGCAAGAAAAATGCTGCTTGCTGTATTCGTGATGACCATGGGGTTTGCAAAAAATTCTACCAAGCAGTAACTGCACGGTGGATCAGCAACTTTTGGGTACATATGACGGTGGTACCTCCTGTGCAAGTGCTGCCAAAACTGCGCTCATCTTAGCAAAAAAAATTTTGGTGGCAACAGACACGAACTAGTACACCGGTAAACTATTCAAATGAGGTGGCTAAGAAGTACAAGCATCCTGCAAACTGGTGTGATAGCAACCTTTGATGGGTAGATATTTGAATAATTCACTGTCCAACTACATCATTTGTCAATGTTAGACAAGGATGTTTCCATCCAAGGTAACCAAGGAGCATCTACAATTCATGCATGCCACATAATATGGTACTGTGTCATATCATAACCATACAAGTAGGGAAAATATTAGGTGGGTATTATACACCGCTTGGATATACACGTGTGTTTAACTCTTAATTATATGCTAGCACATGGATAATGTAGTGGGTGGTTTTTAAAGTAACCACCACCCACATGTCCACGTGTTAGAATTCCATTAGGAGTTACATATTTCGTGTATATTACACGTGGCGTATAACACCTATTGAATCTTTTCTCAATAGAGAAAAATATTAGGTGGGTATTACAAGTAGAGCCTGATTGGAAAGACCCTCAAACCAAAAAATGAGAGTATTGTTTTAATATGATATATAGTTTCTAAAAATTAGTAGTGTACACTTTGCTTGAGAAAAAAAGCAGCAAGGTCATTCCAGCAAATGCTCTTTCTGGAGTGCATAGAATAATTGAAACTGACCGGTTCTTCCCAGCCTGAATGGCCAATTTACAAAAGCCCATCTTTGACCAAACCGGCTGGTTGGGCTGGGTTTTGGCTGAAATGAACCGGTTCGTCTCGAGCCAGAATGCACAATTTACAAAAGTAATGTTGAAACTTCAAACTGTCTTCTGTTTAGCCCACGGGCCACGAATAGAGCAACTAATAAAGTAGGAAAAACCATTGACATCCATTCTTCATCACAGCCTAGCCATCCTGGTCACATCAGGGCCAGGGGATGTTAATGTTAAAGCTTTCATGACTCAAATGTTTATTTATAAAGTCCAATATACCTAGGCCCAAAAATCGGCCCAGTTCAACTACTATTCTCAATACAAAACGATCCTGCACTAACAAAAGACAACTTTTAAACCATTTGGGCATTTGCTAAATATTTATATATAAAAAGTAAAACAAATTCGGAAAACTTGTTATCTGACATTATAATTCTATTTTCTTAAAAAAATTCATAATGTTATGATGAATTTTATTTTTCTTTGAGTTTTCTTAAGACATATGTGAGTTAACGTGACATTTTAATCATTTATTTATGAATAAAACACACACGTATATGTGTTTGTGTAAATAATATATAAGGAAAAATTGTAAATAACCTCTTATATGTGGGTCTAATTTTTTAAATGTTATAGATAACCTTTTAAACTTTAATATATTTAGCAATATGTAAAGAGCTTTTATTAATTTAAAAAAAAAAAAAACCACGCATACATACTTAAGAAGTAGTATGGGGGTAGTATAATACAGTGATAAGTCGGACACAGCGTTTCTAAACTAAGATTAAAGTTTTATGAGAATATTTTCAACTTTACTAGTTTGCTTGTCTGTCAAAGTTTTGGGTGTGATAGGTTTGCAATATATATATATATATATATATATATATATAAGTTTAGAAGTATATCTACAACGAAAAAATATTTTAGATAATTACTTGCATTTTTCTAAATATATTATATAAATACACGTGTATTTGTCTTATGTTGTATTTGCGCTAGTAAACGAAAAAAAAAATAAAAATAAAAAACAGAGCGTTTTGACTTCTTGGTAAGAATTTAGGATATGGTATATATATAAAGATATATATTTCGGCCTTTAGGATATGGTATAAAGAATGATCTTTTCTTTACTCTTCGGCCTTTTCGGGAAAATGTGAAATTTATTATTTAGATTTTGTACAAAATTTAATTATTTATTCAACATTTAACAAATTTAAAATGATCAATTTAATACTTAATAAAACTTTTTATGAGTATTTGAATTGCCTCCTTGCACTAATCGCAAATGTAAAAAAGAAATATATTACTGGATTTTTACTATTTCTCCAAGCACTCTCTTGCACTAATGGGTTGTCTATTTTATATCATGGAATAGAACAAATGGTGTTAATGAGGTAATAAAAAATAATATAAAAATTTATTTGAGTATTAAATTGACCATTTTAAATTTTGGGTGCCAATTTGAATTTTTGTTTCAGGTATTAAATTTGACATATTCCCTTTTGAAATTTATTATTGTGTAGCATAGGTTTCAAGTTTTGACATTGAGGGTAAACTACAAATATATCTTATTATACTTGTTTTATGCATATCTAACTTCTTATCTTTGAAATCATACCTTCATATTCTCAAATCTTAAAGGTAAAAATAGAAAAACAAAAAAAGATTAAAAGTGCATTTAGATTATTAGAGGTTTAAATGCACATTTTATTATTTATCTTTTTATTATTTTTTTTTTAAATTTGTTGGGGGTCTAAATGTGTATATATATATATATATACACACATATTTAATTTGGAGATATAAGCGTGGGATTTTTAAAGATAAGGGTCTAAGTGCACATAAAACAAATATATAGTTTATGCTATTATTTGCAGGTAGCTCTTTCTTATATTCATCAATTAATATTTATATATTTTGACCAATAATTGTAGGTAGCTCTTATCAAATTGT
This sequence comes from Combretum micranthum, assembly GCA_024138025.1. Classification (NCBI taxonomy): domain Eukaryota; kingdom Viridiplantae; phylum Streptophyta; class Magnoliopsida; order Myrtales; family Combretaceae; genus Combretum; species Combretum micranthum. The sequence goes on along the minus strand of JAMXBD010000758.1, from coordinate 37,888 downwards.
GAATTACATCAATAGTTAAATTTTCTAGGTGATGACAGATTACATCACGTTAGTCTTTATATATGATAATTGTATTATATTGGTATATATTTATTTTTACATATTTCTTACTTAATATGAAGATATTCAACATAAAAATTACAATAATGCGATAAACATACAATTGTCACAATGTTAAAAAGGAAATTAGATTTACCTCCTATTCTTTAAAGGACTTAGCATTTTTTTCCCTCAATTTAAATAAATAGTAGTAAACTACATTTGTCTAATGATGACTGCCACTTCTGCTTTTCGACAAAAGGCATCACTAACTACATTTTTCTTCATAGATTATATTTTTATGTTTAAGTCAAATTTCACTAAAAAGATCCACCCCCAGGTTTGTTTTTATGAGAGCTTATTTTAGGTCTAGTAGTAGCCAGTGGCAACATTGTCCATGTTAACTACAAACTTTTTAACAAATAGATAATATCTCTAAACCTAACAACAATGTACCACCATAGTCCTTTCTTCTTTTATTCATAGGGTATTACAATTGTATCAAAATTCTACCAATGGCAAAATCATTAGCATCTATACACACCTCAAAAGGTTTAGCGAAGTTAGGGATCTTCAAGATTGACTCCTTGGTGATTGTCAACTTTAATGCTTCAAACTCCTGTTTCCACTATTTAGGGATATTCTTCTTCAACAACCTTATAAGAGTGCTATTATCCCAACTATTTTTGAACAAATCTTCTATAGTGATTCGTTAAGTTTAAAAACAATCTTAATTCCATAGGTCTAGTACGTTCTCTCTAATCTTCCTTCTCTTTTCCCATGTGAATCATATCTTGTCCAACCATGTGTCTTAGGAATGCTACTTCCTCTTAAGTAAAGGCACACTTTTCTTTTTTTCACATACAATTCATTTTCTTAGAAGGCCTAGAACAACAACCAAAGGTTGTTTGCATGTTTCTTTGTTGAACTACTATTAATTATTATATAACATTGGGTATACAACTATAAATCATTCTAAATAGGTTACTAAGACTCTATTCATGACAATACAAAAGTTGATGGGTGCATTCATCAACCCAAATGTTATAATTAGGAACATTAAAGTGTTGTACCTTGTGATATAGGTCATCTAATGCTATTAAGCCTTGGGGGTCTCCTAACCTCAAATCAAGCTTTGAGACATACCAAGGCCCTCCAAAAACCAAAGAGAATTAGCACTAAGCGAATAGGGTATTTACTCTTTACACTAATTTTATTTAGTGGCCAAAAGTCTATGAATAGACATAGAAACCCATCATGCTTTCTTTGGAATAGTGTGAAGGCCCTAGAGGGAGCTTTTCAAGGATTAATGTTCCTAACTTCTAACGATTTTTTGAGTTGATGCTTCAATTCATCTAACTTTAGGTTCTGACTTGATCACATCTTCTACTTTCCTTTTTTAGGGAAGCCCTTTTGATAATTTTGAGGCATCAAATCCTAAAACACTTCTAGCAAATCTTTCACCATAAATAAACACTTTTGCTTGATTTCTTGCCTCATCATCAACCTTTAAATCTACTAAGCAAGTCAACTCATTTTTCTTGACTCCCTTTTCTTACTTATGTGGGTGAGAGGACTTTATAATTTATCCATCTTTTCTATAGAAAAACACCATCCACTAAGAGTTACTATCAAGTATATAAAGACAATTAACTTAGGGATAAAAGCATTAATAAGATCATGACAATCTACCCTAACAAATTTAACGTCATCTAATGGCACAAATTTGATGATTTGCTTTCCTTTCTAGCCTCTAATGTAGAGTTTAACTCCTATAGCCACACTACTTGTTAGAACTTCCTTTATCTCTACAATTTTTAGGTTGGATTTATTCTTCTCAACATTTAGGCCTTACTTTTCTGGTCAGATATTTGGATGAAAAGGAGAGTTATGGTGATTAGAGCATTCAACTCTCCCACTATTATCTCTCTCTCTATACACGTACGCACACGCATGCACACACACATTATAGGAAAAAGATTATATAAGAAGGGATCAATATTTGAGGGTAAATTCAAATAGGCGATCAATGTTTGTTTTGAGTGGCTTAGAAACAAGAATCAAGTTATGTAAATAAATGACTAATGTTTTAAATTATTATAGAAAAGGATAAACATTTTGAGTGGGTGACAAATAAATTAGAATAGGATCTCTTATTTTACCACTTTACATAATGTTAATTCTTTTTTTAACCTCTTAAAATGTTAATTATTTATTTATATGCTTTCAATAATGTTAACCATTTTCTAATCACTCAAAACGTTAATACATCATTTAACAAAATTTAACCTTATGTATTGGTTAAAAGGAAAATAATTTTCTGTCTAGAGTCATTGTTGATACAAATTACTTGAATAATATCAAATTGAAAATAATAACCAATACATAATTTCAAAATCTTGACTTGTACACAAGATATACAAAAGTATATACATCATACACATATCGTAATTAAGACACGCAATATATAAACAAATACAAATGCATGTCAGTACTATCAATCTTGATATATCAAACAATTTTTTATTACGCAAAATTGAACAACATCATACAACAAGTTTCTAGTCATTAGCCAAAAAAAAGAAACAACTACATATAATCCACACCCTTCTATGGCTCATGACCTAATTACCTAATCGAGAGAGAGAGAGAGAGAGAGAGAGAAACTTAACCTTAGGGTTTAGAGGTAGTTGAGCGTGGCATCGCTATAAGGAGACACCATGCTTACTTAAGGATCCACTAATGATCATTACCCAAGTATGGGAGTAAGAGAAAGAATAGAGAAAAGAAAAATGTTAATTGTGAACTTAGGTTGTAGGTCCTTTCTATGGCGTGGCATTTTGGAATCATCAAAAGGGATGGTGAAAACCTAGCAATAGTATATCACTTAAACAAACCATGACATATGGTTAAAATTCTATATCTTGATCGCGGAATGTGATTTAGCAACAGTAGGTAGACTCATTATCGCATCTAATAAACATGATTTATTTGGAAATTTTGGATATCCTAATTTTTAAACTTGATTTTAGAATGGATTTTAGTATTTTTTTTCATTTCAATTTTATTTTGATAATTTTTTTTTGTATATAAGCTAAATAGGTGTTTCACCTGGCTAAAAGGTCACACCATTAGCTATATCTACCCTACATGCTACCAATTAAGTATTAAGATCCTTAATCTCTTAGTGTTATGGCCACAAGTGTAGCATCTGTTCCTACTATATATGCCTCTTTCAAGGTCTCTAGAGCACATGTCCGACCATTGAGGGTCCCTTCTATTTCCTCAAAGGCCACATCATGCTGCCTTAACTCTTTAAAGGCTTGATTCAAGCCTTCCTATAGCTTACCCCAAAATCCCTTCTTTAACTCCTCCATAAGGGCTTGAGAATTATCTAATTATTCCTTTTGTTTTATCAGGCTCAACTTAACTTCTCTAGCTTGGTGCCTATAGACAAGTCCCCAAATAAATTCCATTTGTTAGTCATGTAGTGTTCATTTAAGTCAATCTTAGTTTCCATAATCGAAATGTTGATCTCTATTCCAAATGACATTTTACGAAAAATACTACATCATTCGTGAGGAATTTTATTACTATTATTCTAAAAGAAATATAAAAATCCCCCTCATCTTGGTTTTCTTTAAGGGCTTTCGTCACCTGTACTAAGTTGAACATAATCCTTGTGTTCCGTCCCACCACGTTTAACTATTAACTACTATCAACCATTTTCAATTGTTGCTAGGACACATATAATAAATAATAAATGGATTTGGATTAACAAATGCCAAATATGTGTGTGTGTGTGTTTTTGTCTCAATTGAAAAGAATAAGGGATAAAAAATATATATTCATGATTTAGAGTTATTTCGATTTCCATATTCGTGGCAGGTGTTAACTCTCTACATATATTCTACCAAATATATTAAAGGAAAGCATTTTCCTTCAAACGAGCATGCCAAAATTATGCCCCTTTTATTCAAACATGGTCGCAGCAAAGTTAATTCAACGTCAAACTATATTGCATAAACCATAATTAATTATTGATTCTCACCCTTGATAGGTAAAGGGAATCTCCATACCATCGAAACTCAATCTCTCGACCGAGCAAAGCAAGACCAGAGTTCTTTTGTTTTTTTTATTTATTTATTTTTGGCCATAAGACCAGACTTCTATTCGTTGCTTAGAAAGATACCTCCAACACCAACGTTCGGAAATCACAGCAAATATGGCCCAAGTGGTATGGAACTCTGCAAATGATTGCTAATTTGCTATCACTCTCTCCTACTTAAAAAGAGCACTCAGAAGATGGGAAAATGAATTTTTATGTAGTGAAAGGTCTTGTCACACGTGATTGCCAAAGCTCGAAATTATTGCGCATTGATTGTATATTGCAATTTCTATGGTCGGTGGCAATATCCAATTCATCCTCTGGTCATTCAATAAGTATAGTAACAATAAGTTATTAGTCGATCCCATTATAGCCTAATAGTTATTAGCATTAGCTTTTTAAATGAGAGATACTAGATTTAAATTTTTTTTCTTATTGTGATAAAAAAAAAATTAAACCGTTAAATAAATGACAAAACAAATTCTAAAATAAAGGATGGACTACAGAATTTTAGTCGCACTATTCTTCTTCAAAAGTTTTGTTGGATATATTATATACATCTCCTCATATCTTGCCAACGGACTTGATCCCCCTATATTTGACATTCTGAATATCCTCGCATTTTTAAGAGTACTTCTATTTCCCCCACATGACTATTTTACTTTTTTGAAAAAATAAAAGAAAAAATTGTTTTATATGTTAACCCTTCTATTCAAGGAAATATACTAAAATATATGGGGCCTGAAATAGGATCTTTAAGATATCTATATACACATACAATGATATATTAAAAGGTTTAAAAGTCTAAACATTTATTAATTTAAAAAATAGGAAAACTAAGCCTATATAGGGTAAATATAAGAATATGTATTTGTAATTTAGGGTACTATTTTTAAAAAATGCGAACCCTCGTAAACTTTAATTTTGATATAGATACATTCCCAAGTTACAACCCTCTCATAAACAGCTATTTTCTTCTTATTTATTTATTTTATTTGTATTTATTTTTATAGAAAAGGTAAGTGTTTCTTAGCATTGCCAACTAATAAGAGTTTTAGGGATTTAAAACACGCTTTATAAGTTTAAAAGGCATATTTATAGTAAGATATAAATTCAGAAAATTCATCTAAAATATGCCATTGTATTTTTAAATGCATTTTTACGACTTTAGACAAGAAAACCTAATGAAGTTCTGTCACTCTCTTTTGCAAAGTTGGAACATTGATGGAGGGGAAAAAAAGTCGGCATCATTGGGCTCGTTAAATCCCCCTCCCATCAAGACCACTATTCATTCATCCAAAAGCGAAACGTAAACAAATCTATAAAAGTACAAAGTACTTTCACATCTGCTTTAATCATAAGCCCATCCAATGCTTTCCAGTCAAAAAAAGCACAAAGATATTTCCTATTTTCAGTTAACTAAAAAGTAAAATTAATAGAAGGGAAAAGAGGGGGGAAAAAAAAAAAAAGCAGTTTTGTCCTTTAGGAGGTCTTCTTGGGCAATGGGCACCCATGACCCATTGGCCATTATCCATTAGCATCAAACACTATGGGCGATGACCAATGCAAATAGAATTTGCGAGATATCCAGTAGTAAGGCTAAAGGTACTTACGTTGATTTTCTACAGAGGTATTGAAACTAAAAAGTCCTAATAATTACCTTGTTGCAAGTTGCTATTGTCTAAATCATGTCTTTTATCTCCCGTAAATATCCATCTTTCTTTTTAAATGCAAGTGAACCATTCTTCGTCTTCTCTATTTCCCAACTCTTGTCAAACCCTAATTTAATAAAAAGTTAATAATAAAATATGATTTGTGTTTTGATCAGTTTACAAATATATGACCGTGTTATTTTTTTTACAATTAGGTGACTCGAGTTTCATTCAAAAGTATCAATATTCTTTAATAATTTTAGAATGACACATGCAAATATTTTATTAATCATAAAAATTAATTTTACATATTTTACATATTTTTAATTTTTTTAAAATAATTTTTAATATTTTATTTTATTTAGTATTATTTTTTCATTACATTAATTTTTTTAGAACAATAAGACTTTAACACATTAACTTTAATAGTAATTAATAATATTATATTTTTTTATAAAACTCAGATCACCTAATTATCAAAATAGATAACATAGATCATGTGTTTATAAATTGCTTAAAACATGAGTAATATTTTTGTAATTAACCATTTAATAAAATGCAACCATTCCTCCTTTTAAAACTTACTTTTTTCCCCCTCACTACTCTAAATCTGCAAATCACTATCAATCTTATTTTTCATAAAAACATTACAATTAATACATCTTCCGTTTTTCTTTCATATCATTTTCACCATTATCCATCCATCCGCATCTGGATTTGATTAATTTGAAGTGTATAGCATTTGGGCTTATGTTAATTTTACAAATAAGAAACTCTTAATATGTACTGATGTTTTTCTTTATTTCATTTGTCTTTTTTTTTTTTTTCTTTTTTTGTTTTGGGTTTTCTTTCCATATGTGAGATTAAATTATCACATTTGTAGGATTTACCTATTTATTAATTTTTTTTGTGCTATTCTTTTCCTATTATCCAGGAAGAAGATCATAAAATAACTATTTAAAATCATTTAAAAAAAGGATTTAGTATCCAAATGCTTGATTTTAAAAATAAATGGTAAACAAAACATACATAAAACAAACACACACAGGATGTATTTATGGAAATGCAAACTCTTAATTCTGGTGCATTATATGGTCCCACATTGAAATGAAATTCCATGCATGGGGCTAACAAATCCATTCATTTGGGGTCCATATAATCACCACACAACTCATTACTGCATGTTAAGTCCCTAACTTGATTCCGTACGACGACGGTGTGTAATTAGGGGACAATTAACCCTCCTTTTAGGTGGCTTTTAAATTTTTTTTTTAAAAAAAAAAAACACAAACTGGTTAAAGCCTTGCTGTCAAATTGAAATTGCCTGGCCTTTTTGACCGATATTTCAACATCATTCATAATGATAGCAGCCTTTGAAAGTGTATCTCTCTTTTTAATTTTATTTATCTTCTTTTTTCTTTTTCTCTAAATATACTGAAAGTGATATATCATAATAGCATACTTTTATTTGAATTACGTACAGATACGTTTCGTACTTGACCAATTTTGCATGATAAATAACTAGTACTTTCAGCCCCCCCCAAAAAAAAAAACCTAATTCTTTGAAAATTGCATATTTCTACAATTAAGTTTACTTTTTTTTTTCATAAGAAAATGAATTTCACTTATAAAAGTACATAATAATTAATGCAAGCATATATAATATAAATAGATCAAAAGAATCAGGGAATGGAATGTCTAATCCACAAACTAAACATCTTCTAAATAAAGAAGAGTGACATAATAAAAATTAAAAATAAATAAAAATACTCTCAAATTTGAAATGAGACTCAAAATTCTAGCCAAGAAGGTCATACTTAGAAGTAAAAGGGTAGTAGGCCTCTCACCTACCGATCTGTGGCAACACTTTCCAGCAGAGCTTGTGGGATCGCTGCATATCGCCTTCCTAGTTTGCATACCGAAGGATGTTGTCGATGTTTTTTATTTATTGGGATGCAAATAATAGAAAAAATTAAACCTAATATTTAGATTTCAAAATAAAAATTCAATGTTACTTTTACTCGTTAACAGAGAAACATTATAAATCTTTTGATCTAAATTAAGCTTGTTCTTATTATAGTAGTTATACAACAAAAATACTTATTGAACTTAATAGGTTGGGACAATCACTAAAGCATAATGGTTTTTTTTTTTTTTTCCCTTTCTTTTCCGGTAAACACTAAAATACAACAGTTGCTGCCCCTAAATTGTATGAGAGTAGAAAATCTAAAAGGAGAATGAAAGAAAAAGAGGAGGAAGCAGTTTTGTTGAAATGTTTATGGCCCAATATCGTATTATAAGTTTTTAGGTGATAATTGCACCAGCAGCATTCAAAATAAGTGGAAAATGCCTCCCAGATTTTCATTACTAAATATTTAGGACCGGTTACAGCTGCTTAGATAGAATTGATATGATTTAGATGATATCGTTAAGAAGAACCAGTTTATCCTGGAGTAAAGGAAGATAGGTGGATTAATCGTTATTTTATTTTATTTTTCTTTTAATATTCAGCAATGATTTATTAACTCTTGGTGGGACAGATGTTCAAACGTCAGAGTATAGATTTGATGTATTTATTGATTTCTTAAGGAATGAAACACCGAAAGGTTTACATTTGCTGCCCAACCGGAGGTTTAGCATTTATTATATGCTTTCTCAAGGAACGTTATTGGGTTTTCGAGTATCAACTATTTCTACCCTATACACACACACAGTGTAGACAAATACCATTCAAACGAAATTAATTACATAAACACCACGACAGCATTTTATTTTGATAAATGTCATTTTTAAAATCAAAGTGTATCATATGTTGCAAGTGGGATACTATGTCGTACTTGCCACTTGTGATACCTTTATAAAATAGAGTATTTCATTTTTAAGATACGATATAATATTGATATTTTGATAATTTTTAAAATAATAATAATAGACATGAAATGCTGTATACATCGGGAAAAAAGGATATTTTATTTATAACTTAGATGACGTGTATTGAAATTTACATTACTTAATAGATATGTTGATATAGCATTATTGTATTATTATTCAGTAGAAATTAGTGTCATCATGATACACATAAAGAAGTTAGTGTTGGATGGAATTCTTACTTATACATGTATATGTTTACATGTAATAATTGTGAGCTATCACAAAGTTAAATCAAATTAGAGTTATTGAGAACTTCCATATCCCATTAATATTATTGTTTAGATAGTCTAATCATTAAAATAAATATAATAATTGATATATTAAGTATTTTAGTAGCATAATCACATTTAAATATAAACCTGAAGTGTTAGATAACTAATGGAATCAATACCATTATATAAAAATAATAGAACAATGGAATATTGCGATAAGTTATAGATATGGTTTTGGCTATTAAAAGCTAACAAAGGGTGCGGAAAATTACACTATGCAAACCAATAAATCTAGTTTTATTTTTTTGCTAATGTAGACTAAAATGGAAATTAGAATTGATAAAATAATTGGCAGAATTATGGTCCCAAGCTAGCATACAAATACATTCCACTGTGTCATTCCATTAACACAATAAATTAGAATAGAGAAATAATATCATAACGAACAAAAAAAAAAAAAGAAAAAAAAACACTTAATAGATTAAAAAAAAAAAAAGGTTATTTCCTAAAAGAAAAGGTGTATACGCATTAATTTGGAAGATCAAGAAGAGTAATTCAAGTACGGTTTTACATATAACTATAGTTGACATGTGCTCTAATTTCACTCAAACCCACACACACACATATGTATGAATCCTGATCTATAAAAGCTCAAGTTTCCTAACAAGTGTTGTATGGGTTGTTACACACACCCATATATATTTTCCAGTAGGAAGCTATATGATAATAATATTATTATTCTTATTAGAAAACACAAAAATATTGCAGAATAGGGCTGTGTTCTTATAATTATTAGTCTTAATCACTTTACAATTATTAGTTGTCAATAAATCTTAACAATCTCTTGGGTAACTTACTACTCTTGTCTGAGTTAAGTTAATAACATATGACTGTTTGTAATTTATGCAAATATTGACTAATCAAAGGAAAGTTAGTGAATGTATATAAATCTGCAATAATAAATACGTGATATTTAACACATGTCCCATGCGTATAATAAAAAAAAATTCTGGTTGACAGCACTTATTATCAATATTTTTTTTTTCTATGGATCACAATGGCTATTACAACGTGGCGATATAAGACCAATACAATACGTCAACGTGAGAAATCTAACTCGGTACCTCAAGAAGGAGTACTTGGACTGGATGCAACTAGGCTATAAAGTCATTGACCTTATTATCAATATTTGATTAATCCGAAGATCACTTGTAAATTAATATTTCTGTTCAAAATCTAAATTTTAATATTATTTGTGATTCACTGTAACATCATCTAAAGTTATTTTTAGTACAATATGGAATTAATGTGAGTATGACTACCTTTTTTTTTTTTTTATTGGTTTTCAATCGTAAGTTCTGCTACATATATGTATGCTGACATCAATTCAAATCCAATATCATAGTGTAAATTTCATGATATGAAAAGAGATCTTTCTGATACTGTGTTAATATATTCAAATTTTAAGGCTATTTTTTTAATCCAATATCAATATAATTGATGGATGGGCCTAATAAAAAATGCTTTTGGTAATGATAGCAAATTTAGAGCTGATCAGATTATATCGTGATAACTAATGATAAGGTGATATATATGGTTCAAATATGAGAATGTTGCATAATTATCCTCAATTATATCGACCACGCACCATTAAAGCAAAATTTGCGCATGTCATGAGTTACCAGACCAATTTTATTTTGGAATTCTTAGCATAAGAGAACCTATATTAAAAACCTCTATATAAATGTTTTTAGTGATATATTGACGTGAAACTGTTACATGAGACCCTTAAATAGGCATTGTTCCTTAACTAAGCACAGTTGCTTAACTTTGGCTTTTTTTCTTTATGCCATTCATTAATTATTTTACAATTTTCAAATGTTATTAGTCATATTAATGGAATTAATTATTATTATTAAGAATCTATATCTGAGAAGGGTGCAATATGAGTCAAGAACGTTTTTAAAAAAGAAAATTCGTTAAATTGTTTATAGGTCTAATAGAAGCCCCTACGGATATAAATACCTTGTAAAATTAAACTTAATTGAAGCGATCAAATAAATTAAATCTGATTTTAGATGTTAAACATCTAATAAAACATGAGATAATTTAATGTATAAAAGACCGACAATTCTAGTTTCTATATTATTTCTGATGGGTAAAAATAAAAATCACAACTGACAAGGGAACCGTCGTATTATCATCCCAAATGTGCATATAAAGATAAATAATACGTCTTATTTTAGGACACAATTTTGTTGTGCCATGGCTGGCGAAATAATTTTCAGTTTAAGATACTTATAAAAATTAATTATTTATTTAAGATCAATATAAAAATAATTACTAATATACAACTCCTAAATCTTGATTTAAAAACATGATATACAAAAGTTACTAGGCCGTACTTATATCGCGAAAGGAAGAAGTGATATACGTTTTATTTTCATACATATAGCGTTTGGTAGTTGTGATATACACGCTATATCGCGATTTCTTTACATGATATATGTATATCGTCTTTTACACATGCGATAGCGACGGTAGTAAAACATTATATCGCGTGTGTATATCGCGATTTGCATATGAAAAAACTTATCATGTTTATCAAACGTGATTTTGATATAGTATATTAGTAATTAATTTCATTGGAGTTGTGTATTGGTAATATTTTTCCACAAGAACTCTAGACGTGTGTTGAACCCCATGGCTAGCTGATTCGAGGTTATCCCAACCATGGTTGCCATGTGTCACAATATTATGCTCATATTTATTTTCTTTTCTAGAATATATTTATGTAATACATATGTTATATGTAAATTCTGTAAAGATAAAAAAGAAAAAAAAAGTGACGATATATTCTAGAAAAAGAAAGAAAGAAAGAAAAAGATAGCACATATAATTTTTGACACGTGGCAGCTGTGGACTAGCTGGGAAAGCTAAGGCACAGCAAATTTGCGTCCCATATTTTATTATACCATCGACATAATATAGAAGGATAGAGAGAGAAATAAATAAATAAAGGAAAAAAAGTTAGACAAGAGGGTCTTTCTTTGAGTAAAAGGCATAACATATGGCCAAGAAAGAGTTGTAAAGTATACAATCATAGCGAAAATACAAATAACTCTCCTAAATTTGGGCTTAAATGAGGATATAATACATATATATGATATATGGTTTTTTTGAATTTTGATAAAATGATAACTAGCCCTAAAAGTTGAAAATGGGCTTATAAACTCTTACTTTATTGTAAAAACACCACTCAAATTTATCTAATGTTTGCTCAACATCCCTTAATTTTTGAATTTATCATGTTTTTATTTAACAAAAAAAAACAAATGTTATTTATCGTGTCAATATATCAAGAGTATAAAAGATGTTATTTGCAATATTGAAAGTCTTTTTAAGCTATTTGCAAATTTAGGTCAAATTTTAGAGGTTTATACAAGTTTCCTTTGATTTGATTTTATTATATCATAGACACTTCTATATTCAAAATATATGTGCTAATTTTATGCATATATATATATATAGATATCCCATTTTAAAAAAAAAATAATAATGAAACTTTTCAATCAGGTAGAATGGTGGTGAATTAATTTTTACTTTTCTAATTTATTGTCGCTATGTTTATGTAAAGCTGAGTAATGTAACAAAATTAGCTTTTTTATTCCAATTCAATCATGTACACAAATTTGACACATCATTATCGTTAAAAGTGCAACAAAAAAGAGGTTTACTTTCACTTTATATTTTCATTGGAGCTGACAAAAGTTAATTTGTTTTGTTAGGACCGATGGACCATGGTGGGAGTGAGTGGGCTGTGTAAGACCAACATTATCCTTTTCTTTGACTGCCATCCACTGCATATCACACAACACAACACTACACATGCTGCTTTTTGTAAAGGTTGGACGTGTACATATTTACATGTCTGTCGTCTTCTTCTTAGTTCTTATCATGCTTTTCCCGTTTAATCAGTTGTTGTATTGTTACTTCTTTTTCTCTGAATAATAATGGATAAATTGTTGTTCCAGCAAATTAAGTAATGAGGAGAATGACGTTTCGTTCCTGTAATGTTTTCATTTTACTTTTGGACAAAGTGATATGTTGTGTTCTTTTTTTTTTTTTTTTGGCTGATTCTTTTGAACACTTATTAAATATTTTGAAAAGAAAAACTTATTATAGTTTAAAAAATTAATTTTAGGAAAAGCAATTTCACGGGCAAAGCTGCTTTATTTAGCCCATTCACAAGTGCATTAGAGGCATATCGACAAATTTGGGTGTTAAGAAGCTGTGAACTTTTTGAAATTAACTTCATAGGAAACCAATGAAACTGGACGCGAGGACGAATTCCTTTGTAAATATCTCTAACATGGTTTGATCCGAATTTGAGATATTTGTTGGTTTCATAAAGGCTACAATAAAGGCTATTTATTTTTCTTACTTTAATAATAAGTTGAAGAATCTAAACAGGATAAAAAAAAAAAAAAAAAAGCAAAAAGTTTGAACACTTATATGATAAAAAAGATGAAAGTTGAGATTTTGACGTTATCATTTTTTCATTTTGTAATAATGGTTCACAACCTTGATGCTAATTTATCTCTTTTGAAAAATTTGGATATTACAATTAAAAAGTTTAAAAATTATAGGTACTAAAATAATATATTTATATATGAGTTGAGTACTCTCTCTCTCTCTATATATATATAAAGTTGAGTGCTTATATTGGCTTTATTCTAATGGTCAAATAGATATTTTAATCCGCCTAATTAAAAAGTTAAGGTACCAAACTGAAAAATAAATAAATAAATAAAATTAGGTACTAAAATGGAAAATATAAAAGTTTGTTTGGCTTTATCCCTATAAATATAACTATGTGATTTTTTTTTCAACATAGGCAACATGATGATTTAGGTAAAGATGCAAGAAAAAATGAGTGATACTCTCTCTCTTTCTCTCTTATGTTTTTAGGGAATATGATAGGTACATAAACCATGGTCATTGTGAGTTATATGTTCTTTCTATTTATTATGAAATTATGAGTTCCATTTGGTATTAAAGTTAAACATTGTTTTTTTTTAAGGAGGGGAGAGTAGGCTATTAACAATAGAAACCACAAAGAGCATCCTAAACACTACTATCCTAACCCAAACAGCCATATCACAAATAGCTACATCATCATCCACGACACTTCCTTTGGAACTCTAGTGCAAGTAAGATAGATTATTTCGAAACCACTACCACATGTAATTCTTAATAGACTTCTACAAAGCCTTCTAGAACCATTATGTCTCTCAAGTCCTTAATGAAGCCTCATCCAAAGAGGTATGAAAAAGATAAGTAACAAAAGGAAGCAAAAGTAATGTGTTGTATCTATAGAGACCAATACCTAACGAATTAAGTGATATTCTATATAGTTTTTTTTTTTTTTGGTCGAAATTTTTCATGATAAATATAGATCAAGCTCTCAACCAAATCAAAAATACTTTTAAGGTCGACTCCTCTCAAAGAAAGGAGAAATAACACTAGGTCAAGTTTAAGAAGCCGCTAGTGAAAGAGTTAGATAAAGTTAAATAGAAATTTATTTTAGACATTAAGTACTACAACAAAAGTGGTTGAACCAATCGACCAGCCTCGACTAACTAGTCATGAATTGACTAGCCTGTGTTGACTTATTTCACTAGTTTTTTTTTTAATTTATATTATGTTAGGGTTATAGGTACAACTCATATGGATCTAGCCAAAATTTATATAGGATATATATTTAGAAACTTTGGAATCAAAGTAGGATGGATCAACACACTTTGAACAAAGAGATCCTAAATATATGATGATATATATTTAGAAGACTTTAAATCAAGATGTCCTAAGTATATGTGATATACTTGGAAGAGGACTTGAAGATAAGGAGTTGTTTATGCAAACAAATGATGAAATTGTTGCGTACGCAGGCAACTGAGAGGACAAGGCCACCAGCCTTCATTGAATCATAAGCCATCATTGATTGCTCCAGAATGTTAAAGGTTAGCACCCAAATCTAAAATCGTCAGCCTTGATTTATGATGTGCCACTTTATGTATGTCCATTGATATCCCTTTGTTTTGCATATATATTCATCTTATTGTCCTAGGGTTTGCAAGGAACAAGTGTCTGCCTCTTCTCAAGCCTAGATAGAGAGCTCTAGAGAGAGAAAGAGAGAAAAATGAGGAAACCCTAGAGTGAAAGACCTATATGAAGGAAATCTTGTTCATGTTGTAATCCACTAATCTGTGGTGAAGATCTGAGAGATCACTAGTAAAATCTAGTGAGAAAAACTTGTAATCCATTATATTGTTTATTGTGGAAGATTTTACTGCTGGTCTCGTGGTTTTTCCCCGATTTAGGTTTTCCATGTAAATCCTGGTGTTATTTCAATTCCGCATTTTTCATTTATATTTTGTTGATTGTTAATCTCTTTAGCAAGAGGAAAAGGTTAGATCTTTTCCTAACAAGTGGTATCAGAGCACATAATTCAAAAAGAAAATTAGGTTTTTTTGTTGTAGCACTGACATGGCAGAATCATCAGGCATGATGATCAAACTGAATTCAACAAATTACTCCATATGAAAATCTATGATGGAAGATCTACTGTATTGCAAAAATTTATATTTGCCTTTGGGTGGTGACACTATGAAGCCAGAGAACAAATCTAATGCTGATTGGGTAATCATGCATAGGAAAACTATCGGTTATATCCGACAATGAATGGATCACAACGTTTATCACCATGTGGCCCAAGAAACAAAAGCAGATGTCCCATGGAAGAAGTTGGAATCCATGTATGAGAGGCAGACAGCCTTGAATAAAACTTCCCTAAGTAGAAGAGTTGTGAATTTGAAATATAGGGATGGATCTAACGTGACGGAGCACTTGAATGATTTTCAAGGGCTGGTAAATCAGTTGTCTACCATGAACCTAGGTCTTGAACATGAGATCCAAGCACTGTTGTTGCTTAGATCATTGCTTGATGGTTGGGAGAAACTAGTTGTGTCTATTAGTAACTCTGCCCCATAGGGAACGCTCACCCTTACAATGATGAAGGACAACCTAATGAACGAAGAGGCTAGGAGGAAGGATCTAGACACAAGATCTGATTCTAGGGCACTTATTACTGGTAAACCAGGTAGAAATGGTAGAAGCAGGTTTAAAAGATCATCTGATGAAGATGATGAATTAGATAAATCCAGGGGAAGGTCCAAGTCAAGGGGAAAGAAAAACCTCATATGCTACTATTGTGACAAGCCGGGTCACTTGAAGTGAGAGTGCAGACTATAAAAGAAAGAAAATGGTAAAGGTAAAGAAAATGATGTAGACACTACAGCTACAGCAGCAACAGATGATTATGAGATTGTCATTGCCTGGGATGAGAAGTGTGTTAGCGTTGCTAGTCATGATGATGACTGGGTTATTAATTCTAGTGCCTCCTTCCATGTGACTTCACATGATAAGTTCTTCTCAACCTACACTGCTGGTAATCATGGTAATGTTAGGATGGGAAATGGTGGTAAATCCAGTATTGTTGGCATTGGAAACATAGTTTTGAAGACTAACACAGGTTGTTGGCTCACTCTCAGAGATGTTAGACATATTCTAGATATCTGCCTTAACCTTATTTCTACAAGAAAGCTTTATGATGATGGCTATAGTAGCTACTTTAGTGAAGGAAGATGGAAGCTCGCCAAGGGTTCTCTCATTATGGAAAAAGGAAAGAAGAGGAATACCCTTTACTTAATATCAGCAAAGCTAAGTAAAGGAGATGTGAATCCTGGACTCTTACATAGAGGTTCTAATGATGGCAGAAATGGGGGAGTTTTAGTTTAAGAATCCCAAAAGCTTCATCAAACAGTTCAAGATGAGAAGATCTGCAAAAGATGAAAGACCATCAGTTAGATTCATTTCAGATGAATATGTGATGCTCATTGATGGGGGAGGGTCAGATGGTCATAAGAAAGCTATGGGACATGAGAAGAAGAAAGGAAAGGTCAGAGCCATGCAAGATGGACTAAAATCCTTGCATGAGAACAGGAAAATTGACTTCGTGAAATTGCCTAAGAGCAAAAGACCTCTGAGGAACAAATGGGTGAAGATTGATGATAAAAGCTCACAATCAAGAAACAATACAAAAGCTGGTTGTGAAAGGTTTTAGTCTGACAAAAGGTGCTACAAGAAGTCAACAAGAGTGGGGATATCCCCTATATGAGTTGGAGGGGGAGATTGTTGGAGTTATAAATCTAACTCATATAGGTCTATAATCAAAGTGAGCCTAAATATATATAGGATATATATTTAGAAAACTTTGGAATCAAAGTAGGATGGATCGGCATGCTTTGAACAAGGAGATCCTAAATCTATGGTGATATATATTTAGAAGACTTTAAATCAAGATATCCTAAGTATATGTGATACACTTGAAAGATGACTTAAAGATAAGGAGTTGTTTGTGCAAACAAATGATGAAATTGTTGCATACGCAAGTAACTGAGAGGACAAGGCCACTGGCCTTCATTAAATCATAAGCCAGCATTGATTGCTCTAGAATGTCAAAAGTCAGCACCCAAATCCAAAACCACCAGCCTTGATTTATGATGTGCTAGCTTATGTATGTCCGTTGATATTCCCTTTGTTTTGCATATATATTCATCTTATTATCCTAAGGTTTGCAAGGAACAAGTGTGTGCCTCTTCTCAAGCCTAGATAGAGAGTTCTAAAGAGAGAAAGAATGAAAAGTGAGGAAACCCCAGAGCAAGAGACTGTAGATGAAGGAAATCTTGTTCCTGTTATAATCCACCAATCTGTGGTGAAAATCTAAGAGATCCATTAGCAAAATCTAGTGAGGAAAACTTGTAATCACATTATATTGTTTATAGTGGAAGATTTGAGCGCTGCTGGTTCCGTAATTTTTCCCTAATTTGGGGTTTTCCACATAAATCCTGGTGTTATTTCAATTTCGCATTTTTTATTTATATTTTTTTTATTGTTAACCGCTTTGGCAAGAGGAAAATGTCAAATCTTTTCCTAACATATTATTTATTATGTTTTCTTTTTATGTTTTTAAATTTCCTTTCCAATTTCCAATTATGGGTTAGGTCTTGATATAAGATAATCATTAATGGCAATATAATTGAGAGGTTTATTTAATTTCCTAGTTTAGTTTGTTTCATAATTTATACAATATCTTTTAGTCAACTTTTTATTTAGATTATCTTGAATTTTATTTTATGCCACACTTATGATGACTTATGGAGTCTTAATGAATTTGATATTTGACATTATAGGATTTTATCACTCTAATGAACTTATTAAGAATTGTTGAAATCTTTTGGCATTCGAATCATAGCTTAGGTTCTTGGCTCAATCATAGCCAAAAGGTCTAATTGTTTCTACCATGCGTTTGATTTTCTAATAAGGAAGACTATTTGTTTCTATGTTTACTAACCAACAAGTTGAGATCTATTTATACTAATTTTAGTGATTTGGGGTTCAACACACTTCATGATTTCACTATTATTTCATGTTTGTGTGTGTGTATGCTAGGGTAAATGTGGAATCTACCACTCCATTTGATTATTCATTTTAATTAGTTCTTCTCTCTTCGATGCATTTTCCATTTATTATGACTTTTAGTAACTGTACATTATGTTATACACACACACAAATATATATGAATTTATGAATTACTCAGCTTCATCTTATTGGTGTGTTATTATACATCGATGGGATGTTTGATAGGAAAGGTTCGTATGTTGAAATATTTTTTTTTTGTTTTATGATAATTATTATTTATCGTCTTTTGGTAGTGTCCTTATCCTTAATTGAGGTGGTCAAGATGAATCATTCTTTTGGCCTTTCTTTTATGAATGTAGACATATTTTTAGTTAGACACAATGAATGGCTTGGTCAACATGGAGGTATCTTTATTAATATAAGTGGTAACTTGATTAGCCCCCTCCCCTGAAATCTAATAGTTTTACTTCAAGTAGTAAGAGAGTTGAGACTACTCATGAGCTACGTAAGTTTGACTCAGTGAATACTTGAATTAAAGTCAACAACAATCAAGTTAAGTTCGAGTTTGAACTACTTGAATTGTTATTGAGTTCAAATTGAGTTTTAAAATACTTAATTTGAGTAGCTCATGAGTCTAATCGATGTTTTTATATTTTTTTATTGAAAAATTATAAAACTTATGTTTTCCCCATTATTAAAGTATATTTTCATACCTTTTTTTCCTCTTTCATGCTCAATCCAAATAAACTAGAAACCCTATTATATTCTCAAAATCCAATTTATCTTTTTTTTCCCTTATTCACTTCAATAGGAATAATCGAGTTAATTAAGTCAAGCTTGAGCTTATCTAGTATAATCTTAGGTGGATTTTAAGCTTAAAATAAAGCTCAATCAAGTTCGAGTATAGCTCAAGCTTTGAGTTTTTTATTCGAGTCGAGTTTGAACTGAGCACTATATTATCTTGATGACTTAACTCATTTATAGCCCTAATTTTACTTTGTTAAGTTTAAAGAAATTGTAAATTACTTGTTTAAAATTTATTTAAAAAGATTCAACAAGGATAAAGTTTAGAATAACATATAGATCCATCAAGTTTGGTGTGGAAAGTAGCTCATGAGGATGAATAGTCATGAAGTTGAATTCTCGCAATTCTTATCTCAAATGTCGAGCGTTAACAACCATATCATCTAAGATTTTGTTCATCTTCTCCTTGAAAGATATCATCAACAACAAAAGGATGGATTGATTGAATTGGTTGAGCAATTTCTTTGATATACAGTATTAATAGGGCTTGAAAAAGTTGCACCTTATTACATGGCAATGATAAGAGCTATCATAAGCAAGCATTGAGAAAATACCACCAAGACCTAATTCATGACTCCAGTGTTCTTTTTTAATGTTCACATTATTTGCGAGACTTGAAAAACAAATCTACAAATCATGTCATTTTGATTGACATTCTTAGTACAAACATATTTTATTTTGTGATCTCTATGTAGCGTTCTTGCATTTGGAGATACTATTAACTAGGTAAATTTTTCTCTTCCTTGTAGGTGATATTATCAATTTCTTAACTTTCTCTATCTCCGATCACCAAGATGTAGATTTGGAGATCTAGTCATTGGTAGACATCATCATGGGTCGGTTCCGAACCGGGAACCGACCTGACTCGTCACCGGCGGTTCCTGAACCGGGAACCGGCCCGGCAATGGGGGTCTGAACCGGTAAAGGACCCGTTGGTTCTGACAGGTCCTTACGGTTCCGTCCCTAAAAACCGTATGACCGGCGGTTTTGGAACCGTCGATTCAAGAACCGGCGGTTCTACACCATAGAAATTATTAAAAAAAGTAAGAAAAAAAGAAAAGAAAATTATAAAAAATTGTAATTATAAAATAAATATTTAAAACTATTTTTGCATAAATAATAAAAAATATATTTCCTATTCACAATATTTAATGTATTATTATTAACAACATAAGTAATAATTACATTTGAAATCATATATTGTTAAATTTATGTAGACTTCTAATCAAAGTAGACTTTCTTTCTTAACAATGTGTGATTCATTTTTTGTTATTGAGAATTATTTATATCTTTGAATATTTTATAGTGTCACATTGTTAATATAACAACTAAAAAAGTGCAAGTGATTGTATATAAATAAATACATAATTATAAAATTTCTTTTAACTAATACCATGAACAATTATTGTTAGGCTCAATGTTATTTCAAGTTAAAAATTTATTTTATATTTTTTCTTAGTTAAATTAAGTAAATTATTTAATTAATTTTTTATTTTTTTTCGTGGTTCCCGGTTCCTCTAGAACCGGAACGAAACCGTGAGAACCGGCGGTTCCTAAGAACCGGGAACCGACCGGCTCCCAAGGGTTCGGTTCCGGTTCCACCACTTTTGGAACCGGGAACCGGCGGTTGGGTCCGGTTCCAGACCCGAACCGGACCGTGACGATGTCTAGTCATTGGTTTCATATGTATACAACATGAGTCTTGCACTTTATGTGGTTTTGAAGGAAAACATAGAGTTAACATGTAAAACGAATGACTTGGAGAGAAAGGAAGACAGAGAAGAGGAATATATAGACTTAAAAGTTTGAATATACAAATAATAGGTAGGGGAGTTCAAAGTATACACCTTATTGTTCTTGAGTGAAAGTAGCTCATTTTTTGTCTATGTCTTGTTTGATAAATGAAAATAATAGCTATTAATAGTATAAATTGAGTCCATTGGTGGTTTTTTAAACTCTATGGAGTTACTCTCATACCTATCACTAAATTTAGGAATCAAGTCCAAATCATTGTGAGTCTTTAAAACCTATGACTTGTAAGCATAACAATCTATAAAGTCTAATGTGAAAATAAGCTCATCTTGGTTGAATTTTATATAAATCCACTTTATTCTAATAAAACATCTAGCTTAGTTAAAAAAAAAAAAAAAGGTTAAGCTTCATCTCTCTTATTTGTTTTGTCTTTTTTTTTTAAATTATATACAAGGTATTTGCATAAGATGAATTTAACTATATATTGCTGGACAAAAAATATGAAATAATATTTTCTGCCTGTTTATTTCACTGTATGGAATAAGAGAGAATCAAACTATAATGCAATAAGAATATAATAAAGATATAATAGTTTACATGACCATTACAATATCTAGCTATCCCAAAAAAAAAAAAAATGAAATCAGTTGGAATAATAGTAAAATATCAATTATGTCTCTTTCATAAATGCAAAATATTTGTTGTATTTATGATAGATAGACATAACTTATTTTCAAAGTAGGGATATTTATGAAAAGATGATGAAATAAACTGTGGAGTAAAAATTTATGAGATGAAGATATAAATTGCTATTTATTATTTGAGTAAATTATATGAAAATGAATAATACGTCTCGGGCTTCAAGATATATCATTAAAACTGCGCAATTGAATAGTGTTTCAGTAATAACATTTTCAATTACCTATGAATAATAATAATAATAATAATAATAATAATAATAATAATAATAATAATAATAATAAATTATATGGCACCCCTCAAAGACTTTTAAAATTGCATAGACCTCTCGCTTTTCAAAAAGTTTTCACTTAGACCCCTTGAAACTTTTGTGGAACTCCTTTTTTATTGTATTGTTTGTCTATATGTATTTTAAATACTGGAGGACAATTAGTTTAATAAATTTAATTAATCCATATTAAAAAATGAAAAATAGTTGAATATAGGGAAAAAAATAACAAGAAAATTAAAAGAAAAACAGCATGGTCATTGTGGTCCATTCTATAACTATTACATTTCTTCATTATAAATCACATAATTGCAATAAAAAAGACAATCATATAAAGATGTGACTATTATGATGTTATTGATTCTTGTTGTGTTTGTTTCTCTTGTCTATGGGTGGTTATTGTTCCACAACTATACTTTTATAACATTACTATTGGAATAAAAAAAGAGAAGAAGAAAAAGAAGACAATCAAGAAAGAAACTAATAAATATATTCTCAATGTACCTTAAGAATTTCGACATGAAAATGAATAATATGTTTTGGGCTTGGATGTGCATAATAGCAATCCATGCGTAACTACCATTTGATGTTGTAAAGTGCAGTTTTAAACACTATAATAGCAACCTTGCACACAACAAGGAGGGAATGGAATAACCATTCATCCTAAGTGAATAAGTAGTTATTGATACAAGTCTTGGACATTAAACGTAAATAGATAGATGGATGGATTTGTTTCAACGCTGCTTTTTTAATTCTATTTTATTTTATTTAACTATCTTAATAATAAATTCACCCATACAAAGGCATCAAATTTTCTTTCTCTTGGTCAATCAAATAGAGAAATTATGGCTTCCATAATAATTGAAGTTGTTTAGGCTAAGATATGAAAAGTTTGATCTATAATAAATTTCAAAATTTTAACATAGCTAATTGGTAGAATCTATCAATTTTTTAAAAATTAAACATACTAATTGGATGACACATCCTCTACATATTAGCTTAAATAATGTCTTAAGATTGATTTCATGGTTAAAAATTAGACATTATAAAATATTCTGGATATATTGTCTCTAGCTTAAAAAACAAACACTATAGAATTAATTACCTCTGATTGAATATATTTCAACTTAGAATATCTAAAGAAGGGAAAATGACAAATTTGGTATACAAACTTTACACAAAAATTCAATGAAGTATTTTAAAATTTGTAAGGCTTAATTTAATATCTGATCTAATCTTTCATAGCAATTTGTACAATCTTACTTAACTTTCTTTCTTTTTTTTTTAATGGTGTAGATATGATAACCAATGAGCGTATGGCACCTATAAAAGGACATTGAAAAAATTGACGTCAATGAGAGGATGGGCAACACCTAAAACGAAATCTATGATTAGCAATCATTATTAATGAAACTCTCTTTGGTGGTATGTAATGCATAAACTAAACCCATTGACACCATATGTCTATTATTGAATAGTTTGTAATAACATGAGAAAACTTAAAAGGATTAGTTTAGCCAAACCGCAATTCGTTTTGAACCCGAACGGTTATAGTTTTCGAAAAATGTGCCCCGGATCTCGAACTAGTAAAAATATTCTAAATATACCGTTAGGCTCATAAAAATATAAGGTTTTCAAAAATATCAATTTTATAATTTTTTGGTAACTAAAAATATCAGATATCGCATTTATACACGTGTTTTCTTATTACTGGTACTTTATTAGGCACATCTGCTTTACATTACATTATTCTTTTTATCTCTGCTTTTTCTAACACATACTCTTACACTATACATACCTATTATTTACTTTTTATCTTTCTCATAACTTTATATCACATCTACCTTACATATTATTACATTTAATTAACAAAATAAAAAAAAAAAAAAAAATCACATCTCTCTCTCTCCTCTCCAATAGTGGCCAACGCTCCCTCTTCTCCCCTCTTTCATATTTTTTTAATTTTTTTTAATTAAATCACACAATTTTACTCCTCGTTTTCCTATAAATACCACATTTCTCTTCGTTTGTTTCACACTTCTTCTACCCACAAATTCACCACCAAAACTCTCCATAATTTCCTTCTCAAAACTCTCTCTAAATACTCCTCAAAACTCTCCCAAAATATTCCAAAACTTTATTCTATATACATTAAAAACCATTCACTCATATACTACTCCATATTCTCTTTAGGTAAAAATTTCTTTTCATATTTCTTTTTACCATGTCATGTAACTTTACATGACCATGGTGTGAGTTTCCTAAACTTGTTGTTATGAAAGCTATACTGTGTTCATGTAATGTTCATGTTCATGAAAATCCATTTCTTTATTTTTATGTTATTATTATGTTTTGCTCATATTATTATTGTTATTATGTTAACTCCTTATCTATATCTAATTAATATATTTATGTACCTATATATATATATATTATATTCTTTAGAGCATATAAACTCACTTGTTATTTATTTAATTATTTGCAATGCAATTTATTTTCTTTTGCTTTCGTGCTGTCTTAGACTAGTCTTTCTAGTTTTGACTTGTCCTTATCAAGTCAAAACAATATTTTCTCTTTTCTTTTCGGGACTAGTCCATTTCTTAGTCTAAGAGCCTTAATCCAAAGCTAAGACTCTCAATACTTGACTTATGTTATTTTGCTATTTAGTTTGTTGTTATAATTTTGCCTGTTATTATTCTTATATTCATGCGAAATAAAGATTATTATCTAAACTATCAAGTTTAAATTATAATTTTAAAAGAGATTTTTGTTACCAAAAGAAAGTCCTAAAAGAAATTTAGAATTTTCAAAATTAATAAAAGGAATCTATTTTCTCAAAGCTTTAGGAAGAACTCATTATGATTTTGGAAATATCATCATTTTGAAAGGCTTTTTCTAAAACCATAACTTTAGAAGTAATAGAGTTGTTTTCTAAAAATAAAGAAGATGATTCCTTGATTATGAAATATGTTTTCCTTAGAAACATAATATAAAAAGGGAATGTAAGTTTTTAAACTAAGATTTAAAAAGTACAAAATAATAGTCAAAAGAACTACATAAAAAACTAATAGGAAAATTAACACTAGTGTTGGAAGTTTCGAAAGGAAAAATAGAAATTCATTTTTGATAGAAAAGTCATCAAAGAAAATAATAAGATAAACATAAAATACTTTTTGAAAACAAAAGAATCAAAATATATTTTAAATTTACAAAAGGATTTCTTGTAAATTATGATTTTTCCAAACTTCTAACTAACATTGTTTTTACTAAAGAATTTTGGTTGGATAACAAATACTTGAACATGTATTAAATATGAGCTATACATCTATAAAAAAGAATTTCTCAACCATATAGATAACTATGTATTTATCAAAGCAATTTTTATTATTTGATGATTGAAACAAATGATTTTGGGATGGGAAAATTGGTGGCATATCTGGTTGCTACTGTTTTAGAGCCCATATAACCTAGTTTTAGAAATGGATAGATCTTTTCGAATAGGTAGAAAACAGCATTTTTATGCGCAATTCCGAGTTAAATGACCAAGTTATAACCATTTTAAATTGGAATTATTTTTTATACGAACTTTAACGTTCTTATGACATGATTTTATTAAATTTCTAGGAAGTTATCAAGAAATACTCATTATGGGTATTCTTCTTGACTAGGTGATCCCGAAGAAGAATACCTATACCCCGAGGATTATTTTGACTAAGAGGATTGTTCGATCGACTCTTCCGTTAGAAGAAGTATCGTCATGGCAACGTCAATTTATTTCCTTAAATTGCGTACTTGATTATGCTTGTAGTATAGATGCATTAGAATTTAGGAAAGAAAAAATGCTATGTATGTAAAGTCGTATGAAAGAACACTAAGAATATCAAGGCAGGAATTGATTGTAAAGAATTACTTGTCTTAGTATAGAAGTTGATATGTCTGAAATTCTATGATCACCTTAAAATTGATAATAATGATGCTATGATATCTTAAATAAATTTATTCATCCATACCACGAAGTAAGTCACATTGCATGGGGTTATTATCCTTAGGTGAAAAGGATAGTGACACGATCGAAAGCACACTTAGCAATGGGTCGAAAGCGATTGCTTAGTAACATAGAATTAAACCAATGCTTGGTGGTAATCCAAAAGCATGGCTCAACTCAAGTAGACTTATATGCTTAGCGATAATGATTGAAAGCATAACTTAACTAAAACTACTCGTTTTGAGATTACTTATCACCAAATCCTGAATGGAGGGCATAAATCCATTCAACATATAATTCCTGAAAAACTATATGCCTTCTTGATTACGTGTATGTTGCATTTCACTTAATTGCTTAAATAACTTGTTTGAATTTTGTGACTCAAGTATTTACTTATGGAAATAATTCTCACTAAGCCTATTAGCTTATACCCCCTAAAGATATCTTTTGCAGTTTAGCTATTTGTGGTTGAGGCTATGAGGACCTTGCGGCAGGTATTTCTCCTTTTTGGTTAAGGAATTTTTAGATGAAGTAGCATTAGTTTATATGTAGACTTTATAGAAAATTTCTTGTAATAGACTCTAGTTTTTTGACGAGGGAATGCCCCTAAGGCTTGTAAGATAATTATTGATGAATGAATGATATTATGATTTCCACTTCTTAATTTGTTATTATACTTTCTAAGCTTCATATTTCAAAGTGTGGTCCTCTAAGTATTGTAAAAGCACGCTTACACCTAATATTGAAGCTTATGGGAATGACTGAGGTTGTCATACTTAAGCTTAATATTAAGTATGGCGGTGTTACGTTTAAGGTATCTTTTAGGACATGACAGTTTCACTAACATACCTATACATTTTTTATTGTAAGAGAAATATAACTAAAGAAAATTTTGTACCAACAAAATACCTGGATTTTTTTTTAATTTTATTAAAAATACATCAAGTTTTTAAAAGTTTCACTTCATGTACATTTAGATGGAAACCGTCTATTTTTCCGTTTCCTCACTAACGTGACAAGTAGATCTAAACTAAAATATTATTTTTCCTGTCCACGCTAGCTTTTCTAATTATTTTTTTATTTATACTTTTCTCTCTTTCTCTCTCTCTCTCTCTCCATCCTTCTTCTTCTTGCTTCTTCCTCTCCTCCTCATTCCTCATCATCATCATTTTCTTCTTCTTTAATAAAAAAAAAAATTGCAAAACATTGATTCCTTCTTCTTCTTCTTTAAATGAAAAAAAAATCGCAAAACATAACAAAAAAGAGGTTTTTTTTTTTTTACTTTTCCTTCTATCTCTTCTCTCTCTCCCCACCCCCTCCCCTCCCTCTCTTCTTCTTCTTGAAAAAAAATTGCAAAACATATTTTATAAAAAAAGTTTTTTTTTTATTTTCCTCTTTTTCTCTTCTCTCTCTCCTCTTTTCTTCAAATAAAAAAAAAAAAATCACATAACATATTAATTTTTTTAACTTTCCCTTCTTCTTCCTCTCTCTCTTTCTCTTCTCTTTTCTTCTTCTTCTCCTTCAAAAAAAAAAAAAAACAAAAACAAAATTGTGGATATATTTAAAAAAAAAGTTCTTTTTTTTCTCTTTCACTTTTCTCTCTATCTCTTAACTTTGATTCGCATTCCATGAAGATATCAAACTTTGTTATTGGTGGTTTTTTTCACGATCTGAATATTCTTTTGTATCTCATCATGATAGATTATGTATATGATTGTAATTTGCATATTTGTAAATTTCAATACATAAACGGAGTTTTCAAGCTCCATTAATGGCATCTTCATTCGAGAGAATAAGAAGTAAATAAGAAGTAGGAAAGAAGGAGAGGAAAGAGAAAAAGGGAAAGTTCAAAAAGAAAGAAAATTTTATGTGTACCAAAAAATAATACTTTAATCGAGTTAGATGTCAGGTCAACACGTTGTATGGAAAAAATGGATTATTTCCATCCATAAGTGCTTTTAGTGAAATTTCAAAAAGTTTAGGTATTTTTTTAATATGAAATTTCTTTAGGTATATTTCTATTACATCAAAAAAATTCAGGTATCGTTAACGAAACTACCCTGAGTTTGTTGTTCATATTCTTCTCTTTCCTTTCATACTCCCTCTCCTATCTCTTCTCTCTCCTCTCTCTCTCTCTCTCTCTCTCCCTATCATATTTTTTAACATTCTTTTACAAGTGTCACGTACTCATTGGCTATCACATTCATGTAATCAAACAGAAGAAACAAAGTAAAGTGGGCTAGTACAAATCGTTAAGAAAAGTTTGATTGGATTGGGTATCAAATTTGATTTTTACTTTACGGAACAAACTAAACTTAGATGGTTCATGTATAGTTGAAACAATATAGCATGGATGAGGGTGGATTGAATTTAAAAATGGAAGGTTATTTAGGTTAGTTTCAAAAATGTGTGATCATAGACATAATGGGATTAGATGTAAAAACTTTAGATATGATATGTTTTAATGAAATAAAAAGGAATCAGTAGTAATCTAACTTTAAAAAAAAAAAATAAAGGAGTATGAAGTTAAATAATTGAGTATCGAATTTATTATGCATGATAATATATATACACATATATCAAAGAAGAAGATAGATAAAAGAGTAAGAATAAATAATATATCTAGATAATAGATAAAAGAGAGAAAATGTTAAAAGAGAGTGAGCAAATGATTATTTTATATATTATTTCTACACCACTATAATTATCAACATTATAGCATTTTTGGTTAAACTAAGTGAACAAATAAAGTAAATCAGTTTGCAACCGCTAAAACTCAATATCATATTCAAATGAGTTTGGTTTAATTATATTTAAGTAATCTCAAGTTAAACTACTAGAATAGTTCATTGAATAATTTCTAACATAAATTTATTTGACTAATGAGTTAACAAGTCTCATCAAGCATGAGTGAGCTTAACATATATCATTTTTTTCGAAGTTCAAAAATTTAAAAATACTTTAATTAAAGGAAATGTAAAATTTTCAAATAACTCAACCAAATGAATTTAGTTGGGTAGAACTCAAAATTATTGAGTATACTTTAGCTAATCTTTGAGTTCAATATTTTAAACATGATCAAAGATTAAATTTTGAACTTTTGAGTTAATATTTAACATACTAACTTGATTGTGTTTGTGTACACTAAGGGGTAAGCAGGTAATTGATTGTGTTGCGTATCATCCTATATTAATCAACTAGATAAGTTCTTAGTGGGTATCAAGAGTTATAAGGTAAGTCTTGAGCATATATTTTCTTGAACTTGCGCTCACAAGGTAAAATCCAATTACGAGGACTTCATAACCTATATCCATTTTGAAATCTATATTGTAATTTCTATAGTTTATAGGTTCTATGATTACCCAACCCCCTCCTACACTTCTTTTCTTTCCCTTTCTTCTTCTCCATGTCTCTTCTAATAATATTTTTCATTTGGGTTAATTACACTAGAAGGTTTCAACATTCGAGAGTAAGTTCATTTAAGGTTCAAACATTTGAAAAAATGGGTCAATTTAGGTCTTGGGGATATGTGTCAATATAAAAAATATTTAATCAAAACTTAAAAAACTCTTTTCATTTTGATACGAGTCCATAGGACCTAAATTGACCCACTTTTTCAAACTTAGGACCTTAAATAAACTTATCCTTAAAACTTTGGGATCTTCTATTGTAATTTACCCTTTTTCATTTCTTCTTATTATTCACTCATTTTGATAAGCAATATACGTTATGTCACGCCCCGAGGGTATCCTAGTAATAGTAACTAAGGAACACTTGATTTCCATTACTAGTTTACCTTCCGAGAATGACATGATTTCAATAAATAGGATCTTTTAGTTGCTTGGATAAGATGAACAAATATATATAAGGCATAGATTAGTAAACAACCATTACAATTAATAAGATATTACATATCATATGCTTTATAAACCCTTACAACACCTAGTTAATGATTCTAATGCAAGAAACTTGCAACTAAAAGGTAAATAGAGATACACATATTCTGATCCTATACTAGTCTTTAAGCTTCTGGCTTCTAATTTATTATCGGGACCATACTCCTGGTACTCTAGTAGTAATGAGCCAGGTCTCAGAGTAAACCTGAAAGGGCTGTTGGAGTGTGAGCTAAAACACTAGCTCAGTGAATAATAGAAATTACCACATCATACATACGAGTTATTAACAATCATATGAAATGCATCAATCAAACATGTGTTAATACAAGCTTGGATAACTGGAATCCAAATAGGATGAAGATTTACGCCCTCCCATCGGAGTTGGATACAATCTATGGTCCATACCCAGGAGAGACTTAAGCTTTCAGGAAATTATAATGTTCAATTTAGTTATCTCTTCAATTATCATGTTTTGTTATTTATTTCCTGATTTAGCTTTAGAAGCTCCACTAAGTGTTAGCTATTTCCATGCAATACCATAAGCGACGTCCTTCATTTACCATTTAGTTCCTATGGTATTAACAGAACAAAGGTAATCTTGCAATTAACTAATAGTTCTCTTGCCTAGATAATCCAAGCATTACCAGAGATCCGAAAAACAAACACGTAGTAGGCTACCACTTACTCAAATGCTATTTATGCAAAATATGTAATGCATGACAAATTTCCTTTATGGTACTAGTAATTTTTAATCAATTTGAAGGTGATCAAGCATTACAGACATTCAATCATGTTATATAAGCAATGTAAACATATACAACTCTGTTATCACTTATAATAGAGTGACTTAGCAATAATACAATACACAATTTCCACAAACCAAACAGTACACCAATTTTTTATTATCTTTATTTAAGGTTCACTAACTTTACAAGCCAACCAATGTAATAAGACTGAGTACTCACCTGCTCATATTATTCAGTCGTAGTAATCGTTAGGAAAGTCCTCACCAATACCTGAGTTACCTATTGAGATGATTAATATAGTCGTTAATGAAACAAGATATATAACCCAAGTCTTATGAATGTTTAAGTGTCCTAATGTGTTGCTGGTTTTCGTTTTATTATTATATAGTCCTTTAAAGATTTTGCGATACTTAAGTACTAATTCACTTTTTATCTTAAGTTATTTGATTTGATTTTGGTTTGATATTTACATCATATTAATCGAGTATTTGGGAAGTTTAACAATTTAGTTAATTTATTCTCATTATTTAAAAACTATCAGTTTTCTTTTTATTTACTTAATAAAAATTTTTTTTCGTAAAATATAGATATCTCTATATTCACAAATTTGGATTATTTAAATTTTCATTATTATCTAATTATTTACAATTATTTATTTAAATACATATTTAGAATTTACTAAACTCGTAAATTTTTTCCTATAAACTAATAATACAATCTTAATGAAAATAAACTTATTAATATAAAGATTTGTTAACTTAATTACATTTATTTTCAAAATTTTCCTTTTTGCCGCAAGTAATAAAAATATTAGTAATATAATAATAATAATAATAATAATAATAATAATAATAATAATAATAATAATTTTGAAAAAGACAATAAATAAAGTAAAACAAATGCTTTTCATAAAAACAATTCTTGCATTATTTGTTTTATAATTTAAATCCATACTAATTTGTAAATTCTTATAAAAATAATATTACTAAAATCACTTTAACCTTGACTTTGAGTTATATTTTAGAGTTTACATATAATATTATTTCAGAAATGATGATTTCAAAACACTATTAATTTTTAGAATTCTTAATAATTTTTAGAATTCTTTAATTATATCAAGAATATTAGTAATTATATTTGTAAAACTTAATAAACTTGGATTAATTAACAAAGATGGTTTATATTACTAAAAATTTTCTTGTTAATGTTAATAAACTCATTATATATATTTAAATATCATATATTTAGTAATACTAGAAAGATATTTCATTTTTAAATTTAATTTTTCAGAAATTTTTGATGTCATATTACTAAATGATAATATTATTTTGATCTTTTCAGAAAAAATAAATAAAGAAATAATAATAATTCTAAAATTATTTATATCATTAATTATTTTATAATTTAATTTAATTAGCCTCGTTTTTTTATTTTATTTTATTTTAATTTTCGCCGAGGGTACACGGGTGGAACACGTCCCGTGTTCCCCCGTGCTCATCAGCGAAGTACTGTTCATCGTCTTCCCCAATGAGCTCGGTCAATTCCGACGATTTCCGATGTTAAAAGGTTTGGTTTTCCAGCTCCTTTAAGCTCCTAAGACACTAAACTACCTAAATATCACAATAAAACATCAAAACAATAACATGTTCCACGATTTTTCGAAGCACCAAGGTAAACTAAGGTTTTCAGAAATCACCTTCGTCGAGCCTCTCCGATGAAATCCGAAGCTCCTGATTAGGTTGGTTAGGTTCCTAAGATGTTCAGAAATCAGTCTCAATCCTTAGTTTTGAAATAAAACACGTTGAATTACATCAACTTACCTTAAGCTCGTTTTAAGCGTTTTTTTTGTAATATTTTTCCTTTGATTCGAACTGGGTTTGTTGGTGCGATTTAAATCCTATCCCCAGGTTGTTTTAACTACTGATCAAGAGTGGATTGGATCTGGAAAGTTAGGGAAGGGATGGTGTTTGTTTGCTTCTTCTTTAAGTGTCCTTAATATATATATTATATATAGAGATATACAAACATTTGTTGCATGTTTTTCTCATAAATGATCCAAATTGTCTCCTTATGTTACTATTTCATCAGTTGTTCTCTTGTCATTAATGTAGAGTGGATTTGGCACACTTGGATTGGCTTGTGGGTCGATTGTTGTTGACTTTAGTTGACTTATTTGAGCAATCTCGGTTCCCTTGAATCAAGAAGATGAAGACCTCCAAAATTTGCATAACGTATCCTGCAAGTGTTGTTATATATATATATATATTATATTATTTAGATAATATTTAGCTAAATTTTCGGGGAGTTTATACATTAATCGGGTATAATTTAGCTAATATGTGTGAGTTTTTACACAAAAATATTTTTAATGAATCCTACAAAATATTTAGTTTATCAAATAATATAGATTTTAATTTAATTTTACGTGATTGTTTGTTTTTTAAATTTTATCTCCCGCGATTTAGGTTTTCTAAGCTTGTTGGGTCAATTTTTGTTTTAGGCTCCAAGGGCTTAAGAAAACCCTAATTTGAACACTGCTATAATTCAAATATTTGTTTGAATTTAGATCTCGAGTTTATACCAGTTTATGTTTTTGTTGTGTATTTATAATTCTAATGTTTATCTTAAGGTTGCCATTTCCCAACTATAAACATATTTGATCAATTACTTAATATCACCGCAGATATATAAGCTAAATTATTTATATATTTTAGATTTGGATACCCACTATGAAATCTTATCAATATAGTTTATTACTATTAGGAATCTCGAATTTTAGGGTTTAAGTCAAAATATAGGTTATTACTACACATTGTTTTAGTCTCGGGTCTTTGTTGAGTGCAAAAGTAGTCATTTAATCTCTATATTTATGTTTTTCCCATTTAATCTATTTGTTTGACAAGGATTCGGGTTTGAAATTGAAGTTTCCTTTAATCATATCTTGAATTATCAATTAAAGATACGAAATCTCATTTTTTATCATTTAGGGTCAAAGAAGTTCTTTATTCAGTTTATAGATCCTAACCCAGCCAATTTAAATTATGTATCTAATCTTAAGTTTTTGTTAACTTCTAGGTATACGAAAATAGTTCATTCTTTTAATTCTAGAGTCGTGTTATATTACAAAAGTTTCCGGGGTTTACACGTTAACCATAATTACTAAAGCTACCACTATCTTGCACTTTGATTATGTCCTTTTCTGTCCTTTTTATTCTTCTTCCCTTAGTTTATAGGTTCTCACAAGATTTTTATTTTATTTTCTTTTCTTTATAAATAACTAAAAACTATAAGTTAAAAAAAAAAGTTAAGAACATCAGTTTGTTTGTATTGTAGGTTTTGTTGCAAGTTTTGCAAGCAATTTGTTAGAGGTTACATAAATTTTACAATGAACTTGTAATATTATGCACACACATATATAACTTGGTTAGTATCAAATAAATTTAAAATATAAATGATGGAAAGAAACAAAATTGCAAGCCGCGGCGTGACACTATTAACAACAAGAGGACACAAGATATGACATGAGATACAACAACATCATAAATTGGATTTATGACAAGGATTATTAGTCCCTTTGAAAGAGGAAAAAAATCCATATTATAAGTTATTGCAGGGTTGTAGCTCCATTGCAAATAACTGAAAAAAAAAAAAAAAAAAAAAAGGAAAAGGGTTGGTGTCCCTTGGTAGCTCCACTTGAAAGACACATATCCCTTAAGTGATTATCTACCATGTGTCAATATTGTGGTAGAGACTTATGTCCATGTCAGAAATGACATATAACACAGATAATGTCCTCTTAATAAATTTTTCTTTCTTCAAAAGTAGAAAAAATATATCAAAGTTTTTAAAAACATTTTCGATTTCTTTAATCTAATTATAGAATTTTTGTTTCAATAATCATTTTTTTTAATTTTTGGAATTTTTCAACCAAATAAAATATTTCAATTTCAACAACTAAACCGTAAAATCTTTTGAAAAAAATTTAATAGTTTGTGTGATATAAATTATACTTTCTTAAGAAATTTGTTTAGTTTACAAATGAAGTAAATTGAAAAGATGAAAATTACAAGGATATACTTCCCAATTAAAATTGTTAGTTATTCACACAATATTAGTAATAAATTTGTATATGATTTCCTATGAACTTACTGGAGGAAAATCTAATATATAATGCAATTAAATGACAATGAAAATGTAATATTAAATGAATATGAGTAGTGTCATTTGTGGTGCATTTCATCGTTTCTTTTACATTTCTTGTTTGTAAATTTTGGTATTTAAAAATAACAATATTTGAAGAAAAATAAAAAGTAAGCAATTAAAAGAAGAAACCCAAAGGTAAATGAAAGAGAAATATTTGGAGAGAGAAAGAGAGAGAGAAAGAAGAAAGAGAAAGAATTATGGTACAATCCTTTATAGATAAATATCATCTGCATTCTTCTGGTTTGAATTTCCAATCACCTTGTGACAATTAGCGAAGAAAATATATGAAACATTTTTTTATTAAAGTATTATAAAATTTGGTTTGATAACTAATTTAAAACAATAAATTTAATTATGTTGCCTCTCATATAGTAGAGGTCTTCTCGATCCGAGTCGAATTCGAATCAAGACCCGACCACTAAGTCTAGGTCCTCAAAACGTGGACTTGGAACCTAGGGGTGGCAAAAAAACTTACCGAACGAACCAATTCATAACCAAACCAAAAATACGGTTTTAAAAACAATTTGGTTTATAAAATGTTCAATCCAAACCAATCCATAGATTTATGGTTGGTTTGAAGGGGAAATCAAATCAATCCGTAAAACCAAACCAACCGTTTTAGATAAACATAAAAGTATTTTATTTATAATTATAATTTTTTATGATGATTGATTAAAGGTCAAATTAGTTTTTATGATTTTATTATGATATTTATTATATGTTGAATATTGGTTAATAATTTGTGTCTTTTTTTAAAATTATTTCTTAGGCTCAAGATATATTCCTTAATTGGTACTTGAATGTTATTTTTTATTACTCGTTTGAACTCTATGGAGTATTTATTTTATTATTTAGTTATATATTTTATTATGTATTAATTTTTCATATAAATTTTGTTAGTAAATCACTTTTATTCATAAAATGACTTTTATTACTAGATGATTTTTTTGGTCAAATTCGTAGTAGATGGTTGATTGAATGAGTTTTTAGAACTTATGCTAATAGATATACTATATTAGTGACTAAATAATTTTGTGAGGGATTATGGGTTATAAATATGATAAATTTATAAAATATTTTGTTGAGATTTACAATATAAACTTTCTAGAGTAATTTCAATATTTGAATGTCTGCACAAATGTAAAATATTATAATTAAGTTTTTTTGTTAGAATTTTGATTTAATTTGTAATCTGAACTGAACAAAATCGTTAGTTAAGGATTTGAAATTTTTCTTATCTGAATCAAACCGTTGTTTAATGATTTAGTTTAGGAAAAAGAAAAATCAAACTGTAAATTATGGTTTGATTTTGATTTAATAAAAACTAAACCAAATCGGTTCACGCCCACTCCTATTAGAACATTACCCCATCTAGATGGTTGGGCAGTTCGGATCCATAGACCCATCAGGTCGCGAGGTGTGTCTATAAGGTTTGACTTCACTTTTTTTAAAATTTTTTAAATTTTCATTGAAAAATAAAACTGCGTTTCGCAAAATAAATTGAACCTTTCATGTTAGTATATAATACAAGTGTGAGAGGAACATTATACCTTACCTCAGTTGCATATCAATGAAAAGAAAAACAAAAAATAAGTATACTTTGGTTCCTCCAGAGATGTCTATATTAGAAAATCGAAATCAGACCATCATAGTTTATGTGTTTTTTTAATTTATTTATAAATCTTTAGTCTGTTTGTTAATTTTTATTATAAAATTTAAAGTGGACTTTAAGTGATTAATAATTTATAAGTAATTTTTGAAAAGAATTTGAATTCACATATTTTGAAAGTCTAATTGACCAATGTATTTTGTAAAAGCACAATTTAGATTTTTAATATTTTTAAAAAAATTCTAGCAGTGTTTGTTTGTGTTTCAATCATAAAATGCCAGAGATGGTTTTATTTTTTTTTTTTCCCTCTCCAAGTAGTTTTTGGATCTGTTAGTTCAGATGGATTCACGGGATGGTGGTGGGTCCTCATGACTGTTCTGAACTGTCTTCTCAAGGTAGGTCCAATGATGAACTTACTGTCAGACCCGATCCAAAAGATATCTAATATCTAGTATCCTTATTATATAACTAAGCTATCAAAAACTAAAATTTATGATGCGAATAAACATAACTATCTGTAACTTATTTATTTATGATTTATAATCAATTTATTATATTCGACACTAACATGGATTAAACACAGAAATAAAGACATATATCCAAAGCCTGAACACAAATTGTGAGAGCCATTTAGACCCTAACGAAATTCAGCATTATATATCTCTTTTGAATCTCTGAAGTTATGATTGTCCGACATGGGACAGCCAATTTCTACGCTAATCTAGATAAGTATCATCGACAATGGATCTGCTCGAAAAAAGCTCAGTTGTCATATGTTTTATGTTAGAAATATTTGCCGTGATGATTAAATTGATTGCATGCTTCTGACAAGTAGGCGATACGATAAAAGCAAAATTAAAAGCGTCGGACACTGTTCGAGTTTCAAAGTCTTCGTACCGAAGTAATAATGACTCTTGCAATGAAGGACATTCATATTATAATAATAACCTGACACTTTCATTCAGTATAGTACAAAAATTAGAAAATTCTATAGAATTTTTTAGGAATGATGAGAGGTTTTATGATTCAGTCATAAACCGTTAATTTAAATATATAATTATTAAAATATTAATTATTTTAATAATTTATTTATGATTTAATCTAATGCGAATCGTTAGATAATAATATAATGGGTCATATTAAAATTAATGAAAAAAATCATAAATTTCACTTTTAAAGTTTCTTAAAATCGGCCAGTACTATTGCTTTGCATTTTTTTTTCCTCCTTCCTTTTTTTCCGCCATGGATAGGCAACAGAGGTATGCGAGTATGCTACCACCAATTTTGGTTTTGGAGCGAAAATAAAGACAATTGTTTCTTTTCTGATTTTCGAGATACAAATTTTTTTTGTTTTTCAATAGCTAATCTCACTGCTGGCCAAAAAAAAAAAAAAATCTCAATGTTAACTAGAGTCTTATCAATGGTAGGATAAGATTAAATT